>JALGPY010000033.1:1854907-3054907 GCA_023055425.1 Linanthus parryae | reverse complement strand
CATTAAGAGTCTCGGCTTGATGATCCAACACGTGGTCAATCCACTCATCCATATAGTCCAATTTCTGGACGAACGCCTGAGTAGAAATCGCAGTATATGGGAAGTGCCCGTTCTCGATCCCCAATCGAACTACATCCTCGGAACCAACCAACTCGAGCAGGGCTGAGTTAACTGGGCGAGTCAGCGTTAGCAATCGCTCAACAGGAACAGGATCAGGCATCCTCTTCGCCTTTACCCTCGCATGGTAGAAATCTTTGCCGCCTAAAAAGGGGGCTTTTCGCCACAAGGCCTGCGGAAGGTCGGGTATCTCTTCATCTTCCTTGACGGGTCTGGTTACTCTTGTCTTGGCCATTCCTGCGAAAGAGCAAGAAAAAAGGGGGGAGAAATACCACACTTCAGTTTGAATTTTGGAATTCAAGATCTATGCAAAGGAAGACGAACAGTTCCGGTATCGATTTCAGAAATTGGGGAGTTGCAAGATCCAATATTGTTGAAAGATTAAAAGGAAGCAGGTTCAAAGATCAAAGCCTCTTCACAAATTTCATGGGTTTACAGATTCAACGCAGTTCAAGGCGAACACTGGTATCTTAAATCAAAAGTAAACAAGGCCAACCTTGTTTTCTTGAAGCCTGCTTGGATATGCACAATTGAAGAATACGATTTGCAGTTCTGAACTGGTGATTGATTATCTGGATCTGCTCTCGAAGATCTCCGGGTACCATTCACTTTAAGAGAAAGAAGTGATGCTTTGCAATAATGGGGGATACAAGGTATTTATCCAAAACAATGAAGGGTTGCGTCCTTTCGATAGTCGAATCGCAACCGTCACCGTCGAATCGCGCAATCACAGGACAAGCTGACGTCACGCCTAAAACCCTAAAGGTCAGACGGCACGACTCTAGGGGTTTTAGGTCATAATGACACGCACGGGGGCTGAACTTACCCGTATTTGAATTGGTGCGTGGCGGCGACTCGTATGTTGGTTTCCGCGCATGGAAGTCTATACGGCTATGAGTCTTCACGCGCAGAAAGGGGGCTAATGTAGATACTGCTTTCTGACATGACAGATCTTGGCCACGTGGCAGCCATCCAGCACACCATATTTTGCTCCATACACACTGGATCACCAGCCGAGCTGATCCATGTGGGGGCTGCGAGACAGAGCCCTCGCATACCACTGCACGGGACCTGTAGGGACTTAGTGGTTTGGAGGCTAGAGTAAGCCCTGTCGCGTGCGAGCCAAGCCCGCACGCGACCTTTAGTAACTGTTTTGAGAGATCTATGGCACGAGCTCCCTAGACCCGGTCAATCCGGTCAAACCCGGTCAACCTCGTAACGGTTCCGGTATTCGCGCACCACGTGCTCTAACGGTTCCTATTTACTCGGACGAACGTGCCGTTATGGTTAAGCTAATTAAGCCGCCATTAATGGGCGCATTAACCACACTACAACGGTCATGTTCTCCAGTATATATATCGTTAACCTTTCCATACAAAGGGAGGACACACTGCCATACGCGGAAGCTCTGCCAAACCTCTGTCTCTCTCTCAGACATTACTACTGACTTGCTCTCTACCTACACACAACCCCACTCTTCCTGTGCGATCCTTGATCCACTGCACATGGTGCACACGGAGGTCTCCCCGCCGGAATCTCTTGTGCACAGTTATATTGCACTATTCCTTTTTCTCCATATCTGGATTGTAAAGGAGACATGAATAGTCACACTCGTATATCCAATCCATAGTTCCTCGATCCTGGGAATATGCTTATGCTTGCAGATAACATCAATATCTCCATATTGATTTATCTGAGTCGGGCCAGACATTCAATAAGCCTCATCCCTCGAGTGGATGTGGATATTTACCCCCATTATGTGGGAGGGACAAATCCTATCTATATCACTACGATCTCTAAGCTTGCTTCCTATCACACCCGATAGCTATCTTTATGTTTACCCAGTTACGGTGTAACGTTTGATAACATCAAAGCGCAATATTCCAAAACTAGAGCATCTAGTGACTTCAAGTCTAAGGATTGCAAATATATTAGCACTACGAAAAGCGATTGTGACTTGACAGAATCTAATGTATCCTTTTCGTTGTTGGTCAATCTAGTATGCCATTACTCCTAATGCATACCGATGTGTTAGACTTGATATCTCCATATCAATCTACCCACATACTAGTCTATATTTGATCGTCCTATTAATCAATATAGTGGACTTGGGATATTTAAGATAAACTGCACATTTTATCTAAGGACTTCATTATATTACATATCACAATTTATAATAAATGAATATTCTAGCCAAAACAATGTTCATACTAAATCTACAATTGCCTCTAGGGCATCTATTCCAACAGTCTCCCACTTGCACTAGATCCAATCTAGCGCATTTCGTATGCCTATAGATCTGGCGTGCACTTCATGCTTTCGCTGCGCAAGAGGTTTCGTGAGCGATCTGAAACATTGCCATCCGTTGGAATCTTGCACATCTTCACATCTCCTCGATTGATCATATCACGAATAAGATGGAATCTCCTAAGTACATGCTTTGATTTCTGCTGTGATCTTGGTTCCTTGGCCTGTGCGATCGCCCCAGAGTTGTCACAGTACAACTCTATGGGATCCACAATGCTAGGGACCACACCGAGCTCAGTGATAAACTTCTTTATCCAAACTGCCTCTTTTGCTACTTCCGCAGCAGCAATGTACTCAGCTTCCGTTGTAGAATCAGCAACTGTCCCTTGCTTGGAACTCTTCCAGCTCACAGCTCCTCCATTCAGGCAAAACACGTATCCAGACTTCGATCTGTAATCATCTTTGTCGATTTGGAAGCTTGCATCAGTGTAACCCTTTACACTTAGCTCTTCCTTACCTCCAAATATCAAGAACACATCCTTAGTTCTTCTCAAGTACTTCAGGATGTTCTTGACAGCAATCCAGTGACTCTCACCCGGATTGTACTGGTATCTTCTCACCATACTCAACGCGTATGATACGTCTGGTCTAGTACATAACATGGCGTACATGATGGATCCTATGGCCGAAGCATAGGGTATCTTACTCATGCGGTCCTTCTCAATCTCATTGGAGGGACAGTCATTCTTAGAAAGAGTGACTCCATGCGACATGGGCAAGAATCCATTCTTGGAATCTTGCATGTTGAACCTTTTCAACACCTTGTCTATATATGTACTTTGACTTAGGCCGAGAAACCTTCTAGATCTATGCCTATGGATCTTTATACAAAGTATATAGGCTGCATCTCCCAAGTCCTTCATTGCAAATCACTTTCCTAGCCAATCTGTAACAGATTGCAAAGGAGGAATATCATTGCCAATGATTAGTATGTCATCCACATACAAGACCAGAAATACTACAGAGCTCCCACTAACCTTATTGTAAACACAAGGCTCATCTTCGTTCTTGATGAAGCCAAATTCTTTGACTGCATCATCAAAACGTCAATTCCAACTCCTAGAAGCTTGCTTTAATCCATAAATGGATCTTTGCATCTTAAAGACTTTATTGGCATTCTCTTGATCCTCAAAACCCTCCAGTTGTGTCAGGTACACATCCTCTAGGAGGTTCCCATAAAGGAACGCTGTTTTGACATCCATTTGCCAAATCTCATAGACGTAGTATGCTGCAATAGCAAGTCGGATTCGAACGGATTTAGTCATGGCGACTGGGGCAAAGGTCTCATCATAGTCAATACCATGAATCTGTCTATACCCTTTGGCTACCAATCGCCCCTTATAGGCAATTACCTTTACATCCATGTCGGTCTTCTTCTTGAAGACCCACTTGCACCCCATGGGTCGAGCCCCTTCGGGTGGTTCCACCAAAGTCCATACTTTGTTGGTGTACATGGAATCCATTTCGGATCTCATGGATTCTAGCCACTTCTTAGAGTCTGGGCCTTTCATGGCCTCTCCCTAGGTCGCAGGCTCATCATCTATGTGTTGGAATTGTGCCCTAGAGGCAATCAATTAATTGTGACATTTATGGATTTACGATTCATTATGTTATCGATATGGAGATATGTTAACATGAATGAAGTCCTTAGAATATAAGTGTTATATTCTTAAATATCCCTAGTCAATTATAATGATTAATGGGACAATCATCTATAGACTAGTATGGGGTTGGATTGATATGGAGATATCATGATCCAACACATGGGTATGCATTAGGAGTAATGGCATACTGGATTGACCCATCTCCGAGAAGGCTACATACATGTTATGTTAAGTCACAAGCGCTTCTCGCGGTGCAATGGTATTGTCATCCTTAGACTTGAGGTCACTAGATATTCTAGTTGTGGATTATTGTGATCTTGGTAGCGTTAAACGCTACACCGTAACTGGGTAGTTATAAAGGCGTGTACTGGATACAATAAGAAGCAAGCTTAGAGATCGTAGTGGACGTAGATAGAATTTGTCCCTCCCACATAACGGGAGCAAATATCCTAGGCCACTCGAGGGATAGTGCTTATAGAATGTCTGGCCAGACTCAAATAAATCAATATGGGATATTGATGTTATTTGCACGAATAAGGCTATTCCCATGGATCGAGAAACAATGGATTGGATATACGAGTGTGACTTGTATGTCTCGTGTCCAATCCGGATATTGGGACAAAGGGATGAGACAATTACTTGCACAAGGTTTGTCATGATGACTATTCTATTTGTTGGCTAGAATGGATGTCTTGCTAGAGGCCGCTCCATATTAGTAAATTGTTACTACCAACTAAATAGAACCTATGGGGTCACACGCCATATAGGGGTGAACTAGACATGGGAAATAATTAATTAATATGATTAATTAATTAGAAGGATCAAATCGCAACAACTTGCTAACTTAGTAGGACTAATATGCAAGTTGGACTAATCCATGTATAGACATGATTAGGATTTGCCAAGGTGGCCTAATTCATGTAGGGACATGATTAGGATTAATTTGCAAATAGAACTAATCCATGTATTGACATGATAAGGACTATTTTGCAAAAGGGACTAATCCGAACTTGAGTAGGATTATGAGGGGTTCTTTATGTAGTAGGACAAGGAGTTGTTGGACTATATAAAGAACACTCCTAGCTTATTTTTCTCTCTACACACCCACCCATCTATTTGATAGAAGAAAGGAGAGAACAAAGCAAGGAGAGAGCAAGTCCCATAGAGGGCCGAACCCCCTTAGGGATTGCCGCCCCCTACCCGTCGGCCTAAAGGAGCCGCCCCACCTCTTGGCACTCCATTGTTGGCGATTCCTTCTTCCTCCTCCATTCTTCCTAGCTAGCACATGGATTTGGAGGGTCTAGATCTCACCTCTAGGCGTGGATCAACCGTAGAGACGTGACACTATTCGCGTTTGAAGTCATCAAGGAGAACCCAAAGGTGTGTTTATGATTTCTAACCCTTACCATCGTTATGTCTCTTGACTTGTGATCCTTGGAGGGTTTTGCATGGTTTATGTTTGATTATGCTTCCGTTGTGCAATCCATGAATCAAAACCCTACAGTGGTATCAGAGCCACAGGTCGTAGAGCATAAACGTGGTTTATGTGTTACGTTTTAGTTGTTTTACACCTTAAATTGTTTGTTTATCGCGTAAAACAAGACAAATCAAGCATGGGATGCAATTTGTCAATAATCTATCATAACAAGATCTAATTTTTGCATTGGATGCATGAATTGGTGAGTTTGAGAAATTTTAGGATCTTAGATCTAGGGTTTGGGCATCCTTGGGGAAGAAGGAGTTCTTTCCATACAAGGAAACAACCAAACTTGGGCACCAAGCAAGGGAGTTGTTTTGGAAACAACTCCCAAAGGAGGTTCGGCCCCCCTAGGGGACCGCCCCTCCTTGCTTGCCGCCCAAGCAAGGCCGCCCTAGGGACCGGGGCAGCCCTAGCCCGCGGCCTAGCCGCGTGGGCTAGGGGCCGGGCCGGCCCTAGGGCCTTGCGGTTCACCTTTTTGGGCCCGGGCAATTGGATTGTTGGGCCCATTGACCGTTTTAACCCTAGAATATCCTAAAATCAATTAAAATTGACCAAGCGCGTTAAAATTGGATTTTAACTGTTTATGTGCAATTTGCATGGTGATTGGATATGGCCTTAGGATGTGATTTGATGTGGATGTTTAATTTTGTGGTTTGGTTTTACGGCCTGCGAGCTGATCAATTAATTGTAATAATTAATTAGGGTTTTATGGCCTGCGTGCCATTTTTTTCTCAACTTGTGAGATTGATTTTATTTAGTATAGAAGTTAGCTAGTGCTAGATAAAAGTAGATTGTTAGCCAAGATTGAAGAAAAGAAGCCCAAAGCCAAAGGAGCCACAAAAGATGGAGCATGGAGCATGGAGCATTCCATAAGACTATGAAGGATGGACCAAAAGATCATGACGCATGGAGATGTGTTTGCTTTAGGGTTCATAGATAATTCCATTGGCTTGGAATTATCTTAGTCTAGAAAAGGCCATATCCACATCACGTTTAATTTCTGTTTTGTGGTTGTTTACTTTATTGTCTTATTATTTTGTGGTTGGTGTATGGATGATGCATGCAATTAGGATAATAAGATAATTAGACAACCCGGATCTATTATTTGGAGTTGTGCCCAAACTCAAATAGATAGATTAGTTGATATTGATCAACAAAAACAATTAAAATTGAATTCAAAATCCCTCAAAATTTAAATATTGTGTTCTTGCCTTCTCGTTATTTAAACACTCATAATCATCATTATTTATCAAGTTCGTGCGTGCCAAAGCATGGCGACTTGGTTCATAATGATGGAATGCGATGGCACGTAACAATGTGCAATTGTTTAAATAAGAGGTTGAACACAACTAGGCTATTAATTTGATTAAGAAACCTAGAGGCAATCAATTGGGATTATCCATATGGATGGATAAATAAGGAGTTATTTGCCCAATTGAACCAAGAGTTGCATAAGGGATGCAATTGGAATTGTTCCTACCTAAAGTAGTCAAATTATGGGTGACTTGCCAAAGCAAGCTCATAAGGAGATGAAACATGGATCTTGGCCCACTAGAAAATATAAGGATATTTTCCGCATTAATATCTTGAGGGTTATTAATCCGTAGAAAAATAGTGGGAGCTATATTTGACAATTTAAATCCTTGTTGAATATAGTTATACGTCACAAACTTTGCATATTCCTATTATGTTGAATACCCATGGCATTAAACAAATAAAAACACGACTCTATCTATTTCCTAGACTGGTATAAAACTGAGAATTGTTCTCAAATAAAAGGAAATTGTTGTAAATAGTAGAACATAAAGCTCTCTTCCTACAAACTACCAAAACACACTAAAACCTATGGAAGGAACACCAAAGAATGGTTCTTTGGTTATGACTTGCCTCATGCTAGCTGCCATGAGCTCTGAGCTTTGGAAGCAAGAAGAGAGACATGGAGAAAAGTATGATGTGATCATACATTGAAAGAAGCTCTTTCAAACTATGGAGCTAGGCATGAAAGGTTTGAAGTGTTGCTCTACTTTGGGTTATGCAAATATACTAAATCAATATGATTGAAACATTAGTGAATATGCATTATCTATGAGATAGATAAAGAATAAACGGTTATTCACCCAAGTGGACCAAGAATTGCATTGGATGCAATTATAGCTTTGTTTTAAAGTTGATTTATTCAATACGATTGAAAAATCACTAAACAAAACACTAATAATGGGCATGGGCAAAGCTGTTAATGGTTAACAGCATGGGTAAGGGCAAATGGTTTGCGCCGACCCCATGGGTATAAAGCAAGCCTGTTGCTAAAACCAAGTTGCCTCGAAGTCCCATAGGTGGTGTAGAGGAAGAGAGACTACCCAAAGTACATGGAAGTAAATAATAAAGGAATTATGAATTCCGATTTGGGTATATTGTTATAAAATTCAATGTGTCTATCTCATCATCAAGATTATATGATACTAAATGAGGATCTCACATTTATTGAAATGTGGAGGATCTCAAGAGACGAAGACAATTGGATAAGGAAGAAATAATCCTACACTTGGGGCTATGAAGCAAAGGGTTGCTGAAAAGCCGTAGGGGATTATTTCTACCTTTAAGAAATTGTTCATGAATTAGACAAAAGCGATAATGTCCTAGCTATGAGTAGGACCATTATCATAGTTTCTTGTTTGGACAAGAAAGCTCCTTATCATAATAAAGGACAAATGTTGTTCCATTTTTATGGTATGCATTATTGTAATGCAATTTGTCTAAGTGGATTCTATATCCATGATCATGATAATTTCATCTATAACATTAATACCTAGAGGTTTGCATATAATGATATGAACTTCAATTATCTTTAGCATTAACGTTTAGGCCCTACAAATAAAAGATACATATCTAGAACTCCATGAGGATGGATTTCTGGGACTCATTTGATTATTGAATCATATGAGACATGTTAGACTTATTAGGCAAAGATATGATCTTTTGGGAATCATACATATTGATGTATGAAGGCCACTAAGCACAAATTCTAAAGATGGTTTTCAGTACTTCATCATATTTACTGATGGGATCAGGTAAATATGGATTTGTGTATCTTAGGAAGAAACAAATCAGAATCCTTTGAATTGTTCAAAGTATTCAGGAATGAAGTAGAGAACCAACTTGGCAAAAGCATTTAGACTCTACGATTAAATCGTAGGAGAAAATACTTGAGCCAAGAAGTTTGACAAGAATCTATGGGAGTATTGGATATGATCCAAAACTCGCTCCACTTAGCACGCCACATGGGTATGACGTGTCTAAGAGGAGAGTTCGGACCTTGTAGGACACGGTTTGGTCCAAGATGAGTCAAACAGAACTTCCAGTATACTTTTTGGGGCTATGTTCTAATTACAGCAAATTTCGCCCTTAACCTTGTTCCATCAAAACGGATTGTGAATAACACCATATGAGATATGGACTAGGAAGTGTCCTACTATGTCATTCATAAGGATTTGGGGTTATGAAGTTTATGTAAAAGAGTTTACAAATAAACTTGGACCCAAGTCGGATAAATGTTTTGTGGAATATTCTGAAAAGGATATTATTTCTACAACCTAATCGAGAACAAAACTGTTTGTTACTCGAACTACAGTGTTTCTAGGTAGAGATTGTCTCTAAGAGAAACAGTGGGAGGGCAGTAGAACTTGAAGGAGTTCAAGAACCACAATAGAACATTGATCCGTTTGATGGAACATGAGCAGGATCACAAGGTGTTGTGGAGCAACCTACTCAAATAACACAAGAACCTCGTAGGTCAGGTAGGATATGTCAAGGGACTAGAGAAATAAGGATTTCTCATAACCCCTGATATATTGCTCATAGAGATGAGCCTACAACCTATGAGATGGCCACGTGTGGCCATACTCTCAGAAATGGCTTGGAGCCATGAGATACGATATGGAATCCATGTATACCAACAAAGTATAGACTTTGGTGGAACCACCTAAAGGGTAGGACCCATAGGGTGCAAGTGGGTTATGAGGAAACCAACATGGATGGTAATATGATTACCTTTAAGGGAAAATTGGTAGGAAAGGGATTTCATGTGAGTTCATAGTATAGACTATGACGAAATCTTTCCCCAATTGTGATGCTTAAATCCATTCGCATCTTGCTTGTAGCAATCTATTTATAGATTGGATCAAGCTTCTAGGAGTTGGACTCTTCAAATGGATGATGTAATCAAAGGAGTTTGGTTCCATCAAAATTGAAGATGAGACTTGTGTTTACAAGAAGGTTAGTGGGAGCACAGTTATTTTTCTGGTCGTGTATGTAGAGACATACTTAATCATTGGGAATGTTGCCCCTACTTGGCAGTCTTACGTAGATTGACTAGGGAGTTGACTTTCTAATGGTAGACCTAAGCAAAGCAACTTGTGAAGATCTATCGAGGTAGATCAAGATGGTTGTGTAGCTTAGGTCATAGTACATAAATTGACAAAGGTGTTGAAATGGTTCAACGTGAAAAGAATATTGATTCTTACCCATGTCACATGGAATTAGTCTTTGGAAGGCTAATTGTCTTACCAATAAGATTGGGAATGGACCGTATGAATTAGATTCACGAGATACGCCATGAGATGTACTAGGCCAGACGTGTCATATGGTATGACACAAAGATACCAGTCAAATCCGGGTGAGAGTCACGGGATTAATTATCAAGATTATCCTTTAGTACTTGAGAAGCACTAAGGATGAATTATTGATAAATAGATAATATGAAGAGTTTGCTGTAAGGGGTTACAGTGATGCGAACTTCAAATCTGACAAAGAAGATTTCAGATTATAAGTCAAGTTTTGAGTTTTGCCTTAGTGGGAGCGACTGTGAGCTGGAAAGGTTCCAGGCAAGATTCAATCACTGATTCTAAACATAGAGGACTGAGTAAATTAATGCATAAGATGCATTTATTCAGAATATTCAATCTCAATCAAATTGTTGATGGAGGAGATGTGAATATTTGCAAGGTACCAGCATATGTCTCGCCCCTGCGCAGTGTAAGCGTGGAGGGCCGCGCTAGATCAATAGGCATATGATGTAGGAGATTGACTCTAGTGCAAGTGGGAGACTGTTGGAATTGTGCCCTAGAGGCAATCAATTAATTGTGACATTTATGGATTTACGATTCATTATGTTATCGATATGGAGATATGTTAACATGAATGAAGTCCTTAGAATATAAGTGTTATATTCTTAAATATCCCTAGTCAATTATAATGATTAATGGGACAATCATCTATAGACTAGTATGGGGTTGGATTGATATGGAGATATCATGATCCAACACATGGGTATGCATTAGGAGTAATGGCATACTGGATTGACCCATCTCCGAGAAGGCTACATACATGTTATGTTAAGTCACAAGCGCTTCTCGCGGTGCAATGGTATTGTCATCCTTAGACTTGAGGTCACTAGATATTCTAGTTGTGGATTATTGTGATCTTGGTAGCGTTAAACGCTACACCGTAACTGGGTAGTTATAAAGGCGTGTACTGGATACAATAAGAAGCAAGCTTAGAGATCGTAGTGGACGTAGATAGAATTTGTCCCTCCCACATAACGGGAGCAAATATCCTAGGCCACTCGAGGGATAGTGCTTATAGAATGTCTGGCCAGACTCAAATAAATCAATATGGGATATTGATGTTATTTGCACGAATAAGGCTATTCCCATGGATCGAGAAACAATGGATTGGATATACGAGTGTGACTTGTATGTCTCGTGTCCAATCCGGATATTGGGACAAAGGGATGAGACAATTACTTGCACAAGGTTTGTCATGATGACTATTATATTTGTTGGCTAGAATGGATGTCTTGCTAGAGGCCGCTCCATATTAGTAAATTGTTACTACCAACTAAATAGAACCTATGGGGTCACACGCCATATAGGGGTGAACTAGACATGGGAAATAATTAATTAATATGATTAATTAATTAGAAGGATCAAATCGCAACAACTTGCTAACTTAGTAGGACTAATATGCAAGTTGGACTAATCCATGTATAGACATGATTAGGATTTGCCAAGGTGGCCTAATTCATGTAGGGACATGATTAGGATTAATTTGCAAATAGAACTAATCCATGTATTGACATGATAAGGACTATTTTGCAAAAGGGACTAATCCGAACTTGAGTAGGATTATGAGGGGTTCTTTATGTAGTAGGACAAGGAGTTGTTGGACTATATAAAGAACACTCCTAGCTTATTTTTCTCTCTACACACCCACCCATCTATTTGATAGAAGAAAGGAGAGAACAAAGCAAGGAGAGAGCAAGTCCCATAGAGGGCCGAACCCCCTTAGGGATTGCCGCCCCCTACCCGTCGGCCTAAAGGAGCCGCCCCACCTCTTGGCACTCCATTGTTGGCGATTCCTTCTTCCTCCTCCATTCTTCCTAGCTAGCACATGGATTTGGAGGGTCTAGATCTCACCTCTAGGCGTGGATCAACCGTAGAGACGTGACACTATTCGCGTTTGAAGTCATCAAGGAGAACCCAAAGGTGTGTTTATGATTTCTAACCCTTACCATCGTTATGTCTCTTGACTTGTGATCCTTGGAGGGTTTTGCATGGTTTATGTTTGATTATGCTTCCGTTGTGCAATCCATGAATCAAAACCCTACACTATGAGTGGTACGTCATCGGGCTCAGTCACGAGAAGTCCATACCTCTCTGGCTTATGACGCACTCTTCCTGATCTATGGAGTTCCTGTGGTACCTGAATGGGTTCTTCCACAATTACTTATGGTTCCTATTCATGTTCCATCATCGGTTCAGTGATTTGTGGTTCTTGAATCTCTTCAAGTTCTACAGCCCTCCCACTTGCTTCTTTGGAGACAAACTCTCTTTCTAGAAACACGTCGGTCCGAGCAACAAAACTTTGTTCTTGATGGGATTATAGAAATAATATCCTTTAGTTTCCTTAGGATATCCCACAAATTTACACTTATCCGCTTAGGGCCCGAGCTTGTCTGTTTGTAAACGTTTTAAATAGACATCGCAGCCCCAAATCCTCATAAACGACACTGTGGGACGCTTCCCAGTCCATATCTCATATGGTGTCTTCATGACTGACTTGGATGGAACGCGGTTAATGGTAAAAGTTGTTGTCATTAGAGCAAGTCCCCAAAAGGATATCGGAAGATCTGTTTGAGACATCATAGATCACACCATATCTAATAGAGTGCGATTCCTCCTCTCCTACACGCCATTCCATTGTGGCGTTCCGGGTGGAGTGAGATGAGATACTATCCCACACTCTCTAAGATACTCATCAAACTCTTGGCTTAAGTATTCTCCTCCACGATCCGATCGTAGAGCCTTAATACTTTTGCCAAGTTGCTTCTCTACTACATTCATGAACTCATTGAACAATTCAAAGGATTCGGATTTGGCCTTCATAAGGTATGCAAATTCATATCTACTGAAATCATCAGTGAATGTGATGAATTAGGTATAACCACCTCTGGAAGGCGTGGGGAATGGTCCACATATATCGGTATGTATGAGTGCCAATAACTCACTAGTCCTTTCACCTTTCTTATTGAAAGGGGACTTTGTCATTTTTCCTAATAAACAAGATTCACATATCTCATATGATTCCAAATCAAATGAGTCTAGAAGTCCATCCTTATGGAGTCTAGGTATGCGTTTCTCATTTATATGGCCTAAACGACAGTGCCATAGATATGTAGGATTTAAATCATTAGTTTTAATCCTTATAGTATTTTTGTTATAGATTGGACTATTTAGATCTAGGATATATAATCCATTTGACAAATGCGCACTACAATAGTGCATACTATCAAAATAAATGGAGCAACACTTGTCCTTGATTAAAATAGAAAAACCCTTCTCGTCCAAACAAGAAACGGAAATAATGTTTCTGCTCATAGCAGGCACATAATAGCAATTGCCTAATTCTAAAATAAGTCCAGAAGGCAAAGATAGCTCATAAACGCCTACAGCTAATGCAGCAACTCTTGCTCCATTCCCGACGCGCAGGTTTATCTCTCCTTTACTCAATCTTCTAGTTCTTTTAAAATCCTGCACATTATGACAAATGTGAGAACCACATCCGGTATCCAATACCCAAGATGAAGAAATATAAAGATTGACGTCTATAACATAAATACCTGGTGATGGTGGAATCACTATTCCTAGCTTCTTATCCTCCAGATATTTAGGGAAATTCCTCCTCCAGTGACCTGGCTGGCTACATTAGTGACACTCACCTTTAGCCACGCCTCCACTAGGATTTAGGGCTTCCTTGGATTTCACAAATTTCTTGCGCTTTCCTTTGGAAGTAGAGGCAACTCCTTTGCCTTTCTTCTTATGCACCAGCATTACGGCTTTGCCCTTGCCTTTGCTGACACTCTGTTCCGCTGTCTTTAGCATGTTCAATAAGTCAGGCAGAGTCTTACTGATCTCGTTCATATTATAGTTCATGATGAACTGATTATAACTGTCAGGCAACGATTGCAAGACAAGATCAGTAGCTAGATCTTGGCCCAATGGGAAGCCCAGTCTCTCAAGGTTCTCTATGTACCCAATCATTGGGATCACATGAGGCCCTACTGGATTCCCCTCTGCAAGACTAATCTTGAATAATGCTTTAGACACCTCATAGCGCTCATGCCTAGCCTGTTCCTGAAACAATTGTTTCAAGTGTATGATTATATCATAGGCTTCCATATTCTCATGCTGCTTTCGAAGCTCATGAGTCATGGTACAAAGCATGAGGCAAGTCACGTCATTGTAATCATCAATATGTTTCTGACGTGCCCTTACTTCCGCTAGAAGAGACTCGTCTTGTGGTGGTTCTGGAATTTGAGTGTCCAAGAGTTACAGCTTATTTTCTTGCTTAAGGAAAATCCTTAAGTTTCTGTACCAGTCAAGGAAACTTGTTCCAGACAGTTTATCCTTCTCAAGGACAGATCGTAGGGAAGAAGTCGATGCGTTGTTGTTTGCCATTTGGAATTCTACAAAACGAGAAATGTGCAATTTTAGTATTTTGAACAATTTAACTATATTGAACAATGGCTAGATCATAAAATATAGCTCCCACTATTTTTCTCGGATTAATAGCCCTCACCATTAATGCGAAAAGTATCATCATATTTTCTAGTGGGTCCAAGATCCCTTTTTCACTTCTTCTTGAGCTTGCTTTGGCAAGTCACCCAAGAATAGGTTATTTAGGTAGGAACCATTCCAATTGCATCCCATGCAAGTCTAGGTGAATAACTCTTTTATTCTTTATTCCATGGATAACACCTAATCGTCATGCCTCTAGGCTCATCAATCCAATTGATTCTTTCCTATTTGCGTCCAACCTCTTCCTTCAATATATACACATTACTAGCTTGTGTCGTCCGCAACACACCATGGTAAATTAAAATCGCCTTGCTTTGGCAAGCCCGAATTTTAATAAACCTGATCATGAAGGGTGTTTTGGCAAGAGAAGGCAAAACGCAATATTTAATTGAGGGATTTTCTTTTAATTTGTTTGGTAGATCTTATCAACATGGTATTCTTATTTGGATTGGGCTATCCACAATAAAAGACCAACCTTTTTTATTATTATCTTGTTATTGTTTTCGCTAGTATCGGCATACACACAAAATTAAATAACAGGGCATGAATAATAAACATCCACAAACATGAAAGAAACGTTGCATGGATATGGCCCCTAGACTAATGATATTATCAAGCCAATGATAATATCTAATTGCCCTAAAGTGCTGAGCTCATCTCCATGTGCTCCACCATAGCTGCGCGCCTAGGGATGTCTTCTTTGTCTCTTGGCTCCTTTGGTTCTCCGGTCTTCTTCTCCATGCTCTTGGCTATCATCTAAATATTTATAATTCTAGCCTAACATCTAGAATAAATAAATAACAAAAGCCTCACATGTTGAGGAGAAAAAGACGACTCGCAGGCCGTAAAACCTAATTAATTATTACATTAATTTGTTCAGCTCGCAGGCCGTAAACCAAACCACAAAGCAATAAACATCCACAATCCTAGGCCATATCCATCCACCATTCTAAAAAGCACATAATACAGTTAAAACCAATTTTTAACGCACTTGTTCAATTTTAATGAATTGGGTAATTAGGGTTACAACGGTCCAAGGGGTTCAAGCAAACAAGGGGCCCGAACCCCTAGGACCGCCGCCGCCACAAGGCCCGGCCCAAGGCCGGCCGCCCCATTGACCCGCGGCCTTTGCTTGGTGCGCATGGAAGAGGGGGGCGGCTAGGGTTTCGGCCCTAGTCCTCCTTCCCTCTTCCTTGTTGCCCAAGCAAGGTTGTTTCCTTATGGATTTAATTCCATAAATTTGTTTCCATAATTGAAAACTCCTTTTCAATCATGTGCCCATGAACCGTAATTTTTCAAGAACCCAATTTTACACATCTTATGTGATTAAACTCACCAATTCTAACATCCAATGTTAAATTGGATCTTGTTCTATTGAATCAAATTCAATTTTGCATCTACTATGTCAATTATTTTCAGTTTTCGCGTAATAAACAATAAAACGGTCTATAAACTGAAATCGTAAACTGAAACCACTTATGGGTTTCAGTTTTCGACCTTTGGCTCTGATACCACTGTTGGGTTTTGAAGTAGGTAACGCAGCGGAATAACAAAAATTTAATTCCTACTTCAATGCCCACCACGGATCGTCAGAAGGAGACATCATAACATGATAAGAGACATAGTGTTGTGTACCTTTTGATTTGTGAGATCACACGAAGAGTGATGTCCTCGTCTCTCCTGTTGATCCATATCTAGAGGTGAGATCTAGATTCTTCCTTCAAACAAGTGCTTCCTTCAAATAATTGTTCTTAAATTTCCAACTCTCTTACTTATTAATGTTTCAAATCTCTTTGTTTATTTAAACCTATGCTTGCGTGCCACTCATTGAATTACATGTCGTAGTGTGTATTTACACAGTTTTTACTGATTATTTTCTTCAAAACTACGTCGGCTTTTTCCATTTTAAAACCGCATGTCATCACTAAAGGTGGAGGATGGGAACGCGCACCGAGACGAAGACGTTTAGTTTAAGTTAGATCACTTAGTAGATAACATCGATTATTTCAAACACATTATATTTGTAAACTTATCTTCTCAAGATTGTGGTATTTATTAAATAATATCCGTAACTATATTTCTACTTTTGCTTATCGATTGTCTCTTTAACTTTGAACCGAGATCCCAGGTTATTTCACCAACAGCGGACAATTTTCAGGTAAGCCACCCGACAAGAACAACTTTCTTGGAGGGTATGTCAAATTAGGAATTTATCGGAGAAGTCTTGGATAGGTGTGAGCATCGGGTTTTCACTTTTGTTGGAAGATGGGTATACAAAAACATCCTGGTTCAGAGTTATAGCATACTTGATGAGAATTCTTGGATTTTCAATTAAGAGACAGTATAATGATTTAGCTGATGAGGGATGTTGGTACCTTCCCAAGTAAAAATATTTACATCAAGGCCAATGGATGATGAAACCGCACTTCATAAAGTGTATATTGTTGTTATCTCACAAGACTTGGGAGGAACCTATGGAGGACCCATGAGAAATGATAGACTAAAGAGTTAGTGTTGACTATAGAGCTTTCCCACCCACCCTCGCCTAGAAAGTGTTTTGAGAACCATGTCTTTGGAATTCTCCAAATATTCAAATTTCTTTTAGAGCCAACTATAAAGTGGTTAGGAAAATGTAATCTTGGGATTCTAGTTGAAATGTCTATCAAAGAATATTGGAGTTTCCCTTTTGGTTGGAGTATTTTTACCTAGTCTTGATGAATCGCATTGTTGTATTAGTGCATGTGCCTCTTCATATCTTGTCTTGTCTATATTTAGTGGAGCATAATTTAACTTGTTCCTCTCCATCCTTGTCTATATATTACCGTAAATGAATAAGGAAAGTGGGGATCACTCATGTAAATTGAAGTTGAGAGTGAAAGGCTAAGATTTGTTTGTTATCTTTTAGACCATTGGAGTTACCGAGTGCAGTAATCTAGGTCACTAGAATGTTATCGTTTACATTGGGTATTTATTTTGGAGCCTTATTACTTAGCTATTATTCGAGAAAAGAGACGCTTCTTTGTTCATCAAGTGCCCTTGGGTGTCATCATTCTTGTATAAGCGTAATATAGTTCATTCATTTGTTTAATTTCAATCTGACTGTGAGTTCCGATATTTAACCTTAGCCGATTTGCGGACCTTGTTTCTTGTGATAAACAGTTTATGATGTTGTAATGGTTATCATTGGAGTTATTGATTTGGATTTTGGGAAGCTTTCTACTACATTGGTGATAGCAATGAGATAAATTTTTAGTGTAGTCTAACTTATTTTAATATAGTCTCACGTTGGAATAGTTAGCTTATAACGTTGTTTTGCGTATATGATCTGAGAACTGTCCCTAAACTACTATTTGGGATAATGGAATGGTTATTAACATCTAAAAGATCTGTCGAGTTTTATGCTTATATTGAATTCCTTGTAGTTACATAAATTGTTGGCGTATCGGGATAAATGAGTCATCTCAGTTGTTGTAATCTTCTCGAACGATGTACTTGGAGCTTAGTTAACAGAAATATGTTTTTAAGGATTTATCACCAAAGGTGACTTCGGATACTAGCTTGCGAGTCTCGTTATTGTTGAACCTATTTGAATATGAATAAGTTGCTTGGAGCATGTGTCTCGGTATCGTATTCTTTTGGTTACACATGGTTTAATTATTTTATTTCCTTAATTTCGAGGCAAAGTTTTATCACTGATGTCATAGAAAAGCAAAGGAAAAATGGAACCATGCCGCTTTAGAGTCCTGTACACTATTTCTTCGATTTTCCGTCTTAATTAGATGAGACGTTTTGTACCATTCGAATGAGAGTCCTGACCTTGGGAAGTTATTTTTGGAGTTTTGGAATTTCAGCTATCGTTAGGGGAACGAGATTTTTGCTTATTTATGATTCGTCTTTAGAGTTATAAGATTCATTTTGGCGCGTATTCATTTTTGAAGGAATCATAATCTAGAATCTTTGATTTGGTTTATGCTTAGGTTCACTAAGAGTACTTACTTTCAAACTTGGGAGATTTTATGAACTATCTGTAAATAGCAACTTATGAGACAATAACAATAGTTATTTGGGTTGATGACTGAAGCAATAAGGGTATCTTCTTTGGCACCGATCGGGTTGTGGGCGTGATCTCACTAGCCACGTTAAATCTAAATCTTGATGCGATTGGGACACTTTACCGTTGGATGTGTATGATTAGAGTCATGTCACCAACATCGTTGTTTTAGTCACGGGATGGTTAAGAGTTATATGAATTTATTGATCTGCTAGAGGTTCTACCTCTTGTTAAGTAGAGGATCTTACACTAGAGTGAATGATTGGTCAACCCAAAATCCATTTGTAAGAGTGTGCTTGTACTCGTTAGGAAGAGGGATTATAATCAAGGCTTTCTATATGTCGCCCAAGACCGTGAATAGATGGCTAGCCCCAAGAACTAGGAGACAAATCGGCATATGCACTTCTTTTTATTCATGATGTTGTTGCCTTATACTTGGAATGCTTGAACGAATAAATTTATGTAATAATCTTGACTCTGGCTCAGATTATTGTGATTGTTATTTTGAATTACGATGTTACTCCTATGAGAAGAACAGTATAATTGTTGTGAGACCTACTATGGGAATGTAAGCCCAATAGCAATATTTTCCTTGAAATATTGGTTATAAATGGCCAATGATGATCAAATTTGAGTTGCATGATATATGTGATATTATTGCATCTTGTAGTGCTGCATGATAAGATAGAAAATGATCAATAGGCGATAATTGTGTTGAACCAATCATGAAACCTACCCCATAGCTTCACCACCTGTTCAGATGATCACATACGACTATGTCTTGAAGACAGAACAGAAAAGTTTGGGCAATACCTTGTTCCATGTGTAGCAACTTAAAAAGTGTGTTTCATACCACTTCCTATATTGAATCCTGAACCAGAGACGTTAACCACATTAAGATTCTAAATACCATGACTAGGGGCACGTGTAACAAGAATGTTAAGCTTGTAAATGTCTTATGGACGAACCACCTCACAAGGGAGGCAACATGTGAAGCGAGGATTGGTATGAGGAAGAAGCGTGTTGACCTTTTGACGAGATATTTTGAGTTCCGAAGACGTCACTCCTCTAAGGGGGGAAGGATGTAATCCTTCGGTTTTGCAGAACATCATTTTAGTACTCCTTATAGAATGTTACTCATCGTGCATGGCATTAGGTTGAATTTGGTAGTTATACCCTAAAGTGGAGACCCATACCATAGTGGGTGTTGAGAGGTCGGTTTAAGCTTCGAGGACGAAGCTCTTTTTAAGGGGGGAAGGATGAAATACCCTGTTTTGTGAATATGGGTATTTATGATATTACTATAACTATTGGGTGTTAATATAATATTATTATAAGTGTTGAGTATTAATATTTATTGGTTTGGAGTTTATTTTTATAGTTATTGAAGGTTTGGGGCTTTTATGTATTTTCCCTACTTTATAAAGAGTATTTTATTTAACTCAGGGGGGTTTCAAGTGACTTTTATCCAAAATAGTGGGGGTGAAAGTGTCTTTTACTTAAAATAATGTCATCTTCTTCCCAAACTTCTTCTCCCAATAGGAGAGTACTCCCATGGCCGCACCAATCTCCACCACCAACACCAACACTACAAATTCGTCTCCCTTTTCACCCAAATACAATCCCAATCTACTCCCAACTCAAGAAAGACCAATAATTTCTCACCAAGAAACCAATTTCGTCCAAAATCAAGACCCTATTCGGAATCGAAATTGTCGCTGGTGGGTTTCTTCATCCTCGTCAGATTCTTCACTTGACTGCTATATAAACCCCTTGAAACTCAGAGAAATTCACACCAAGGATCTCCCAAAGCTCTCCCTCTCAATTTCTCTCTCTCTCTCTCTCTCTCTCTCTCTCTCTCTCTCTCTCTCTCTCTCTCTCTCTCTCTCTCTCTCTCTCTCTCTCTCTCTCTCTCTCGCGCGCGCGCGCGCGTCGCTTTGCCGGCGAACCCAGATGCCCGTCGCCGCCCGGTCCGCCGCTATCGTGTGCCGCCGGCCTTGCCACCAGTCCTTCCCCGTCGTTTCTCTCTCTTCGGATAAACCCACTGCTTCTTTTATTTCTTGCTTCTTTTATTTTGTCTTCCTTTGTACTGTAAATTAGTATATTAACAGTGGGTTGAGAGAAGAGAACAAAAAGGGGCTGTTGGCCCAGTGGTTAAATGCTAACACTTAATGCTAAGGGTTCTATGTTCGAATCTCACAAGAGACAATTCTTTTTATACAAGATTAGAGTATTAAATTTGCACTCATCTTTACTCCAAAATAGAAGTGTAGAATAAGGATGATAAAAGTATATTTTTCTTACTTATTTTTATAAGTTTGTAACAAATTAGAATAAGTTATTTTTCATAAATAAATTTGTTATTTCTTTTAAATAAAAGTTAGCTAGTTTATAACCTATATTCTCAACTAAGGCTTGTTTGGTTGGGAGAAACTACTATTTGAATCAAAGGTCTTTTTAGGGTAAAATAATATGCTTCTCTACCCTAAATAATAAAAATGACAGTTTATCTAATCTTATAAGTTACATTTATATAATCATAGCTTAGTATGTTTTTACAAATAATAAACGTTAGCTTTATAAAGCGTATTTTATAATAAAAGAGGTTGTTCACCTTAGCAAAGGTTGGGGACAGTTATTAAGGGATTGATTGCATTTACCTATAGGAATTCGTGTGCAATGTGTTGATTAGGATATTATTAAATTTGTAGGCGACAAATTTCGTTGACGAAGGATACGTCGAGTATTACTAGGAAGTGATTTGCTTTGCTTGAGATTAAAATAAGTAAACATGCCAGACCTAGCGCCCATTCCTCTTTTCGTGTCAGATGTTTTTCATTCCTAAAAGTCTCAAAATGATTTTTACGTGAAATATGTGATACTTGAATACTTGTTTCAAATTGTTGAAATGTTTCTCTGAAAATATCACTGCAATCTAATAATTGATGATAACGTAAAGTGGAAGAGTTGTACGGAGATTATTGTTGTATGGTTACTATTGGCATTGGGCGTATTGACTTCGGTCTCTCGATTTATTATATTTAATCCGGTTGCAAGTCCCCGGATAGCTCCTTGTACTCACTCTTCTAGCCGCAAGAAGTCTGTAAGGGGGTGTCGACACTTAAGATCTTGGATGCTTGCGAAGTGGTTGGTTTTCCCCGTATCAACATATTAATAAATTGGTTTTTGGATTGGATGTTGTTAATGGAAACTAGAATATCATGAGTTTTGGAATCCCGTTATTTGGACAATGGATGCGATTTGAAAATATAAATGAACTTGAAATCTCTCATCTTATTTCTTTTATAAAAGGGTCAAAGCTTTTACTTTCACTTTGTTTTAGCGAAACTACTACAAACTGATTTTCAAAATTACTTCATAATCTGTTTACAAGCTTGGGTGTTATTTACTCCGTATTTCCGCTGACTTTGGAAACTGTGGTGTTTTCTTTTGTTTTCTGCACCACAGGTCTATATGATGGGAGCATAGCTTAGCAGGGGACGCGAATCATCACTTAGACGATTAGTGATATCACACTTAGTTCCTTAGAGATTCTTTTAGTATCATTAAACTGTAGTTGGATTGTATGCCTGAGTTTGAGGCTCAAGGATTGAAGTTTAATAAATTTACGTTCGGATTCTCTGTTTTAAACCTCCTTGTATTCGGGTTTAAACTCGGGTACGGAGTGACACCCCCGGATTTCCAGCTTGGTCATTTTAAGGGTGTTACAAGTACACCCTCCATTCATTGTCAAGGGCGAGGGGGTATCTGTCTCTGACACAAGTATCTGTATTTAACCATAGTGTAGGGGATGGAAGGGTGTAAAATATCTTTTACCCAAACCAATATAGTAAAATACTAGTTAGTAGCGATGGCAATTCGGGTATGTAATTCGGGTGGGGCCCTACACATACCTGGGTAAGAAACAGGCATGTCTTAGTGCCAATTTCTGACACAAGTATCTGTATTTAACCATAGTGTAGGGGTAATTGTATTTTATCCATATTGGAAGGGGGGTATCTGTCTTTGACACGAGTATCTGTATTTAACCATAGTGTAGGGGTTAACGATAATGTAGGGGGTAATTGTATTTTATCCATAATGGAAGGGTGTAAAATGTCTATTACCCAAAGTAATACAATATAATACTAGTTACTGTTAGTGTCTTTGGGATATAAAGGTAAAATACGGTTGGGAATTCTTAGGCTCTCAAAGAGCAAACAACACGTGGTGCTCTATTTCATTCACATTTTGACATATGATATAATAGTAGGATCGTTGGCGAGAGAAAATATTCAAGAAATATTCTGATTTTCTTACTAACCTATAGAGGTAGAGGTAAGCCCTAGTGGGCATAGGTGCAGCTATTGATTAGTGTAAAGCACCGCGTGTTATGTTGACGTGATTCTCTTGGAGCAACTAAAAATTACTTTTTCATGTAAATATATATGCAATTCTTTCTATTGTTGGAAAATGGTTTTATAATGACGATGCTGGAACAATTCTTTCTATTGTTGTTGGCTTTCGTAGCTGCAATGACAAAAGAGTGTGGATTCACTCTAATGATGGGAAGCTTACAGTCAAATGTGTATATAAGCACCTTGCAAAGTTACAAAGTAATGATGGAGAGTGCAGTTCTAGTAATTCAGCTCACTGGAAGAGTTTATGGAGGCTTATTAACTTGGTAATGCACTGACAGTGAGGTATGCTGATGTTTGTTTACAAAATGGACAAATTCTTCATAATCCCGGCCCCACCTATAAGCCCTCAAAGTTGGACTATTCAATACCTCAACCCACCAGGTATTGAAAGATCTTGGAAGTGGAATGTCGGTCTCACCCATCACCAAAGTTTCATCTCTATGATTCCAACTTCCAAGTGGTTGGTTTCAGATTAGAGACTACGTGGGGTGGGTTTATCTCTTTTTTGAGAGGCAATGGAGATGAACAGAGGTGACGTTTGATCTCTGAGAGTTGATGTAAGAGCAAGTCCAATTGAGCAATTAGTTGAAAATGGTCGATTTTTGGTGACTACGTGAATAAATTGTATGTTATGGCGAGTTGGAGTTCAATTTGTTGCCACGCCTGGTGTTCATCAATGGAGGTTTTTTGGTTCTTCATTTAATTTGATTTTTCTGAAAAATCATTCATTGCCATGTCAGTTATGATTTTTAATAGGGCAAAATTGTCATACTGAAATTAATACTAGTTGTGCACAAGAGATTCCGGCGGGGAGACCTCCGTGTACACCGTATGTAGAGGATCAGAGATAGCACAGGAAGAGTTGGGTTGTGTGTAGGGAGAGAGTAAGACAGTAGTAATGTCTGAGAGAGAGACAGAGGTTTGGCAGAGCTTCCGCGGACGGCCAGTGTGTTCTCCTTTGTATGGAAAGGTTAACGTCCAATATATAGCAGGGAACGTGACCGTTGTAGTGTGGTTAATGCGCCCATTAATGGCGGCTTAATTAGCTTAACCATAACGGCACGTCCGTCCTCATATATAGGGACCGTTACAGCACGTTATGCGCGAATACCGGAACCGTTACGAGGTTGACCGGGTTTGACCGGATTGACCGGGTTTATGGAGCTCGTTCCATAAATCTCTCAAAGCAGTTACTAAAGGTCGCGCGCGGGCTTGACTCGCACGCGACAGGACTTACTCTAGCCTCCAAACCACTAAGTCCCTACAAGTCCCGTGCAGTGGTATGCGAGGGCTCTGTCTCGCAGCCCCCACATGGATCAGCGCGGCTGGTGATCCAGTGTGTATGGAGCACAATATGGTGTGCTGGATGGTTGCCACGTGGCCAAGATCTGTCAGCTCAGAAAGCACAATCCACATTAGCCCCCTTTCTGCGCGTGAAGACTCATAGCTGTATAGACTTCCATGCGCGGAAACCAACATACGCGTCACCGCCACGCACCAATTCAAATACGGGTAAGTTCAGCCCCCGTGCGTGCCATTATGACCTAAAACCCCTAGAGTCGTGCCGTCTGGCCTTTAGGGTTTTAGGCGTGACGTCAGCTTGTCCTGTGATTGCGCGATTCGACGGTGACGGTTGCGATTCGACTAGTGAAAGGACGCAACCCTTCATTGTTTTTGGATAAATACATTGTACTCTCCATTATTGCAAAGCATCACTTCTTTCTCTTAAAGTGAATGATACCCGGAAGTCTTCGAGAGCAGATTCAGATAATCAATCACCAGTTCAGAACTCCAAATCGTCTTCTTCAACTGTGTGTATCCAAGCAAGCTTCGCGAAAAGAAGGTTGGCCTTGTTCAATTTCGATTTAAAATACCAGTGTATGCTTTGAACTTTGTTGGATCTGCAAACCCATGACATATTATCTGTTGAAACTTGCGAAGAAGCTTCAAGCTTTGGACCCAATTTTTGCTTGATCCTTCGATGATAAGGATCTTGGATGTAGGGTTTTGAAATCCCTGATAATGCAATCCTCTAATTTCTGAAATTGATACCAGAAACTGTTCATCTTTCTTTCCATAGATCTTGAATTTCGAAATTCAAACTGAAGTGTGGCATATTTCTCCCCCCTTTTTTCTTGCTCTTCCGCAGGAATGGCCAAGACAAAAGGAACCAAACCCCCCAAGGAGGACGAAAAGATACCTGATCTTCCGCAAGCTTTGTGGCGAAAAGCCCCCTATCTGGGTGGCAAAGATTTCTACCACGCGAGGGTTAAGGCGAAGAAATTTCCTGCTTCTGTCCCCAACGAGGGATTGCTAACACTGACTCCCCCAGTTAACTCAGCCTTGCTCGAGTTGATTGGCTCCGAGGACGTGGTTCGATTGGGAATCGAAAATGGGTACTTACCCTATGCTGCGATTTCCACCCAAGCTTTTGTCCAGAAATTGGACTACATGGATGAGTGGATTGACCACGTGTTGACCGATCATGTTGCGACTCTCAATGAAGCCGGCATATACTTCGCTGTTCGTGCTATGAAGGGTGCTGCCGTGAAGCTGGACCAGTCCATGCTTCTAAACCTTCTTTCCCGCTACTCGCCTGCGACTCACACATTCCACTTTGCTGAGTTCGAGGCTGCCCCCACACTCGAGGACGTGAACATGTTGTACGATTTGTCTCCCATGGGTGAAATGGACCCTTTGAGTCCTTTGAGGACGGCTGCGGAGATCGCTTTGTACACGCAGATGGAGGAGTGTCTGTCAGAGGTAAAGAAAATCTCCACCCGGTGGACCACTACCAAAGCCCTTCCGAACTGGCAGCTGGTTGATACGTCTGTGAAGAATACTTGGAACAAATGGGTGCAGTACTTCTTTCATGACTACGCGAACAGCAGCATCACCAAGAAGCTTCTGAGTGAGAACCCAGAGGCCAAGAATTATGTGGAGGGTAAAGGCTATCACTTGACCCTTTGTGCTTTCCTCTGTGCGTGGTTGTCGAGGTACTTAATTGATGGTCACCCGCATGATGGGGTCTTTTATCACGTTCTGCCGCTTGCTGTGAAGCTCGCCCTTGGCCAGAGAGTCGCACTCGGACCCTTGGTCTTGGGCACGCTGTACTTTAGACTGGATCAGCTAGTTGTGGCCATGAAGGAGTCACTTGGCCGCCTCGATATACTGACTTTCATCAACATTGCCTTCTTGACAATGTGGGTCTTTGAGCGATGGCCGTCCTATGCCCCAACTGCTCTTAAGCCTAACAAGTGGTGTCCCCCAGGCGAGGTGGAGGAGCCTAACAGTGGCAGAGCTGCGATGTGGTTCGGAGCGAACAATACCAAGTGCGTTTGGAGCCTGATATGCGACAAGCGGCAAGAGTTCACTGCCAGGCCCTATGCCATGCGCATTGAGAACGTGCGATGGTTTCCAAAGCTGTACCCTTCTAAGGGTGTCGTCTTCTCAGAAGAGCTCCTCTTCGAAGAGGGATCGCATTTCCATGAGCGCTATCGCGAATTCTTTTGCTGGTGTCTGCGAGGTTCCCTTCCTGCTCTCGCAGAGCATATTTGTGAGCTCGCGCCTAGGTATGAGAGGATTACCGTGGATGCTGACCCTACTCGAGTTTCTCCCCAGTTCGGCTTTGATGCAGTGGCACCATCAATCTGGCCCCAGTCCATTATCAGAGGTTGCTATAAGAGCTTGCTAACAAAGGAGTGCAAGACAGTCTTCATGAACAATCTTCCCTTTGAGCAGCCTGCGGGTAACCGCGAGGGCAGTTGTTCCCAGAAATGGCTCGCATACTGGATTGCCCAGCAAACGAGGATTGAGACACAGTCGGCCGCCCAGCCAAGTAGGGCTCCCTTGATCAAAAGAAACTCTTTTCCGTTTCGCCCCAGTTGCAGTCTGAGCGAGTCTGAATATGGTTGCTACTCATTGTTGGATCATGAGAACCATTTGTGCCCTGACGTCATTCTGAAGGAAAAGATCGTCGCAGTTAAGAAAGGCGACTCGCATGTCATCAGATATAGCGAGACATTTGCTAAGGTAAGCAACTTTTTCCGCGTGCGTTAAGCTTCTTGATTTCCACATGTTGATGCCTTTATTCTATACTGTTTGCTGTAGTGTCATGTGCGGAGATTCGCATATGGTGATCGTTCCAAGTCGTCGGTTAACACCATTGTTGCCACCAGAAGACAAGGACAGTCGTTCCTGCTAGCATCGAGGATGGACCCCGAGGTCGAAACCAGGATTCGCGCAGTCATGAATGCTTTTGCTGACTCGCTGATAGATAATGCTCCGGCCTCGTCTCCACCCAGAGATAATCCGTCTCCTCCAGCGACAGCCGCGCCGAGAGAGAAGAGACCCAGGCAAAAGGGAATTACAATTTCTTCCCCTAGAAGTGCTCCAACTTCCCCTCCAGCGAGGTCCCTTTCTGTCAAGGATAAAGGCAAAGGTCGCATGCCCAGTAGAGCGCGGAAGGAGCTCGCAGTTGAGACCTTTGTTCCATTCAACCAGGAGGAAGAAGAGGAGAGGCAGGAGCCCAGAGAAGGTGATGAAGAAGAAGAAGAAAGAACAAATGTGATACATGAGGAAGAATCAGGAGGTACCTCCATCGCGTTTCCCTTCTCATTATCGTAATTCTTTTGCAACTCTTTCTTAAACCAATTGTTTCTTCGCAGATGATGATGATGATGATGATGAGACCATCGGTGGCCTTTTGGCCAAGAGAAAAATGAGAGATACCCATTCTGGCATTCCAGACGATCCCATAAGCGAGGACGTTCTTGCCGAGTCCAGGAAGACAGCCGCGGAAGCTGCCGAAAGAAGAAGGCAGCGCGAAGAGGAGGAGCTCGAGCGTGTGAGACAGCGGAGCCTCGAAGAGCAACATGTTGACGACTTAGTGCGTCCAGCTGACGAGGAAGATGTGCTTCCCGAAGAGGTGGCTCCTCAGGCGGAGGAGGAGGATGCGGCTCTAGAAGAGGATGCAGCAGCTCTGGAGCAAGCCCAAGCAGATTTTGAAGAAATCGCAGGCGGCGATAAAGGTGAGATCTTCAATCTCGCAGTAACTTATAGAGATGTTGTAGTTGGTGCATTAAAGCATGGTGTGTCAAAAGCTGACATTCGCCGTTGGCTAGTAGGCAAGTGCGGAGAACCTTCAGGTAATCATTTGAACGATATGCATGGACTAGACCTTAGCAACTTGAAACAGAATCATGACTTGTTTCTTCGCGTCCCAGGTCACGCTCATTTTAAGGACCTGCTTAATGAGGACACACTAATAGGGCATGGTTCCACGTCTTTAGTGTATGACGAAGATACTTCAATCCCACCTTCGCGTGGAGGTGCTTGCTCTTAGCTTTTGCAAAGATAGTAAAATAACGTACAATACGAGTTACCTCATACTATCGCATTTTATATCGCAGGCAATGCTGAGGAACCTGTGCTGGAGCAAAGAAGTCAGCCTTCTGCGTCCTATGTTCCGATTCCGAGTTCCCATACCAAGAAGCCCGTCGCAGCTGCTGAACATGCAGGAGAGCCTCTTGAGGACATCATCGAACTTTCTGATGATGCTGAAGCTGACGCTGTGCTAATGGAAGAAGATGCCCGTATTGGCGCTGAGGAAGTAAGAACAAGTACTGTTGACGCTTCCGCATCTGAAAGTGTCCCTCGCCAAGCAACTTCGGCTGTCACTTCGCCTCCGGCGATGACTGAGTCAGTGGCACCTCTTCCTGCGTGGAGCTTTTGGGGCTCGCAGGTCGGGAATGCAGTCGCAGCTGGTGCGGCTTATGCTCTTCCTCCTAACTATGAGGGGTTAGAGCTCGCAGCTGACAGGAGAGCTATGGAGCGAGGACAGTCTTCGACTACTCCAGCAATGCGCATTCCTTCTCTTCGTGAGATTCTTGAAGGAACTGGTAAGTAGAGATTCCGCTGTTTGCATCTCGCATTATTCAATTGCGAGTTTGATAGCATAACTTAGCTTTGACATTGCTTTAGGTTTGAAGCAAACTGATGTGGACTGGCTAGTTCGGATGCGCCTCACCTACCCCCAATCATTTGCGAGATCTCTGGAGATAGGGCCCTTTGACAGGAGGCTGTTTCTTACCGAAGCCATTTGGATTTTGGAGCAGCTGTCTGCGGCCACGCCTGCGACCATTTCTGTCCAGAGTACCGAATTGATTTTTGGCATGTGCCAAAATCTTCTTACCAAAGTTCAAGGCAGACTGGGTTTCAGATTTCTTATGAAAAGAGTTACCCTGATTCGCGCAGCCGTAACTTTGAAACTCGGCCACCAGAACCTCGCAGCTGAGAAGCAGAAGGTGGAGCAGCAGAAGCAAAAGGCTGAAGAGGCTATGAAACTCTATCATGAGATGAATGCCAAGTGCGAACAATTGAGGCAGGAAGTGGAGCAGGTAGAGAATCTAAGCCATCAGTTCGCCCCTTATGATTCCTTGATCAAGAATTTGCTTTGACTTTTGAATTTTGAAAAGTAGCAAACGAATAGCTGAAACATTAATGTAATGCTAAAGCATTAATGTAATGGTGCTAGGGTTTCTCCCCTTTTTTTTAACAAAAGAATCGACATGCCCGTTTTGCCCTTTCCGGGATTTGATTGGATATCTCTGTGCATATCCAATTATGACATCAGCAATTGATATTCTGCTTGATTTTCGCGCTAATTTCTCGTAAGATAAGCACGCCTTCCTTGGGAAGTCCATCCGAATCATGACCATCCGTCATTAATTAGGATACGCAACTGAATCGTCGTAGCCTTTAGTAGGGTAATTGATCGTTACCGCTTTTCAAGGCGTAAGTGATTGACCTTACCCTCTTTTCAAATTCTGCTGACTCATCTTGGCAACTGAAGAGTCTCCACAAGGTCTATATAAACCCTGTCTTTGTCATTTGGGTTCTTCATCCCAAAAAATGTGCTTTGCCGTGAGTCCTTACGACTGCTCGCTTCAACGCTTGTTTTCCGTTGATTCATGGCAACTCCGAGTTCTGAATCCTGAGTTTGCGCTTTGTGCTATAGAAATAGTTTCCAAGATCCGCTTTATGAGGCTTATTGATCTTTATAACCATCATAAAGAAGATGGAGATGATATCTCATGTGTGTTCGAAGAATTTTCTTCGTGTATTATGTTTGCAGGTCATGTTTCCGGCCGCCTCCCGGAGAGGTGCAGCGCCGTAGTGACCGTGCTACCGATTCGTAATGAACGGCGGAATTCTCCTCCAGCATCCCTGGAGGAGAATTTACTGCCCCCACGTTCGTGAGCTCAGGGTGGCGAACCGTTGCGTTCATCCCCGTCTACAAGGAACCCTTGCCCTTCGGAGCTTCTGCTTGCCTGTTGAACGCCGGAACCAGTGTTTCCTCAAGCACATCTCATGGGATGTTGATCAGACAAGGGCCTTGTCAAATACTGGGATCTTGAACGTATGGCTTCATGTGGCTCTTTGGAGCAAGGCCCTACTTGCGACAGATGTTCGGCCGCAGATCTGTGTATCGCATAGCCGGTGTTAGGACCGTTGGGTTCATCCTTTCTCAGTTAGGATTTCCTCGGTGTGTCACTGCTGGCTTGTCAGTTACTTTTCGAATGTATTGTAAGCCATGTTGGCTGCGTAGTTAAATTTGAGCTTTTTTCGCTTGTAAGCTGTTATCTAGACAGATAAGTTGTAAGTCCTTTTGACTCATAATGATAAATGGCTTTTTATATCATCTGCTGTCTCGTTACAACAAAATACAATTTCGCATGTGTATCGGCATATTTCGCCTTTGTGTAATGCTATATACATACTTCGCATTTGCTGTCTGCCTCATTAATTCGAAGATGTCATATTAGATCGTTCGAGATCGTGTTTGCGCAGCTGTGCCATCTTGGCAGATGGGCTTGTGATTTGCTTTCAGATTCAAATGTAAGTGCTATCATATAAGATAGACCTTTGTAGATCACTTGGGATCATTTCGTATAATGTTGCTATCGCAATAGATAGTCGTAAGGACGAATTTTAAATCGCATTTGTATAACGCTGCTATCACAACAGATAGGCTTGGAAGATCGTTTTACGATCACGTTACGCATATATTGCTAGCGTGGCAGATAGGTTTTGGATGATCAATTAAGATCGTTTTTCGCATGAGTTGCTATCGTAGCAGATAGGCTTTAGAAGATCAATTAAGATCGTTTTTCGCATGAGTTGCTATCATGGCATATAGGCTTTAGAAGATCAACTAAGGTCATTTCGCGTAGGCTGCTATCGTGGCAGATAGGCTTTAGAAGATCAATTAAGATCGCATCTGCATATGCTGCTATCGTGGCAGATAGGCTTTAGAAGATCAATTAAGATCGTTTTTCGCATAGGCTGCTATCGTGGCAGATAAGCTTTAAAAGATCCATTAAGATCGCATTTCGCATAGGTTGCTATCGTAGCGGATAGGCTTAGAAGATCAATCAAGATCGTATTTCGCATAGATTGCTATCGTAACAGATAGGCTTAGAAGATCAGTTAAGATCGCATTTCGCAAAGGGTGCTATCGTAGCAGATAGGCTTTAAAAGATCCATTAAGATCGCATTTCGCATAGGTTGCTATCGTAGCAGATAGGCTTAGAAGATCAATCAAGATCGTATTTCGCATAGATTGCTATCGTAACAGATAGGCTTAGAAGATCAGTTAAGATCGCATTTCGCAAAGGGTGCTATCGTAGCAGATAGGCTTTAGAAGATCAATTAAGATCGCATTTCGCAAAGGGTTCTATCGTAGTAGATAGGCTTTAGAAGATCAATTAAGATCGTATTTCGCATAGATTGCTATCGTAACAGATATGCTTAGAAGATCAGTTAAGATCGCATTTCGCAAAGGGTGCTATCGTGGTGGATAGCCCATTGTTAACAGTAATAACAAACTAAATGAAGCAAAATTAACAGCCAGAAATATGAAGTTCTCATTTGGGAGAATTCTCTTATTATAATGCTCTCATATGGGAGAGATGAGATTACAATCCTCTCATATGGGAGAGGAGATTGTGTAAATCATAGCCATACAAGACATGAAGCAACGTTATAATAAAACGCATGAAATGAGAGAAGTCAAGGGTAGTACTTCTTAATCCAGCGCATGTTGACTGAACTCGGGGTTGAGGTTGTTCCGTGCAACCTTCGTATGCTGCAGTAGCCACTGTCAAAGACTTGTGTGACTTCGAAGGGTCCTTCCCAATTGGCTGCGAACTTTGGGTGAGCCGCTTCTCGCATGCAGTGGTCAGATGCGCGCAGGACCAAATCTCCAACTGCGAAATCTCTTCGCTGGACCGTCTTATTGTAAGCACGAGCGATCCTTTCTTGATACCGCTTGTTGGTCCTTTTAGCTTGTTCTCGCTTTTCCTCCAGCAAGACTAAGTCATGATCGCGTTGATTTTCGTATAGTGCGTGGAAGGCCAATCTCGCCGAATTGACTCTCACCTCCGCAGGTACCACGGCTTCTGCCCCATAGCATAGTAGGAATGGTGAGACCCCCATGGGTGTCCTTGGAGAAGTACGGTAAGCCCACAGAGCTATGTTTAGAGAATCGGCCCACTTCTTGTGGTCATCTGCGACCATCTTGCTCAAAATCCTCAACAGCGTTTTGTTGGTCGCTTCGGCTTGCCCGTTCCCCTTCGGGTAGTAGGGGGTGGAACATATTTGCCTGATATTGTACTCCTCTAACCTCGCAGCTACCTGGCGATTAACAAAAGGAGTACCATTATCTGAAAGAATGGTGTTTGGAATTCCGAACCTGCATATGATGTTTTCTTGGATGAAGTTGACCACAGCTAGCGCATTTGCCGTCTTTAGTGGTATCGCCTCCACCCATTTGGTAAATAGCTCAGTTGCGGTGAGAATGAAATGATTCCCATGCGAAGTTGGTCGGATGGGACCAATAAAATCCATTGCCCATGTATGAAATGGCCACGGCGTTCCCAATGCATGTAGATCCACAGCAGGAGCGTGCTTTAGGTTTCCTTTGAATTGACACTCCTGGCAGCGTCGTACTTTGGTGCGACAATCAGCCTCCATCGTGGGCCAGAAATATCCAATTGAGAGGAGCTGCCTGCATAATTTCGCACCTCCTTGGTGTTCCACCTGATGAGAAAGGTCCATGACTTCTTGTGCTTCCCTGCCGTCTAGACATCGCAGCAAGTTGCCCTCATGACCTCTTCGCCAAAGTAAGTTCTCCTGCACCACATATCGGGATGCTTTCCTTTTTAACTTCTCCTCTTCTTTTCTCAATTCGGGTAAGGTGCCCTTAGTGAGAAAGTCAAAGAGTGGCTTCCTCCAATTCGTGTCATCATCGGTTAGAGCGATGAGTAGAGAATCTTTGATCAGTGCACAACTCTCGCACTTCCCTTGTATCAGGGCCGCGGCTGTTGACATGTCTGGCCAGTGAATGCCAATTTCTCTTCTTTTCCTCGTTCGGGTTGAGGACCACTTCCTTTAGCTCTTGCTTTTGTGGTCTGGGCCTATCTTCCATGCATTCAGGTGCTTCTTTGAGCTTCTCATCCGGAGTGCCCTGCATTGGCTTTTCCGTTACCGCAATCTGCTCGATTTGGTTGATTTGCCCAGGGATATCCCCATGCCCGTGTGAGGACATCCCCGCGCACCTTCATATGCGATAGCACTTCTTCCCATTGGCGTAGAAGCTCTCTATCTCCTTGCCTTCGGGGTCATGCTTTGCAATTCTCTTCGGTGTGTACACACTCTTTCGCTTGTAAGCGATTCGCGGCGCCTCTTCGCGTGTGGGCGGCTTTTCCTTGGCATCTTCCCTCGTCACCATCACTCCCGCAGGTGACTGGTCCTTGATATCTTCCCATAGAGGTAAAGGAGTGGGATTGAATGGTCCCGGTGTTTGCTCGCCCGCCATCTCGGTGAACCATACCGCCTCGCTGAGATGTGCTTCATCCAAGTTGAATGGATTTGTTGAAGCCGGTATCTCGACTATTCTGTCGTTCCAGATAGCTTTCATAACCTGGTGAGCTGTCGAAGGAACCGCGTCGAAGCGATGAATCCAAGCTCGACCTATGATCACGTGATACGTAGTGTTCGTATCTATGACATAGAACTTCGCTGAGCACTTGATTTTGCCTATCTGAACGCCCAGGCGGATCCATCCGATCGTCATTCTAGAGTCGCTTCCAAATCCCATCAGCGGAGATGGACGCCTGACAATCTTGTGCTCGGGGATCCCTGCTAGCTTCAGTGTGTGTAGCGAAACGACATTGACCGCTGCTCCTCCGTCTACAAATGCTCGTTTGAACTCGACACCGTTGATGATGGCTGTCACATACAGAGGCCTCTGGTGGCTCGCATCTGTCTTTTTTACGCTGGCAGAAAAGGTCATAATCTTTTCTGTAGAGCGGGACGCCCTGATGACTTTCCCGTTAGAGACTACAAGATCCTCCTCGTAGTCCTCTGCTATCCTCAAGATTGCTTTCGTCATTTCTGTCCGGCACTTTTCCGAGAAGTTCATCTCGTCGAAGAATCTGCTGAAGCCGTGCGACCCCTTCATCCGGTCAGCACGTTCGTCCTCTGTGTCCACGCTGTAGTCCTCGTCTTCATGGACTCCGGCAATGATGGGCAGACCATCTTCTGCGACTTCTTCTAAGTACACAATCGAGATCATAGCGACCTCTTTCCCCTTCGAGTCTTGCTCCGCATGGGCAGGAAGTGGATTGTTGCGCACATCCTTCCTGTGATCACTGATGATCAGCTCGCCGTTCTTCATCTTCTGATTGAACACAATCCTGAGCTTCTTACATTCCGCTGTAGGATGCATGACCTTGTCGTGGTACTCGCACCACTTCAGGTCCCTCACCATCTCCTTGGAGGGTACCTTTTCGAGCGGCGGTAGGACACCGTCCTTGCGCCATTGTCTGCAGAGGTCGCTTGCCTCCTCCTCCGAACATGGCAGAGGTGGTACGTCGAAGTTCACAACCTTCGCCTGCTTCTGGGGTGAAACTGTATTGACCTCAGCTTCGCGTCCCCTCTTGTAACTGAATCTCCCGATTTTGTAGGTGGTACCGCTCGCAGATCGCTCCGGAGCGTTCTTCTTTTTCTGCCTCTCAACTATAGGCTCGATGTTTTTCGCACTCGATGAGCTTTGAAAATGTAGGTGTTTGAAGGTTAATGAGCATACCTTTGTATTCGTCTCGCATGCACTGCAGGCATATTTCTACAAGCACGCTTTCAAGCATTGGATCTTTGCATTCCAAGGGCTTCGCTCTGAACTTTTTGATGAACGTTATCCCATCCTCCTCGCGCTTCTGATACATCCGCGAGAGGTGGATCATTGTCACCTTTTCTTCCATCTGGAAGAACTTGGTATAGAACTTCTGGACCATGTCGTCCCAAGTCTTCACGGATCCGGCCTCCAACGTTCGGTACCACTTGTATGCTACGTTCCCCAAGGATTTTGGGAACTCTCGCATTAGCAATTCGGGATCAGCTCCGTATGGTCCCATGACATCGATGAAACGCATGACGTGCTCATGAGCGTTCCCGTTGACGTCCTCAAACTTGTCCCATTTAGGAGCCTTATACCCCACCGGGTTAGGCATGAGATAGATCTCCCGCAGGATGGGTGGATCGTTGTCTAGCTTCGGGATGATGGTATCCGCGAATGATTGGTGAACCAGAATAGTGTCCATGCGCTTCTGCAGAGACGTCATGCATTCTGGAATGCTTCCCTCGGTAGCAGAAGGAGGGGTTGCCGCAGGCGGAGACGACACATACGCCGCCGGAGGATTGGGGACATATTGGCCGCTCGCGTTACCCCAGATCGCCGTTGACGGAGGCAAGGGATACTGCGACGCCGAATTAGGTACCAAAGCCGGAGGCTGAGGAGTATAAGCAGTGAGAGGCAACATCTGAGGCGTTGACCCCTGAATTGAAGGCAGCTGCGTAGTCGCCGGTGGAGTCTGTAGATTAGGGTTGGGAGGTGTGGTCGATACTCCCAGTCCTGGAGCAGCAGGGGCTCCTCCTCCTTGAGGGACGGCGGTGGCTGATGAAGGGTTTGGCGCGAGGGTGCCCAGAACGACCAGGATCCGTTCTAGCTGCGCAGACTGAGCTTTGAGAGCTTTCGCCTGACTTTGGACGGTGGCGTCCAAGGATTTTAGCGTCGGTGCCTCGCCGGGGGTCGTAGGAGTACGGCGGGTCTCCTCTCTAGAGACAGCTTCAATGGAAGGCAATCTGTTGCTGATATCATCCTCCTGAGACATGGTTGCTTTGGTTGGTAAGTTTCACGTCGGGTTCACCAAAATGTGCACAAGAGATTCCGCCGGGGAGACCTCCGTGTACACCGTATGTAGAGGATCAGAGATAGCACAGGAAGAGTTGGGTTGTGTGTAGGGAGAGAGTAAGGCAGTAGTAATGTCTGAGAGAGAGATAGAGGTTTGGCAAAGCTTCCGCGGACGGCCAGTGTGTTCTCCTTTGTATGGAAAGGTTAACGTCCTATATATAGCAGGGAACGTGACCGTTGTAGTGTGGTTAATGCGCCCATTAATGGCGGCTTAATTAGCTTAACCATAACGGCACGTCCGTCCTCATATATAGGGACCGTTACAGCACGTTATGCGCGAATACCGGAACCGTTACGAGGTTGACCGGGTTTGACCGGATTGACCGGATTTATGGAGCTCGTGCCATAAATCTCTCAAAGCAGTTACTAAAGGTCGCGCGCGGGCTTGACTCGCACGCGACAGGACTTACTCTAGCCTCCAAACCACTAAGTCCCTACAAGTCCCGTGCAGTGGTATGCGAGGGCTCTGTCTCGCAGCCCCCACATGGATCAGCGCGGCTGGTGATCCAGTGTGTATGGAGCACAATATGGTGTGCTGGATGGTTGCCACGTGGCCAAGATCTGTCAGCTCAGAAAGCACTATCTACACTAGTACAACAATATCATCACCCAAGTTATCCAGCACTGTCAATCCCATCACCCAAACACCATACTTCAAGTTATCCAGCACTGTCAATCCCATCACTAATAATAAAAGTACTATCAATCCCAATATTCCAAGCCAAAAAACAAACAAGCCCTTAGGGTACAGCCAAAAATTAGAATTTTTGGGGAGAAGCTTAAATGGTTGTCTCCCTACAAGTACTGCCTTATCTAAAAGGGGGTTTAAAAGCATAAGAGCATCTTCCACAGTTGACATCAAATTTTACCTCAAATCTTATATTTGGTGGAGAAAAATGTTCTGACCTCCCATAGTTAACACTCAAAAATACCATTTCACAATTGTTATGGAAAAAAGTACTTTTGGTCTCCCACTGTTTTTACAAATTTTTACATTAGTTAGTTATTTCACCATTTCATCAAATTTAGAGAATGGTATATTTGGCCTCCCACAACAAAGCATCAAATTTATCACCAAATCATGAATTCCATAACTATCAAATTGGAAAAATATATATTTTATTATCAAAACAATGTTACACGAAATTGCAAAATGATTCAATAACACTTCAAAATATCTTATTGACCAGTCTTATCTATTTGATCATGATTATTCATAGGTGTGCAATCAGTTTTTTATTAATGCATTGTTGTTGTCATCATTTTTGTTTATATTTTATTTTCTATAACTAAAATAAATTATATTAGTCGTCAAAAATAATTTTGAACACTTATGAATTGTAAAATATGACATTATGTCTCCAATATATAAAAGTAATGTAAAAACTTGTCCTAAACACTAATTAAAATTGGTGTAGATTACACCAAATCCTATTTTCACCATCAAATTTGATGGTCAAAATAGGATTTGGTGATATAGGATAGCTTTTGAGGGTATTGTAGGAGATGCACTTCACCATTTCACTAAAGCTACATTAAATATAGTATTTGGTAATTTGTTGATTTTGGTCAACGACTGTGGGAGGCCAACAAATAAATTACCATTTCTTTTTGGTGATCTGATAATTTGGTTGTAACACCCCCAAATTGGCTAAGCCGGAAACCCAGGGGTGTCACTCCGTACCCGGGGTTAAACCCGAATACAAGGAGGTTTTACAACAGAAATTTCAAATCAAATTCATAAAAATATTTAATTAAAACTTAAAACTTGTCTTGCCACAAATATGGGCATTATTCCAAATCTAATAAAATTCAAACTACTAGTAAATGTTCAAATAAAACTAAATTTAAATGGTACTACTAGCGTGAGTCGCGTTTTCCCCTCGGACCAAGCTCCCGTCTAACCTGTGGTGCAGAAAACAAAAAGAGAACACCACAAGTCCAAAAGTCAGCGGAAATACTGAGCAAGTGACACCCAAGCACGTAAAACGATTATGAATAAATTTACAAATCATGAAGTATTTTGTAGAAGTTTAAATAAAATCAAGTGGTAACAAAAGCTTTGACACTTATGAGAAATAAAGAGATATTTGAATTCCATTCTTCGTATTAGGGGATTCCAAATTCATATTTTTCCCATAAGATCCAAAATTCCAAAATCCATGTTATTAACTTGTTGATACGGGGAAAAACCAACCAACCACTTCGCAAGCATCCAAGACCTTAAGTGTCGACACCCCCTTACAAACTTCTTGCGGCCAGAAGAGTGAGTACAAGGAGCTATCGGGGACTTGCAACCGGATTAAATAAATTAAATTGGACGAGAGACCGAAGTCAACACGCCCAATGCCAATAGTAACCATACAACAATAATCATCCCCGTACAACTCTTCCACTTTACGTTATCGTCGATTATTAGATTGAAGTGATATTTTCATAGAACATTTCAATTTGAAACAAGTATTCAAGCAGCACATATTTTGCATAAAATCATTTTGAGACAAATAGGAATGAAAACATTTGACACGAAAAGAGGAATGGGCGCTAGGCCTGGCATGTTTACTTACCTCAACAAATAGCAATCACAGCAATTCAATCGTAGTATTCGACGTATCCTTCGTCGGAGAATTCATTTTCTACAATTCGATAATATTCTAATCAATTATCGCTAACACACAAATACAAACAAGTCCTATATGAAATGCAAGTGTAATTCCCGTATTATTTCCCCAAACTTTAATAATAATAATTCTATTGTTAAAACGTGTTTTATAGGACTATTGTTTACTATCGTAAAACATAGCTTATAATATTATCTAATTTAAATTATTCTTTTATTACTATAAAACATAACCCAATAATATTATTTTTCAAAAGATTAACATATAAACAAGAAAATAAACTTCCTAAATAAATAATTCTCAAGTGTTTTAATAAGGCTTTCAAACCCTCAAAACTTCTCTTTCAAAGTTTGAGTGTAGAGTAGTAAAAAAAATAATTGTTAGCTATGAGACTCGAACCCCAGACTAACACAATACTAACAGTCAGCTTTAACCACTAGGCCACTGCCCATACTTGTTGTTTTAACCCAGATAATATTAATATAACTCTAACAGTTAACTAAGGCTTATAAAAAAAATAAAAGAAACAAACATAATGAAAACAGAGAACGGGGTTGTCTCATACCCGAACGGAGAAGAGAACAACGACGATTGTGAGGGCGACGGGGTGGCTCGAGGTGGTGGCGAAGGAGGAGGCGGCCGACGGCAAGGGCTGCGGCGACGGCGGCAGGGGAAGACGCCGGAGACGGTGGCGGCGTCGGACGGGGCGGTCGCGGTCGGGTTCGGTTCTCCGGACCCGGCGGCGGCTGGGTTTTTGTTTGGTGATTCGAACGGGAGAGAGAGAGAGAGCGAGAGAGAGATCTTTGTGGTGGTTTTTGATGTGGGTTTCGTTTCTGATTTCACAAGCTCTTTATAGGCTTCAATTCGAAGAATCCGGCGAAGAGGAGGATTCCTCCGGGTTGATTTTTGATTCCGAATTGGTTCACTATTTTGGGCGAAATCGGTTTCTTGGTGCTTAAGAATCGATCTTTGTCGAATAGGGAGTGTATTGGGACGGAAATTGGGAGATTTTGGCGGCGAATTTGGTGTTGGTGGTGTTTGGGTCGGAGAAGGAGAAGAGAACATCTCCTGTTACTACCAGGAGAGGAAGAAGATGAACTTTATGGGTAAAAGACACTTTCACCCCCCTTAGTTAGTTAAAAGACACTTTTTACCCACCAGAATTATATTAACTGCACTATTTAAGTTACGAAAAAGACACTAAAGCCCCCTAAAGCTTAAAACAATAAAAATTAACTTTTAAATAATTAAACTAATACCCAAAGCTTATACTAATATTATTTTAACACCTAATATGGTTATAAAATATCCGTTTTAATAAACTAAAACTTAATATTTGTTAAAAATACCCGTTTCTAAATAACGGGGTATTTCATCCTTCCCACCTTAAAGAAAACTTCGTCCTCGAAGGTTTAAGCCAAATGCTAAACAACACTAAGGTATGAGTCTCCACTCTAGGGCATAACTGCCAATGACTATAAAATGCAAAACTAATGTCATGTACGATATGCAATATGCTATAACGGTAACTTAAAATAACGTATCTAAAAATCATAGGATTACATCCTCTCCCCCTTAGAGGAGTGACGTCCTCGGAACTCGAAATACCTCGTCAAAAAGGTGGGGATACTTCCTCTTCATGTCATCCTCGGCTTCCCATGTTGCCTCTTCCGTGAGGTGATTCGTCCACAAAACCTTTACTAGCTTGACACTCTTGTTGCGGGTTCCCTTGTCTTGGTGTCTAGAATCTTGACAGGATGTTCTTCATAACTCAACGAAGGATCTAATTCTACCGGTTCCGGATCTAATACATGAGATGGGTCAGGCACGTACTTCTTCAATTGATATACGTGGAATACATTATGAACACGACCCAAATTTGACGATAGATCCAATCGATAGGCAACTTCTCCAATCTTCTCTATGACTTCATACGGTCCAATGAATTTCGGGCTCAACTTCCCTTTTTGATTGAACCTCATGACTCCCTTAGTTGGAGAAACTTTAAGAAAAGCCTTTTCTCTAATTTGAAACTCCAGTGGTCTCCTTTTCTGGTCAGCGTAAGACATCTGTCTATCCTGAGCTGCTTTCATTCGCTGCTGGATAAGTCTAACCTGATCTGTCATCTCTTCGATTAACTGTGGACCAATCACTATTGTCTCGCTTATGTCGCTCCAACACAACGTTGTTAGACACTTTCTTCCATACAACGCTTCATGTGGTGCCATGCCAATGCTGGCGTGATAACTGTTGTTGTAGGAAAACTCTATCAGAGGTAATCTGTCAACCCATGAACCTTGAAAGTCCATAACACATGACCTTAACATATCCTCCAATGTCTGAATGGTTCTCTCAGTCTGTCCATCCGTTGCAGGGTGGAATGCTGTACTGAATTTCAGCTGGGTTCCCAATGCCTCCTGGAGTGCTTTCCAGAAGTGAGAGAGAAAGTTGGGATCCCTGTCGGAAACTATAGAGCTCGGGACTCCATGGTATCTCACAATGTTCTTCATATACGCATCAGCCCTTTGCTCCATATTCCATGTATCCTTCATAGGAATGAACCTTGTTGTCTTGGTCAATCCGTCAACCACGACCCATATCTGATTCAATCAATTCTTTGATGTTGGTAAGGCAGTCACAAAATCCATTGAGATTGAATCCCATTTCCAAAGTGGAACATCCAATGGTTGAACTAAGCCTCCCATTCTCTTATGCTCGAACTTCACCTTTTGACAGGTTAAACATCTTGCTACAAAATTTGCTACTTCCTTCTTCATGTTAGGCCACCAAAATGTCTTCTTCATATATTTATAAAGTTTGTCTCCTCCTGGATGTACTGAATAGGGTGTGTTGTGGCTTCACGAATCAACTTCTCCTTGGTTTCTGCACACTTATGTGGTACACACCATCTTCCTTTGTAGCGGATACTTCCATCTTCATGGATCTTAAAATCCGTTGTTTGCCCTTCTTCAATCTTCTTCTTTATCCTTTCCAGCTTCACATCTCCAGCCTGGTTACTCCTTATTTCTTCTAAGACATCGGGCACAACTGTCCTATTCCCAAGAATATTCTTTACATCCCCTTGTTCTACCACTTCTATTTCGAGCTTTTGAAACTCATTGCATAGACAGTCTGGCAAAACTAGCATAGCGTCTAAAGTATGGCTCGATTTTTGGCTTAACGCGTCAGCTACCACATTTGCTTTCCCTTCGTGATACTGGATACGCAAGTCATAATCCTTTATAATCTCTAACCAACGTCTTTGCCTATTGTTTAACTCTTTCTGCGTGAAGATGTACTTGAGACTACTATGGTCCGTATACAATCTACACACTGCACCATATAGGTGATGTCTCCATATCTTTAAAGCAAAAACTATTGCTGCAAGCTCTAAATCATGCGTAGCGTAGTTCTCTTCATGAACTTTCAGTTGTCTTGAGGCATAGGCAATAACTCTTCTTTCTTGCATAAGCACACATCCTAGTCCCTTCTTCGATGCGTCACTATAAACATCAAATTCACCAGAACCGTTAGGTGAAGCTAACACAGGTGTTGTAGTCAACTTTTCCTTCAATGTCTGGAATGATTCTTCACAATCTTCGCTCCACTGATACTTTACCGCTTTCTTGGTTAGCGTAGTCAGCGGTCTAGCGATCTTTGAGAAGTACTTCACAAAACGTCGGTAATAACCTGCTAATCCCAGAAAACTTCTTATTTCTGACACATTCTTCGGAGTAGGCCAATCCTTAACTGCTGAAATCTTTCCTGGATCTACTGATATCCCTTCCTTCGAGATGATGTGACCCTGAAATGGAACATGATTTAGCCAAAACTCACACTTCGAGAGCTTAGCATACAGCTTCTCATGTCTCAAGGTCTCTAATACTTCCATGAGGTGTTCTTGATGGTCTTCCTCGCTCTTTGAGTAAACGAGGATGTCATCAATAAAGACGACTACAAAACGATTTAGAAACGTTCTCATGACACGATTCATTAGATCCATAAATATTGCAGGAGCGTTAGTTAAACCAAAAGGCATAACTGTAAACTCGTAATGACCATACCTTGTTCTAAACGCTGTCTTCGGGATGTCCTTCTCGGTTACCCGAAGCTGGTGATACCCTGATCTCAAGTCTATCTTTGAGAAAACACTCGCCCCTTGCAACTGATCGAACAAGTCGTCGATTCGGGGTAAAGGGTATTTTTTCTTTATCGTTGCGCTGTTCAACTCTCTATAGTCAATTCACAACCTCAAACTTCCATCCTTCTTCTTCACGAATAACACTGGTGCTCCCCAAGGCGATACACTTGGTCTTATGTACCCTTTCTCGAGGAGTTCTTTCAACCGATCCTTTAGTTCCTTCAATTCCGCCGGTGCCATACGGTACGGCGCCTTCGAAATTGGAGCTGTTCCAGGTGCTAAGTCCAAAGTGAACTCAACCTCCCTTCTATGTGGCATTCCCGGAATCTCATCTGGGAATACATCTGGAAATTCCTTAACTATCGGTATTTCTTCTAGCACATTCTCATTCTTAGACACGTCTTGGACATAACAAGCCTTATTCCCCTTCTTCACTTGGTTGACTATGGTCAAAGCTGACACTAGTCGGATATTTGGTTCCCTAGTGATTCCACGGTAAGAAACTTTTTCTCCCTTTGGACCCTTAAGTCTGATTTTCTGATCGTGACAGTCTATGACTGCTCAATATTTTCTCATCCAATCCATTCCCAAGATAACATCTATTCCTCCAAGGTTAAATTGTATGAGGTTGGCTGGCAAGGTGCTAGCCGAAATCTTAACTTCTACCCCCTTCGAAAATGGTTTCACACACTGTTACGTGTCCGGTTGGGGTAGCTACAGGGATGGATATTCTAGACGACTTATTGAGACTCAATTTATCCACAAATGATGATGCAATAAACGAATATGATGCTCCAGAACCAAATAGAGTAAATGATGGTTGATCATGAACAAGAAATGTACCAGTGACTACTCCGCCTGCTGCGTCTGCCTCGGACCTGCTCATCACAGCAATCCGTGCAACATTCCCATTCTGCACTGCGGTTGCCGCTGTACCAGCTCCATTGTTGTTTGGCATTAGCTGGGGTATTGTTGGCATTCCTGCTCTGACCTCCGTTACCTCCATTTCCTTGGTAGTTCCTCTGCTGTCCTCCATAGTTGTTGTTCCCATTATAATTGTTGCGATTCCCATAGTTCTTGTTGCCAAACTGTTGGTTTCCGTTCCTGTTGTTGCCATTGAACAGTCGGTTTCCTTGATAGTTCCCTCCTTGATTTCCTTGTTGGCTCCCATTTGTTCCTGTGTCCCCTTTTGCCACAGTTATGGCAAGTGATTACATTCCCTTGGGAGTCCGTTCCTGGGTGGTTCTGTTGGCACTTTTTGCAGATATAGCGACGAGGTGGCTCATCCCCATTGTTCTGCTTGTTGCCACGGTACTGGCCTTGGTTAGCTCCTCCAAGGTTCGTCTTGAACTTCTTGTCCTGTCCACTATTGTTGTTTCGACTCCGGTTGCTACCATTTCCTCCATCATTCTCAATCTTGTGCTTTCTCGTCTTGAATCTCTTGGATACGCCAAACAGATGCAGCTCTATCATACATCTCTTGGAGATTATCATAGGTTCTACACATTAAGTCTTTCTGCAGATGGAGTTGCAGTCCTGCCATGAACTTCCGAACCTTAGTTGCCTCATCAGGCATTAGGTGTCCTGAGAATCGGGATAACTCCATAAACTTCTTGAAGTATTCCGTCACGGAATCACATCCCTGCTTCAGGTTCCCAAACTCTATGTATTTCTGATCCTGGATATGAGATGGATAGAAGCGTGTACGAAGAGCAGTCTGAAGAGCTTCCCAATTGAAGTTGGGTTGAGCGAAGAAAGCTTGACGTGAGTTCCTCCACCATATGTTTGCCTCGTTCTTCAGGTAGAACGCTGCGCAAACTACCTTGCGGTTGTCAGGGCATTCAACCAATTCAAGGATTTTGTCCATCTCATCGATCCAATCTTCAAGTTCCACTGCATCCTCATTGCCTGTGAAACTTCCAGGCTTCATGTCAGACACCTTCTTTGCCCAGTTGGCTGCATTATGATCTCCATTGTTCATATTTTGAGCCATCTTAGTGAATTGGGCAAAGAATTGCTCCATGTTGTTGTTGTTGTTGTTGTTGTTTTGGGCGGCCATTTGCTCTTGACGGATTCTCCTGGTATAGTATCGTAGTGGTCTATCAGCCATAATCCTACACTATAACATATTGTATCATTCATAAAATAACCTAAGGTACATGTAAGGATAAAATACATGACATGTAAATAGCATTTAATGTCACACATTGATTATCAAACAAACAGTTACACATGTATTTGCACATACGCTAATGACATCTTATTTCTTGTACTTCTTAGAAAATTATAAAAGTGATCTATAATTCAAGCAAAAATTATAATTTTTGGTGCTAAGAATCCTTTCTGAGTCTAATTTAATATCCAAGAAGATTCAACTCATAATAATTCATATAAATCAAATTACACAAAGAATGGCATAACTGCTGTCCCATATCACCAGAATAGAAATTTTAATTTCACCAATTCATATACCGACCTCAAATTCCTCAAAATGGGCTAGGGTTTCACCAAGATTTAGCCTTATGTGTCTACTAATCACCATAAAAATTTTAGGTTCATCCAAGATATGGAAGATAGGTAAAAATCAAAGATACCACAGATAGTCACTGTGAAATTCTGGTACTGACCCACGTACTTTGAAAATTCGTATCTAAGTCTCCAGAACTCATTTGGGTCTGAAATGTTTATGGCATGTTCCTGAGCATGTCTTATTTCTGGGAAAAAGTCAGGAGAAAATAACTCCAAGTTTAAACACGTCTGCTACAACGAATACCAACTGCTGCGCAGATTTGAACGCCACAACACAATGCAACAAAATTTGAATTCATACTCCAATTAAATAAAAATGCAATTTATTCAAATCCCAAAACGAATTCTTGAAACACAAATATCATCCTAGAATCAAATAATCCTACCAAATCAAACTAATTTAAAGGAATAATGTCTTAAAATAAAACTAACATAAATCCTAAACGTTCCTACTTGCGGCAAAGATATTCTAATGTTTTTGGTGATGATGGTGGGGTAGGAGTATGAGGAGTGTATTGTGGTGATTCAGGTGGATCCATATCTTCGTCCTTCTCGATCTTTCCCCATGCTTTTCGCACCTTAATGGCTATCTCTTCCTTTTCCATCCTCTCAAGCTTCCTTAGGATTTGTCCTGCTTCTTGCGTAGTCTCCGCATCCATAGTGGCTATATTCTCTAAGCGTTCCAAAAGAGTGGGTGGGTCTAATAGGTATTCTTCATACTCATGATGTACGTATTTTGAGCAATTAGGCACTTCTTCTCCCCAAACATTATCGGTTAATAGGTCGTTGAACTCGTCCTTTATCCCCTTCCAAGGTGTCATCCTTGGTAATCCATTGAGCATGTAGTGACACATGGTCAATGGGTCCTTGAAAGATCCTTGGCGCCTTTTTCTCCAAGCGATGCACAAATTCTGGATGTACGTGCAATACTCCTTTAGGGTTTCTAAACCTGGATGGTAGATCACGCCACGTGGATGGTCGGCTTCAGTAAGATTGCCAGGAGTAGGTATGGGCGGTCTAAATCCTGAATGTGGAGTTGGAGTTGGAACGGGTTCTTCTTCAATTGGATCTTCTTCTATCAGATCTTCTTCTGGATCTTCTTCTATTGGATCTTCTTCGGGCTTGTACTTCGGGCCTTCTTCCTGATCTTGTTTGGTTACGTGAGTGGCCATTTCCCATGCCTTGAGCTTGCTTCGTAAGAACTCCGGTGTGACCATGTACTTGCCCTTGAGTATGTACTCGTCATTGTTAGGGAACAAACATCCTTCCTTTGAAATGACTAAATCGGAGTACTCCTCCTTCATATCTTTCCATGGGAAGGTGTTCGGCAGTCCTTCTAGTATGACGTCGCATATCACCAATGGGTCTCGGAAATCTAGGCGTCCTTGGCCAGAAAGTCTCCATTGGTAGCACCGATCTGTGATGCGTGCATAATAGCTATCGATGCTTTCCCGTCCTTCCAGGAACTTTAGGCGATATGGTGAGACTCCAATTCCAATACTAGATGAAACGGATTCAGATTGAGCAGCCATCTGAAAGAAGTAAGAAATAGAAAGAGTCTCAGCATTGTTCTATACCACGCATATATTCTTAAAATCTTAAAGCATTCTAAAAGAACTAAGTAGTAAACCTTAGATATTGGGTTCTAAGCATATAGCACAAAAATCAAGCAAACTTCTAAATGCTAAACTATCCCACAACCCCGGCTTATTCAAATTTTTATTTCTTTTTCCTATGCCCATTTCAAAAAAAAAATCGTTTCATAAAAATTATTACTTTTGGATTGTCGGGCTCTGATACCACCTGTAACACCCCAAAATTGGCTAAGCCGGAAACCCAGGGGTGTCACTCCGTACCCAGGGTTAAACCCGAATACAAGGAGGTTTTACAACAGAAATTTCAAACCAAATCCATAAAAATATTTAATTAAAATTTAAAACTTGTCATGCCACAAATATGGGCATTATTCCAAATCTAATAAAATTCAAACTACTAGCAAATGTTCAAATAAAACTAAATTTAAATGGTACTACTAGCGTGAGTCGCGTTTTCCCCTCGGACTAAGCTCCCATCTAACCTGTGGTGCAGAAAACAAAAAGAGAACACCCCAGTTCCATAAGTCAGCGGAAATACTGAGCAAGTAACACCCAAGCATGTAAAACGATTATGAAGAAATTTACAAATCATGAAGTATTTTGTAGAAGTTTAAATAAAATCAAGTGGTAACAAAAGCTTTGACACTTATGAGAAATAAAGAGATATTTCAATTCCATTCTTCGTATTAGGGGATTCCAAATTCATATTTTTCCCATAAGATCCAAAATTCCAAAATCCATGTTATTAACTTGTTGATACGGGGAAAAACCAACCAACCACTTCGCAAGAATCCAAGACCTTAAGTGTCGACACCCCCTTACAGACTTCTTGCGGCCAGAAGAGTGAGTACAAGGAGCTATCCGGGGACTTGCAACCGGATTAAATAAATTAAATTGGACGAGAGACCGAAGTCAACACGCCCAATGCCAATAGTAACCATACAACAATAATCATCCCCGTACAACTCTTCCACTTTACGTTATCGTCGATTATTAGATTGAAGTGATATTTTCAGAGAACATTTCAATTCGAAACAAGTATTCAAGCATCACATATTTTGCATAAAATCATTTTGAGACAAATAGAAATGAAAACATTTGACGCGAAAAGAGGAATGGGTGCTAGGCCTGGCATGTTTACTTACCTCAACAAATAGCAATCACAGCAATTCAATCGTAGTATTCGACGTATCCTTCGTCGGAGAATTCGTTTCCTACAATTCGAAAATATTCTAATCAATTATCGCTAAAACACAAATACAAACAAGTCCTATATGAAATGCAAATGTAATTCCCGTATTATTTCCTTAAACTTTAATAATAATAATTCTATTGTTAAAACGTGATTTATAGGACTATTGTTTACTATCGTAAAACATAGCTTATAATATTATCTAATTTAAATTCTTCTTTTATTACTATAAAACATAACCAAATAATATTATTTTTCAAAAGATTAACCTTTAAACAAGAAAATAAACTTCCTAAATAAATAATTCTCAAGTGTTTTAATAAGGCTTTCAAACCCTCAAAACTTCTCTTTCAAATTGTGAGTGTAGAGTAGTAAAAAAATTAGTTGTTAGCTATGAGATTCGAACCCCAGACTAACACAATACTAACAGTCAGCTTTAACCACTGGGCCACTGTCCATACTTGTTGTTTTAACCCAGATAATATTAATATAACTCTAACAGTTAACTAATGCTTATAAAAAAAAAAGAAACAAACATAATGAAAACAGAGAACGGGGTTGTCTCATACCCGAACGGAGAAGATAACAACGATGATTGTGAGGGCGACGGGGTGGCTCGCGGTGGTGGCGAAGGAGGAGGCAGTCGACGGCAAGGGCGGCGGCGACGGCGACAGGGGAAGACGCCGGAGACGGCGGCGGCGTCTGACGGGGTGGTCGCGGTCGGGTTCGGTTCTCCGGACCCGGCGGCGGCTGGGTTTTTGTTTGGTGATTCGAACGGGAGAGGGAGAGCGAGAGAGAGATCTTTGTGGTGGGTTTTGATGTGGGTTTCGTTTCTGATTTCACAAGATATTTATAGGCTTCAATTCGAAGAATCCGGCGAAGAGGATGATTCCTCCGGGTTGATTTTTGATTCCGAATTGGTTCACTATTTTGGGCGAAATCGGTTTCTGGTGCTAAAGAATCGATCTTTGTCGAATAGGGAGTGTATTGGGACGGAAATTGGGAGATTTTGGCGGCGAATTGGGTGTTGGTGGTGTTTGGGTCGGAGAAGGAGAAGAGAACATCTCCTGTTACTACCAGGAGAGGAAGAAGATGAACTTTATGGGTAAAAGACACTTTCACCCCCCTTAGTTAGTTAAAAGACACTTTTTACCCACCAGAATTATATTAACTGCACTATTTAAGTTACGAAAAAGACACTAAACCCCCTATAGCTCAAAACAATAAAAATTAACTTTTAAATAATTAAACTAAAACCCAAAGCTTATACTAATATTATTTTAACACCTAATATGGTTATAAAATACCCGTTTTTAATAAACTAAAACTTAATATTTGTTAAAAATACCCGTTTCTAAATAACGGGGTATTTCATTGGTGATTTGTTGTGGAAGACAAAAAAAATACCAAATTTTACCATCAAATATAGAATTTGGTGCATTGTGAAAGATGCTCTAAGAGCATCTCCCACAGTTGATATCAAATTTTACACAAAATCCTATATTTGGGGGAGAAAAATAGTTTGACCTCCACAGTTAACCCTCAAAAGTACCATTTCACCATTTTTGGTGGAAAAATATCACTTTTGGTGTTTTCAACAAATCTTACATCAAATAGCCATTTCACCATTTCATCATATTTAGAGAATGGTATTTTTAGCCCCCCACAACAAATCATCAAATTTATCACTAAATCATGAACTTCATAACTATCAAAATAAAAAAAGAAATTTATTTCCAAAATAATATTACACGAAATTTTAAAATGATTAAATAACAATTCAAAAATCTAAAATTAACCAGTCTGATCTATTTGACCATGATTATCCCATAAGTGTGCAATGAGTCTTCTTCTTAGTTCTTTATGAGCTCATTGGTTTATAAATAATGCATTATTCCTGTCGTCATTTTTGTTTATATTTTATTTTTATCACTAAGATTAATAATATTAGTCGTTAAAAATATTTTTAACACTAATCAATTGTCTGCACACACTTAATAGTTCAGGTAAGTCTTTCTGTGAATTTGTTCCCACTTCAGTCTCATTTGGGGGAGGGGGGTTCAAATTTTCTTTATAATTTTATATATTTGCATGTCATACTAAATGGAAATATGTACAAGAAGGTTACTGAAGTTCTTGAAATTTAACATCAGTGTATTATGTTCGGTCAAACCTGTTGCAACTACATTAGTTATTTCATTTTATCATCCCGCATCATGATGCTGAAAATATGATGTAACACGCTATGGCTCAAAAGCATATTATACAAAGTGGGAGAAGAAAAATGGATCGCATATATACTGTAAAAACGAAATGCTACACTATTACATTAGAGCATATAATTACCATGAAACTAATGTGAAAACATGCCCTAAACACTAATTAAAAATTTGGTGTAGATTACACCAAATTCTATTTTTGCCATCAAATTTGATGGTAAAAATATGATTCGGTGATATAGGATAGGATTTGAGGGTACTGTGGGAGATGCACTTCACCATTTCACAAAAGCTACACCAAATATAGGATTTGGTGATATGGTGTTTTTTTGGTCAACGACTGTGGGAGGCCGACAAAAAACTCACCATTTTTTTGTGATTTGGTGATTTGTTGTTGGAGGCCGAAAACACCAAATTTTACTATCAAATATAGGATTTGGTGCACTATGGGAGATGCTTTAAATAATACTACTATTTTCCAGGTATGTGGTGATTGTTTTAAGACTGATATCAATCTCTTGAGAGATTACTCTTTTGCAAAAATTGTATGGTTTTATCTCCTCTTAGATTCATAAGGGATTTTTCATCTGACTTAAACTTAGCTCAGTGGTGGTCAACAATTAATAAATTTTCAAACAATGAGGCTGAAGGTGATAAGATCAAAGGGACTTTTGCCCACATTTGTTGGGAATTATGGAGATCCAGAAATTATTTAGTTTTCAATGCCATAAGATGGAGTCCCCAACAAGTTCTCACAAAAGCTTTGGCTAAGTTTTATGAGTATTTTGGAGTTGAGCTGATCAGTAAGAGAGCCCACAGTGATTCTTTCCCAATTCAGGTTCAGCCACGCAATGTTGAAATTAGAGATTTTTCTGATGCTGCTTTAAATATTGTTTCAAAGATGGGCTGTGCTGCATTTGTTATGATTAATGAGAAGGATGAAGTGATTCTTAGCAGCTCAAGAGTGATCCTCAACAGTGTTGATCCTTCGGTTCTTGAGGGATTGGCAAATAGAGATGCAATTTTGTGTGCTAAAAATCTGCACTATAGAAGAGTTGAGTTCTGCACAGATCCTAAGGTCATGATGGATGCTCTGAACTCGAATTTTGGCTCCTCTGCTTGTGCTATCTGGGCATTAGTTGAGGACTGCAAATCACTTTCTGGATCCTTTGATCTTTGTTTTTTTCCTTCTATTAGAAGGGAGTTAAATGTTTTGGCTCATTGTTGTGCTAAAAGCTACGTTACATGGACTCGGGTGCGGGTGTCATATCCGATGTGCATTCGGAGGTCGGATTCGCACAATCCTCTAAAAGTAGGATCCGGAGACTCGACATATATAAGTATCCAAAATTTGGATACGGGTACAGGGATATGGTATATAAATATTAAAATAATAATAATAATATTATTATTAGTAAATTAGCATATCAGTACTACTTCACATAAGAAAAATCGGCGCAAGATAAAGTTTAAGACACGTATCTTTCTGAGTCATTTGGTTTAAACTACTGAGAAAGTAAAAAGAAGAAGAAAATGACAGTTGTGTCACACATCTGATTTACAATTGACATAAACACAATTCTCAAATTACAAAACTACCCTCCAGTACAAATGTAGTTACTTCATATTTAAGGGTATTTTAGGTCTTTTAGAAAATTACACTCACATGTACTCTCAGACACAATCGAGGAGAAAGTAAGAAGCACAGCCACACACGTCTCTCTTATCCAAAACAGATCTGAAAGAAGGTTTCTTCTCTCTCTCTCTTCCGTCGAAGCCACGAAGCGACGGAAATAGTCGTCTTCTCCGCCTGCGGTGATGGCCTCTACTGCTCCACCGCCCCAGCCGCGTCGGGATACCTCCTCCACGAATCCACCACACATCCAATAACCGAACCCGAGTCGAATCGTATCGACCCGGTACTTTGCCTATTCTGCCGAGTCGAGGTAACGTAGGCGAAAAGAGCCTTGCAACTCTCTGTCTGCAGTTGAGGTTTTCCTCCTTGATGTATTTTGGCTGAGATAGCCTTCTTTTTCGAATCAAAGCTTCCTTTTTCAAAAACAATAACAATAATAATAATAATAATAATAATAATAATAATAATAATAATAATAATAATAATAATAATAATAAATGTAAATATATATGAAAAATGGAAATATTGTCACATTGTACATATATGATGAATCAGACTGTTGGGATGTCCTTAAAAGATCTACAAGAATACGCATCGCTCACTGCTCGTTTCAAAACATATTACACAACGAAATAATTTCACCCAACGTGTCCTCCAAAAGTTCGTCATCATTGAATGGATAAGCGTCTAACCCATGTATCAGCAATTTTACCCTGGCCTTCTTTGTGAGAAATCTACCATCTGACCCAAAAGCAATAAGAAGTGGAATTTCATGTTTGTATGCATTGTAAACTTCCCTGTTGCAGGCCTTCTGGAATGGGAGTGCTAACCATGGCATCTTAAAATAGTTCTGATTATACGAGTCTGCGTCTTTATCACACGATACGTAAATAATCTCAAAAGTGTGATCTTTCATTTTAATTTGCCAATACCACTCTATAAGTTTGACGAGAAAATCATTGCAGGCCTTGCAAGATAAAGCTCCCATGAAAAGCGCGATGCTCTTTCCTTGTAGCTCCGAAACGTCAACCTGAATACAGTGGTGTAACAACATTCATCAGAAATCAAATCATAAAATATCGGTAATTCCCTACTTCGCTAAAGACTATAAATCAAATTTTCAATGTGTGAATACTATTTACCTTGGTTCCAGTCTTGCTCATAACATGTTGGTGACCGTAAGACATCAGGACGGACACCAGTGATTTTTCTTTCATTTTTGCAACTTCCAAGTGAGCAGCACTCTTTTGTGTGAAAGGATATGCCCCGATTCCATACTCATTGATGATGTCGAGACCATATTCGTCTATGAATTCCATGTTTGGTCCAATCATGACCATACAGTGAGAAATAACATATAATAATCGAACCAGTCTTTTGTACTTCTTATCACTCAATGGCCATGCCAACCAGGGCATTTTCTGAGACGCCTTTATGAATCCTATCTCGTCGGGCTTCAAGCTATTGGTGTTTACCATAACAATCTCAAACTTTTCACCTCTATTTCTCAATGTTTCGTATATTTTTGCCAAATAAGCAAAATAGCTTTTAAGAATATTCTTTTTATAAAAAAAAAAAAAAACTCCCACAACACTGCCTTCCAATTCACGTGCAGGTACCTTCAAATAACAATGAAATTTAATGTTAGCATTAGAAGAAAAAAAATATGGAATGAATTCAGATCTCTTTGTGAGTGTGTGTTCTTCTGAAATTGTGTGTATATATATGCCTTCGTACCTTTCTTCCTTTTCTGTCTATCAAATAGTCTCGATCCGAAGAAGTCAAAAGGCTAGTCAGAGTAGCCTCTCTCCGCACTTTGTCATCTTCCATTTTTAATTCTTCAAAACGCTCTGGTGTAAACTGGAAACACTCATTTCCGTACACGCTAAGATCACGAAGTCCATCATGAGTTAGTACTGTTCCACCAGGGTCAAGGATCGTACAACTTGGTCTATATTTATATAAAGAATCTAAATGTGCTAATTTTTTTCTTGATTCAATGTCTTCGCATGGAATAGCAAGCCATGGCATCTTAGAGAAGCAATTCCGAAACATCTCTCTATCTTTATTTTGGTCGAAATCTGCATCGTCAACAACTGCAACAAGAACCACTTGGAATTTGCCAGATGGATTGTAATTATTGTAACAATGTATCAGATCCTTTGTTTCATCGAATTTTCCCTTCGTCTTCTCTTTAAGTGGGACAAAATAGATTCCAATAGTCTTCCCAATAAGAGATTTAATACCGACCTGCTAGAAAAAGTGTTATTCTTTGTAAATAACTTGCTGGAGACACTATAGGTTACTTCACTTTTTGTAACTATTTTGGTGATTTGATTAGCAAAACAATACAATAATTAGGAAATCTTTGCATAGTAACTTTAGTCTAAAACACCATACAAAAATTGTCAAAAAATTGCATCGTTTAATCATCCAAATCACCAAGTCAAAGTAACTCAGTTACTTTCAGCCCAGGACCATACAGAAAGGAACGGAGGTAGTGTAAGATCAAGTAAATAGAATTCAGATGTATAGTACAACGTTGAAAGAGGAAAAGAGAAGCACTTGTGAAAAACAATTACCTGATCTCCATTGTTGCGAACAAGAAAATCTCTTCCTGGTGTGGAGAGAAGACCAAAAACATCGAACGATTTTCCGACTACCATCGTTATACAGAGACACAGACACGTGATTTTATGTATGCAATCTTCGTGGTAGACGTGGCACAGAGAGCGACGGAAAGATGAAGAGTTCGAGACCGGAGCTGGTGGTTTGGTTTTCGTCCGCGGCTTGGGCTGTGGTTTGAGGGAGTTCGGGGTGCGAGGGTTTACCACTGATCTATATATAATTGCGTACATGGTAACTTTTATTTACACCCTTCAGTTTGGGATAGAGTTTCACATACAACCCTCCTAGTTTAAGAAACCTCATTTACACACCTTACGACTACCAAACATGTTATTACTTACACCCTTATGTGCATTCGCTCTGTTAGTTTGTGGAATTTCCTCCCGAATACAATTTTGAGAATTATCTGCCCCGGCAACGGCTACACAGGCAAATGCACCAATGTGGAGCCAAATCACCCCATCTCAATTCTATACAAATACACACGTCTTCATGTGTTCGACCCAATTTTGTGGGACAACTTTGCTTGCACATACTAGTATCAATTATCCGTTTAAGCCCATCTAATTCATTAATTACAATCTTGCTAATCTCACTATGAATTGTACAAAATCAGTCAACCAAATAATCAAATGGAAATTTCGTATTCGTAAGTGGTGTTGTTTGTATATAAACAAATATGGAGTGGGTTATAAGTTGATAAAGAGTCACGTGGATGATAATAAGCACATGAGTATGAGTGTGTCCACCAATGTATACGAACAAATCGCAAAACTAAATTTCTATTGAACGGGCATTGCTTCTTAATAGAAGCGACAATTAACAATGTAATAAGATCCAATTTATACAAGCAAGAGGTAGCGTAAAGATAACTTGACAAGATGTTAGCAATATAACTATAATGTAGATAGACGTAAACTGTTATAAAAGAGACAAGTCACAATACACCAAATTTTATACCGCCGGAAAACCTTTACTGGAAAATCTCCCAGAGAAGCCCAGTTAGGATAAAGAAAACCCACTTGCTAGATCCAACCAGTGCTAGACAATTTTATTGCATGAAACCGTCTGATACAAGATGCATACGAGCTATCACATGAAACAGCTAGCCAACACTATACATTTTACTGCCTAGCTTCTACATATCTTGTATAGCACCACCACATGGTGGCAATCCAAGTACTTCCTTGAATGTACTTGGGAAATAACGCACTAGCCCAATACGTCGAACTAGTTACCTGAAGACGCAATAGAGCCTTTTACTCAACTTGCACAACATGATGTTTCCGTTGTAGTTTGTCAAGTGAAGCAACTCTATGTGAAACTAGTAAAGATGAAACAATAGAACCATTAGGAAAAGAATATATGGATAATGCTACATATGCTAGACGCGCAGGTACATGCAACACAACTCTAGAAAACGCTAAGAGTTTACGGAAAACTCGCTATAAGGGCACACAACTCAGATCTTGAGCATTAGATCAATAAACAGTTCAATACAACTTTAGTTTCAAGATCTACACACTGACTTTAAGATTAAGGTCGGAAGAATATGCCCAGCGAAAAAATTTGTAACGGGTTTGGTAACCTATGAGGTTCAAATTATTTGAAAGATAATAAAAAATTTCAAGATCTGCGAGACGCCTATAGGAAGAGGACGTCTTAAAAACAAATTGAACTAAAAATCAAAATGTAAGAACAATTTCAATTTATGTAGATTATAAACAAAGAAGCGTTTATGGCTATTCTTGAATCTGGTAGATAGAAACGATATAAGTTCTAGATCTGCAGAAAGAGGAATTTAGCACTGACTTAACAATGAATATAAATTGTTCCTAAAACTTCTAGAATATAAATAAGCTTCTGAATCAAATGAATAAGAAGACTGACAACCACATAACAAAGAAACAAAATAGATTATGCTAAATCAAAACGCAAAAAGCGAAGGATACACATGGACGAATCCAAAAACAGGAGATGCACGAACACCAAGCCAGGATGCGGGATGAGAACACACTCTCTCCTATTTTGGCTGAACCCTAAAGGGTTTGGAGGAGAATTTCTCTTTCTTTCTCACACCTAGTGGTGAATCACATCCGTTCTTTTCTTAGAACCCTAGCCCTCTATTTCTTGAGTGAGATTACATGATTTTCAAGAAAGAGAGTTCTATAGAAAATTTACAATAAATCTATACTTTTGAATCTTCTATAGCAAGGATTTATTAAAAGGAACTAAGGCAAGGCTGCCAAAATGGGTGAGGAAAGAACCCTACAGTCCTCAAGAAAAATATGCTCCATGATCGGGGGATCATTTGACATACATAAATTTTTACATTTTTTAAAAGGAAATGGAAAACATCACCGACACTAATAGCACTGGAAATGATCCCCACTAGCATGTCTCGAATCCCTTGGTCCACTAGTACACCCTATTGATCCATATTAACATTTTTATTCGCAAAAACTTGAAACTAGGAGCCCTTCTTGAAAATTTCAATAGTTGATAGATTGACCTTGTCCTACGAGTCATGATAGGGGGAGTGAGTGGGGGAAAGTTTGGTTAGGGGTAGGATCTTTATATGATTTTTATAGTGGATGAGTCTATATTTTATCTCGAGGAGAAGAGAGGGTGATCTAGAGGCGACGATGTACTTTGGTACATGAGGTGATTCACGTCACTACATCGTGATCACAAGGTGGCGAGTGTGTGCGAGGCACTCTTCCGCACAAGATGAGGTTGGGTTGATTGCTTTAATTGGTGTACGTGAATTCTTTTTATTACACTACTCTTGGTGTTGAGGAGAATAGGGTGGATTTTAGAACGTATACTTTATTGAATGCATGAGGGATATGATCCACATTGGGTGTTGGATGTGAACTTTGAGAATTATGAAGAATTAACGTTATCCACCCACACATTTTTTATTTTGAATTGAGCCCCTCACACCAAAATTCTTTTCGTATTGGGTAACATTTTGATACATCGAATTCAAAGTAAATGAAAAACAAACAGAAAAAAAAAAAATACGCAGAAACGAATCGGATGCTTTATTTGAGTTTTCATAAATTTCCGAGTTGAATGCTTTATTATGGTTCTCAAAGTTTTTTCATGAGAGTGCCGTGAGAAATGTGCAATATCAGGATTGAGGAAATTGAGGCCTGAAGTTGGTGAAATTCAGCTTGGTTCTATCATTTGGTGAGGAAAGTGTAAGAATCAGGGTTTGGTGAGCAGTGTGATGAAGAATGGGACCGCGCTTACATAAAACACATCCGACTGTCACTAAGTTGTCAGAATTAAAACCCACAGAAGGGTAAAAGCTTGTATGGTGCATTAGACTAGGTTCGGAGGTCTCTAGTTTTTTTGGTACACGCGAAGAGTTAGGTGTCCTTTAGCAAAGACCCGTAGATTCTCTATGCTATCTAGAATAAATTCAATTCATTTGAAGCGTAAGCTCTTCATCGGTTTAGGGAAGCCCATATTCCGGCAACCCGCCACCACCATCATCGCAGCCACCACATCAACCACCACCGTTCTTAAACAAAACAAACCAAACCACCACTACTACCACCGTTATCCAACAATATAAATCCCCAAATCTAACCCCAATCGAATCTTCACCAGCTCTGATTCCGACCAATCGAAACCCCAAATAAAGGACTAAGATTGAACGAACCCATAGATAGAAAGGGAAGAGAGAGGGCCAATGACAGAGCGAGAGATATTGGGAGAGATAGGATTGAGGGATAGACTGGGAGTGAACCGAAACCCCATCTGCTTATGCTGTTCTGTGCTTCTTCTTCTTCTTCTGCGTCTTTCTTCTTTTCATCTTCTTCTTATTATCGTTGTTTTTTTTTTCCTTCTGAAATGATGCTTTTATTTTAGAAGGAAAATTATACTCGTGACTGAGTAAGATTTTCTAACAAAATTGTATCCCAGTTGTTGATTGTTTCCACATAACAACTAGATGTGGGTAATTTTGTAAGAACCAAATTGGAAGGGCCACATGCATTATTACCCTATACCGGAAGTCGGTAAAAAGTAATTGACCCTTTATAGTAGTACCCATCAAATATAAAATAATAGATACCTGAATTTACATTCCACACACTTGAGACTTGAAAAACGTGAGTCACATGATACCACTTATGTTGGACTACAACTCGGATCTCTAGAAAAGAAATAAATCGGATCCAGTAATACATTTAAACTCTTAGTTAATCCCCAATTAAATTAGAGAGTTTCTATTATTAATACCATATAACTCCCCACGTTAAGATTACAGATACTCGTTGATAGCCTCTTTTAGGAGCTATATCTTATAGTCATTTTCCACTATTTGTTGACGTTTTGGAAGGTGTTGAGTCTAAAATCAGAGAATATGGACCTCTTTAATCACGTGTAGCTTCATATGCACGAGTCCTTGTCCGGGCACATTTTACGTGATTTTTAAGCTTATTTGATGGATTTAATCACTCATTATCGTCTTGTGTTGGTTGTTGGAATAGATGCCCTAGAGGCAATCTAGTTTAGTATGAATTATTTGTGGCTAGAAATTCATTTATTATTTATTGGATATTTAATATAATGAAGTCCTTAGATTTACAATTGTGTTGTTTATCTTAAATATCCCTAGTCAAGTATAATGACTAAATGGGACAATCATCTATATACTAGTATGGGGTTGGATTGATATGGAGATATCATGATCCAACACATAGGTGTGCATTAGGGAATGTTGCACTGGATTGACCCATCTCCGAGAAGGCTACATACACGTTATGTTGAGTCACAAGCGCTTCTCGTGGTACAATGGTATTGTCATCCTTAGACTTGAAGTCACTAGATATTCTAGTTGTGGATTATTGTGATCTTGGTAGCGTTAAACGCTACACCGTAACTGGGTAGTTATAAAGGCGTGTACTGGATACAATAAGAAGCAAGCTTAGAGATCGTAGTGGACGTAGATAGGATTTGTCCCTCCCACATAACGGGAGCAAATATCCTAGGCCACTCGAGGGATAGTGCTTATAGAATGTCTGGCCAGACTCAAATAAATCAATATGGGATATTGATGTTATTTGCACGAATAAGGCTATTCCCATGGATCGAGAAACTATGGATTGGATATACGAGTGTGACTTGTATGTCTCGTGTCCAATCCGGATATAGAGACAAAGGGATGAGACAATTACTTGTACAAAGGTTGTCAAGATGACTATTCTATTAGTTGGCTAGAATGGATGTTTTGCTAAAGACCGCTCCATATTAGCAAATAGTTGCTACCAACTAGATAGAACCTATGGGGTCACACGCTATATAGAGTTGAACTAGATTTGGGAATTAATTAATTGGATTAATTAATTAGAAGGATCACTTTGCAAACCCTTGCAAACTTAGTAGGGACTAATTTGCAAGGAAGGGACTAAATTGAATTCTAGTAGGACTAGAATAAGTCCTTTAGGTAGTTAACAAGGAGTTGTTGGACTATATAAAGGACCTTCCTTCCTTCCTTCCCACATAACTTATGCTCATTAAGTGAACATAACAAGAGTGGGAGAGAACAAAAGGAGAGAGAGCAAGCAACAAGGAGGCCCGAACCGCCCCCTTGCCGCCGCCCCGTCCCCGTCGGCCAAAGGAGGCCGAGACCCTCCTTTGGGTCTCGTTTTGTGTGATTTATTCTTCCTCTTCCTCTTCCGGGGTAGCACCAAAGGAGTTGGGAGATCTAGGATCAACTCTAGGCGTGGATCAACTATAGAGAACGTGACACAATTCGCGTTTGAAGTCATCAAGGAGAACCCAAAGGTGTGTTTATGATTTCTAACCCTTACCATCGTTATGTCTCTTGACTTGTGATCCTTGGAGGGTTTTGCATGGTTTTATATTTGATTATGCTTCCGTTGCGCAATCCATGAATCAAAACCCTACATTGGTTTTGGACAAGAATCATGGCTTGAGGAGTGGATGGGACAAGGACTTGATCTTCAGAAGCAAGGAAGTGTAAGGCAAGAGGGGCGGGAACCAAGAAAAAATAATAGTCTAGAAAAGATTTTGCATGGCATTCGCACGAAAGGGAAAGGCCATTTGCACGAATTCCATAAATTAGAAGATTTTCATAGCTAGACCATTCGTACAGAGGATTCAAAGCATTCGTAGGAAATGCTTTTGCAAGAAAGCCCGAAGCTTTGGCATGAAAGCCTCTGAAACCGCAACAAATTCTTTGGGGCCAAGTTGTAATATTGAAGACTTGTTAACATGAGCCTTAACTCATTAAGGAGCATTATCATTAGTCTGTGTATTCTGGACGCGGGAGAGATCAAGGAGGCACGAATGGAGAAGCTTTTATTTGTGGAGATCATTCTAACTCATCGCCGACTTGGAGATTTTATTTTTAAATAATTATATTCTTTTTATTTAATCTTTTATGGAGCAAGTTTGGTCATCTGCTATCGGTATGAGTAGAAAAAATCCTTAGCTAAGCTTTGTGGGGAGCCTAAGGTTGATCTAGACTTTTTTTTTCGGATATTTGGAGTTCATGTTTTTGATATGTTTTTATAGATAGATGTTTCTTCTTTTGGTATATTATTGAGTTAGAACTAGTGACACGTGTTAGGTATGAATGGAGGCCATGAGATGATGATTAATTCATGATTCTAAATCCTATATTAAATTTGTGATCAATGTAGTTCGATGTTCATTTTATAAGCTTAATCTTCAGCGAAAATGGAGTAGCTACCCAAACTTGCTATTGAATTAGGTGATTGCTCAAAAGAGACTATACCGGGTAGTGATAGGAAACAGGAGTGCAATCCCGTATCAATGATGTAGTATTAGCCATTTTGGTAGATTCGTTAGGTAATTAGACCATTTTTTGCAACAGTGGGCCGACATGACCTATTAGCGTGCACTTTGTTAGCTTGCTAGAACAGACCGGTAGACGACAACGCACTAACAGGGCCTATATTAGACCGTGATGTAGAAGTACATGAGACATGTAGGATATTGTAAATCCAGTTACCCGATGATAGTTCAAAGCTCTTGATTTTAATTGAATTTACAAATTCAGGGCGAGTTTGTCCTTTGATGACGAAAGCGAGGAGTTAAGAGACACTAAGTCTGAAAGCTCCAAAGCTTTGAGATACTGTAGTGTTATTGTATTTATGTTGTGTCTAACAATCTTGTGTTTGCAGGCTTAGATATTAGATTGGGGGATGATTTTATCATTCACTAATGTCTCTTACAAATATAATTGTGCTCTGGTTTGGATTATATAAGTCTCACATCTTGACACTTATGAACTAGCCGTCAAATCTCCAAAGCTTTGAGATTTTACTATGCCTATATACAGCTAAAGTATACCTAACTGATCTGTGTGTGCAGGAAAGACTTAGATGGAATTTGAACTAGATAAAGAGTTAATGTAACTTCTTATCATATGATTTATATTGTTTCAAAATTATAATCTGACATGTGATTATAGATATTGAATTTTTTCTAAAGCAAAATAGCTAGGGTTCTAAAGAGAATTGTCTGTATTTTGCTGATCATATCTTGTTGCTATTTTGTCTAGATATTTTTTGATCTTGTTGATGTGTTTATGCGGGGTTGGTTCAAACATAGCTTTTGAAAGAAACATCTCAGGGGAGAAGATTTGTAGCAATTCAGTTCCTAAAATCTCTCAAGTGGTTACTGGTTGTTGATAAAGAGCAGGAGTTTGAGATTCAAAGGGACGGAGACTTAGAGAGAGCTTATCACTGGAAAGAAGAGTGCAGTTGCCATCTTGAGAGATCATACAAACAACTCTTCAATCACTCAAGATTACAACATTGCAAGAGAAGAAGATCAACCATTGACACGTAAATCTAGGTGTGCTTTTTCGCAAGTGTACGATCAAGTAATATAGAGTAACGTATTTGCAACTCCGGTATCGAACCCACAAGAACAATACTAATTTTACTTTTGTGAATCATAATCAATAGCAAAGCTGTAAAACGGGAGGAAATAGTTGTGTGTGAAATACTAAACTAAATTGCATAATTGAGGGAAGTAAATAAATTAACTGCTTTTGGTATAATTTTATGGGAATTTTTCTAAGTCTGAAAGCTGATGAATTAAAGATCTAGGCTCCAGGATCCCCTAGGGTTACTATTCAGCTTTTATATTATACTTTGATTTCAGAAACACGCAGCGGTATTCATTATGCCAGCATACCAGTGATACAATCTCCTCTTGGTCTCAAGCATCTATCACTCTCCTGCAGGTTTTTGGGTCCTCTCGGTCCACCTAGATCTGCAGATTTGTTCTAATTTTGCTAGGGTTACAGGTTCTCCTCTCGGTCTCCCCCTAAACTTCTAGCAGGTTGTCTAATGCTACTGTGCTAGTACTCTGATTCTCTTCACCTCTCGGTCAATCAACGCAGAGTACTAAATCCTGTCTTCTCTTCGTAACTCTCACTGGCCACTCTCGCGCACCTGATCTTGTCTGTAGCACTCCTGGGTGATCAGGCCGTTCATGCATAAGTTAAAAACCGAAAACAAAATAATAAACAAACCTCTACTGTATTAAGACTAGAAACCAGTTATGAATCCGATAATCAAAACAAACTATGTCGCTGAATTCATAAACCCTAGTATCACCGAGAACCTAGGTAAAGAGTTTAGCTAGCATACATTATTGAAAAAGAGTATTTCATATATAAAAGAGAAAATAGATCAAACGAGATTATTGTTGGAAATGTGAATTGCTCTGTGTTCTGCTCTGCTCCAGTACTTCGGTTCGGACTTGCTGAATTTGGATGATTGAATGAATATTTTTATGTGCTGAGACGCCTCATATTTATACTGCCACTGTTTCCAAAACTGATGCCTAAAATTCCTGTCCTGTCCCTGTTTAAACCGCCCTGGGAAGCTTCTGGAAATTGTCGCCTGCGTCTGAACGCAAAGTGGCTGCGTCTGAACGCACATTTCCCGCGTTTGGACGCACACAATTGGTCGTTGATCTTCACTTATTTTTCTTCCCTGCGTTTCAACGCACCTGTGCTGCGTCTGAACGCAGGGGCCTTGCATCTGGACGCAGCCTCTCTGGGTCTTCTGGTTGACCTTCCACGTGAGTTGACTTTTCTGCATTTTAATCTTCCTGCGTTTGAACGCAGGATGGCTGCGTTTGAAAGCAGCTTTCGTAGTATTTCTCATGGTCAGTTTTCTTGTCATCTGGAATCATGCGTCCGAACGCAGAGTGGTTGCGTTTGAACGCATACAACTTTTTATTAATTTTCTTTCTCTGCTTTACTCCTTCATACTCTTCCTCCATTTCGAGCCTCTTTCATGCATTCTTGGTACCTGTTTCATGCGTACAATAGCAAGTATTGGGGATCATATCCAAATAGACAAAATTATGCATAAATTACTCAAATAAAGAAATTACACGCTCTGCGTTCTCTTTTCCTGTATCAAGTGGAAAACCGATCAAAAACAGGTGAAATGAACTTCAACAAAGTCAGGACTACTGGTAAAAGGCGTCCAAGAATAAATATGTATGTCCGTTATCAAAATACCCCCACTGTAAACTCAGCTCGTCCCTAGCAGACTCTTGCATATCCTGCCTTGCATACCCAGTTTTTTCATACTTACCTTATCCAACAGATTCAAACATAGACTTGAAGACTCAACTATCCGACTGAATCAGGAAAAGATTGTACAAAAATAAAATATGACAAAAAAAAAGATTTTTGGTTGAGATCGGGCAATCTCTATAACTACAACTGATGTGTCCTCCAGTGTTCACTCAACCTCCAGGAAGTACCGGTTAACACGCGATCGGTGAGCCTGTTTGTTTTTAAGGGTGGAAAATAAGCACGGGCTCCCCCTACTGTTACTTTCATCTGTATCCTGAGAAAATCCCTAGTTATCCTACCATCCGAGCTATTTATCCATCAAGGGATTTGAAGTCTAAACAGGTAGGATTAATATATTTATCAGGTAAGGCCAATGCTACTTGTTATGACATCTAACTGTTCCCAACTCACACCCCTCACCAAATCCCTGAAAACTGTCCAGAACAACTAAGTCCCTGTGTCTCAATTTTCCTTAAATCTTGGTGCTGATTCGCCGTTCTCGTGACCACAATTGTGAAGCCGTGTGCAGTCCAAACAGTTTCACCTACTCAGCTCTACGTCATTGACTAAAATCATAAAACTAACTAAAACACTTCCTCTTCTGCTTTTTTTAACAAACATATAATAAACAAATATAAAACAAATAAACACAAATACAAACTAACTTAGCTAAGTAGTGTAATAATCCAAATCGTGGGGGTCCGAAAAATGACAATTGTCAGCAATAACCCCACATTAGGCTTTATGCGCAGATCCCTGTAGTCCAAAAAATATCGTACACTCCCACCAAACCTCCGCATCACCAAAGATGTAGAAATAGACACGACCGCCAATTAAACTTGACAACCCCAGACCCCAAATCTGTGCGAAAAATATATCATGCACGCGACTACTCCTCCTATGATCACTGTGTACTGTAGCGAATCACCTCCTGCAAATTAATGCTGTCGCCTCTAACTCACCCTGTCACACCCTCAAACAGTCCAAAACTGATCTGATATGAAGCTCTCGCCCATCTGTAAACCCTCCCAGACTCACTCCCTCTGTCATAACGCGTAGTACTAGCCAACTAAGCAAGTGACGAAAGTCACAAAGAAGACTTCCTAGGCTATAGTGGCTGTAAATGAAGGGGTAAATGGCTGCAAATGGGCTGACTATTTGGACCTAAGGCTAAGAAACAGGACGTGAGGTCCATTATAAGCCTAACACTCTACTGAAAAATGCAGTGATCGTTCCGACGCCTGTAGGCAGGTTGTCGACTACCTAAGTGACGACGGTGTGGCAACTAGTAGGATTTCTAACTCAGGATACAGCTACCGAAGAATTCTGGGTCGCACTGGATCTAACCATCCACTGAAAATCAAAACTCATACACCTCGGTGCCAATTTTCCTTCCTGTTGGAGAATTTACCACTGAATTCTCCCCAGTTTCTAGTTCTGTCAATTGCCCTTTCTCAAACAAATTATGATTTTTAGTTTTTTTTTTTTTTTTTTTTTTTTTAATAATGGAAGGTCAGAAAAAGTAGGTAGGTGGACTCAAAAATAAAAAAACGTGCTGACTCAAAAATTAAAAGAAATGAAAAATAAATTGAAGTGAAATATGCAGACATGGCGATGCAGGAGGACACAATTACCCACCCCCACACTAGAGGTGGCGCGTCCTCGCGACTCTAACGATCTGGTCTATAACCCGAATCTGTGTTCTCCGGAGTGGACTGGTCTGTCGTCTCAGGAGACGGCTCGAGAGTCTGCCTCCCCCTTTGTCTCTTCCTAGCAGCCTGTCCCATCGCTGCTCTTGTACCATCATGACTGGCACCAGGGTGTGCACTGCTGGCACCTGGTTCTGCGTGCTGTCGGGGAGGGTACTGGGTAATGGGTCTGCTAGGGTCTCCTACACAGGCTTCATGTTCTGGGCTCAGGGTAGGGTCATAGCCATAGAAGTTGTCATATGGCCGGCTATCCTCCATCGTCCAACTGGGGCAGTTGTCATTGGAATAGCGGGCCGGGAAGGTAAATTTCTTACCACGCATGTTGCTCTGAATCTCATTAAGGGCTGCCTAATGAGCTCAAAGAGCGGTGGTATGGGCATGGTAGACATGCTTTTAGGTGTGAAAAAGTTCTCCTAAACCCCTAGCAATTTTCTTGACCGTCCTCACCAGGTAATTTTGTTTCTTTTCCTTGGCCTTAATTTTCTTCCTGACTCATTCCTCATGCTCGGTCCTCTCTAGGCGCACAAAAGAACTCTGCATGGCCCCTCTACTGGACTGCCCGTGGTCATACTCGGTCGGCCTGGGTTCACTGGAACTGGCTGACCGGGGCAGGCCATGGGGTCCTGGTAAGGCAGGCAAACCCCGGCTGCAGGAGGCGGTGGCGGCAACATCCCTGCACCCCCCTGTGGAGGTGCATCATCATCATCATCCACATGAACATAAACTAGAGGCCCCTGTAGAGCCTCCTCTAGTGCACATCTCATCTTACTGTACTTTCGTACCTGAATCAATTTTGGGTCCGTCAACTCAGACGGGATCACCACCAGATACTCGTGAGCCAATTTGGTTAGAATACCAAAAAGCCCCAATCCCTTCATACTGCCACCTCCATCCTCTCTCTAAAATAAGCACAAATAATTTCAGGAAAGTCTATGGGTTCTATCTTCATGAGGCAGTAAACTAGTAGGGCGACATCAAAGTCTAACCTGGTCATGTTCTTAATACCCACAATCCGGTTAAGGACCTACTCGCTCTACCATCTGACCTCTCTAATAATTTAGGTAGCTGGCAGCATTCTCTTAGCCGGACTCCATTAAGGATAGTACCACGCAGCCCCAGGTACAACCGCACACAGAGTCTCAAGAATTTGAGCACTAAGCTCTTCAGAAGGGTGATGCTTAAGCTCTTGAAACTGGCAGTCTTCAAATACTAACTCCATCCCGAGACTCTCACGAATGGACTCAGGGGTGATCCGAACCCATGTTTGTCTACAGTAGATCCACTCAATGGAGGGCGATTTACTGTTCATACATTCTTGGAGTAAATCTCCTTTGCGATGACAGAACTAGACTGGAAGCTAGTGAATCCAGTGAATGAATTCCCAAACTGACCTAGATTAGTGTATTCATAGAGTTTGTCTCCCCAGTGACACACGGTCACGGGGAAATGTCCGCTTAGTTGGGACATCATATCTGGTCTCGCGGTTTCGCAGGACGAACATATGGGCATCTTTGTTCACAAATCTATAGTTGCAGAAGTGGTCCTCCCGTAACAATAGAACATCTACAATGTTCAGAGGAGAAATAGCCCGGTCAGGTCGCATAAATGTTCGGTCCACATCCATTGCAGAAAGTGAAAAGACAAAACTCAAACTGCGAAGAGAGAGAAAAAAAAGCAGATCCTGAGTACCCAGAGTAATCTTACGGGTACAGATCCGAAAACTCGTCCCTATAAAAGATCTTGTACAGCCTGATCTTTCTGGTCTGGTCAACCCCACGCTGTTCTGGGCAGTCTGGTGGTCTTGCGGTGGTCGCCGAAGTTGAGCTGGCGGCTGAAAACTTCTGGCAGCTGAGTAGGTCAGAGAGTGTTTTTCTAGAGAGAGATTGTTGAAAAATGTTTGACTGAAGTGAAATGGGTCACTTTCAGCCGCATAGTATATATAGGAAAACTTCCAGAACTTACAAAACAGCCCCTGAAATTTGAAAAAAAAAAAATGGAAATTTTCCGATCCCACCCAGTCAGCCTTTGAACGCAGCTTCTGCATTTGAATGCATGCCTTCAATTTTTTGGAAAAATTTCTGATCTTCATGAGCCGCGTTTGGACGCAGTGCTTCAACTTCCTTAAATTTTCAAGGCTGATGATGAATTGCGTTTGAACGCAAATCTTGCGTTTGAACGCAGTGCTTTATTGTCCGAGTTCTGAAATTTTCGGGTGTGCCGCATTTGATCGCATTACCTGCTTTTGGACGCAGTTTCTCTGTCTAGAATCTTCAGTGAACAGTCTCCTCTGTGTTTGAACGCACCTCCTGCGTTTGAACGCAGACTTCTTTTTAAAATTATAGCCAAGTGTTCGGCGTTTGGCCGCAGACTCTATGCGTGTGAACGCAGGTCCTTAGTTCGAAATCTGCTGGCTTGATCTGCGTTTGAACGCAGACCCTGCGTTTTAACGCGGTTCTAGTGTGTTTTCATGTTCTCTTTTCTGCGACAGAGTCCCTCCATTAAAACGCAACCCTTCTGCGTTTGAACGTACTTCTGCGTTTGATCGCAGGACTCTTAGCTCTGACTGTTTGTTTCTGAAAATTCCGCTGACGTGGCACTCTGCGTTGGAACGCAGCAGGTCAGCGTTTGAACGCAACATGCGTTTGAACACGGTATTCCTGCGTTTGAACGTAGATCCAATTCCTGCATTTTCTTTTTTTTTTATTATTTTTTTTCTGTATTCCTGAAACACTTAAACTCAGCATTAGAACCCCTCTTCTCTCGTCTTTCTTTTTATGAATTTTTATTCAAATATTAAAGGACTATCTTAAAACTACTATTACGTAATGGGTTTCCTCCCAACCAGCGCTTGTGATTTACAGTCGACAGCACGACTTTGTTACCTCATTGCGTCGAGGATCATCGAGGTAGATGGCCTCTACCTCTATAGCCTCCTGTTGCTCTCTTTATGACTTGACTCAATTCCCATTCACCTTAAAAACTGTTTTGTCCCTTGGGTTTTCCAGCTCCACTACTCCCCGAGATGTAATGTCCCTCATAATAAATGGTCCAGACCATCTTGAACGCAGCTTCCCTGGATAGAACTTCATCCTTGAGTTGTAAAGGAGAACCTTCTGCCCAATTTCTATCGTCTCCGGTAGAATGCGGTTATCATGCCATTTTTTTGTTTTTACCTTATAGATCTTGACACTCTCATACGTTGTTTTCCAGAATTCCTCCGATTCAAGAAGTGCCATTTTTCTCTTATCTCCAGATAAACTGTTATCCATATTTAGCTGCTTGATTGCCCAATATGCTCTGTGCTCTAATTCCACTGGTAGGTGACAGGGCTTAATGAACACCAGCAGGTATGGGGACATTCCTAGTGGGGTTTTGTAGGCTGTCCTGCATGTCCTGAGCGCATCATCAAGCTTTAAAGACAATTCTTTACGTTCTAGATTCACCGTCTTTCTTTAATATGCTTTTGATTTCCCAATTTGACACCTCTGCTTGCCCATTTGCCTGATGGTGGTAAGGCAGTTATACCTTATGGATAGACACCCATATTGTTTCAAAACCTTGGAAAAGACTTTGTTGATGAAATGAGAGCCTTCATCACTGACCATGGATCTTGGTGTTCCAAATCTGGTGAAAATATTGCGTTTGAGAAATCGCTCCACTGTTGCTGCATCGTTTTTCTGACAGGCTGTAGCTTCTACCCATTTTGACACATAATCCACTGCCAGAAGGATATACACATTAATCAAGGATGACAGAAAAGGGCCCATGAAATCAATACCCCAAACATCTAAAGGTTCGACCTCTTGCCAAAGTGTCATGGGCATCTCATTCCGTTGGGAAATATTTCCAGCGCGCTGGCAGTGATCACAACTCTGTGCATAATCGTGGAAATCTTTGAAAATTGTTGGCCAGGAGAACTTGATTGCAGAACTTTGTGGGCTGTCCTGGGTCTACTAATGTGACCCCCACACTGTGCTGAGTGACAGTGCTTGATTACTTCCAGAATCTCGTGACATGGAATACATCGTCCTAGGATGTTGTCCACACCCTGTTTGAACAAGAGAAGGGTCGTCTCAGAAATATTGCCTGCATTCTGAGATAATCTTATTCTTCTATAAGGGGGTGATATCTTCAAGGAGTGCTCAATTGAGCAAATAATTGGCTATGGCATAGTACCAGGGTTGTCTGTTGGCTTTGACCTTCATATTATGCTCGTCAAGGAAGTTTTCTTGAATCGGGACTGATTCCTCCGTTGGGTTCTCCAGGCGAGATAAATGATCAGCCACCACATTCTCGACTCCTTTCTTCTCCCTGGTTTCGATTACAAATTCCTGCATCGGCAGGATGTAGGGTTTTTGAATCATGGATGCGCAACGGAAAAAATAATTAACCATGCAAAACCCTCCAAGGATCACAAGTCAAGAGACATAACGATGGTAAAGGAAGAAATCACTAACACACCTTAGGGTTCTCCTTTGATGACTTCAAACGCGAATTGTGTCACGTTCTCTATAGTTGATCCACGCCTAGAGTTTATTTATATATCTCCCACTCCCTTGTGCTAGGCCGGAAAGATGAAGAGGAAGAAGAATCACGCAAAACGAGACGAACCAAAGGAGGTTTCGGCCTCCTTTGGGGCCGACGGGGACGAGCGGCGGGCTAGCGGGCGGCGGCTCCTCTAGCTTGTTGCTCTCTCTCCTTTTGTTCTCTCCCACTCTTGTTATGTTCAATTATGAGCATAAGTTGTGGGAAGGAAGGAAGGAAGGTCCTTTATATTGTCCAACAACTCCTTTCCAACTACCTAAAGGACTTATTCTAGGCCTACTAGAATTCAATTTAGTCCCTTCCTTGCAAATTAGTCCCTACTAAGTTTGGAAGGTTTTGCAAAGTGATCCTTCTAATTAATTAATCCAATTAATTAATTCCCAAATCTAGTTCAACTCTATTTAGCGTGTGACCCCATAGGTTCTATCTAGTTGGTAGCAACAATTTGATAATATGGAGCGGTTTGTAGCAAAACATCCATTCTAGCCAAAATCACAATAATACACAACTAGAATATCTAGTGACTTCAAGTCTAAGGATGAAAATACCATTGCACCGCGAGAAGCGCTTGTGAATCAACATAACGTGTATGTAGCCTTCTCGGAGATGGGTCAATCCAGTGCAACATTAACCCTAATGCACACTTATGTGTTGGATATGATATCTCCATATCAATCCAACCCCATAATAGTCTATAGATGATCGTCCCATTAATCATTATACTGGACTAGCGATATTTAAGATAAACAACACAATTGTAAATCTAAGGACTTCATTATATTAAATATCCAATAAATAATAAATGAATTTCTAGCCACAAATAAATTCATACTAAACTAGATTGCCTCTAGAGAATTTATTCCAACAGTCTCCCACTTGCACTAGAGCCAATCTGGCGCATCTCGTATGCCCATACTCCTAGTGTTCCCTTCATGCTTCCACTACGTGAGCGGCTTTGTAAGCGAGTCTGACAGATTCTCATCTGTAGGAATCTTGCATATCCGAACGTCTCCTCTATCGATAATATCTCGAATCAGATGAAACTTCCTGAGCACGTGCTTGGATTTCTGGTGCGAACTGGGTTCCTTTGATTGCGCGATCGCCCCAGTGTTTTCACAGTACAACTCAACTGGATCCGCAATGCTAGGAACCACACCAAGTTCAGAAACAAACTTTCTGATCCAAACAGCTTCCTTTGCAGCGCCATTTGCAGCAATGTACTCAGCCTCTGTTGTAGAATCAGCTACCGTCTCTTGCTTGGAACTCTTCAAGCTCACCGCTGCTCCATTAAGGCAAAACACATATCCCGACTGTGATCTAAAGTCATCTCTGTCGGTTTGGAAGCTTGCATCAGTGTAACCCCTTACACGCAACTCTTTCTCACCGCCAAATATCAAGAAAGTATCCTTAGTTCTTCTCAAGTACTTTAGGATGTTCTTGACTGCAATCCAGTGACTCTCACCCGGATTGTCTTGGTATCTGCTTGTCATACTCAAGGCATATGACACATTTGGTCTAGTACATAACATGGCGTACATGATAGATCCTATAGCCGAGGCATAGGGAATTCTACTCATGCGTTCCTTCTCAATCTCATTGGAAGGACAACCACTCTTCGAAAGAGTGATTCCATGTGACATGGGCAAGAATCCCTTCTTGGAATCTTGCATGTTGAACCGTTTCAACACCTTTTCAATATATGTACTTTGACTTAGGCCTAGCAACCTTTTAGTTCTATCTCTATAGATCTTAATACCGAGTACATAGGCTGCTTCCCCTAAGTCCGTCATTGAGAAACACTTCCCTAGCCAATCTTTAACAGATTGTAGAACGTTGTTTCCAATGAGTAGTATGTCATCCACATACAAGACCAGAAAAGCTACAGAGCTCCCACTAACTTTATTGTAGACACAATACTCATCTTCGTTTCTGATGAAGCCAAACTCTTTGACTACTTCAACAAAATGTCGATTCCCACTCCTAGAAGCTTGCTTCAATCCATAAATGGATCGTTGCAGCTTACAGACTTTGTTGGCTTGCTTTGGATCCTCAAAACCCTCCGGCTGTATCATATACACGTCCTCGAGGAGATTCCCATAAAGGAATGCTGTTTTGACATCCATCTGCCAAATCTCATAGTCGTGGTATGCTGCAATCGCAAGTAGGATTCGGATGGATTTGGTCATAGCGACTGGTGAAAAGGTTTCATCATAGTCAATACCATGAATCTGTCTGAATCCTTTAGCCACCAATCGGCCCTTATAGGTAATCACATTACCATCCATGTCGATCTTCTTCTTGAAGACCCACTTGCACCCTATGGGGCGCGCCCCTTCGGGTGGTTCCACCAAAGTCAATACTTTGTTGGTATACATGGATTCCATCTCGGATCTCATGGCTTCTAGCCACTTCTGAGAGTCTGGGCCATTCATGGCCTCCTCATAGGTAGAAGGCTCATCATCTATGAGCATCGTGTCACCGGAATCGGTCACGAGAAGTCCATACCTCTCGGGTTCCTGGCGCACTCTACTAGATCTACGAAGCTCTTGTGTTACCTGAACAGGTTGCTCCACAACTGCTTGTGGTTCCTGTTCATGTTCCATAATCGGTTCAGTGATTTGTGGCTCTTGAACCACTTCAAGTTCTACAGTCCTCCCACTTGCTTCTTTAGAGACAAATTCTCTTTCTAGAAACACACCGGTCCGAGCAACAAACACTTTGTTCTCGGCTGGATTGTAGAAGTAGTAACCCTTAGTTTCCTTAGGGTACCCCACAAACTTACACTTATCCGATTTTTCCCTAGCTTGTCTGATTGTAAACGTTTTACATAGACATCGCAGCCCCAAATCCTCATGAACGACAGTGTGGAACGCCTCCCATTCCACATCTCATATGGTGTCTTCATGACTGATTTAGATGGAACACGGTTAATGGTGAAAGCTGCGCTTAATAGAGTGTGGCCCTAAAAAGATAACGGAAGATCGGTTTGACACATCATAGATCGAACCATATCCAATAGGGTTCGATTCCTCCTCTCGGACACGCCATTCCATTGAGGCGTTCCGAGTGGAGTGAGTTGGGACACGATCCCACACTCTCTAAGACAGTCGTCAAACTCTTGGCTCAAGTATTCTCCTCCACGATCCGATCGTAGAGCCTTGATACTTTTTCCAAGTTGCTTCTCTACTTCATTCTTGAATTCTTTGAACACTTCAAAGGATTCGGATTTTTCCCTCATAAGGTACACAAATCCATATCTACTGTAATCATCAGTAAATGTAATGAAGTAGACATAACCACCCCTGGCAGGCGTGGCAAATGACCCACATACATCAGTATGTATGAGCGCCAATTGCTCACTAGTCCTCTCACCTTTCTTATTGAAAGGGGACTTTGTCACTTTTCCCAATAAACAAGCCTCACATGTCTCATATGATTCAAAATCAAATGAGTCTAGTAATCCATCCTTATGGAGTCTAGATACACGTTTCTCGTTTATGTGGCCTAAACGGCAGTGCCATAAATAAGCAGGATTTAAATCATTTATTTTAGTCCACTTGGTATTAATGTTGTAGACACGATTGCTTAGATCAAGGACATACAGTCCATTAAATAATTGCGCACTAAAATAGTGAATATTATTCAAATAATAGGAACAACAATTGTTCTTTATTGAAATAATAAAACCATACTTGTCCAAAAAAAAATAGAAATAATGTTTCTGCTCATAGCAGGCACAAAATAGCAATTATTTAATTCTAAAACTAATCCTGAAGGCAGAGATAGCTCGCACACGCCTATGGCCAACGCAGCAACTTTTGCTCCATTCCCAACGCGCAGATCTACCTCTCCTTTAGCCAATCTTCTACTTCTCTTTAGATCCTGCACATTTCGACAAATGTGAGATCCACATCCAGTATCTAATACCCATGATGTAGAGACAGTTAAATTGACATCTACAACAAAAATACCTGGTGGTGGTGGAATCACTATTCCAAGCCTCTTGTCCTCCAGATATTTTGGGCAGTTCCTCCTCCAGTGTCCAGGCTGACTGCAGTAGTGACACTCACCTTTAGTCACACCTTTGGCAATGCCACCAACAGGCTTAATGGCAGGTTCCTTGGACTTGGCAACTGACTTGCCTTTGCCCTTGGAGGATGAGGCAAACCTTTTGCCCTTTCCTTTCTGTACCATCATAATGGCCTTGCCCTTACCCTTGTTGATGCTCTGTTCAGCTGTCCTCAGCATATTGAGTAAATATGGCAGTGGTTTCACGATCTCGTTCATGTTATTGTTCATGATGAACTGTCCATAACTCTCGGGCAACGATTGCAATACGAGATCGGTTGCCAACTCTAAGCCGACCGGGAACCCCAATCGGGCGAGATTTTTCAAGTACCCGATCATACAGAGTACATGGGGTCCCACCGGGTTCCCTTCTGCCAGATGACACTTGAACAGTGCCTTAGAGACCTCGTACCTCTCTACCCTTGCCTGCTCTTGGAAGAGCTGCTTCAGATGCTCGATCATATCGACAGAATTCATGTTTTCGTGTTGCTTCTGAAGCTCAGAAGTCATGGTGCATAGCATAAGGCAGGCCGCGTCATTAGCGTCATCAACACGCTTTTGATACGCCGTTAGGGCAGCATGTGTTTGGTTCTCTGGACCTTCTGGAACATGCTCCTCTATTGCGTACAGTTTCTTCTCTTGCTTGAGAACAATTCTCAAGTTTCTGTACCAATCAAGAAAGTTGGTTCCAGAGAGCTTGTCTTTCTCAAGGACAGATCGTAGGGAATGTTGTGAACTCGATGAGTTGTTTGCCATTTGGAATTCTACAAAAAGGAAAATACGCAAGTTTTAGTATTTGTTATTTTTTTGACTATATTGAATAATAGCTAGTTTATCAAATATAGCTCCCACTATTTTTCTACGGATTAATAACCCTAAAGATATTAATGCGGAAAATATCCTTATATTTTCTAGTGGGCCAAGATCCATGTTTCATCTCCTTATGAGTTTGCTTTGGCAAGTCACCCATAATTTGACTACTTTAGGTAGGAACAATTCCAATTGCATCCCTTATGCAACTCTTGGTTCAATTGGGCAAATAAATCCTTATTTATCCATCCATATGGATAATCCCAATTGATTGCCTCTAGGTTTCTTAATCACATTAATAGCCTAGTTGTGTTCAACCTCTTATTTAAACAATTGCACATTACTAGCTTGTGCCATCGCATTCCATCATTATGAACCAAGTCGCCATGCTTTGGCACGCACGAACTTGATAAATAATGATGATAATGAGTGTTTAAATAACGAGAAGGCAAGAACACAATATTTGAATTTTTGAGGGATTTTAAATTCAATTCTAATTGTTTTGTTGATCAGTATCAACTAATCTATCTATTTGAGTTTGGGCACAACTCCAAATAATAGATCCGGGTTGTGTAATTATATTATTATCCTAATTGCATGCATCATCCATAAACCAACCAAGCAATAATAAGACAATAAAGTAAACAACCACAAAACAAAAATTAAACGTGATGTGGATATGGCCTTTTCTAACTAAGATAATTCCAAGCCAATGGAATTATCTATGAACCCTAAAAGCAAACACATCTCCATGCGTCTTGATCTTTTGGTCCATCCTTCATAGTCATTTGGAATGCTCCATGCTCCATGCTTCATCTTTTGTGACTCCTTTTGGCTTTGGGCTTCTTTTCTTCAATACTAAATAAAATAAATCTCACATGTTGAGAAAAAAATGGCACGCAGGCCATAAAACCCTAATTAATTATTACAATTAATTGATCAGCTCGCAGGCCGTAAAACCAAAACACAAAATTAAACATCCACTTCAAACCACATGCTAAGGCCATATCCAATCACCATGCGAATTGCACATAGACAGTTAAAATCCAATTTTAACGCGCTTGGTCAATTTTAATTGATTTTAGGATTTCTAGGGTTAAAACGGTCCATGGGCCCAACAATCAAATTGCCCGGGCCAAAAAAGGTGAACCGCAAGGCCCTAGGGCCGGCCCGGCCCCTAGCCCACGCGGCTTGGCCGCGGGCTAGGGCCGCCCGGCCCCTAGGGCGGCCAAGGCTTGGGCGGCAAGCAAGAGGGGCGGTCCCCAAGGGGGCTGAACCTCATATAGGGAGTTGTTTCCAAAACAACTCCCTTGCTTGGTGCCCAAGTTTGGTTGTTTCCTTGTTTTGGAAGAACTCCTCTTCCACAAGGATGCCCAAACCCTAGATCTAAGATCCTAAAATTTCTCAAACTCACTAATTCATGCATCCAATGCAAAAATTAGATCTTGTTATGATAGATTATTGAAAAATTGCATCCCATGCTTGATTTGTCTTTTACGTGATAAACAATCAATTTAAGGTGTAAAACAACTAAAACGTAACACATAAACCACGTTTATGCTCTACGACCTGTGGCTCTAATACCACTGTAGGGTTTTTGAATCATGGATGCGCAACGCAAACAATAATTAACCATGCAAAACCCTCCAAGGATCACAAGTCAAGAGACATAACGATGGTAAAGGAAGAAATCAATAAAACACCTTAAGGTTCTCCTTTGATGAATACAAACGCGAATTGTGTCACGTTCTCTATAGTTGATCCACGCCTGGAGTTGATTTCTAGATCTCCCACTCCTTGGTTCTAGTGCGGAAAGAGGAAGAGGAAGAAGAATCACGCAAAACGAGACAAACCAAAGGAGGTTTCGGCCTCCTTTGGGGCCGACCGGGATGGGCGGCGGGCTAGGGGGCGGCGGCTCCTCTAGCTTGTTGCTCTCTCTCCTTTTGTTCTCTCCCACTCTTGTTATGTTCAATTATGAGCGTAAGTTGTGGGAAGGAAGGAAGGAAGGTCCTTTATATAGTCCAACAACTCCTTGCCAACTACCTAAAGGACTTATTCTAGTCCTACTAGAATTCAATTTAGTCCCATTCTTGCAAATTAGTCCCTACTAAGTTTGCAAGGTTTTGCAAAGTTATCCTTCTAATTAATTAATCCAATTAATTAATTCCCAAATCTAGTACAACTCTATTTAGCGTGTGACCCCATAGGTTCTATCTAGTTGGTAGCAACTATTTGCTAATAAGGAGCGGTTTCTAGCACTACATCCATTCTAGCCAACTATTAGAATAGTCATCTTTGACAACCTTTGTACAAGTAATTGTCTCATCCCTTTGTCTCTATATCCCGATTGGACACGAGACATACAAGTCACACTCGTATATCCAATCCATAGTTTCTCGATCCATGGGAATAGCCTTATTTGTGCAAATAACATCAATATCCCATATTGATTTATTTGAGTCTGGCCAGACATTCTATAAGCACTATCCCTCGAGTGGCCTAGGATATTTGCTCCCGTTATGTGGGAGGGACAAATTCTATCTACGTCCACTACGATCTCTAAGCTTGCTTCTTATTGTATCCAGTACACGCCTTTATAACTACCCAGTTACGGTGTAGCGTTTAACGCTACCAAAATCACAATAATCCACAACTAGAATGTCTAGTGACTTCAAGTCTAAGGATGACAATACCATTGCACCGCAAGAAGCACTTGTGACTCAACATAATGTGTATGTAGCCTTCTCGGAGATGGGTCAATCCAGTGCAACATTACCCCTAATGCACACCTATGTGTTGGATCGTGATATCTCCATATCAATCCAACCCAATACTAGTCTATAGATGATCGTCCCATTAATCATTATACTGGACTAGGGATATTTAAGATAAACAACACAATTGTAAATCTAAGGACTTCGTTATATTAAATATCCAATAAATAATAAATGAATTTCTAGCCACAAATAAATTCATACTCAACTAGATTGCCTCTAGGGAATCTATTCCAACACAGGATCCAACGCAACAACCGTGGTTTTGCATCCTTCTTTTCCAGTAGATACTTTAGGGTACTGTGATCCGTGGAGATGATAACTTTTGACCCTACATGATTTTGTCTAAAATTTTTCCAGGGAAAACACGACTGCCAGTAACTTTTTCTCTGTAGTTCAATAGTTAATATGTGCATCATTCAAAACCCAGCTGGCGTAGCAGATCACCTGGCAGACTTTATCTTTTCGCTGTCCCACTACTGCTCCAACTGCGTAGTCACTGGCGTCGCACATTAGTTCTAATGGGAGTGACAAATCTGGAGTGGTAATTATTGGGGCAGTGGTAAGTTGATCTTTGAGTAGGTCGAAGGCTTGTTTGTAGGATTCATCGAATCCTAATGGCACATCTTTTCCAAACAGATTACATAGTGGTTTTGTAATTTTGGAAAAGTCTTTAATGAATCTCCTCTAAAATCCTGCATGGCCCAAAAAGCTCTTGATCGCCCTTACTGTGGTTGGATATGGAAGTTGTTTTATCACCTCAATCCTTGCTCTTTTTTCTTCTAAGCCTTTGTTGGAAATACTGTGTCCCAGCACAATACTCTCCGTAACCATGAAGTGGCCTTTTTCCCAATTTTGTACCAAATTAGTCTCCCTGCAGCGGATCAGTACTCTGGCCAGATGGTATAAACAGTCTTCAAAACTGTCCTTAAATAGTGAAAATTCATCCATGAAAACTTCCAAATTTTTCTCGATAATATCTGAAAATATGGCCATCATGCATCGCTGAATGTAGCTGGAGCGTTGCAGAGACCAAATGGCATGCGTCTAAAGGAGAATGTACCATATGGGCAAGTGAACGTCGTCTTTTCTTGATCTTCCCGATTAATGTAAATTTGGTTGTATCCGGAGTCTCCGTCAGTAGGCATGCTGGGCTAACCTGTACATCATCTGGTCCATGAATGGCATTGGAAAGTGGTCCTTCAGTGTTGCATCGTTCAGTCCCCGGTAATCCATGCAGATTTGCCAGCCTGTAACGTGGCACTGAGTGATCTGCTCCTGATCAGCATTCTGTACCACTGCCATACCCCCTTTTTTAGGCACACACTGAACTGGACTAACTCAGGTGCTGTCTGATATGGGGTATATAATTCCTTCTTCTATCCACTTCATGACCTCCTTGCTTATAACATCCTTTATGTTCGGATTAAATCGTCGCTGAGGCTGAATCACTGGCTTCTTGACTTTTTCAATCCTGATCTTGGGCATGCAGTAGGAGGGACTAATCCCCTTAAGATCGGAAATGGTCCATCCGATGGCCTCCTTATGTTCTTGCAACACATCCAGTAATTTCTGTTCATGTTCCTCAGATAGAAGAGACGAGACAATTACTGGAAGAGTATTATTTACACCAATAAATGGATACCTGAGGTGGTTTGTGAGCGGTTTACGTTCCAGAACTGGTGGTTCCTTGAGTGATAGGACCAGAGCCATTTTTTGCTCGCCTTCTTCGTCTTTATATAAGGTTGTCCAATCTTAATTCTCATGACCTGCTCGTCCTGGTGCTCCTCTTTGTCCTCTGTGTACATTTCCTCAAGTTCTGCCCAAAGTTCATCCATCTCTTCGTTATCCATGTCCTCATCAATTACTTCTACAGCAAAACTGTTTTCATGACCATAGTAATATGGGAGCTGGAGAGATTTGAAAACATTAAATTTTATTTTTTCTTCATTAATTTGCATAGATGGCTCTCCACTTTTGTAGTTTATGATGGCTTCTCAAATTGCCAGGAGTGGTCTGCCCAGAATGAGCGTGACCTCCCTTGCCTCCATATCCAGAATCACAAAATCTGCTGGAAAAATTAGCTCTCCAACTTTTACGAGGATAACTTCACTGACTCCATAAGCTGGTTTTACAGATCTGTCAGCCATCTGAAGCATAATTCTGATTCGCCTGGGGTCTCCGACCCCCAAACTTTTGAAAATTATCAGCGGCATTAGATTAATGCTGGCCCCTAGGTCACACAGAGCCTTTCCTGTGTATGCACTACATAGGGTTACCGAGATCACAAAACTGTCCGAGTCCTTCTTTTTCAGTGGTAGCCCATTTTTCACACAACTGCTCGCTTCTGCATTCAGATTTACAGTATCTAAATCACTCATCCGCCTCCTCTCATTTAGTATGTCTTTGAGGAATTTAGCATAAGTAGGAATTTTATATAACTCCTCGGCATACGGTATGTTGATCAGCAGCTGTTTAAATACTTCGAGAAATCTGGCATAGTCTTTGCTATCATCCCTCTTGATTTTCTTCAAAGGGTAAGGCGTTTTTTTGGAAATTGGTACTATTTCTAGTTTACCCTTATCAGTTTGCACTGCATCCTGCCGGGCCAGGCCTGCGGCTGGGGGCTGATGGTTGGGCTATCCTCCCTGTCAAAAACTTCGTGTTCGATATTCTTCGAATTTTCTGCACGTGCATGACAGGAAGATGGCGGATCTTGTTGTAAGACTCCACTCCGAGTGGTGATGGCATTGATCTGAGCGCGTGGATTGTTCACCGTATTTGATGGTAGGTTTCCTGGAGTTTTTTCTGCCTGTTGTTGTGCGAGTTGACTCGGTTGTACCTCCAAGGTGCGTATTGTATTTTTCATTGCCGTCACGTCAGCAGGGAGTTCGTCTATCTTTGAGAATCTGGTTTCCCATTGGTCATCGAATTTATTTATGTAGTTCTCAAACTGGTGCATTGATAGCCCTGTCTGTGGTGGAGGTGCTAGTTCTTGCTATGCAGGGTTCTCCTCTTGTGCCTGTGGCCTGTGCTGAAAACCCGGTGCATATACTGTAGCATTAGGGTTTCTGTACCAGAACCCAGGATGGTCCCGTATGCTTGGTCTTTAGCGACTCGGGTCCCACTGTTGCTAAACGAAGTTATCATCCTAAGTCAGAAGCTCCTTGATGGCTGCATCCAAGTCTTGTTCTTCAACTGCTGCTACATTCTTCTTTTCCGTCTAGACCTTCTTGCTAGATCTTGCACCACTTTCATCAGATTGTCGATTCGATCATCAGCCACTGGCTCTGCTATTGCTGTGAGCCTGCAGTCGTCAAACATGCGAGTGTCTTGTTTCGCTAGTTGTTTCATCAGCTCACATGCTCAATCTTTATCCACATGGTACATGAAATTACCCCCAGCTTCCCTGTCAATCCTGTCAGCATTCTCCCTATCCAGATCATGGTAGAATACTTGCAGAATTTTTGGGTACCCAAAACCGTGATTAGGGCATCTTTTAACTAGCCTCATCAACATGTCCCATGTGTCTACCACTGTCTCTCCCATCTTCTGCTTGAAGGATAAGATCTCACTCTGAAATTTGATGACTCGAGAGGCGGGGTAGAATTTCGCAAAATAAATCTGACACGCACCCTTCCCATGTTGTGATAGATATCGGGGGTTTGGCTTCTAGCCATTCCTTTGTTGTCCCAAACAGGAAGTAGGGAAATAAGATCAGCTTGAGAGTGTCTGAATCAACTCTCTGTATTTTATCTTGTTGCAGTAATCTTCGAATTTTTCGATGATGTCATTTGGGTCTTCATCGGCTCTGCCATTGAACGGACAGTGAGTCTAGGAAGTTTGATTGGTGGAAAATTTTAGATCAAAGTGCTCCGTATTCATTGTAGGCACTACGATAGCTTGTTCATGCCCCCGGTGGGGACTTCAAAATTTTCCACCAAAGCTCGCCCAGATCGGTTGTACGTTCTCTGGTTGTTCCGGGCAGCAAAGTCTGCTGCAATCAGATCCTCAATGTAACGAGCCATCTGAGATGGGGTTCGTGTCTCTGGTTCTATGGGTTTATCCTCTCCGTGTTCGGACATCTTCAATTCTCGGTGTCTGCGGTTTTGCTCTCTGAAAAGTTTTTCTAGATCTTCGAGTTGTGGCACCAGTTTGCAAGGCAATCTGGGCATACACTAGAATAGCTTGAAAATCAGAGTTCATGAGCAATGAGATAAGAGAAAAAAATAAAAATAAGAGAAAAAACTTAGAAACTAATTCTGATTACTAAGTAGAATCGTTACTGTCTCGGTAAAGGCTCCAAAAAAACTTGACACGTAAATCTAGGTGTGCTTTTTCGAAAGTGTACGATCAAGTAATATAGAGTAACGTATTTGCACTTCATATATTGAACCCACAATAACAGTACATATTTTACTTTTGTGAATCAGAATCAATGACAACGCTTTAAAACGGGAGGAAATAGTTGTGTGATTTACTAAACTAAATTGCAGTAATTAAAGGAAGTAAATAATGTAACTGTTTTTGGTATAATTTTCTTGGAATTTATCTGATCCTGAAAGATGATGAATTAAAGATCGAGGCTCCAGGATCCCCTAAGGTTACTATTCATCTTTTATAGTTTACTTTGATTTCAGAAACACACAACGGTATTGTTTATGCCATCATACCAGTGATACAATCTCCTCTCGGTCTCAAGCATCAATCACTCTCTTGCAGGTTTTCGGGTCCTCTCGGTCCACCTAGATCTACAGGTTTGTTCTAAGTCGGCTAGGGTTACGGGTTCTCCTCTCGGTCTCCCCCTAAAATTCTACCAGTTGGTCTAATTGCAGCAGAATTTGAACGTACACTTGTCCGTTTATCTTAACTTATTTTTATTCCCTGCGTTTGAACGCACCTGGGCTACGTATGAACGCAGGGGCCTTGCGTCTGGAAGCAGCCTCTCTGGGTCTTACGGTTGATTATCCACCTGAGTTGACTTTTCTGCATTATAATCTTCCTGCGTTTGAACGCATGATGGCTACGTTTGAACGCAGCTTCCTTAGTCTTTTCCGTGGCCAGTTTTCTTGTCTTCTCGAATCCTGCATCTGAACGCAGAGTGGCTGCGTTTGAACGCAACCAAATTTTTCTTCATTTTTCCTATGCTTGACTCCTTGATGCTCTGCCTCCATTCCGAGCCTCTTTCATGCATTCCTGGTACCTGTTTCCTCCGCACAATAGCAAGTACCCACAATCATATCCAAATGAACAAAATTATTCATGAAATTACACACTCAGCGTTCTCTTTCCTGTATCAAGTGGAAAACTGATAAAAAACAGGTGAAATCAACTTCAACGGGGTTAGGACTACTGGTGGAAGGCGTCCCAGAATAACTCTATATGTGAGTTATCAATCATCCAGAAATCTGAAGAACACTTCCAAGCTTTATTGCGTAATCTTTTCTGTGTTCTTCAATCTGTACTTAATATATGTTATCATTATGATTTCATAAACCTCACAAACTTAGAAGTTTAATTTTTCAAGTGAGCAACAAAGAGGTTCTTATTATTTCAACAGGTTGTAGTTGTAACTACATAGGTTGGGAACCACAAGCTGTATAACTGTAAGGTAGTTCACTGAGGCTTGAGATCTGGGGCTAAATCTGGGTGATTATAAGAAGTTTTTTGAAATCCTGGAGGGATCAGATCCCTCAGGCAGAGACTAGGTCCAATTGTGACTGAACTCTATAAAAAACCTTGTGTTCTTGTGCTTTATTTTAATGCTTTTCATTACTGCTTATATTCAGTTCAAAACAAGTAGCTCCAAATATTTAAAGACATTCCAATCTCAAAGCTTTGAAGCTTCTGTACTCTACAGTTGCATCTCTAGCTTCTCAAATCTTTTCCAAAGGTTTGAGATTGCAACTGCACATTGGCTTAAAGTTTTAAAAAATGCTGGTTTTTGAGCAAAAAGTTTTCATACTCTATTCAACCCCCCCTCCCCTCGAGAGTATTAGATCATGTTTATTTACTTGCATTAGAAACTTTCAATTGGTATCGGAGCCTGGGTCACTACTTAAAGATCTAACAATCTAGTGACAATGAATAATGTAGGTGATGGAGGATTCTATTAGTGCAGATGATTTCAGGAGAATATCAAACTGCAAGAATGCCAAGGAGATCTAGGACAAGCTGACTGTCCCTTATGAAGGAACTAGCCAAGTCAAGCATACCAAAATCAATATCCTTCTAAGACAGTATGTAACACCCCCAAAACCGCCAAGCCGGAAGTCCGAAGAGGCCGACCCGGTAGCCCAGGGATGTCACTCCGTACCCGAGATTAAACTCGGATACAAGGAGATTTTATAACAGAATATCCAAACCAAATCCATAAAAATATTTAATTGAAACTTTAAAACTTGTCTCGCCACAAATATGGGCATTATTCCAATCTAGACTTCAACTACTAAATAAAACAAGTCTAGATGTGAAATTTAAATTTACTAAAGTGTCGTGTCTCGATTTCCCCCAAAAAGTCATGCTTCCACCTAAACCTGTGGTGCAGAAACAAAAAGAAACACCACAGTTTCCAAAGTCAGCTGAAAATACTGAGTAAGCAACACCCAAGCATGTAAATAGATTATGAAGCAGTTTAAAAATGACACATGAGTTTGAAGAGTAAAGTATTTGAGTAAGAGTATAAGTATGAAATAAGAATTCACAAATCTTTTCCTTTATCACCTCACTTGTGGGGAAACATTCCCAAACTCTTTTCACTTTAGTATCTCCATTGGGGAAACATTCCCAAACTTCCTCATTTGTCCAATCGGGACTTCCAATTCTCAATCATAAAGGTCCATCATTCAGAAAACATATATTACCATGTTGACACGCGGAAGATCTACTAATAACTGGCTACCAGACCATAAGTGTCGACACCCCCCTAAGACTTCTTGCGGCCAGAGAGGTAAGTACTGGAGCGAACTCGGGGCGGTTGCGACCGAGAAAACTAATATAAATGGGTCGAGAGACGTAGTCCGCATCGACCAAAGCTCAAAATATTGATCCCCGATACAACTATTCCACTTTACGTCTTTACGTCTTATTATCGTTTCATGTGATAGTTGTGATAGAATCACCTTTGTAAAATCAGTAATCTTTCTCAAAAAACAGTTCAAGTAGACATTCCAATTTTGAGACAATAAATCACAAAAGCACTTTGACACGAAAGAAGATATGGGCGCTAGGCCTGGCATGTTTACTTACCTTGAATCTCAAGCAAAGCCAATCACTTCCTAGTAATACTCGACGTATCCTTCGTCAACGAAATTTGTCGCCTACAAATTTAATAATATCATAATTAACATAATGCACATGAAGTCCTATATGCAATGCAAGTGTACCCCCTTATTATTTCCCCAAACTTTAAAAATAATATTCCTTACTAACTCTCCCCAACCTTGCTAACGTGAAGAAACTCTTTTATAATAAAATACACTTTATAAATCTAACGTTTATTATTTGTAAAAATATACTAGGCAATAATTATATAAATATAACTTATAAGATTAGATAAAATATCCCTTTTTTATTTAGGGTAGAGAAGCATATTATTTTACCCCAAAAACACTTTTGACTCTAATACTAGTTTCTCCCAACCAAACAAGCCTTAATAGAGAATATAAGTTATAAACTAACTTTTATTTAAAAGAAATAACAAATTTATATATGGAAAATAACTTATTCTAATTTTTTATAAGTCTATAAAAATAAATAAGAAAAATATACTTTTATTTTTAGGTAAAGATGAGTAAAAAAAATAAGTGTCTCTTGTGAGACTTGAACCCAAGACCTAGTTCACATACTCCACAAGCTTTAAGTGTTACCCTCTAACCACTAGGCCAAGCCCCCACTTGTTCTCTCTCACCTACAACTATTAATATTAACCAACTAACTAGATTAATTAATGAAAAAACAAAACATAACAAAACAAGAGAAATAGAGAAAGAAGAGAGAAAGTGACGGGTTGTACCCGAGAAGAAGAGGACGACGGGATGGTGGCGACCGCCGGCGGGGACGACGCCGGTGAAGGACGACGGCGGCGGCTGGGCAGCGCACGGCGACGAGAGCGGCGGCGGGCAGCGGCAGATGCGGCGGTTGGGTCCTCTAGGCAGCCAACGGGAGAGAGAGAGAGATTGAGAGGGAGAGCTTGAGAGAGAGCTCTAGGGTGAGGGAGATTGAGGGAGCTAATGTTGGTGTGATAAATCTATGAGATTGAGGGAGGTTTTTATAGGCTTTGGGTGTAGAATTTGCCGCCAAGGAGGAGACCCACTTGTTGTTCATCGAATCCGAATTGGGACCAAAAATTGGCAAAATTGGGTTGCTTGATGCTAAATTATCGAGCCTTGATGAGTTTAAATCGAATAGGGAGTAATTTGGGACAAACATCAACGAATTTGGTGAAGATTCGGAGTGGTAATGGTGGTGTTCGGGTTGGAGTAGTACTCTTCCATCCATGGAAGAGTTGGAGGAAGAAGATGACTATTTTTAGGGTAAAAGACACTTTCACCCCACTAACTTTAGGCTTAGTACAACTACCACCCCTTTAGTTAAATAAAAGACACTATAATAGTTATAGGAAAATACATAAAAGCACCTAGGTAGTTTATAACATTAAAATTAACTTTCTAAATAATAATAACTAATACCCAAACTTACCCTAATGTCATATTAACAGCAAATAATATCATAAAATATAATAGTAGCATATTAACACCCAATACTTATAATAATATTATAGTAACACTCAATAATTTCATAAAATACCCGTTTCTAAATAACGGGGTATTTCACAGTATGAACTGTTCAAGATGAATTCTAATGAATCCATCAAGGACATGTCCAAGAGTTTTATTGATATAGTGAAAAACTTGGAATCCTTGGGAAAGAGTTTCTCAAATGAAGATAAAGTCAAAAAGATTCTAAGATCTTGTCAAAATCCAAATTGGAACCTAAGACAACTGCAATTGAGGAAGCTCAGGACTTGAGTATCTTAGAGCTAGATGATCTGCAAGGAAAACTACTCACTCATGAGAATTCAATGAAGGAATTGGATGGGGTCATGAGTGACAACATCAAGAACCTGGCACTCCAAGCAAAGGACAATGAAAAATCTCAAAGCCTTGAACAGGAGGATGATGATGATGAAGATGCCTTAGCCTTGATCTCCAAAGGCTTGGCCAGAATTCTGAAGAAGAAAACGAGCTTTGGAAACAAGGACTTTAAGAAGGAAAAATTCAAATCCTCAAGTAGCAAGGATCAGAAAGGTAAATCTTCCTCATGTTCATATAAACCTAAAGTTATGAATTGCTATGAATGTGGAGATGCAGATCACTTGGTAAGATATTGTCCACAAAAGAAGAAAAGCAGGCATTTTCCCAAAAGGAAAATGACAACAGAAGGAAGAAAGCAATGGTTGCTTCAGGGAGTGATTCAGATTCTTCAACAGACTCAGATTCTGATAAAGAACAGGCAAATCTTTCCTTAATGGCTGAGCACGATGAAGAAAAAGGCCCAGATAAACATATTGAGAAAATGGTAAAGAATATTCTTTGTTATCTATCTGATGTTTTACCTGCAATCCTCAAAAGTATATTTTTAAATGAGGAAAATTACAAGAATGAGATTGATTCTTTAAAAATTAAGGTTCATGTGCAGGAAAAGGAAAACTTATATTTGATTTTCCAAAATAAATGTCTTGAAGCTACTAACTTGAAAATTAATAGTGACTTCAAAGCCTTGGATAGCGGATTAAAAGCTTTGAAGACACAAGTCAAAGAATTTGTTGATCAAAACTCTCTTTTAACTTATAAGTATGTTGATCTAAAGAATCATTTAGATGATTTAGAGCTACAGAAAACTTCATTGACTGAGAAGCTTCAAGAATCTAAGAAAATTTTATCGACCTTTGCTGGATATGAACACAAACTCAATCTCATGCTTGGAGGAAGTATGGAGTCTGTTCACAAAAGTGGAATTGGTTACAATCCAAATTTTCCAAAAAGGAACCTAACCAAATTTGTAAAATTAGGAATCAGGCATTCTCCAAAATGTCATTACTATGGAAAAAATGGACATATTAAGTTGACTTTACCCTTTAGAAGGAAAGAACCTCACATATTGAGGAACGCCTATCCTTATCAACTTAAGGGACAAGTGAGACAGATTTGGGTTCCAAAAGGAATTAGACCACCCAACATGGTTGATTCTGAGTATGAATCCAAATTCTCCACTTGGTCTAATAGCCTGTTAAGGCATTGATTGAATTTTGCAGGCTGTCACCAAGGCTTTGAAGGATCATAAATGGTTTATGGATAGTGGTTGCTCCAAGAATATGAGTGGAAAGAAGTCTCTGGTTCTCCGGTCTTCTTCTCCATGCTCTTGGCTATCATCTAAATATTTATAATTCTAGCCTAACATCTAGAATAAATAAATAACAAAAGCCTCACATGTTGAGGAGAAAAAGACGACTCGCAGGCCGTAAAACCTAATTAATTATTACATTAATTTGTTCAGCTCGCAGGCCGTAAACCAAACCACAAAGCAATAAACATCCACAATCCTAGGCCATATCCATCCACCATTCTAAAAAGCACATAATACAGTTAAAACCAATTTTTAACGCACTTGTTCAATTTTAATGAAATTGGGTAATTAGGGTTACAACGGTCCAAGGGGTTCAAGCAAACAAGGGGCCCGAACCCCTAGGACCGCCGCCGCCACAAGGCCCGGCCCAAGGCCGGCCGCCCCATTGACCCGCGGCCTTTGCTTGGTGCGCAAGGGAGAGGGGGGCGGCTAGGGTTTCGGCCCTAGTCCTCCTTCCCTCTTCCTTGTTGCCCAAGCAAGGTTGTTTCCTTATGGATTTAATTCCATAAATTTGTTTCCATAATTGAAAACTCCTTTTCAATCATGTGCCCATGAACCGTAATTTTTCAAGAACCCAATTTTACACATCTTATGTGATTAAACTCACCAATTCTAACATCCAATGTTAAATTGGATCTTGTTCTATTGAATCAAATTCAATTTTGCATCTACTATGTCAATTATTTTCAGTTTTCGCGTAATAAACAATAAAACGGTCTATAAACTGAAATCGTAAACTGAAACCACTTATGGGTTTCAGTTTTCGACCTTTGGCTCTGATACCACTGTTGGGTTTTGAAGTAGGTAACGCAGCGGAATAACAAAAATTTAATTCCTACTTCAATGCCCACCACGGATCGTCAGAAGGAGACATCATAACATGATAAGAGACATAGTGTTGTGTACCTTTTGATTTGTGAGATCACACGAAGAGTGATGTCCTCGTCTCTCCTGTTGATCCATATCTAGAGGTGAGATCTAGATTCTTCCTTCAAACAAGTGCTTCCTTCAAATAATTATTCTTAAATTTCCAACTCTCTTACTTATTAATGTTTCAAATCTCTTTGTTTATTTAAACCTATGCTTGCGTGCCACTCATTGAATTACATGTCGTAGTGTGTATTTACACAGTTTTTACTGATTATTTTCTTCAAAACTACGTCGGCTTTTTCCATTTTAAAACCGCATGTCATCACTAAAGGTGGAGGATGGGAACGCGCACCGAGACGAAGACGTTTAGTTTAAGTTAGATCACTTAGTAGATAACATCGATTATTTCAAACACATTATATTTGTAAACTTATCTTCTCAAGATTGTGGTATTTATTAAATAATATCCGTAACTATATTTCTACTTTTGCTTATCGATTGTCTCTTTAACTCTGAACCGAGATCCCAGGTTATTTCACCAACAGCGGACAATTTTCAGGTAAGCCACCCGACAAGAACAACTTTCTTGGAGGGTATGTCAAATTAGGAATTTATCGGAGAAGTCTTGGATAGGTGTGAGCATCGGGTTTTCACTTTTGTTGGAAGATGGGTATACAAAAACATCCTGGTTCAGAGTTATAGCATACTTGATGAGAATTCTTGGATTTTCAATTAAGAGACAGTATAATGATTTAGCTGATGAGGGATGTTGGTACCTTCCCAAGTAAAAATATTTACATCAAGGCCAATGGATGATGAAACCGCACTTCATAAAGTGTATATTGTTGTTATCTCACAAGACTTGGGAGGAACCTATGGAGGACCCATGAGAAATGATAGACTAAAGAGTTAGCGTTGACTATAGAGCTTTCCCACCCACCCTCGCCTAGAAAGTGTTTTGAGAACCATGTCTTTGGAATTCTCCAAATATTCAAATTTCTTTTAGAGCCAACTATAAAGTGGTTAGGAAAATGTAATCTTGGGATTCTAGTTGAAATGTCTATCAAAGAATATTGGAGTTTCCCTTTTGGTTGGAGTATTTTTACCTAGTCTTGATGAATCGCATTGTTGTATTAGTGCATGTGCCTCTTCATATCTTGTCTTGTCTATATTTAGTGGAGCATAATTTAACTTGTTCCTCTCCATCCTTGTCTATATATTACCGTAAATGAATAAGGAAAGTGGGGATCACTCATGTAAATTGAAGTTGAGAGTGAAAGGCTAAGATTTGTTTGTTATCTTTTAGACCATTGGAGTTACCGAGTGCAGTAATCTAGGTCACTAGAATGTTATCGTTTACATTGGGTATTTATTTTGGAGCCTTGTTACTTAGCTATTATTCGAGAAAAGAGACGCTTCTTTGTTCATCAAGTGCCCTTGGGTGTCATCATTCTTGTATAAGCGTAATATAGTTCATTCATTTGTTTAATTTCAATCTGACTGAGAGTTCCGATATTTAACCTTAGCCGATTTGCGGACCTTGTTTCTTGTGATAAACAGTTTATGATGTTGTAATGGTTATCATTGGAGTTATTGATTTGGATTTTGAGAAGCTTTCTACTACATTGGTGATAGCAATGAGATAAATTTTTAGTGTAGTCTAACTTATTTTAATATAGTCTCACGTTGGAATAGTTAGCTTATAACGTTGTTTTGCGTATATGATCTGAGAACTGTCCCTAAACTACTATTTGGGATAATGGAATGGTTATTAACATCTAAAAGATCTGTCGAGTTTTATGCTTATATTGAATTCCTTGTAGTTACATAAATTGTTGGCGTATCGGGATAAATGAGTCATCTCAGTTGTTGTAATCTTCTCGAACGATGTACTTGGAGCTTAGTTAACAGAAATATGTTTTTAAGGATTTATCACCAAAGGTGACTTCGGATACTAGCTTGCGAGTCTCGTTATTGTTGAACCTATTTGAATATGAATAAGTTGCTTGGAGCATGTGTCTCGGTATCGTATTCTTTTGGTTACACATGGTTTAATTATTTTATTTCCTTAATTTCGAGGCAAAGTTTTATCACTGATGTCATAGAAAAGCAAAGGAAAAATGGAACCATGCCGCTTTAGAGTCCTGTACACTATTTCTTCGATTTTCCGTCTTAATTAGATGAGACGTTTTGTACCATTCGAATGAGAGTCCTGACCTTGGGAAGTTATTTTTGGAGTTTTGGAATTTCAGCTATCGTTAGGGGAACGAGATTTTTGCTTATTTATGATTCGTCTTTAGAGTTATAAGATTCATTTTGGCGCGTTTTCATTTTTGAAGGAATCATAATCTAGAATCTTTGATTTGGTTTATGCTTAGGTTCACTAAGAGTACTTACTTTCAAACTTGGGAGATTTTATGAACTATCTGTAAATAGCAACTTATGAGACAATAACAATAGTTATTTGGGTTGATGACTGAAGCAATAAGGGTATCTTCTTTGGCACCGATCGGGTTGTGGGCGTGATCTCACTAGCCACGTTAAATCTAAATCTTGATGCGATTGGGACACTTTACCGTTGGATGTGTATGATTAGAGTCATGTCACCAACATCGTTGTTTTAGTCACGGGATGGTTAAGAGTTATATGAATTTATTGATCTGCTAGAGGTTCTACCTCTTGTTAAGTAGAGGATCTTACACTAGAGTGAATGATTGGTCAACCCGAAATCCATTTGTAAGAGTGTGCTTGTACTCGTTAGGAAGAGGGATTATAATCAAGGCTTTCTATATGTCGCCCAAGACCATGAATAGATGGCTAGCCCCAAGAACTAGGAGACAAATCGGCATATGCACTTCTTTTTATTCATGATGTTGTTGCCTTATACTTGGAATGCTTGAACGAATAAATTTATGTAATAATCTTGACTCTGGCTCAGATTATTGTGATTGTTATTTTGAATTACGATGTTACTCCTATGAGAAGAACAGTATAATTGTTGTGAGACCTACTATGGGAATGTAAGCCCAATAGCAATATTTTCCTTGAAATATTGGTTATAAATGGCCAATGATGATCAAATTTGAGTTGCATGATATATGTGATATTATTGCATCTTGTAGTGCTGCATGATAAGATAGAAAATGATCAATAGGCGATAATTGTGTTGAACCAATCATGAAACCTACCCCATAGCTTCACCACCTGTTCAGATGATCACATACGACTATGTCTTGAAGACAGAACAGAAAAGTTTGGGCAATACCTTGTTCCATGTGTAGCAACTTAAAAAGTGTGTTTCATACCACTTCCTATATTGAATCCTGAACCAGAGACGTTAACCACATTAAGATTCTAAATACCATGACTAGGGGCACGTGTAACAAGAATGTTAAGCTTGTAAATGTCTTATGGACGAACCACCTCACAAGGGAGGCAACATGTGAAGCGAGGATTGGTATGAGGAAGAAGCGTGTTGACCTTTTGACGAGATATTTTGAGTTCCGAAGACGTCACTCCTCTAAGGGGGGAAGGATGTAATCCTTCGGTTTTGCAGAACATCATTTTAGTACTCCTTATAGAATGTTACTCATCGTGCATGGCATTAGGTTGAATTTGGTAGTTATACCCTAAAGTGGAGACCCATACCATAGTGGGTGTTGAGAGGTCGGTTTAAGCTTCGAGGACGAAGCTCTTTTTAAGGGGGGAATGATGAAATACCCTGTTTTGTGAATATGGGTATTTATGATATTACTATAACTATTGGGTGTTAATATAATATTATTATAAGTGTTGAGTATTAATATTTATTGGTTTGTAGTTTATTTTTATAGTTATTGAAGGTTTGGGGCTTTTATGTATTTTCCCTACTTTATAAAGAGTATTTTATTTAACTCAGGGGGGTTTCAAGTGACTTTTATCCAAAATAGTGGGGGTGAAAGTGTCTTTTACTTAAAATAATGTCATCTTCTTCCCAAACTTCTTCTCCCAATAGGAGAGTACTCCCATGGCCGCACCAATCTCCACCACCAACACCAACACTACAAATTCGTCTCCCTTTTCACCCAAATACAATCCCAATCTACTCCCAACTCAAGAAAGACCAATAATTTCTCACCAAGAAACCAATTTCGTCCAAAATCAAGACCCTATTCGGAATCGAAATTGTCGCTGGTGGGTTTCTTCATCCTCGTCAGATTCTTCACTTGACTGCTATATAAACCCCTTGAAACTCAGAGAAATTCACACCAAGGATCTCCCAAAGCTCTCCCTCTCAATTTCTCTCTCTCTCTCTCTCTCTCTCTCTCTCTCTCTCTCTCTCTCTCTCTCTCTCTCTCTCTCTCTCTCTCTCTCTCTCTCTCTCTCTCTCTCTCTCTCTCGCGCGCGCGCGTCGCTTTGCCGGCGAACCTAGATGCCCGTCGCCGCCCGGTCCGCCGCTATCGTGTGCCGCCGGCCTTGCCACCAGTCCTTCCCCGTCGTTTCTCTCTCTTCGGATAAACCCACTGCTTCTTTTATTTCTTGCTTCTTTTATTTTGTCTTCCTTTGTACTGTAAATTAGTATATTAACAGTGGGTTGAGAGAAGAGAACAAAAAGGGGCTGTTGGCCCAGTGGTTAAATGCTAACACTTAATGCTAAGGGTTCTATGTTTGAATCTCACAAGAGACAATTCTTTTTATACAAGATTAGAGTATTAAATTTGCACTCATCTTTACTCCAAAATGGAAGTGTAGAATAAGGATGATAAAAGTATATTTTTCTTACTTATTTTTATAAGTTTGTAACAAATTAGAATAAGTTATTTTTCATAAATAAATTTGTTATTTCTTTTAAATAAAAGTTAGCTAGTTTATAACCTATATTCTCAACTAAGGCTTGTTTGGTTGGGAGAAACTACTATTTGAATCAAAGGTCTTTTTAGGGTAAAATAATATGCTTCTCTACCCTAAATAATAAAAATGACAGTTTATCTAATCTTATAAGTTACATTTATATAATCATAGCTTAGTATGTTTTTACAAATAATAAACGTTAGCTTTATAAAGCGTATTTTATAATAAAAGAGGTTGTTCACCTTAGCAAAGGTTGGGGACAGTTATTAAGGGATTGATTGCATTTACCTATAGGAATTCGTGTGCAATGTGTTGATTAGGATATTATTAAATTTGTAGGCGACAAATTTCGTTGACGAAGGATACGTCGAGTATTACTAGGAAGTGATTTGCTTTGCTTGAGATTAAAATAAGTAAACATGCCAGACCTAGCGCCCATTCCTCTTTTCGTGTCAGATGTTTTTCATTCCTAAAAGTCTCAAAATGATTTTTACGTGAAATATGTGATACTTGAATACTTGTTTCAAATTGTTGAAATGTTTCTCTGAAAATATCACTGCAATCTAATAATTGATGATAACGTAAAGTGGAAGAGTTGTACGGAGATTATTGTTGTATGGTTACTATTGGCATTGGGCGTATTGACTTCGGTCTCTCGATTTATTATATTTAATCCGGTTGCAAGTCCCCGGATAGCTCCTTGTACTCACTCTTCTAGCCGCAAGAAGTCTGTAAGGGGGTGTCGACACTTAAGATCTTGGATGCTTGCGAAGTGGTTGGTTTTCCCCGTATCAACATATTAATAAATTGGTTTTTGGATTGGATGTTGTTAATGGAAACTAGAATATCATGAGTTTTGGAATCCCGTTATTTGGACAATGGATGCGATTTGAAAATATAAATGAACTTGAAATCTCTCATCTTATTTCTTTTATAAAAGGGTCAAAGCTTTTACTTTCACTTTGTTTTAGCGAAACTACTACAAACTGATTTTCAAAATTACTTCATAATCTGTTTACATGCTTGGGTGTTATTTACTCCGTATTTCCGCTGACTTTGGAAACTGTGGTGTTTTCTTTTGTTTTCTGCACCACAGGTCTATATGATGGGAGCATAGCTTAGCAGGGGACGCGAATCATCACTTAGACGATTAGTGATATCACACTTAGTTCCTTAGAGATTCTTTTAGTATCATTAAACTGTAGTTGGATTGTATGACTGAGTTTGAGGCTCAAGGATTGAAGTTTAATAAATTTACGTTCGGATTCTCTGTTTTAAACCTCCTTGTATTCGGGTTTAAACTCGGGTACGGAGTGACACCCCCGGATTTCCAGCTTGGTCATTTTAAGGGTGTTACAAGTACACCCTCCATTCATTGTCAAGGGCGAGGGGGTATCTGTCTCTGACACAAGTATCTGTATTTAACCATAGTGTAGGGGATGGAAGGGTGTAAAATATCTTTTACCCAAACCAATATAGTAAAATACTAGTTAGTAGCGATGGCAATTCGGGTATGTAATTCGGGTGGGGCCCTACACATACCTGGGTAAGAAACAGGCATGTCTTAGTGCCCATTTCTGACACAAGTATCTGTATTTAACCATAGTGTAGGGGTAATTGTATTTTATCCATATTGGAAGGGGGGTATCTGTCTTTGACACGAGTATCTGTATTTAACCATAGTTTAGGGGTTAACGATAATGTAGGGGGTAATTGTATTTTATCCATAATGGAAGGGTGTAAAATGTCTATTACCCAAAGTAATACAATATAATACTAGTTACTGTTAGTGTCTTTGGGATATAAAGGTAAAATACGGTTGGGAATTCTTAGGCTCTCAAAGAGCAAACAACACGTGGTGCTCTATTTCATTCACATTTTGACATATGATATAATAGTAGGATCGTTGGCGAGAGAAAATATTCAAGAAATATTCTGATTTTCTTACTAACCTATAGAGGTAGAGGTAAGCCCTAGTGGGCATAGGTGCAGCTATTGATTAGTGTAAAGCACCGCGTGTTATGTTGACGTGATTCTCTTGGAGCAACTAAAAATTACTTTTTCATGTAAATATATATGCAATTCTTTCTATTGTTGGAAAATGGTTTTATAATGACGATGCTGGAACAATTCTTTCTATTGTTGTTGGCTTTCGTAGCTGCAATGACAAAAGAGTGTGGATTCACTCTAATGATGGGAAGCTTACAGTCAAATGTGTATATAAGCACCTTGCAAAGTTACAAAGTAATGATGGAGAGTGCAGTTCTAGTAATTTAGCTCACTGGAAGAGTTTATGGAGGCTTATTAACTTGGTAATGCACTGACAGTGAGGTATGCTGATGTTTGTTTACAAAATGGACAAATTCTTCATAATCCCGGCCCCACCTATAAGCCCTCAAAGTTGGACTATTCAATACCTCAACCCACCAGGTATTGAAAGATCTTGGAAGTGGAATGTCGGTCTCACCCATCACCAAAGTTTCATCTCTATGATTCCAACTTCCAAGTGGTTGGTTTCAGATTAGAGACTACTTGGGGTGGGTTTATCTCTTTTTTGAGAGGCAATGGAGATGAACAGAGGTGACGTTTGATCTCTGAGAGTTGATGTAAGAGCAAGTCCAATTGAGCAATTAGTTGAAAATGGTAGATTTTTGGTGACTACGTGAATAAATTGTATGTTATGGCGAGTTGGAGTTCAATTTGTTGCCACGCCTGGTGTTCATCAATGGAGGTTTTTTGGTTCTTCATTTAATTTGATTTTTCTGAAAAATCATTCATTGCCATGTCAGTTATGATTTTTAATAGGGCAAAATTGTCATACTGAAATTAATACTAGTTGTGCACAAGAGATTCCGGCGGGGAGACCTCCGTGTACACCGTATGTAGAGGATCAGAGATAGCACAGGAAGAGTTGGGTTGTGTGTAGGGAGAGAGTAAGACAGTAGTAATGTCTGAGAGAGAGACAGAGGTTTGGCAGAGCTTCCGCGGACGGCCAGTGTGTTCTCCTTTGTATGGAAAGGTTAACGTCCAATATATAGCAGGGAACGTGACCGTTGTAGTGTGGTTAATGCGCCCATTAATGGCGGCTTAATTAGCTTAACCATAACGGCACGTCCGTCCTCATATATAGGGACCGTTACAGCACGTTATGCGCGAATACCGGAACCGTTACGAGGTTGACCGGGTTTGACCGGATTGACCGGGTTTATGGAGCTCGTTCCATAAATCTCTCAAAGCAGTTACTAAAGGTCGCGCGCGGGCTTGACTCGCACGCGACAGGACTTACTCTAGCCTCCAAACCACTAAGTCCCTACAAGTCCCGTGCAGTGGTATGCGAGGGCTCTGTCTCGCAGCCCCCACATGGATCAGCGCGGCTGGTGATCCAGTGTGTATGGAGCACAATATGGTGTGCTGGATGGTTGCCACGTGGCCAAGATCTGTCAGCTCAGAAAGCACAATCTACATTAGCCCCCTTTCTGCGCGTGAAGACTCATAGCTGTATAGACTTCCATGCGCGGAAACCAACATACGCGTCACCGCCACGCACCAATTCAAATACGGGTAAGTTCAGCCCCCGTGCGTGCCATTATGACCTAAAACCCCTAGAGTCGTGCCGTCTGGCCTTTAGGGTTTTAGGCGTGACGTCAGCTTGTCCTGTGATTGCGCGATTCGACGGTGACGGTTGCGATTCGACTAGTGAAAGGACGCAACCCTTCATTGTTTTTGGATAAATACATTGTACTCTCCATTATTGCAAAGCATCACTTCTTTCTCTTAAAGTGAATGATACCCGGAAGTCTTCGAGAGCAGATTCAGATAATCAATCACCAGTTCAGAACTCCAAATCGTCTTCTTCAACTGTGTGTATCCAAGCAAGCTTCGCGAAAAGAAGGTTGGCCTTGTTCAATTTCGATTTAAAATATCAGTGTATGCTTTGAACTTTGTTGGATCTGCAAACCCATGACATATTATCTGTTGAAACTTGCGAAGAAGCTTCAAGCTTTGGACCCAATTTTTGCTTGATCCTTCGATGATAAGGATCTTGGATGTAGGGTTTTGAAATCCCTGATAATGCAATCCTCTAATTTCTGAAATTGATACCAGAAACTGTTCATCTTTCTTTCCATAGATCTTGAATTTCGAAATTCAAACTGAAGTGTGGCATATTTCTCCCCCCTTTTTTCTTGCTCTTCCGCAGGAATGGCCAAGACAAAAGGAACCAAACCCCCCAAGGAGGACGAAAAGATACCTGATCTTCCGCAAGCTTTGTGGCGAAAAGCCCCCTATCTGGGTGGCAAAGATTTCTACCACGCGAGGGTTAAGGCGAAGAAATTTCCTGCTTCTGTCCCCAACGAGGGATTGCTAACACTGACTCCCCCAGTTAACTCAGCCTTGCTCGAGTTGATTGGCTCCGAGGACGTGGTTCGATTGGGAATCGAAAATGGGTACTTCCCCTATGCTGCGATTTCCACCCAAGCTTTTGTCCAGAAATTGGACTACATGGATGAGTGGATTGACCACGTGTTGACCGATCATGTTGCGACTCTCAATGAAGCCGGCATATACTTCGCTGTTCGTGCTATGAAGGGTGCTGCCGTGAAGCTGGACCAGTCCATGCTTCTAAACCTTCTTTCCCGCTACTCGCCTGCGACTCACACATTCCACTTTGCTGAGTTCGAGGCTGCCCCCACACTCGAGGACGTGAACATGTTGTACGATTTGTCTCCCATGGGTGAAATGGACCCTTTGAGTCCTTTGAGGACGGCTGCGGAGATCGCTTTGTACACGCAGATGGAGGAGTGTCTGTCAGAGGTAAAGAAAATCTCCACCCGGTGGACCACTACCAAAGCCCTTCCGAACTGGCAGCTGGTTGATACGTCTGTGAAGAATACTTGGAACAAATGGGTGCAGTACTTCTTTCATGACTACGCGAACAGCAGCATCACCAAGAAGCTTCTGAGTGAGAACCCAGAGGCCAAGAATTATGTGGAGGGTAAAGGCTATCACTTGACCCTTTGTGCTTTCCTCTGTGCGTGGTTGTCGAGGTACTTAATTGATGGTCACCCGCATGATGGGGTCTTTTATCACGTTCTGCCGCTTGCTGTGAAGCTCGCCCTTGGCCAGAGAGTCGCACTCGGACCCTTGGTCTTGGGCACGCTGTACTTTAGACTGGATCAGCTAGTTGTGGCCATGAAGGAGTCACTTGGCCGCCTCGATATACTGACTTTCATCAACATTGCCTTCTTGACAATGTGGGTCTTTGAGCGATGGCCGTCCTATGCCCCAACTGCTCTTAAGCCTAACAAGTGGTGTCCCCCAGGCGAGGTGGAGGAGCCTAACAGTGGCAGAGCTGCGATGTGGTTCGGAGCGAACAATACCAAGTGCGTTTGGAGCCTGATATGCGACAAGCGGCAAGAGTTCACTGCCAGGCCCTATGCCATGCGCATTGAGAACGTGCGATGGTTTCCAAAGCTGTACCCTTCTAAGGGTGTCGTCTTCTCAGAAGAGCTCCTCTTCGAAGAGGGATCGCATTTCCATGAGCGCTATCGCGAATTCTTTTGCTGGTGTCTGCGAGGTTCCCTTCCTGCTCTCGCAGAGCATATTTGTGAGCTCGCGCCTAGGTATGAGAGGATTACCGTGGATGCTGACCCTACTCGAGTTTCTCCCCAGTTCGGCTTTGATGCAGTGGCACCATCAATCTGGCCCCAGTCCATTATCAGAGGTTGCTATAAGAGCTTGCTAACAAAGGAGTGCAAGACAGTCTTCATGAACAATCTTCCCTTTGAGCAGCCTGCGGGTAACCGCGAGGGCAGTTGTTCCCAGAACTGGCTCGCATACTGGATCGCCCAGCAAACGAGGATTGAGACACAGTCGGCCGCCCAGCCAAGTAGGGCTCCCTTGATCAAAAGAAACTCTTTTCCGTTTCTTCCCAGTTGCAGTCTGAGCGAGTCTGAATATGGTTGCTACTCATTGTTGGATCATGAGAACCATTTGTGCCCTGACGTCATTCTGAAGGAAAAGATCGTCGCAGTTAAGAAAGGCGACTCGCATGTCATCAGATATAGCGAGACATTTGCTAAGGTAAGCAACTTTTTCCGCGTGCGTTAAGCTTCTTGATTTCCACATGTTGATGCCTTTATTCTATACTGTTTGCTGTAGTGTCATGTGCGGAGATTCGCATATGGTGATCGTTCCAAGTCGTCGGTTAACACCATTGTTGCCACCAGAAGACAAGGACAGTCGTTCCTGCTAGCATCGAGGATGGACCCCGAGGTCGAAACCAGGATTCGCGCAGTCATGAATGCTTTTGCTGACTCGCTGATAGATAATGCTCCGGCCTCGTCTCCACCCAGAGATAATCCGTCTCCTCCAGCGACAGCCGCGCCGAGAGAGAAGAGACCCAGGCAAAAGGGAATTACAATTTCTTCCCCTAGAAGTGCTCCAACTTCCCCTCCAGCGAGGTCCCTTTCTGTCAAGGATAAAGGCAAAGGTCGCATGCCCAGTAGAGCGCGGAAGGAGCTCGCAGTTGAGACCTTTGTTCCATTCAACCAGGAGGAAGAAGAGGAGAGGCAGGAGCCCAGAGAAGGTGATGAAGAAGAAGAAGAAAGAACAAATGTGATACATGAGGAAGAATCAGGAGGTACCTCCATCGCGTTTCCCTTCTCATTATCGTAATTCTTTTGCAACTCTTTCTTAAACCAATCGTTTCTTCGCAGATGATGATGATGATGATGATGAGACCATCGGTGGCCTTTTGGCCAAGAGAAAAATGAGAGATACCCATTCTGGCATTCCAGACGATCCCATAAGCGAGGACGTTCTTGCCGAGTCCAGGAAGACAGCCGCGGAAGCTGCCGAAAGAAGAAGGCAGCGCGAAGAGGAGGAGCTCGAGCGTGTGAGACAGCGGAGCCTCGAAGAGCAACATGTTGACGACTTAGTGCGTCCAGCTGACGAGGAAGATGTGCTTCCCGAAGAGGTGGCTCCTCAGGCGGAGGAGGAGGATGCGGCTCTAGAAGAGGATGCAGCAGCTCTGGAGCAAGCCCAAGCAGATTTTGAAGAAATCGCAGGCGGCGATAAAGGTGAGATCTTCAATCTCGCAGTAACTTATAGAGATGTTGTAGTTGGTGCATTAAAGCATGGTGTGTCAAAAGCTGACATTCGCCGTTGGCTAGTAGGCAAGTGCGGAGAACCTTCAGGTAATCATTTGAACGATATGCATGGACTAGACCTTAGCAACTTGAAACAGAATCATGACTTGTTTCTTCGCGTCCCAGGTCACGCTCATTTTAAGGACCTGCTTAATGAGGACACACTAATAGGGCATGGTTCCACGTCTTTAGTGTATGACGAAGATACTTCAATCCCACCTTCGCGTGGAGGTGCTTGCTCTTAGCTTTTGCAAAGATAGTAAAATAACGTACAATACGAGTTACCTCATACTATCGCATTTTATATCGCAGGCAATGCTGAGGAACCTGTGCTGGAGCAAAGAAGTCAGCCTTCTGCGTCCTATGTTCCGATTCCGAGTTCCCATACCGAGAAGCCCGTCGCAGCTGCTGAACATGCAGGAGAGCCTCTTGAGGACATCATCGAACTTTCTGATGATGCTGAAGCTGACGCTGTGCTAATGGAAGAAGATGCCCGTATTGGCGCTGAGGAAGTAAGAACAAGTACTGTTGACGCTTCCGCATCTGAAAGTGTCCCTCGCCAAGTAACTTCGGCTGTCACTTCGCCTCCGGCGATGACTGAGTCAGTGGCACCTCTTCCTGCGTGGAGCTTTTGGGGCTCGCAGGTCGGGAATGCAGTCGCAGCTGGTGCGGCTTATGCTCTTCCTCCTAACTATGAGGGGTTAGAGCTCGCAGCTGACAGGAGAGCTATGGAGCGAGGACAGTCTTCGAATACTCCAGCAATGCGCATTCCTTCTCTTCGTGAGATTCTTGAAGGAACTGGTAAGTAGAGATTCCGCTGTTTGCATCTCGCATTATTCAATTGCGAGTTTGATAGCATAACTTAGCTTTGACATTGCTTTAGGTTTGAAGCAAACTGATGTGGACTGCCTAGTTCGGATGCGCCTCACCTACCCCCAATCATTTGCGAGATCTCTGGAGATAGGGCCCTTTGACAGGAGGCTGTTTCTTACCGAAGCCATTTGGATTTTGGAGCAGCTGTCTGCGGCCACGCCTGCGACCATTTCTGTCCAGAGTACCGAATTGATTTTTGGCATGTGCCAAAATCTTCTTACCAAAGTTCAAGGCAGACTGGGTTTCAGATTTCTTATGAAAAGAGTTACCCTGATTCGCGCAGCCGTAACTTTGAAACTCGGCCACCAGAACCTCGCAGCTGAGAAGCAGAAGGTGGAGCAGCAGAAGCAAAAGGCTGAAGAGGCTATGAAACTCTATCATGAGATGAATGCCAAGTGCGAACAATTGAGGCAGGAAGTGGAGCAGGTAGAGAATCTAAGCCATCAGTTCGCCCCTCATGATTCCTTGATCAAGAATTTGCTTTGACTTTTGAATTTTGAAAAGTAGCAAACGAATAGCTGAAACATTAATGTAATGCTAAAGCATTAATGTAATGGTGCTAGGGTTTCTCCCCTTTTTTTTAACAAAAGAATCGACATGCCCGTTTTGCCCTTTCCGGGATTTGATTGGATATCTCTGTGCATATCCAATTATGACATCAGCAATTGATATTCTGCTTGATTTTCGCGCTAATTTCTCGTAAGATAAGCACGCCTTCCTTGGGAAGTCCATCCGAATCATGACCATCCGTCATTAATTAGGATACGCAACTGAATCGTCGTAGCCTTTAGTAGGGTAATTGATCGTTACCGCTTTTCAAGGCGTAAGTGATTGACCTTACCCTCTTTTCAAATTCTGCTGACTCATCTTGGCAACTGAAGAGTCTCCACAAGGTCTATATAAACCCTGTCTTTGTCATTTGGGTTCTTCATCCCAAAAAATGTGCTTTGCCGTGAGTCCTTACGACTGCTCGCTTCAACGCTTGTTTTCCGTTGATTCATGGCAACTCCGAGTTGTGAATCCTGAGTTTGCGCTTTGTGCTATAGAAATAGTTTCCAAGATCCGCTTTATGAGGCTTATTGATCTTTATAACCATCATAAAGAAGATGGAGATGATATCTCATGTGTGTTCGAAGAATTTTCTTCGTGTATTATGTTTGCAGGTCATGTTTCCGGCCGCCTCCCGGAGAGGTGCAGCGCCGTAGTGACCGTGCTACCGATTCGTAATGAACGGCGGAATTCTCCTCCAGCATCCCTGTAGGAGAATTTACTGCCCCCACGTTCGTGAGCTCAGGGTGGCGAACCGTTGCGTTCATCCCCGTCTACAAGGAACCCTTGCCCTTCGGAGCTTCTGCTTGCCTGTTGAACGCCGGAACCAGTGTTTCCTCAAGCACATCTCATGGGATGTTGATCAGACAAGGGCCTTGTCAAATACTGGGATCTTGAACGTATGGCTTCATGTGGCTCTTTGGAGCAAGGCCCTACTTGCGACAGATGTTCGGCCGCAGATCTGTGTATCGCATAGCCGGTGTTAGGACCGTTGGGTTCATCCTTTCTCAGTTAGGATTTCCTCGGTGTGTCACTGCTGGCTTGTCAGTTACTTTTCGAATGTATTGTAAGCCATGTTGGCTGCGTAGTTAAATTTGAGCTTTTTTCGCTTGTAAGCTGTTATCTAGACAGATAAGTTGTAAGTCCTTTTGACTCATAATGATAAATGGCTTTTTATATCATCTGCTGTCTCGTTACAACAAAATACAATTTCGCATGTGTATCGGCATATTTCGCCTTTGTGTAATGCTATATACATACTTCGCATTTGCTGTCTGCCTCATTAATTCGAAGATGTCTTATTAGATCGTTCGAGATCGTGTTTGCGCAGCTGTGCCATCTTGGCAGATGAGCTTGTGATTTGCTTTCAGATTCAAATGTAAGTGCTATCATATAAGATAGACCTTTGTAGATCACTTGGGATCATTTCGTATAATGTTGCTATCGCAATAGATAGTCGTAAGGACGAATTTTAAATCGCATTTGTATAACGCTGCTATCACAACAGATAGGCTTGGAAGATCGTTTTACGATCACGTTACGCATATATTGCTAGCGTGGCAGATAGGTTTTGGAAGATCAATTAAGATCGTTTTTCGCATGAGTTGCTATCGTAGCAGATAGGCTTTAGAAGATCAATTAAGATCGTTTTTCGCATGAGTTGCTATCATGGCATATAGGCTTTAGAAGATCAACTAAGGTCATTTCGCGTAGGCTGCTATCGTGGCAGATAGGCTTTAGAAGATCAATTAAGATCGCATCTGCATATGCTGCTATCGTGGCAGATAGGCTTTAGAAGATCAATTAAGATCGTTTTTCGCATAGGCTGCTATCGTGGCAGATAAGCTTTAAAAGATCCATTAAGATCGCATTTCGCATAGGTTGCTATCGTAGCGGATAGGCTTAGAAGATCAATCAAGATCGTATTTCGCATAGATTGCTATCGTAACAGATAGGCTTAGAAGATCAGTTAAGATCGCATTTCGCAAAGGGTGCTATCGTAGCAGATAGGCTTTAAAAAGATCCATTAAGATCGCATTTCGCATAGGTTGCTATCGTAGCAGATAGGCTTAGAAGATCAATCAAGATCGTATTTCGCATAGATTGCTATCGTAACAGATAGGCTTAGAAGATCAGTTAAGATCGCATTTCGCAAAGGGTGCTATCGTAGCAGATAGGCTTTAGAAGATCAATTAAGATCGCATTTCGCAAAGGGTTCTATCGTAGTAGATAGGCTTTAGAAGATCAATTAAGATCGTATTTCGCATATATTGCTATCGTAACAGATATGCTTAGAAGATCAGTTAAGATCGCATTTCGCAAAGGGTGCTATCGTGGTGGATAGCCCATTGTTAACAGTAATAACAAACTAAATGAAGCAAAATTAACAGCCAGAAATATGAAGTTCTCATTTGGGAGAATTCTCTTATTATAATGCTCTCATATGGGAGAGATGAGATTACAATCCTATCATATGGGAGAGGAGATTGTGTAAATCATAGCCATACAAGACATGAAGCAACGTTATAATAAAACGCATGAAATGAGAGAAGTCAAGGGTAGTACTTCTTAATCCAGCGCATGTTGACTGAACTCGGGGTTGAGGTTGTTCCGTGCAACCTTCGTATGCTGCAGTAGCCACTGTCAAAGACTTCTGTGACTTCGAAGGGTCCTTCCCAATTGGCTGCGAACTTTGGGTGAGCCGCTTCTCGCATGCAGTGGTCAGATGCGCGCAGGACCAAATCTCCAACTGCGAAATCTCTTCGCTGGACCGTCTTATTGTAAGCACGAGCGATCCTTTCTTGATACCGCTTGTTGGTCCTTTTAGCTTGTTCTCGCTTTTCCTCCAGCAAGACTAAGTCATGATCGCGTTGATTTTCGTATAGTGCGTGGAAGGCCAATCTCGCCGAATTGACTCTCACCTCCGCAGGTACCACGGCTTCTGCCCCATAGCATAGTAGGAATGGTGAGACCCCCGTGGGTGTCCTTGGAGAAGTACGGTAAGCCCACAGAGCTATGTTTAGAGAATCGTCCCACTTCTTGTGGTCATCTGCGACCATCTTGCTCAAAATCCTCAACAGCGTTTTGTTGGTCGCTTCGGCTTGCCCGTTCCCCTTCGGGTAGTAGGGGGTGGAACATATTTGCCTGATATTGTACTCCTCTAACCTCGCAGCTACCTGGCGATTAACAAAAGGAGTACCATTATCTGAAAGAATGGTGTTTGGAATTCCGAACCTGCATATGATGTTTTCTTGGATGAAGTTGACCACAGCTAGCGCATTTGCCGTCTTTAGTGGTATCGCCTCCACCCATTTGGTAAATAGCTCAGTTGCGGTGAGAATGAAATGATTCCCATGCGAAGTTGGTCGGATGGGACCAATAAAATCCATTGCCCATGTATGAAATGGCCACGGCGTTCCCAATGCATGTAGATCCACAGCAGGAGCGTGCTTTAGGTTTCCTTTGAATTGACACTCCTGGCAGCGTCGTACTTTGGTGCGACAATCAGCCTCCATCGTGGGCCAGAAATATCCAATTGAGAGGAGCTGCCTGCATAATTTCGCACCTCCTTGGTGTTCCACCTGATGAGAAAGGTCCATGACTTCTTGTGCTTCCCTGCCGTCTAGACATCGCAGCAAGTTGCCCTCATGACCTCTTCGCCAAAGTAAGTTCTCCTGCACCACATATCGGGATGCTTTCCTTTTTAACTTCTCCTCTTCTTTTCTCAATTCGGGTAAGGTGCCCTTAGTGAGAAAGTCAAAGAGTGGCTTCCTCCAATCCGTGTCATCATCGGTTAGAGCGATGAGTAGAGAATCTTTGATCAGTGCACAACTCTCGCACTTCCCTTGTATCAGGGCCGCGGCTGTTGACATGTCTGGCCAGTGAATGCCAATTTCTCTTCTTTTCCTCGTTCGGGTTGAGGACCACTTCCTTTAGCTCTTGCTTTTGTGGTCTGGGCCTATCTTCCATGCATTCAGGTGCTTCTTTGAGCTTCTCATCCGGAGTGCCCTGTATTGGCTTTTCCGTTACCGCAATCTGCTCGATTTGGTTGATTTGCCCAGGGATATCCCCATGCCCGTGTGAGGACATCCCCGCGCACCTTCATATGCGATAGCACTTCTTCCCATTGGCGTAGAAGCTCTCTATCTCCTTGCCTTCGGGGTCATGCTTTGCAATTCTCTTCGGTGTGTACACACTCTTTCGCTGGTAAGCGATTCGCGGCGCCTCTTCGCGTGTGGGCGGCTTTTCCTTGGCATCTTCCCTCGTCACCATCACTCCCGCAGGTGACTGGTCCTTGATATCTTCCCATAGAGGTAAAGGAGTGGGATTGAATGGTCCCGGTGTTTGCTCGCCCGCCATCTCGGTGAACCATACCGCCTCGCTGAGATGTGCTTCATCCAAGTTGAATGGATTTGTTGAAGCCGGTATCTCGACTATTCTGTCGTTCCAGATAGCTTTCATAACCTGGTGAGCTGTCGAAGGAACCGCGTCGAAGCGATGAATCCAGGCTCGACCTATGATCATGTGATACGTAGTGTTCGTATCTATGACATAGAACTTCGCTGAGCACTTGATTTTGCCTATCTGAACGCCCAGGCGGATCCATCCGATCGTCATTCTAGAGTCGCTTCCAAATCCCATCAGCGGAGATGGACGCCTGACAATCTTGTGCTCGGGGATCCCTGCTAGCTTCAGTGTGTGTAGCGAAACGACATTGACCGCTGCTCCTCCGTCTACAAATACTCGTTTGAACTCGACACCGTTGATGATGGCTGTCACATACAGAGGCCTCTGGTGGCTCGCATCTGTCTTTTTGTCGCTGGCAGAAAAGGTCATAATCTTTTCTGTAGAGCGGGACGCCCTGATGACTTTCCCGTTAGAGACTACAAGATCCTCCTCGTAGTCCTCTGCTATCCTCAAGATTGCTTTCGTCATTTCTGTCCGGCACTTTTCCGAGAAGTTCATCTCGTCGAAGAATCTGCTGAAGCCGTGCGACCCCTTCATCCGGTCAGCACGTTCGTCCTCTGTGTCCACGCTGTAGTCCTCGTCTTCATGGACTCCGGCAATGATGGGCAGACCATCTTCTGCGACTTCTTCTAAGTCCACAATCGAGATCATAGCGACCTCTTTCCCCTTCGAGTCTTGCTCCGCATGGGCAGGAAGTGGATTGTTGCGCACATCCTTCCTGTGATCACTGATGATCAGCTCGCCGTTCTTCATCTTCTGATTGAACACAATCCTGAGCTTCTTACATTCCGCTGTAGGATGCATGACCTTGTCGTGGTACTCGCACCACTTCGGGTCCCTCACCATCTCCTTGGAGGGTACCTTTTCGAGCGGCGGTAGGACACCGTCCTTGCGCCATTGTCTGCAGAGGTCGCTTGCCTCCTCCTCCGAACATGGCAGAGGTGGTACGTCGAAGTTCACAACCTTCGCCTGCTTCTGGGGTGAAACTATATTGACCTCAGCTTCGCGTCCCCTCTTGTAACTGAATCTCCCGATTTTGTAGGTGGTACCGCTCGCAGATCGCTCCGGAGCGTTCTTCTTTTTCTGCCTCTCAACTATAGGCTCGATGTTTTTCGCACTCGATGAGCTTTGAAAATGTAGGTGTTTGCAGGTTAATGAGCATACCTTTGTATTCGTCTCGCATGCACTGCAGGCATATTTCTACAAGCACGCTTTCAAGCATTGGATCTTTGCATTCCAAGGGCTTCGCTCTGAACTTTTTGATGAACGTTATCCCATCCTCCTCGCGCTTCTGATACATCCGCGAGAGGTGGATCATTGTCACCTTTTCTTCCATCTGGAAGAACTTGGTATAGAACTTCTGGACCATGTCGTCCCAAGTCTTCACGGATCCGGCCTCCAACGTTCGGTACCACTTGTATGCTACGTTCCCCAAGGATTTTGGGAACTCTCGCATTAGCAATTTGGGATCAGCTCCGTATGGTCCCATGACATCGATGAAACGCATGACGTGCTCATGAGCGTTCCCGTTGACGTCCTCAAACTTGTCCCATTTAGGAGCCTTATACCCCACCGGGTTAGGCATGAGATAGATCTCCCGCAGGATGGGTGGATCGTTGTCTAGCTTCGGGATGATGGTATCCGCGAATGATTGGTGAACCAGAATAGTGTCCATGCACTTCTGCAGAGACGTCATGCATTCTGGAATGCTTCCCTCGGTAGCAGAAGGAGGGGTTGCCGCAGGCGGAGGCGACACATACGCCGCCGGAGGATTGGGGACATATTGGCCGCTCGCGTTACCCCAGATCGCCGTTGACGGAGGCAAGGGATACTGCGACGCCGAATTAGGTACCAAAGCCGGAGGCTGAGGAGTATAAGCAGTGAGAGGCAACATCTGAGGCGTTGACCCCTGAATTGAAGGCAGCTGCGTAGTCGCCGGTGGAGTCTGTAGATTAGGGTTGGGAGGTGTGGTCGATACTCCCAGTCCTGGAGCAGCAGGGGCTCCTCCTCCTTGAGGGACGGCGGTCGCTGATGAAGGGTTTGGCGCGAGGGTGCCCAGAACGGCCAGGATCCGTTCTAGCTGCGCAGACTGAGCTTTGAGAGCTTTCGCCTGACTTTGGACGGTGGCGTCCAAGGATTTTAGCGTCGGTGCCTCGCCGGGGGTCGTAGGAGTACGGCGGGTCTCCTCTCTAGAGGCAGCTTCAATGGAAGGCAATCTGTTGCTGATATCATCCTCCTGAGACATGGTTGCTTTGGTTGGTAAGTTTCACGTCGGGTTCACCAAAATGTGCACAAGAGATTCCGCCGGGGAGACCTCCGTGTACACCGTATGTAGAGGATCAGAGATAGCACAGGAAGAGTTGGGTTGTGTGTAGGGAGAGAGTAAGGCAGTAGTAATGTCTGAGAGAGAGATAGAGGTTTGGCAAAGCTTCCGCGGACGGCCAGTGTGTTCTCCTTTGTATGGAAAGGTTAACGTCCTATATATAGCAGGGAACGTGACCGTTGTAGTGTGGTTAATGCGCCCATTAATGGCGGCTTAATTAGCTTAACCATAACGGCACGTCCGTCCTCATATATAGGGACCGTTACAGCACGTTATGCGCGAATACCGGAACCGTTACGAGGTTGACCGGGTTTGACCGGATTGACCGGATTTATGGAGCTCGTGCCATAAATCTCTCAAAGCAGTTACTAAAGGTCGCGCGCGGGCTTGACTCGCACGCGACATGACTTACTCTAGCCTCCAAACCACTAAGTCCCTACAAGTCCCGTGCAGTGGTATGCGAGGGCTCTGTCTCGCAGCCCCCACATGGATCAGCGCGGCTGGTGATCCAGTGTGTATGGAGCACAATATGGTGTGCTGGATGGTTGCCACGTGGCCAAGATCTGTCAGCTCAGAAAGCACTATCTACACTAGTACAACAATATCATCACCCAAGTTATCCAGCACTGTCAATCCCATCACCCAAACACCATACTTCAAGTTATCTAGCACTGTCAATCCCATCACTAATAATAAAAGTACTATCAATCCCAATATTCCAAGCCAAAAAACAAACAAGCCCTTAGGGTACAGCCAAAAATTAGAATTTTTGGGGAGAAGCTTAAATGGTTGTCTCCCTACAAGTACTGCCTTATCTAAAAGGGGGTTTAAAAGCATAAGAGCATCTTCCACAGTTGACATCAAATTTTACCTCAAATCTTATATTTGGTGGAGAAAAATGTTCTGACCTCCCACAGTTAACACTCAAAAATACCATTTCACAATTGTTATGGAAAAAAGTACTTTTGGTCTCCCACTGTTTTTACAAATTTTTACATCAGTTAGTTATTTCACCATTTCATCAAATTTAGAGAATGGTATATTTGGCCTCCCACAACAAAGCATCAAATTTATCACCAAATCATGAATTCCATAACTATCAAATTGGAAAAATATATATTTTATTATCAAAACAATGTTACACGAAATTGCAAAATGATTCAATAACACTTCAAAATATCTTATTGACCAGTCTTATCTATTTGATCATGATTATTCATAGGTGTGCAATCAGTTTTTTATTAATGCATTGTTCTTGTCATCATTTTTGTTTATATTTTATTTTCTATAACTAAAATAAATTATATTAGTCGTCAAAAATAATTTTGAACACTTATGAATTGTAAAATATGACATTATGTCTCCAATATATAAAAGTAATGTAAAAACTTGTCCTAAACACTAATTAAAATTGGTGTAGATTACACCAAATCCTATTTTCACCATCAAATTTGATGGTCAAAATAGGATTTGGTGATATAGGATAGCTTTTGAGGGTATTGTAGGAGATGCACTTCACCATTTCACTAAAGCTACATTAAATATAGTATTTGGTAATTTGGTGTTTTTTTGGTCAACGACTGTGGGAGGCCAACAAATAAATTACCATTTCTTTTTGGTGATCTGATAATTTGGTTGTAACACCCCCAAATTGGCTAAGCCGGAAACCCAGGGGTGTCACTCCGTACCCGGGGTTAAACCCGAATACAAGGAGGTTTTACAACAGAAATTTCAAATCAAATTCATAAAAATATTTAATTAAAACTTAAAACTTGTCTTGCCACAAATATGGGCATTATTCCAAATCTAATAAAATTCAAACTACTAGTAAATGTTCAAATAAAACTAAATTTAAATGGTACTACTAGCGTGAGTCGCGTTTTCCCCTCGGACCAAGCTCCCGTCTAACCTGTGGTGCAGAAAACAAAAAGAGAACACCACAAGTCCAAAAGTCAGCGGAAATACTGAGCAAGTGACACCCAAGCACGTAAAAAGATTATGAATAAATTTACAAACCATGAAGTATTTTGTAGAAGTTTAAATAAAATCAAGTGGTAACAAAAGCTTTGACACTTATGAGAAATAAAGAGATATTTCAATTCCATTCTTCGTATTAGGGGATTCCAAATTCATATTTTTCCCATAAGATCCAAAATTCCAAAATCCATGTTATTAACTTGTTGATACGGGGAAAAACCAACCAACCACTTCGCAAGCATCCAAGACCTTAAGTGTCGACACCCCCTTACAAACTTCTTGCGGCCAGAAGAGTGAGTACAAGGAGCTATCGGGGACTTGCAACCGGATTAAATAAATTAAATTGGACGAGAGACCGAAGTCAACACGCCCAATGCCAATAGTAACCATACAACAATAATCATCCCCGTAGAACTCTTCCACTTTACGTTATCGTCGATTATTAGATTGAAGTGATATTTTCATAGAACATTTCAATTCGAAACAAGTATTCAAGCAGCACATATTTTGCATAAAATCATTTTGAGACAAATAGGAATGAAAACATTTGACACGAAAAGAGGAATGGGCGCTAGGCCTGGCATGTTTACTTACCTCAACAAATAGCAATCACAGCAATTCAATCGTAGTATTCGACGTATCCTTCGTCGGAGAATTCATTTTCTACAATTCGATAATATTCTAATCAATTATCGCTAACACACAAATATAAACAAGTCCTATATGAAATGCAAGTGTAATTCCCGTATTATTTCCCCAAACTTTAATAATAATAATTCTATTGTTAAAACGTGTTTTATAGGACTATTGTTTACTATCGTAAAACATAGCTTATAATATTATCTAATTTAAATTATTCTTTTATTACTATAAAACATAACCCAATAATATTATTTTTCAAAAGATTAACATTTAAACAAGAAAATAAACTTCCTAAATAAATAATTCTCAAGTGTTTTAATAAGGCTTTCAAACCCTCAAAACTTCTCTTTCAAAGTTTGAGTGTAGAGTAGTAAAAAAAATAATTGTTAGCTATGAGACTCGAACCCCAGACTAACACAATACTAACAGTCAGCTTTAACCACTAGGCCACTGCCCATACTTGTTGTTTTAACCCAGATAATATTAATATAACTCTAACAGTTAACTAAGGCTTATAAAAAAAATAAAAGAAACAAACATAATGAAAACAGAGAACGGGGTTGTCTCATACCCGAACGGAGAAGAGAACAACGACGATTGTGAGGGCGACGGGGTGGCTCGAGGTGGTGGCGAAGGAGGAGGCGGCCGACGGCAAGGGCTGCGGCGACGGCGGCAGGGGAAGACGCCGGAGACGGTGGCGGCGTCGGACGGGGCGGTCGCGGTCGGGTTCGGTTCTCCGGACCCGGCGGCGGCTGGGTTTTTGTTTGGTGATTCGAACGGGAGAGAGAGAGAGAGCGAGAGAGAGATCTTTGTGGTGGGTTTTGATGTGGGTTTCGTTTCTGATTTCACAAGCTATTTATAGGCTTCAATTCGAAGAATCCGGCGAAGAGGAGGATTCCTCCGGGTTGATTTTTGATTCCGAATTGGTTCACTATTTTGGGCAAAATCGGTTTCTTGGTGCTTAAGAATCGATCTTTGTCGAATAGGGAGTGTATTGGGACGGAAATTGGGAGATTTTGGCGGCGAATTTGGTGTTGGTGGTGTTTGGGTCGGAGAAGGAGAAGAGAACATCTCCTGTTACTACCAGGAGAGGAAGAAGATGAACTTTATGGGTAAAAGACACTTTCACCCCCCTTAGTTAGTTAAAAGACACTTTTTACCCACCAGAATTATATTAACTGCACTATTTAAGTTACGAAAAAGACACTAAATCCCCCTAAAGCTTAAAACAATAAAAATTAACTTTTAAATAATTAAACTAATACCCAAAGCTTATACTAATATTATTTTAACACCTAATATGGTTATAAAATATCCGTTTTAATAAACTAAAACTTAATATTTGTTAAAAATACCCGTTTCTAAATAACGGGGTATTTCATCCTTCCCACCTTAAAGAAAACTTCGTCCTCGAAGGTTTAAGCCAAATGCTAAACAACACTAAGGTATGAGTCTCCACTCTAGGGCATAACTGCCAATGACTATAAAATGCAAAACTAATGTCATGTACGATATGCAATATGCTATAACGGTAACTTAAAATAACGTATCTAAAAATCAAAGGATTACATCCTCTCCCCCTTAGAGGAGTGACGTCCTCGGAACTCGAAATACCTCGTCAAAAAGGTGGGGATACTTCCTCTTCATGTCATCCTCGGCTTCCCATGTTGCCTCTTCCGTGAGGTGATTCGTCCACAAAACCTTTACTAGCTTGACACTCTTGTTGCGGGTTTCCCTTGTCTTGGTGTCTAGAATCTTGACAGGATGTTCTTCATAACTCAACGAAGGATCTAATTCTACCGGTTCCGGATCTAATACATGAGATGGGTCAGGAACGTACTTCTTCAATTGATATACGTGGAATACATTATGAACACGACCCAAATTTGACGATAGATCCAATCGATAGGCAACTTCTCCAATCTTCTCTATGACTTCATACGGTCCAATGAATTTCGGGCTCAACTTCCCTTTTTGATTGAACCTCATGACTCCCTTAGTTGGAGAAACTTTAAGAAAAGCCTTTTCTCTAATTTGAAACTCCAGTGGTCTCCTTTTCTGGTCAGCGTAAGACATCTGTCTATCCTGAGCTGCTTTCATTCGCTGCTGGATAAGTCTAACCTGATCTGTCATCTCTTCGATTAACTGTGGACCAATCACTATTGTCTCGCTTATGTCGCTCCAACACAACGTTGTTAGACACTTTCTTCCATACAACGCTTCATGTGGTGCCATGCCAATGCTGGCGTGATAACTGTTGTTGTAGGAAAACTCTATCAGAGGTAATCTGTCAACCCATGAACCTTGAAAGTCCATAACACATGACCTTAACATATCCTCCAATGTCTGAATGGTTCTCTCAGTCTGTCCATCCGTTGCAGGGTGGAATGCTGTACTGAATTTCAGCTGGGTTCCCAATGCCTCCTGGAGTGCTTTCCAGAAGTGAGAGAGAAAGTTGGGATCCCTGTCGGAAACTATAGAGCTCGGGACTCCATGGTATCTCACAATGTTCTTCATATACGCATCAGCCCTTTGCTCCATATTCCATGTATCCTTCATAGGAATGAACCTTGTTGTCTTGGTCAATCTGTCAACCACGACCCATATCTGATTCAATCAATTCTTTGATGTTGGTAAGGCAGTCACAAAATCCATTGAGATTGAATCCCATTTCCAAAGTGGAACATCCAATGGTTGAACTAAGCCTCCCATTCTCTTATGCTCGAACTTCACCTTTTGACAGGTTAAACATCTTGCTACAAAATTTGCTACTTCCTTCTTCATGTTAGGCCACCAAAATGTCTTCTTCATATATTTATAAAGTTTGTCTCCTCCTGGATGTACTGAATAGGGTGTGTTGTGGCTTCACGAATCAACTTCTCCTTGGTTTCTGCACACTTATGTGGTACACACCATCTTCCTTTGTAGCGGATACTTCCATCTTCATGGATCTTAAAATCCGTTGTTTGCCCTTCTTCAATCTTCTTCTTTATCCTTTCCAGCTTCACATCTCCAGGCTGGTTACTCCTTATTTCTTCTAAGACATCGGGCACAACTGTCCTATTCCCAAGAATATTCTTTACATCCCCTTGTTCTACCACTTCAATTTCGAGCTTTTGAAACTCATTGCATAGACAGTCTGGCAAAACTAGCATAGCGTCTAAAGTATGGCTCGATTTTTGGCTTAACGCGTCAGCTACCACATTTGCTTTCCCTTCGTGATACTGGATACGCAAGTCATAATCCTTTATAATCTCTAACCAACGTCTTTGCCTATTGTTTAACTCTTTCTGCGTGAAGATGTACTTGAGACTACTATGGTCCGTATACAATCTACACACTGCACCATATAGGTGATGTCTCCATATCTTTAAAGCAAAAACTATTGCTGCAAGCTCTAAATCATGCGTAGCGTAGTTCTCTTCATGAACTTTCAGTTGTCTTGAGGCATAGGCAATAACTCTTCTTTCTTGCATAAGCACACATCCTAGTCCCTTCTTCGATGCGTCACTATAAACATCAAATTCACCAGAACCGTTAGGTGAAGCTAACACAGGTGTTGTAGTCAACTTTTCCTTCAATGTCTGGAATGATTCTTCACAATCTTCGCTCCACTGATACTTTACCGCTTTCTTGGTTAACGTAGTCAGCGGTCTAGCGATCTTTGAGAAGTACTTCACAAAACGTCGGTAATAACCTGCTAATCCCAGAAAACTTCTTATTTCTGACACATTCTTCGGAGTAGGCCAATCCTTAACTGCTGAAATCTTTCCTGGATCTACTGATATCCCTTCCTTCGAGATTATGTGACCCTGAAATGGAACATGATTTAGCCAAAACTCACACTTCGAGAGCTTAGCATACAGCTTCTCATGTCTCAAGGTCTCTAATACTTCCATGAGGTGTTCTTGATGGTCTTCCTCGCTCTTTGAGTAAACGAGGATGTCATCAATAAAGACGACTACAAAACGATTTAGAAACGTTCTCATGACACGATTCATTAGATCCATAAATATTGCAGGAGCGTTAGTTAAACCAAAAGGCATAACTGTAAACTCGTAATGACCATACCTTGTTCTAAACGCTGTCTTCGGGATGTCCTTCTCGGTTACCCGAAGCTGGTGATACCCTGATCTCAAGTCTATCTTTGAGAAAACACTCGCCCCTTGCAACTGATCGAACAAGTCGTCGATTCGGGGTAAAGGGTATTTTTTCTTGATCGTTGCGCTGTTCAACTCTCTATAGTCAATTCACAACCTCAAACTTCCATCCTTCTTCTTCACGAATAACACTGGTGCTCCCCAAGGCGATACACTTGGTCTTATGTACCCTTTCTCGAGGAGTTCTTTCAACCGATCCTTTAGTTCCTTCAATTCCGCCGGTGCCATACGGTACGGCGCCTTCGAAATTGGAGCTGTTCCAGGTGCTAAGTCCAAAGTGAACTCAACCTCCCTTCTATGTGGCATTCCCGGAATCTCATCTGGGAATACATCTGGAAATTCCTTAACTATCGGTATTTCTTCTAGCACATTCTCATTCTTAGACACGTCTTGGACATAACAAGCCTTATTCCCCTTCTTCACTTGGTTGACTATGGTCAAAGCTGACACTAGTCGGATATTTGGTTCCCTAGTGATTCCACGGTAAGAAACTTTTTCTCCCTTTGGACCCTTAAGTCTGATTTTCTGATCGTGACAGTCTATGACTGCTCAATATTTTCTCATCCAATCCATTCCCAAGATAACATCTATTCCTCCAAGGTTAAATTGTATGAGGTTGGCTGGCAAGGTGCTAGCCGAAATCTTAACTTCTACCCCCTTCGAAAATGGTTTCACACACTGTTACGTGTCCGGTTGGGGTAGCTACAGGGATGGATATTCTAGACGACTTATTGAGACTCAATTTATCCACAAATGATGATGCAATAAACGAATATGATGCTCCAGAACCAAATAGAGTAAATGATGGTTGATCATGAACAAGAAATGTACCAGTGACTACTCCGCCTGCTGCGTCTGCCTCGGACCTGCTCATCACAGCAATCCGTGCAACATTCCCATTCTGCACTGCGGTTGCCGCTGCACCAGCTCCATTGTTGTTTGGCATTAGCTGGGGTATTGTTGGCATTCCTGCTCTGACCTCCGTTACCTCCATATCCTTGGTAGTTCCTCTGCTGTCCTCCATAGTTGTTGTTCCCATTATAATTGTTGCGATTCCCATAGTTCTTGTTGCCAAACTGTTGGTTTCCGTTCCTGTTGTTGCCATTGAACAGTCGGTTTCCTTGATAGTTCCCTCCTTGATTTCCTTGTTGGCTCCCATTTGTTCGTGTGTCCCCTTTTGCCACAGTTATGGCAAGTGATTACATTCCCTTGGGAGTCCGTTCCTGGGTGGTTCTGTTGGCACTTTTTGCAGATATAGCGACGAGGTGGCTCATCCCCATTGTTCTGCTTGTTGCCACGGTACTGGCCTTGGTTAGCTCCTCCAAGGTTCGTCTTGAACTTCTTGTCCTGTCCACTATTGTTGTTTCGACTCCGGTTGCTACCATTTCCTCCATCATTCTCAATCTTGTGCTTTCTCGTCTTGAATCTCTTGGATACGCCAAACAGATGCAGCTCTATCATACATCTCTTGGAGATTATCATAGGTTCTACACATTAAGTCTTTCTGCAGATGGAGTTGCAGTCCTGCCATGAACTTCCGAACCTTAGTTGCCTCATCAGGCATTAGGTGTCCTGAGAATCGGGATAACTCCATAAACTTCTTGAAGTATTCCGTCACGGAATCACATCCCTGCTTCAGGTTCCCAAACTCTATGTATTTCTGATCCTGGATATGAGATGGATAGAAGCGAGTACGAAGAGCAGTCTGAAGAGCTTCCCAATTGAAGTTGGGTTGAGCGAAGAAAGCTTGACGTGAGTTCCTCCACCATATGTTTGCCTCGTTCTTCAGGTAGAACGCTGCGCAAACTACCTTGCGGTTGTCAGGGCATTCAACCAATTCAAGGATTTTGTCCATCTCATCGATCCAATCTTCAAGTTCCACTGGATCCTCATTGCCTGTGAAACTTCCAGGCTTCATGTCACACACCTTCTTTGCCCAGTTGGCTGCATTATGATCTCCATTGTTCATATTTTGAGCCATCTTAGTGAATTGGGCAAAGAATTGCTCCATGTTGTTGTTGTTGTTGTTGTTGTTTTGGGCGGCCATTTGCTCTTGACGGATTCTCCTGGTATAGTATCGTAGTGGTCTATCAGACATAATCCTACACTATAACATATTGTATCATTCATAAAATAACCTAAGGTACATGTAAGGATAAAATACATGACATGTAAATAGCATTTAGGCATGTAATGTCACACATTGATTATCAAACAAACAGTTACACATGTATTTGCACATACGCTAATGACATCTTATTTCTTGTACTTCTTAGAAAATTATAAAAGTGATCTATAATTCAAGCAAAAATTATAATTTTTGGTGTGAAGAATCCTTTCTGAGTCTAATTTAATATCCAAGAAGATTCAACTCATAATAATTCATATAAATCAAATTACACAAAGAATGGCATAACTGCTGTCCCATATCACCAGAATAGAAATTTTAATTTCACCAAGTCATATACCGACCTTAAATTCCTCAAAATGGGCTAGGGTTTCACCAAGATTTAGCCTTATGTGTCTACTAATCACCATAAAAATTTTTTGGTTCATCCAAGATATGGAAGATAGGTAAAAATCAAAGATACCACAGATAGTCACTGTGAAATTCTGGTACTGACCCACGTACTTTGAAAATTCGTATCTAAGTCTCCAGAACTCATTTGGGTCTGAAATGTTTATGGCATGTTCCTGAGCATGTCTTATTTCTGGGAAAAAGTCAGGAGAAAATAACTCCAAGTTTAAACACGTCTGCTACAACGAATACCAACTGCTGCGCAGATTTGAACGCCACAACACAATGCAACAAAATTTGAATTCATACTCCAATTAAATAAAAATGCAATTTATTCAAATCCCAAAACGAATTCTTGAAACACAAATATCATCCTAGAATCAAATAATCCTACCAAATCAAACTAATTTAAAGGAATAATGTCTTAAAATAAAACTAACATAAATCCTAAACGTTCCTACTTGCGGCAAAGATATTCTAATGTTTTTGGTGATGATGGTGGGGTAGGAGTATGAGGAGTGTATTGTGGTGATTCAGGTGGATCCATATCTTCGTCCTTCTCGATCTTTCCCCATGCTTTTCGCACCTTAATGGCTATCTCTTCCTTTTCCATCCTCTCAAGCTTCCTTAGGATTTGTCCTGCTTCTTGCGTAGTCTCCGCATCCATAGTTGCTATATTCTCTAAGCGTTCCAAAAGAGTGGGTGGGTCTAATAGGTATTCTTCATACTCATGATGTACGTATTTTGAGCAATTAGGCACTTCTTCTCCCCAAACATTATCGGTTAATAGGTCGTTGAACTCGTCCTTTATCCCCTTCCAAGGTGTCATCCTTGGTAATCCATTGAGCATGTAGTGACACATGGTCAATGGGTCCTTGAAAGATCCTTGGCGCCTTTTTCTCCAAGCGATGCACAAATTCTGGATGTACGTGCAATACTCCTTTAGGGTTTCTAAACCTGGATGGTAGATCACGCCACGTGGATGGTCGGCTTCAGTAAGATTGCCAGGAGTAGGTATGGGCGGTCTAAATCCTGAATGTGGAGTTGGAGTTGGAACGGGTTCTTCTTCAATTGGATCTTCTTCTATCAGATCTTCTTCTGGATCTTCTTCTATTGGATCTTCTTCGGGCTTGTACTTCGGGCCTTCTTCCTGATCTTGTTTGGTTACGTGAGTGGCAATTTCCCATGCCTTGAGCTTGCTTCGTAAGAACTCCGGTGTGACCATGTACTTGCCCTTGAGTATGTACTCGTCATTGTTAGGGAACAAACATCCTTCCTTTGAAATGACTAAATCGGAGTACTCCTCCTTCATATCTTTCCATGGGAAGGTGTTCGGCAGTCCTTCTAGTATGACGTCGCATATCACCAATGGGTCTCGGAAATCTAGGCGTCCTTGGCCAGAAAGTCTAAATTGGTAGCACCGATCTGTGATGCGTGCATAATAGCTATCGATGCTTTCCCGTCCTTCCAGGAACTTTAGGCGATATGGTGAGACTCTAATTCCAATACTAGATGAAACGGATTCAGATTGAGCAGCCATCTGAAAGAAGTAAGAAATAGAAAGAGTCTCAGCATTGTTCTATACCACGCATATATTCTTAAAATCTTAAAGCATTCTAAAAGAACTAAGTAGTAAACCTTAGATATTGGGTTCTAAGCATATAGCACAAAAATCAAGCAAACTTCTAAATGCTAAACTATCCCACAACCCCGGCTTATTCAAATTTTTATTTCTTTTTCCTATGCCCATTTAAAAAAAAAATCGTTTCATAAAAATTATTACTTTTGGATTGCCGGGCTCTGATACCACCTGTAACACCCCCAAATTGGCTAAGCCGGAAACCCAGGGGTGTCACTCCGTACCCAGGGTTAAACCCGAATACAAGGAGGTTTTACAACAGAAATTTCAAACCAAATCCATAAAAATATTTAATTAAAATTTAAAACTTGTCATGCCACAAATATGGGCATTATTCCAAATCTAATAAAATTCAAACTACTAGCAAATGTTCAAATAAAACTAAATTTAAATGGTACTACTAGCGTGAGTCGCGTTTTCCCCTCGGACTAAGCTCCCATCTAACCTGTGGTGCAGAAAACAAAAAGAGAACACCCCAGTTCCATAAGTCAGCGGAAATACTGAGCAAGTAACACCCAAGCATGTAAAACGATTATGAAGAAATTTACAAATCATGAAGTATTTTGTAGAAGTTTAAATAAAATCAAGTGGTAACAAAAGCTTTGACACTTATGAGAAATAAAGAGATATTTCAATTCCATTCTTCGTATTAGGGGATTCCAAATTCATATTTTTCCCATAAGATCCAAAATTCCAAAATCCATGTTATTAACTTGTTGATACGGGGAAAAACCAACCAACCACTTCGCAAGAATCCAAGACCTTAAGTGTCGACACCCCCTTACAGACTTCTTGCGGCCAGAAGAGTGAGTACAAGGAGCTATCCGGGGACTTGCAACCGGATTAAATAAATTAAATTGGACGAGAGACCGAAGTCAACACGCCCACTGCCAATAGTAACCATACAACAATAATCATCCCCGTACAACTCTTCCACTTTACGTTATCGTCGATTATTAGATTGAAGTGATATTTTCAGAGAACATTTCAATTCGAAACAAGTATTCAAGCATCACATATTTTGCATAAAATCATTTTGAGACAAATAGAAATGAAAACATTTGACGCGAAAAGAGGAATGGGTGCTAGGCCTGGCATGTTTACTTACCTCAACAAATAGCAATCACAGCAATTCAATCGTAGTATTCGACGTATCCTTCGTCGGAGAATTCGTTTCCTACAATTCGATAATATTCTAATCAATTATCGCTAAAACACAAATACAAACAAGTCCTATATGAAATGCAAATGTAATTCCCGTATTATTTCCCCAAACTTTAATAATAATAATTCTATTGTTAAAACGTGATTTATAGGACTATTGTTTACTATCGTAAAACATAGCTTATAATATTATCTAATTTAAATTCTTCTTTTATTACTATAAAACATAACCAAATAATATTATTTTTCAAAAGATTAACCTTTAAACAAGAAAATAAACTTCCTAAATAAATAATTCTCAAGTGTTTTAATAAGGCTTTCAAACCCTCAAAACTTCTCTTTCAAATTGTGAGTGTAGAGTAGTAAAAAAATTAGTTGTTAGCTATGAGATTCGAACCCCAGACTAACACAATACTAACAGTCAGCTTTAACCACTGGGCCACTGTCCATACTTGTTGTTTTAACCCAGATAATATTAATATAACTCTAACAGTTAACTAAAGCTTATAAAAAAAAAAGAAACAAAAATAATGAAAACAGAGAACGGGGTTGTCTCATACCCGAACGGAGAAGAGAACAACGATGATTGTGAGGGCGACGGGGTGGCTCGCGGTGGTGGCGAAGGAGGAGGCAGTCGACGGCAAGGGCGGCGGCGACGGCGACAGGGGAAGACGCCGGAGACGGCGGCGGCGTCTGACGGGGTGGTCGCGGTCCGGTTCGGTTCTCCGGACCCGGCGGCGGCTGGGTTTTTGTTTGGTGATTCGAACGGGAGAGGGAGAGCGAGAGAGAGATCTTTGTGGTGGGTTTTGATGTGGGTTTCGTTTCTGATTTCACAAGATATTTATAGGCTTCAATTCGAAGAATCCGGCGAAGAGGATGATTCCTCCGGGTTGATTTTTGATTCCGAATTGGTTCACTATTTTGGGCGAAATCGGTTTCTGGTGCTAAAGAATCGATCTTTGTCGAATAGGGAGTGTATTGGGACGGAAATTGGGAGATTTTGGCGGCGAATTGGGTGTTGGTGGTGTTTGGGTCGGAGAAGGAGAAGAGAACATCTCCTGTTACTACCAGGAGAGGAAGAAGATGAACTTTATGGGTAAAAGACACTTTCACCCCCCTTAGTTAGTTAAAAGACACATTTTACCCACCAGAATTATATTAACTGCACTATTTAAGTTACGAAAAAGACACTAAACCCCCTATAGCTTAAAACAATAAAAATTAACTTTTAAATAATTAAACTAAAACCCAAAGCTTATACTAATATTATTTTAACACCTAATATGGTTATAAAATACCCGTTTTTAATAAACTAAAACTTAATATTTGTTAAAAATACCCGTTTCTAAATAACGGGATATTTCATTGGTGATTTGTTGTGGAAGACAAAAAAAATACCAAATTTTACCATCAAATATAGAATTTGGTGCATTGTGAAAGATGCTCTAAGAGCATCTCCCACAGTTGATATCAAATTTTACACAAAATCCTATATTTGGGGGAGAAAAATAGTTTGACCTCCACAGTTAACCCTCAAAAGTACCATTTCACCATATTTGGTGGAAAAATATCACTTTTGGTGTTTTCAACAAATCTTACATCAAATAGCCATTTCACCATTTCATCATATTTAGAGAATGGTATTTTTAGCCCCCCACAACAAATCATCAAATTTATCACTAAATCATGAACTTCATAACTATCAAAATAAAAAAAGAAATTTATTTCCAAAATAATATTACACGAAATTTTAAAATGATTAAATAACAATTCAAAAATCTAAAATTAACCAGTCTGATCTATTTGACCATGATTATCCCATAAGTGTGCAATGAGTCTTCTTCTTAGTTCTTTATGAGCTCATTGGTTTATAAATAATGCATTATTCCTGTCGTCATTTTTGTTTATATTTTATTTTTATCACTAAGATTAATAATATTAGTCGTTAAAAATATTTTTAACACTAATCAATTGTCTGCACACACTTAATAGTTCAGGTAAGTCTTTCTGTGAATTTGTTCCCACTTCAGTCTCATTTGGGGGAGGGGGGTTCAAATTTTCTTTATAATTTTATATATTTGCATGTCATACTAAATGGAAATATGTACAAGAAGGTTACTGAAGTTCTTGAAATTTAACATCAGTGTATTATGTTCGGTCAAACCTGTTGCAACTACATTAGTTATTTCATTTTATCATCCCGCATCATGATGCTGAAAATATGATGTAACACGCTATGGCTCAAAAGCATATTATACAAAGTGGGAGAAGAAAAATGGATCGCATATATACTGTAAAAACGAAATGCTACACTATTACATTAGAGCATATAATTACCATGAAACTAATGTGAAAACATGCCCTAAACACTAATTAAAAATTTGGTGTAGATTACACCAAATTCTATTTTTGCCATCAAATTTGATGGTAAAAATATGATTCGGTGATATAGGATAGGATTTGAGGGTACTGTGGGAGATGCACTTCACCATTTCACAAAAGCTACACCAAATATAGGATTTGGTGATATGGTGTTTTTTTGGTCAACGACTGTGGGAGGCCGACAAAAAACTCACCATTTTTTTGTGATTTGGTGATTTGTTGTTGGAGGCCGAAAACACCAAATTTTACTATCAAATATAGGATTTGGTGCACTATGGGAGATGCTTTAAATAATACTACTATTTTCCAGGTATGTGGTGAATGTTTTAAGACTGATATCAATCTCTTGAGAGATTACTCTTTTGCAAAAATTGTATGGTTTTATCTCCTCTTAGATTCATAAGGGATTTTTCATCTGACTTAAACTTAGCTCAGTGGTGGTCAACAATTAATAAATTTTCAAACAATGAGGCTGAAGGTGATAAGATCAAAGGGACTTTTGCCCACATTTGTTGGGAATTATGGAGATCCAGAAATTATTTAGTTTTCAATGCCATAAGATGGAGTCCCCAACAAGTTCTCACAAAAGCTTTGGCTAAGTTTTATGAGTATTTTGGAGTTGAGCTGATCAGTAAGAGAGCCCACAGTGATTCTTTCCCAATTCAGGTTCAGCCACGCAATGTTGAAATTAGAGATTTTTCTGATGCTGCTTTAAATATTGTTTCAAAGATGGGCTGTGCTGCATTTGTTATGATTAATGAGAAGGATGAAGTGATTCTTAGCAGCTCAAGAGTGATCCTCAACAGTGTTGATCCTTCGGTTCTTGAGGGATTGGCAAATAGAGATGCAATTTTGTGTGCTAAAAATCTGCACTATAGAAGAGTTGAGTTCTGCACAGATCCTAAGGTCATGATGGATGCTCTGAACTCGAATTTTGGCTCCTCTGCTTGTGCTATCTGGGCATTAGTTGAGGACTGCAAATCACTTTCTGGATCCTTTGATCTTTGTTTTTTTCCTTCTATTAGAAGGGAGTTAAATGTTTTGGCTCATTGTTGTGCTAAAAGCTACGTTACATGGACTCGGGTGCGGGTGTCATATCCGATGTGCATTCGGAGGTCGGATTCGCACAATCCTCTAAAAGTAGGATCCGGAGACTCGACATATATAAGTATCCAAAATTTGGATACGGGTACAGGGATATGGTATATAAATATTAAAATAATAATAATAATATTATTATTAGTAAATTAGCATATCAGTACTACTTCACATAAGAAAAATCAGCGCAAGATAAAGTTTAAGACACGTATCTTTCTGAGTCATTTGGTTTAAACTACTGAGAAAGTAAAAAGAAGAAGAAAATGACAGTTGTGTCACACATCTGATTTACAATTGACATAAACACAATTCTCAAATTACAAAACTACCCTCCAGTACAAATGTAGTTACTTCATATTTAAGGGTATTTTAGGTCTTTTAGAAAATTACACTCACATGTACTCTCAGACACAATCGAGGAGAAAGTAAGAAGCACAGCCACACACGTCTCTCTTATCCAAAACAGATCTGAAAGAAGGTTTCTTCTCTCTCTCTCTTCCGTCGAAGCCACGAAGCGACGGAAATAGTCGTCTTCTCCGCCTGCGGTGATGGCCTCTACTGCTCCACCGCCCCAGCCGCGTCGGGATACCTCCTCCACGAATCCACCACACATCCAATAACCGAACCCGAGTCGAATCGTATCGACCCGGTACTTTGCCTATTCTGCCAAGTCGAGGTAACGTAGGCGAAAAGAGCCTTGCAACTCTCTGTCTGCAGTTGAGGTTTTCCTCCTTGATGTATTTTGGCTGAGATAGCCTTCTTTTTTGAATCAAAGCTTCCTTTTTCAAAAACAATAACAATAATAATAATAATAATAATAATAATAATAATAATAATAATAATAATAATAATAATAATAATAATAATAAATGTAAATATATATGAAAAATGGAAATATTGTCACATTGTACATATATGATGAATCAGACTGTTGGGATGTCCTTAAAAGATCTACAAGAATACGCATCGCTCACTGCTCGTTTCAAAACATATTACACAACGAAATAATTTCACCCAACGTGTCCTCCAAAAGTTCGTCATCATTGAATGGATAAGCGTCTAACCCATGTATCAGCAATTTTACCCTGGCCTTCTTTGTGAGAAATCTACCATCTGACCCAAAAGCAATAAGAAGTGGAATTTCATGTTTGTATGCATTGTAAACTTCCCTGTTGCAGGCCTTCTGGAATGGGAGTGCTAACCATGGCATCTTAAAATAGTTCTGATTATACGAGTCTGCGTCTTTATCACACGATACGTAAATAATCTCAAAAGTGTGATCTTTCATTTTAATTTGCCAATACCACTCTATAAGTTTGACGAGAAAATCATTGCAGGCCTTGCAAGATAAAGCTCCCATGAAAAGCGCGATGCTCTTTCCTTGTAGCTCCGAAACGTCAACCTGAATACAGTGGTGTAACAACATTCATCAGAAATCAAAACATAAAATATCGGTAATTCCCTACTTCGCTAAAGACTATAAATCAAATTTTCAATGTGTGAATACTATTTACCTTGGTTCCAGTCTTGCTCATAACATGTTGGTGACCGTAAGACATCAGGACGGACACCAGTGATTTTTCTTTCATTTTTGCAACTTCCAAGTGAGCAGCACTCTTTTGTGTGAAAGGATATGCCCCGATTCCATACTCATTGATGATGTCGAGACCATATTCGTCTATGAATTCCATGTTTGGTCCAATCATGACCATACAGTGAGAAATAACATATAATAATCGAACCAGTCTTTTGTACTTCTTATCACTCAATGGCCATGCCAACCAGGGCATTTTCTGAGACGCCTTTATGAATCCTATCTCGTCGGGCTTCAAGCTATTGGTGTTTACCATAACAATCTCAAACTTTTCACCTCTATTTCTCAATGTTTCGTATATTTTTGCCAAATAAGCAAAATAGCTTTTAAGAATATTCTTTTTATAAAAAAAAAAAAAAAAAACTCCCACAACACTGCCTTCCAATTCACGTGCAGGTACCTTCAAATAACAATGAAATTTAATGTTAGCATTAGAAGAAAAAAAATATGGAATGAATTCAGATCTCTTTGTGAGTGTGTGTTCTTCTGAAATTGTGTGTATATATATGCCTTCGTACCTTTCTTCCTTTTCTGTCTATCAAATAGTCTCGATCCGAAGAAGTCAAAAGGCTAGTCAGAGTAGCCTCTCTCCGCACTTTGTCATCTTCCATTTTTAATTCTTCAAAACGCTCTGGTGTAAACTGGAAACACTCATTTCCGTACACGCTAAGATCACGAAGTCCATCATGAGTTAGTATTGTTCCACCAGGGTCAAGGATCGTACAACTTGGTCTATATTTATATAAAGAATCTAAATGTGCTAATTTTTTTCTTGATTCAATGTCTTCGCATGGAATAGCAAGCCATGGCATCTTAGAGAAGCAATTCCGAAACATCTCTCTATCTTTATTTTGGTCGAAATCTGCATCGTCAACAACTGCAACAAGAACCACTTGGAATTTGCCAGATGGATTGTAATTATTGTAACAATGTATCAGATCCTTTGTTTCATCGAATTTTCCCTTCGTCTTCTCTTTAAGTGGGACAAAATAGATTCCAATAGTCTTCCCAATAAGAGATTTAATACCGACCTGCTAGAAAAAGTGTTATTCTTTGTAAATAACTTGCTGGAGACACTATAGGTTACTTCACTTTTTGTAACTATTTTGGTGATTTGATTAGCAAAACAATACAATAATTAGGAAATCTTTGCATAGTAACTTTAGTCTACAACACCATACAAAAATTGTCAAAAAATTGCATCGTTTAATCATCCAAATCACCAAGTCAAAGTAACTCAGTTACTTTCAGCCCAGGACCATACAGAAAGGAACGGAGGTAGTGTAAGATCAAGTAAATAGAATTCAGATGTATAGTACAACGTTGAAAGAGGAAAAGAGAAGCACTTGTGAAAAACAATTACCTGATCTCCATTGTTGCGAACAAGAAAATCTCTTCCTGGTGTGGAGAGAAGACCAAAAACATCGAACGATTTTCCGACTACCATCGTTATACAGAGACACAGACACGTGATTTTATGTATGCAATCTTCGTGGTAGACGTGGCACAGAGAGCGACGGAAAGATGAAGAGTTCGAGACCGGAGCTGGTGGTTTGGTTTTCGTCCGCGGCTTGGGCTGTGGTTTGAGGGAGTTCGGGGTGCGAGGGTTTACCACTGATCTATATATAATTGCGTACATGGTAACTTTTATTTACACCCTTCAGTTTGGGATAGAGTTTCACATACAACCCTCCTAGTTTAAGAAACCTCATTTACACACCTTACGACTACCAAACATGTTATTACTTACACCCTTATGTGCATTCGCTCTGTTAGTTTGTGGAATTTCCTCCCGAATACAATTTTGAGAATTATCTGCCCCGGCAACGGCTACACAGGCAAATGCACCAATGTGGAGCCAAATCACCCCATCTCAATTCTATACAAATACACACGTCTTCATGTGTTCGACCCAATTTTGTGGGACAACTTTGCTTGCACATACTAGTATCAATTATCCGTTTAAGCCCATCTAATTCATTAATTACAATCTTGCTAATCTCACTATGAATTGTACAAAATCAGTCAACCAAATAATCAAATGGAAATTTCGTATTCGTAAGTGGTGTTGTTTGTATATAAACAAATATGGAGTGGGTTATAAGTTGATAAAGAGTCACGTGGATGATAATAAGCACATGAGTATGAGTGTGTCCACCAATGTATACGAACAAATCCCAAAACTAAATTTCTATTGAACGGGCATTGCTTCTTAATAGAAGCGACAATTAACAATGTAATAAGATCCAATTTATACAAGCAAGAGGTAGCGTAAAGATAACTTGACAAGATGTTAGCAATATAACTATAATGTAGATAGACGTAAACTGTTATAAAAGAGACAAGTCACGATACACCAAGTTTTATACCGCCGGAAAACCTTTACTGGAAAATCTCCCAGAGAAGCCCAGTTAGGATAAAGAAAACCCACTTGCTAGATCCAACCAGTGCTAGACAATTTTATTGCATGAAACCGTCTGATACAAGATGCATACGAGCTATCACATGAAACAGCTAGCCAACACTATACATTTTACTGCCTAGCTTCTACATATCTTGTATAGCACCACCACATGGTGGCAATCCAAGTACTTCCTTGAATGTACTTGGGAAATAACGCACTAGCCCAATACGTCGAACTAGTTACCTGAAGACGCAATAGAGCCTTTTACTCAACTTGCACAACATGATGTTTCCGTTGTAGTTTGTCAAGTGAAGCAACTCTATGTGAAACTAGTAAAGATGAAACAATAGAACCATTAGGAAAAGAATATATGGATAATGCTACATATGCTAGACGCGCAGGTACATGCAACACAACTCTAGAAAACGCTAAGAGTTTACGGAAAACTCGCTATAAGGGCACACAACTCAGATCTTGAGCATTAGATCAATAAACAGTTCAATACAACTTTAGTTTCAAGATCTACACACTGACTTTAAGATTAAGGTCGGAAGAATATGCCCAGCGAAAAAATTTGTAACGGGTTTGGTAACCTATGAGGTTCAAATTATTTGAAAGATAATAAAAAATTTCAAGATCTGCGAGACGCCTATAGGAAGAGGACGTCTTAAAAACAAATTGAACTAAAAATCAAAATGTAAGAACAATTTCAATTTATGTAGATTATAAACATAGAAGCGTTTATGGCTATTCTTGAATCTGGTAGATAGAAACGATATAAGTTCTAGATCTGCAGAAAGAGGAATTTAGCACTGACTTAACAATGAATATAAATTGTTCCTAAAACTTCTAGAATATAAATAAGCTTCTGAATCAAATGAATAAGAAGACTGACAACCACATAACAAAGAAACAAAATAGATTATTCTAAATCAAAACGCAAAAAGCGAAGGATACACATGGACGAATCCAAAAACAGGAGATGCACGAACACCAAGCCAGGATGCGGGATGAGAACACACTCTCTCCTATTTTGGCTGAACCCTAAAGGGTTTGGAGGAGAATTTCTCTTTCTTTCTCACACCTAGTGGTGAATCACATCCGTTCTTTTCTTAGAACCCTAGCCCTCTATTTCTTGAGTGAGATTACATGATTTTCAAGAAAGAGAGTTCTATAGGAAATTTACAATAAATCTATACTTTTGAATCTTCTATAGCAAGGATTCATTAAAAGGAACTAAGGCAAGGCTGCCAAAATGGGTGAGGAAAGAACCCTACAGTCCTCAAGAAAAATATGCTCCATGATCGGGGGATCATTTGACATACATAAATTTTTACATTGTTTAAAAGGAAATGGAAAACATCACCGACACTAATAGCACTGGAAATGATCCCCACTAGCATGTCTCGAATCCCTTGGTCCACTAGTACACCCTATTGATCCATATTAACATTTTTATTCGCAAAAACTTGAAACTAGGAGCCCTTCTTGAAAATTTCAATAGTTGATAGATTGACCTTGTCCTACGAGTCATGATAGGGGGAGTGAGTGGGGGAAAGTTTGGTTAGGGGTAGGATCTTTATATGATTTTTATAGTGGATGAGTCTATATTTTATCTCGAGGAGAAGAGAGGGTGATCTAGAGGCGACGATGTACTTTGGTACATGAGGTGATTCACGTCACTACATCGTGATCACAAGGTGGCGAGTCGTGTGCGAGGCACTCTTCCGCACAAGATGAGGTTGGGTTGATTGCTTTAATTGGTGTACGTGAATTCTTTTTATTACACTACTCTTGGTGTTGAGGAGAATAGGGTGGATTTAAGAACGTATACTTTATTGAATGCATGAGGGATATGATCCACATTGGGTGTTGGATGTGAACTTTGAGAATTATGAAGAATTAACGTTATCCACCCACACATTTTTTATTTTGAATTGAGCCCCTCACACCAAAATTCTTTTCGTATTGGGTAACATTTTGATACATCGAATTCAAAGTAAATGAAAAACAAACAGAAAAAAAAATACGCAGAAACGAATCGGATGCTTTATTTGAGTTTTCATAAATTTCCGAGTTGAATGCTTTATTATGGTTCTCAAAGTTTTTTCATGAGAGTGCCGTGAGAAATGTGCAATATCAGGATTGAGGAAATTGAGGCCTGAAGTTGGTGAAATTCAGCTTGGTTCTATCATTTGGTGAGGAAAGTGTAAGAATCAGGGTTTGGTGAGCAGTGTGATGAAGAATGGGACCGCGCTTACATAAAACACATCCGACTGTCACTAAGTTGTCAAAATTAAAACCCACAGAAGGGTAAAAGCTTGTATGGTGCATTAGACTAGGTTCGGAGGTCTCTAGTTTTTTTGGTACACGCGAAGAGTTAGGTGTCCTTTAGCAAAGACCCGTAGATTCTCTATGCTATCTAGAATAAATTCAATTCATTTGAAGCGTAAGCTCTTCATCGGTTTAGGGAAGCCCATATTCCGGCAACCGGCCACCACCATCATCGCAGCCACCACATCAACCACCACCGTTCTTAAACAAAACAAACCAAACCACCACTACTACCACCGTTATCCAACAATATAAATCCCCAAATCTAACCCCAATCGAATCTTCACCAGCTCTGATTCCGACCAATCGAAACCCCAAATAAAGGACTAAGATTGAACGAACCCATAGATAGAGAGGGAAGAGAGAGGGCCAATGACAGAGCGAGAGATATTGGGAGAGATAGGATTGAGGGATAGACTGGGAGTGAACCGAAACCCCATCTGCTTATGCTGTTCTGTGCTTCTTCTTCTTCTTCTGCGTCTTTCTTCTTTTCATCTTCTTCTTATTATCGTTGTTTTTTTTTCCTTCTGAAATGATGCTTTTATTTTAGAAGGAAAATTATACTCGTGACTGAGTAAGATTTTCTAACAAAATTGTATCCCAGTTGTTGATTGTTTCCACATAACAACTAGATGTGGGTAATTTTGTAAGAACCAAATTGGAAGGCCACATGCATTATTACCCTATACCGGAAGTCGGTAAAAAGTAATTGACCCTTTATAGTAGTACCCATCAAATATAAAATAATAGATACCTGAATTTACATTCCACACACTTGAGACTTGAAAAACGTGAGTCACATGATACCACTTATGTTGGACTACAACTCGGATCTCTAGAAAAGAAATAAATCGGATCCAGTAATACATTTAAACTCTTAGTTAATCCCCAATTAAATTAGAGAGTTTCTATTATTAATACCATATAACTCCCCACGTTAAGATTACAGATACTCGTTGATAGCCTCTTTTAGGAGCTATATCTTATAGTCATTTTCCACTATTTGTTGACGTTTTGGAAGGTGTTGAGTCTAAAATCAGAGAATATGGACCTCTTTAATCACGTGTAGCTTCATATGCACGAGTCCTTGTCCGGGCACATTTTACGTGATTTTTAAGCTTATTTGATGGATTTAATCACTCATTATCGTCTTGTGTTGGTTGTTGGAATAGATGCCCTAGAGGCAATCTAGTTTAGTATGAATTATTTGTGGCTAGAAATTCATTTATTATTTATTGGATATTTAATATAATGAAGTCCTTAGATTTACAATTGTGTTGTTTATCTTAAATATCCCTAGTCAAGTATAATGACTAAATGGGACAATCATCTATATACTAGTATGGGGTTGGATTGATATGGAGATATCATGATCCAACACATAGGTGTGCATTAGGGAATGTTGCACTGGATTGACCCATCTCCGAGAAGGCTACATACACGTTATGTTGAGTCACAAGCGCTTCTCGTGGTACAATGGTATTGTCATCCTTAGACTTGAAGTCACTAGATATTCTAGTTGTGGATTATTGTGATCTTGGTAGCGTTAAACGCTACACCGTAACTGGGTAGTTATAAAGGCATGTACTGGATACAATAAGAAGCAAGCTTAGAGATCGTAGTGGACGTAGATAGGATTTGTCCCTCCCACATAACGGGAGCAAATATCCTAGGCCACTCGAGGGATAGTGCTTATAGAATGTCTGGCCAGACTCAAATAAATCAATATGGGATATTGATGTTATTTGCACGAATAAGGCTATTCCCATGGATCGAGAAACTATGGATTGGATATACGAGTGTGACTTGTATGTCTCGTGTCCAATCCGGATATAGAGACAAAGGGATGAGACAATTACTTGTACAAAGGTTGTCAAGATGACTATTCTATTAGTTGGCTAGAATGGATGTTTTGCTAGAGACCGCTCCATATTAGCAAATAGTTGCTACCAACTAGATAGAACCTATGGGGTCACACGCTATATAGAGTTGAACTAGATTTGGGAATTAATTAATTGGATTAATTAATTAGAAGGATCACTTTGCAAACCCTTGCAAACTTAGTAGGGACTAATTTGCAAGGAAGGGACTAAATTGAATTCTAGTAGGACTAGAATAAGTCCTTTAGGTAGTTAACAAGGAGTTGTTGGACTATATAAAGGACCTTCCTTCCTTCCTTCCCACATAACTTATGCTCATTAAGTGAACATAACAAGAGTGGGAGAGAACAAAAGGAGAGAGAGCAAGCAACAAGGAGGCCCGAACCGCCCCCTTGCCGCCGCCCCGTCCCCGTCGGCCAAAGGAGGCCGAGACCCTCCTTTGGGTCTCGTTTTGTGTTATTTATTCTTCCTCTTCCTCTTCCGGGGTAGCACCAAAGGAGTTGGGAGATCTAGGATCAACTCTAGGCGTGGATCAACTATAGAGAACGTGACACAATTCGCGTTTGAAGTCATCAAGGAGAACCCAAAGGTGTGTTTATGATTTCTAACCCTTACCATCGTTATGTCTCTTGACTTGTGATCCTTGGAGGGTTTTGCATGGTTTTATATTTGATTATGCTTCCGTTGCGCAATCCATGAATCAAAACCCTACATTGGTTTTGGACAAGAATCATGGCTTGAGGAGTGGATGGGACAAGGACTTGATCTTCAGAAGCAAGGAAGTGTAAGGCAAGAGGGGCGGGAACCAAGAAAAAATAATAGTCTAGAAAAGATTTTGCATGGCATTCGCACGAAAGGGAAAGGCCATTTGCACGAATTCCATAAATTAGAAGATTTTCATAGCTAGACCATTCGTACAGAGGATTCAAAGCATTCGTAGGAAATGCTTTTGCAAGAAAGCCCGAAGCTTTGGCATGAAAGCCTCTGAAACCGCAACAAATTCTTTGGGGCCAAGTTGTAATATTGAAGACTTGTTAACATGAGCCTTAACTCATTAAGGAGCATTATCATTAGTCTGGTATTCTGGACGCGGGAGAGATCAAGGAGGCACGAATGGAGAAGCTTTTATTTGTGGAGATCATTCTAACTCATCGCCGACTTGGAGATTTTATTTTTAAATAATTATATTCTTTTTATTTAATCTTTTATGGAGCAAGTTTGGTCATCTGCTATCGGTATGAGTAGAAAAAATCCTTAGCTAAGCTTTGTGGGGAGCCTAAGGTTGATCTAGACTTTTTTTTTCGGATATTTAGAGTTCATGTTTTTGATATGTTTTTATAGATAGATGTTTCTTCTTTTGGTATATTATTGAGTTAGAACTAGTGACACGTGTTAGGTATGAATGGAGGCCATGAGATGATGATTAATTCATGATTCTAAATCCTATATTAAATTTGTGATCAATGTAGTTCGATGTTCATTTTATAAGCTTAATCTTCAGCGAAAATGGAGTAGCTACCCAAACTTGCTATTGAATTAGGTGATTGCTCAAAAGAGACTATACCGGGTAGTGATAGGAAACAGGAGTGCAATCCCGTATCAATGATGTAGTATTAGCCATTTTGGTAGATTCGTTAGGTAATTAGACCATTTTTTGCAACAGTGGGCCGACATGACCTATTAGCGTGCACTTTGTTAGCTTGCTAGAACAGACCGGTAGACGACAACGCACTAACAGGGCCTATATTAGACCGTGATGTAGAAGTACATGAGACATGTAGGATATTGTAAATCCAGTTACCCGATGATAGTTCAAAGCTCTTGATTTTAATTGAATTTACAAATTCAGGGCGAGTTTGTCCTTTGATGACGAAAGCGAGGAGTTAAGAGACACTAAGTCTGAAAGCTCCAAAGCTTTGAGATACTGTAGTGTTATTGTATTTATGTTGTGTCTAACAATCTTGTGTTTGCAGGCTTAGATATTAGATTGGGGGATGATTTTATCATTCACTAATGTCTCTTACAAATATAATTGTGCTCTGGTTTGGATTATATAAGTCTCACATCTTGACACTTATGAACTAGCCGTCAAATCTCCAAAGCTTTGAGATTTTACTATGCCTATATACAGCTAAAGTATACCTAACTGATCTGTGTGTGCAGGAAAGACTTAGATGGAATTTGAACTAGATAAAGAGTTAATGTAACTTCTTATCATATGATTTATATTGTTTCAAAATTATAATCTGACATGTGATTATAGATATTGAATTTTTTCTAAAGCAAAATAGCTAGGGTTCTAAAGAGAATTGTCTGTATTTTGCTGATCATATCTTGTTGCTATTTTGTCTAGATATTTTTTGATCTTGTTGATGTGTTTATGCGGGGTTGGTTCAAACATAGCTTTTGAAAGAAACATCTCAGGGGAGAAGATTTGTAGCAATTCAGTTCCTAAAATCTCTCAAGTGGTTACTGGTTGTTGATAAAGAGCAGGAGTTTGAGATTCAAAGGGACGGAGACTTAGAGAGAGCTTATCACTGGAAAGAAGAGTGCAGTTGCCATCTTGAGAGATCATACAAACAACTCTTCAATCACTCAAGCTTACAACATTGCAAGAGAAGAAGATCAACCATTGACACGTAAATCTAGGTGTGCTTTTTCGCAAGTGTACGATCAAGTAATATAGAGTAACGTATTTGCAACTCCGGTATCGAACCCACAAGAACAATACTAATTTTACTTTTGTGAATCATAATCAATAGCAAAGCTGTAAAACGGGAGGAAATAGTTGTGTGTGAAATACTAAACTAAATTGCATAATTGAGGGAAGTAAATAAATTAACTGCTTTTGGTATAATTTTATGGGAATTTTTCTAAGTCTGAAAGCTGATGAATTAAAGATCTAGGCTCCAGGATCCCCTAGGGTTACTATTCAGCTTTTATATTATACTTTGATTTCAGAAACACGCAGCGGTATTCATTATGCCAGCATACCAGTGATACAATCTCCTCTTGGTCTCAAGCATCTATCACTCTCCTGCAGGTTTTTGGGTCCTCTCGGTCCACCTAGATCTGCAGATTTGTTCTAATTTTGCTAGGGTTACAGGTTCTCCTCTCGGTCTCCCCCTAAACTTCTAGCAGGTTGTCTAATGCTACTGTGCTAGTACTCTGATTCTCTTCACCTCTCGGTCAATCAACGCAGAGTACTAAATCCTGTCTTCTCTTCGTAACTCTCACTGGCCACTCTCGCGCACCTGATCTTGTCTGTAGCACTCCTGGGTGATCAGGCCGTTCATGCATAAGTTAAAAACCGAAGACAAAATAATAAACAAACCTCTACTGTATTAAGACTAGAAACCAGTTATGAATCCGATAATCAAAACAAACTATGTCGCTGAATTCATAAACCCTAGTATCACCGAGAACCTAGGTAAAGAGTTTAGCTAGCATACATTATTGAAAAAGAGTTTTTCATATATAAAAGAGAAAATAGATCAAACGAGATTATTGTTGGAAATGTGAATTGCTCTGTGTTCTGCTCTGCTCCAGTACTTCGGTTCGGACTTGCTGAATTTGGATGATTGAATGAATATTTTTATGTGCTGAGACGCCTCATATTTATACTGCCACTGTTTCCAAAACTGATGCCTAAAATTCCTGTCCTGTCCCTGTTTAAACCGCCCTGGGAAGCTTCTGGAAATTGTCGCCTGCGTCTGAACGCAAAGTGGCTGCGTCTGAACGCACATTTCCCGCGTTTGGACGCACACAATTGGTCGTTGATCTTCACTTATTTTTCTTCCCTGCGTTTCAACGCACCTGTGCTGCGTCTGAACGCAGGGGCCTTGCATCTGGACGCAGCCTCTCTGGGTCTTCTGGTTGACCTTCCACGTGAGTTGACTTTTCTGCATTTTAATCTTCCTGCGTTTGAACGCAGGATGGCTGCGTTTGAAAGCAGCTTTCGTAGTATTTTTCATGGTCAGTTTTCTTGTCATCTGGAATCATGCGTCCGAACGCAGAGTGGTTGCGTTTGAACGCATACAACTTTTTATTAATTTTCTTTCTCTGCTTTACTCCTTCATACTCTTCCTCCATTTCGAGCCTCTTTCATGCATTCTTGGTACCTGTTTCATGCGTACAATAGCAAGTATTGGGGATCATATCCAAATAGACAAAATTATGCATAAATTACTCAAATAAAGAAATTACACGCTCTGCGTTCTCTTTTCCTGTATCAAGTGGAAAACCGATCAAAAACAGGTGAAATGAACTTCAACAAAGTCAGGACTACTGGTAAAAGGCGTCCAAGAATAAATATGTATGTCCGTTATCAAAATACCCCCACTGTAAACTCAGCTCGTCCCTAGCAGACTCTTGCATATCCTGCCTTGCATACCCAGTTTTTTCATACTTACCTTATCCAACAGATTCAAACATAGACTTGAAGACTCAACTATCCGACTGAATCAGGAAAAGATTGTACAAAAATAAAATATGACAAAAAAAAAAGATTTTTGGTTGAGATCGGGCAATCTCTATAACTACAACTGATGTGTCCTCCAGTGTTCACTCAACCTCCAGGAAGTACCGGTTAACACGCGATCGGTGAGCCTGTTTGTTTTTAAGGGTGGAAAATAAGCACGGGCTCCCCCTACTGTTACTTTCATCTGTATCCTGAGAAAATCCCTAGTTATCCTACCATCCGAGCTATTTATCCATCAAGGGATTTGAAGTCTAAACAGGTAGGATTAATATATTTATCAGGTAAGGCCAATGCTACTTGTTATGACATCTAACTGTTCCCAACTCACACCCCTCACCAAATCCCTGAAAACTGTCCAGAACAACTAAGTCCCTGTGTCTCAATTTTCCTTAAATCTTGGTGCTGATTCGCCGTTCTCGTGACCACAATTGTGAAGCCGTGTGCAGTCCAAACAGTTTCACCTACTCAGCTCTACGTCATTGACTAAAATCATAAAACTAACTAAAACACTTCCTCTTCTGCTTTTTTTAACAAACATATAATAAACAAATATAAAACAAATAAACACAAATACAAACTAACTTAGCTAAGTAGTGTAATAATCCAAATCGTGGGGGTCCGAAAAATGACAATTGTCAGCAATAACCCCACATTAGGCTTTATGCGCAGATCCCTGTAGTCCAAAAAATATCGTACACTCCCACCAAACCTCCGCATCACCAAAGATGTAGAAATAGACACGACCGCCAATTAAACTTGACAACCCCAGACCCCAAATCTGTGCGAAAAATATATCATGCACGCGACTACTCCTCCTATGATCACTGTGTACTGTAGCGAATCACCTCCTGCAAATTAATGCTGTCGCCTCTAACTCACCCTGTCACACCCTCAAACAGTCCAAAACTGATCTGATATGAAGCTCTCGTCCATCTGTAAACCCTCCCAGACTCACTCCCTCTGTCATAACGCGTAGTACTAGCCAACTAAGCAAGTGACGAAAGTCACAAAGAAGACTTCCTAGGCTATAGTGGCTGTAAATGAAGGGGTAAATGGCTGCAAATGGGCTGACTATTTGGACCTAAGGCTAAGAAACAGGACGTGAGGTCCATTATAAGCCTAACACTCTACTGAAAAATGCAGTGATCGTTCCGACGCCTGTAGGCAGGTTGTCGACTACCTAAGTGACGACGGTGTGGCAACTAGTAGGATTTCTAACTCAGGATACAGCTACCGAAGAATTCTGGGTCGCACTGGATCTAACCATCCACTGAAAATCAAAACTCATACACCTCGGTGCCAATTTTCCTTCCTGTTGGAGAATTTACCACTGAATTCTCCCCAGTTTCTAGTTCTATCAATTGCCCTTTCTCAAACAAATTATGATTTTTAGTTTTTTTTTTTTTTTTTTTTTTTTTTTTTTTTTTTTTAATAATGGAAGGTCAGAAAAAGTAGGTAGGTGGACTCAAAAATAAAAAAACGTGCTGACTCAAAAATTAAAAGAAATGAAAAATAAATTGAAGTGAAATATGCAGACATGGCGATGCAGGAGGACACAATTACCCACCCCCACACTAGAGGTGGCGCGTCCTCGCGACTCTAACGATCTGGTCTATAACCCGAATCTGTGTTCTCCGGAGTGGACTGGTCTGTCGTCTCAGGAGACGGCTCGAGAGTCTGCCTCCCCCTTTGTCTCTTCCTAGCAGCCTGTCCCATCGCTGCTCTTGTACCATCATGACTGGCACCAGGGTGTGCACTGCTGGCACCTGGTTCTGCGTGCTGTCGGGGAGGGTACTGGGTAATGGGTCTGCTAGGGTCTCCTACAGAGGCTTCATGTTCTGGGCTCAGGGTAGGGTCATAGCCATAGAAGTTGTCATATGGCCGGCTATCCTCCATCGTCCAACTGGGGCAGTTGTCATTGGAATAGCGGGCCGGGAAGGTAAATTTCTTACCACGCATGTTGCTCTGAATCTCATTAAGGGCTGCCTAATGAGCTCAAAGAGCGGTGGTATGGGCATGGTAGACATGCTTTTAGGTGTGAAAAAGTTCTCCTAAACCCCTAGCAATTTTCTTGACCGTCCTCACCAGGTAATTTTGTTTCTTTTCCTTGGCCTTAATTTTCTTCCTGACTCATTCCTCATGCTCGGTCCTCTCTAGGCGCACAAAAGAACTCTGCATGGCCCCTCTACTGGACTGCCCGTGGTCATACTCGGTCGGCCTGGGTTCACTGGAACTGGCTGACCGGGGCAGGCCATGGGGTCCTGGTAAGGCAGGCAAACCCCGGCTGCAGGAGGCGGTGGCGGCAACATCCCTGCACCCCCCTGTGGAGGTGCATCATCATCATCATCCACATGAACATAAACTAGAGGCCCCTGTAGAGCCTCCTCAGTGCACATCTCATCTTACTGTACTTTCGTACCTGAATCGATTTTGGGTCCGTCAACTCAGACGGGATCACCACCAGATACTCGTGAGCCAATTTGGTTAGAATACCAAAAATCCCCAATCCCTTCATACTGCCACCTCCATCCTCTCTCTAAAATAAGCACAAATAATTTCAGGAAAGTCTATGGGTTCTATCTTCATGAGGCAGTAAACTAGTAGGGCGACATCAAAGTCTAACCTGGTCATGTTCTTAATACCCACAATCCGGTTAAGGACCTACTCGCTCTACCATCTGACCTCTCTAATAATTTAGGTAGCTGGCAGCATTCTCTTAGCCGGACTCCATTAAGGATAGTACCACGCAGCCCCAGGTACAACCGCACACAGAGTCTCAAGAATTTGAGCACTAAGCTCTTCAGAAGGGTGATGCTTAAGCTCTTGAAACTGGCAGTCTTCAAATACTAACTCCATCCCGAGACTCTCACGAATGGACTCAGGGGTGATCCGAACCCATGTTTGTCTACAGTAGATCCACTCAATGGAGGGCGATTTACTGTTCATACATTCTTGGAGTAAATCTCCTTTGCGATGACAGAACTGGACTGGAAGCTAGTGAATCCAGTGAATGAATTCCCAAACTGACCTAGATTAGTGTATTCATAGAGTTTGTCTCCCCAGTGACACACGGTCACGGGGAAATGTCCGCTTAGTTGGGACATCATATCTGGTCTCGCGGTTTCGCAGGAAGAACATATGGGCATCTTTGTTCACAAATCTATAGTTGCAGAAGTGGTCCTCCCGTAACAATAGAACATCTACAATGTTCAGAGGAGAAATAGCCCGGTCAGGTCGCATAAATGTTCGGTCCACATCCATTGCAGAAAGTGAAAAGACAAAACTCAAACTGCGAAGAGAGAGAAAAAAAAGCAGATCCTGAGTACCCAGAGTAATCTTACTGGTACAGATCCGAAAACTCGTCCCTATAAAAGATCTTGTACAGCCTGATCTTTCTGGTCTGGTCAACCCCACGCTGTTCTGGGCAGTCTGGTGGTCTTGCGGTGGTCGCCGGAGTTGAGCTGGCGGCTGAAAACTTCTGGCAGCTGAGTAGGTCAGAGAGTGTTTTTCTAGAGAGAGATTGTTGAAAAATGTTTGACTGAAGTGAAATGGGTCACTTTCAGCCGCATAGTATATATAGGAAAACTTCCAGAACTTACAAAACAGCCCCTGAAATTTGAAAAAAAAAATGGAAATTTTCCGATCCCACCCAGTCAGCCTTTGAACGCAGCTTCTGCATTTGAATGCATGCCTTCAATTTTTTGGAAAAATTTCTGATCTTCATGAGCCGCGTTTGGACGCAGTGCTTCAACTTCCTTAAATTTTCAAGGCTGATGATGAATTGCGTTTGAACGCAAATCTTGCGTTTGAACGCAGTGCTTTATTGTCCGAGTTCTGAAATTTTCGGGTGTGCCGCATTTGATCGCATTACCTGCTTTTGGACGCAGTTTCTCTGTCTAGAATCTTCAGTGAACAGTCTCCTCTGCGTTTGAACGCACCTCCTGCGTTTGAACGCAGACTTCTTTTTAAAATTATAGCCAAGTGTTCGGCGTTTGGCCGCAGACTCTATGCGTGTGAACGCAGGTCCTTAGTTCGAAATCTGCTGGCTTGATCTGCGTTTGAACGCAGACCCTGCGTTTTAACGCGGTTCTAGTGTGTTCTCATGTTCTCTTTTCTGCGACAGAGTCCCTCCATTAAAACGCAACCCTTCTGCGTTTGAACGTACTTCTGCGTTTGATCGCAGGACTCTTAGCTCTGACTGTTTGTTTCTGAAAATTCCGCTGACGTGGCACTCTGCGTTGGAACGCAGCAGGTCAGCGTTTGAACGCAACATGCGTTTGAACACGGTATTCCTGCGTTTGAACGTAGATCCAATTCCTGCATTTTCTTTTTTTTTTATTATTTTTTTTCTGTATTCCTGAAACACTTAAACTCAGCATTAGAACCCCTCTTCTCTCGTCTTTCTTTTTATGAATTTTTATTCAAATATTAAAGGACTATCTTAAAACTACTATTACGTAATGGGTTTCCTCCCAACCAGCGCTTGTGATTTACAGTCGACAGCACGACTTTGTTACCTCATTGCGTCGAGGATCATCGAGGTAGATGGCCTCTACTTCTATAGCCTCCTGTTGCTCTCTTTATGACTTGACTCAATTCCCATTCACCTTAAAAAATGTTTTTTCCCTTGGGTTTTCCAGCTCCACTACTCCCCGAGATGTAATGTCCCTCATAATAAATGGTCCAGACCATCTTGAACGCAGCTTCCCTGGATAGAACTTCATCCTTGAGTTGTAAAGGAGAACCTTCTGCCCAATTTCTATCGTCTCCGGTAGAATGCGGTTATCATGCCATTTTTTTGTTTTTTCCTTATAGATCTTGACACTCTCATACGTTGTTTTCCAGAATTCCTCCGATTCAAGAAGTGCCATTTTTCTCTTATCTCCAGATAAACTGTTATCCATATTTAGCTGCTTGATTGCCCAATATGCTCTGTGCTCTAATTCCACTGGTAGGTGACAGGGCTTAATGAACACCAGCAGGTATGGGGACATTCCTAGTGGGGTTTTGTAGGCTGTCCTGCATGTCCTGAGCGCATCATCAAGCTTTAAAGACAATTCTTTACGTTCTAGATTCACCGTCTTTCTTTAATATGCTTTTGATTTCCCAATTTGACACCTCTGCTTGCCCATTTGCCTGATGGTGGTAAGGCAGTTATACCTTATGGATAGACACCCATATTGTTTCAAAACCTTGGAAAAGACTTTGTTGATGAAATGAGAGCCTTCATCACTGACCATGGATCTTGGTGTTCCAAATCTGGTGAAAATATTGCGTTTGAGAAATCGCTCCACTGTTGCTGCATCGTTTTTCTGACAGGCTGTAGCATCTACCCATTTTGACACATAATCCACTGCCAGAAGGATATACACATTAATCAAGGATGACAGAAAAGGGCCCATGAAATCAATACCCCAAACATCTAAAGGTTCGACCTCTTGCCAAAGTGTCATGGGCATCTCATTCCGTTGGGAAATATTTCCAGCGCGCTGGCAGTGATCACAACTCTGTGCATAATCGTGGAAATCTTTGAAAATTGTTGGCCAGGAGAACTTGATTGCAGAACTTTGTGGGCTGTCCTGGGTCTACTAATGTGACCCCCACACTGTGCTGAGTGACAGTGCTTGATTACTTCCAGAATCTCGTGACATGGAATACATCGTCCTAGGATGTTGTCCACACCCTGTTTGAACAAGAGAAGGGTCGTCTCAGAAATATTGCCTGCATTCTGAGATAATCTTATTCTTCTATAAGGGGGTGATATCTTCAAGGAGTGCTCAATTGACCAAATAATTGGCTATGGCATAGTACCAGGGTTGTCTGTTGGCTTTGACCTTCATATTATGCTCGTCAAGGAAGTTTTCTTGAATCGGGACTGATTCCTCCGTTGGGTTCTCCAGGCGAGATAAATGATCAGCCACCACATTCTCGACTCCTTTCTTCTCCCTGGTTTCGATATCAAATTCCTGCATCGGCAGGATGTAGGGTTTTTGAATCATGGATGCGCAACGGAAAAAATAATTAACCATGCAAAACCCTCCAAGGATCACAAGTCAAGAGACATAACGATGGTAAAGGAAGAAATCAATAACACACCTTAGGGTTCTCCTTTGATGAATTCAAACGCGAATTGTGTCACGTTCTCTATAGTTGATCCACGCCTAGAGTTTATTTATAGATCTCCCACTCCCTTGTGCTAGGCCGGAAAGAGGAAGAGGAAGAAGAATCACGCAAAACGAGACGAACCAAAGGAGGTTTCGGCCTCCTTTGGGGCCGACGGGGACGAGCGGCGGGCTAGCGGGCGGCGGCTCCTCTAGCTTGTTGCTCTCTCTCCTTTTGTTCTCTCCCACTCTTGTTATGTTCAATTATGAGCATAAGTTGTGGGAAGGAAGGAAGGAAGGTCCTTTATATTGTCCAACAACTCCTTTGCAACTACCTAAAGGACTTATTCTAGGCCTACTAGAATTCAATTTAGTCCCTTCCTTGCAAATTAGTCCCTACTAAGTTTGGAAGGTTTTGCAAAGTGATCCTTCTAATTAATTAATCCAATTAATTAATTCCCAAATCTAGTTCAACTCTATTTAGCGTGTGACCCCATAGGTTCTATCTAGTTGGTAGCAACAATTTGATAATATGGAGCGGTTTGTAGCAAAACATCCATTCTAGCCAAAATCACAATAATACACAACTAGAATATCTAGTGACTTCAAGTCTAAGGATGAAAATACCATTGCACCGCGAGAAGCGCTTGTGAATCAACATAACGTGTATGTAGCCTTCTCGGAGATGGGTCAATCCAGTGCAACATTAACCCTAATGCACACTTATGTGTTGGATATGATATCTCCATATCAATCCAACCCCATACTAGTCTATAGATGATAGTTCCATTAATCATTATACTGGACTAGCGATATTTAAGATAAACAACACAATTGTAAATCTAAGGACTTCATTATATTAAATATCCAATAAATAATAAATGAATTTCTAGCCACAAATAAATTCATACTAAACTAGATTGCCTCTAGAGAATTTATTCCAACAGTCTCCCACTTGCACTAGAGCCAATCTGGCGCATCTCGTATGCCCATACTCCTAGTGTTCCCTTCATGCTTCCACTACGTGAGCGGCTTTGTAAGCGAGTCTGACAGATTCTCATCTGTAGGAATCTTGCATATCCGAACGTCTCCTCTATCGATAATATCTCGAATCAGATGAAACTTCCTGAGCACGTGCTTGGATTTCTGGTGCGAACTGGGTTCCTTTGATTGCGCGATCGCCCCAGTGTTTTCACAGTACAACTCAACTGGATCCGCAATGCTAGGAACCACACCAAGTTCAGAAACAAACTTTCTGATCCAAACAGCTTCCTTTGCAGCGCCATTTGCAGCAATGTACTCAGCCTCTGTTGTAGAATCAGCTACCGTCTCTTGCTTGGAACTCTTCAAGCTCACCGCTGCTCCATTAAGGCAAAACACATATCCCGACTGTGATCTAAAGTCATCTCTGTCGGTTTGGAAGCTTGCATCAGTGTAACCCCTTACACGCAACTCTTTCTCACCGCCAAATATCAAGAAAGTATCCTTAGTTCTTCTCAAGTACTTTAGGATGTTCTTGACTGCAATCCAGTGACTCTCACCCGGATTGTCTTGGTATCTGCTTGTCATACTCAAGGCATATGACACATTTGGTCTAGTACATAACATGGCGTACATGATAGATCCTATAGCCGAGGCATGGGGAATTCTACTCATGCGTTCCTTCTCAATCTCATTGGAAGGACAACCACTCTTCGAAAGAGTGATTCCATGTGACATGGGCAAGAATCCCTTCTTGGAATCTTGCATGTTGAACCGTTTCAACACCTTTTCAATATATGTACTTTGACTTAGGCCTAGCAACCTTTTAGTTCTATCTCTATAGATCTTAATACCGAGTACATAGGCTGCTTCCCCTAAGTCCGTCATTGAGAAACACTTCCCTAGCCAATCTTTAACAGATTGTAGAACGTTGTTTCCAATGAGTAGTATGTCATCCACATACAAGACCAGAAAAGCTACAGAGCTCCCACTAACTTTATTGTAGACACAATACTCATCTTCGTTTCTGATGAAGCCAAACTCTTTGACTACTTCAACAAAATGTCGATTCCCACTCCTAGAAGCTTGCTTCAATCCATAAATGGATCGTTGCAGCTTACAGACTTTGTTGGCTTGCTTTGGATCCTCAAAACCCTCCGGCTGTATCATATACACGTCCTCGAGGAGATTCCCATAAAGGAATGCTGTTTTGACATCCATCTGCCAAATCTCATAGTCGTGGTATGCTGCAATCGCAAGTAGGATTCGGATGGATTTGGTCATAGCGACTGGTGAAAAGGTTTCATCATAGTCAATACCATGAATCTGTCTGAATCCTTTAGCCACCAATCGGCCCTTATAGGTAATCACATTACCATCCATGTCGATCTTCTTCTTGAAGACCCACTTGCACCCTATGGGGCGCGCCCCTTCGGGTGGTTCCACCAAAGTCAATACTTTGTTGGTATACATGGATTCCATCTCGGATATCATGGCTTCTAGCCACTTCTGAGAGTCTGGGCCATTCATGGCCTCCTCATAGGTAGAAGGCTCATCATCTATGAGCATCGTGTCACCGGAATCGGTCACGAGAAGTCCATACCTCTCGGGTTCCTGGCGCACTCTACTAGATCTACGAAGCTCTTGTGTTACCTGAACAGGTTGCTCCACAACTGCTTGTGGTTCCTGTTCATGTTCCATAATCGGTTCAGTGATTTGTGGCTCTTGAACCTCTTCAAGTTCTACAGTCCTCCCACTTGCTTCTTTAGAGACAAATTCTCTTTCTAGAAACACGCCGGTCCGAGCAACAAACACTTTGTTCTCGGCTGGATTGTAGAAGTAGTAACCCTTAGTTTCCTTAGGGTACCCCACAAACTTACACTTATCCGATTTTTCCCTAGCTTGTCTGATTGTAAACGTTTTACATAGACATCGCAGCCCCAAATCCTCATGAACGACAGTGTGGAACGCCTCCCATTCCACATCTCATATGGTGTCTTCATGACTGATTTAGATGGAACACGGTTAATGGTGAAAGCTGCGCTTAATAGAGTGTGGCCCTAAAAAGATAACGGAAGATCGGTTTGACACATCATAGATCGAACCATATCCAATAGGGTTCGATTCCTCCTCTCGGAAACGCCATTCCATTGAGGCGTTCCGAGTGGAGTGAGTTGGGACACGATCCCACACTCTCTAAGACAGTCGTCAAACTCTTGGCTCAAGTATTCTCCTCCACGATCCGATCGTAGAGCCTTGATACTTTTTCCAAGTTGCTTCTCTACTTCATTCTTGAATTCTTTGAACACTTCAAAGGATTCGGATTTTTCCCTCATAAGGTACACAAATCCATATCTACTGTAATCATCAGTAAATGTAATGAAGTAGACATAACCACCCCTGGCAGGCGTGGCAAATGACCCACATACATCAGTATGTATGAGCGCCAATTGCTCACTAGTCCTCTCACCTTTCTTATTGAAAGGGGACTTTGTCATTTTTCCCAATAAACAAGCCTCACATGTCTCATATGATTCAAAATCAAATGAGTCTAGTAATCCATCCTTATGAAGTCTAGATACACGTTTCTCGTTTATGTGGCCTAAACGGCAGTGCCATAAATAAGCAGGATTTAAATCATTTATTTTAGTCCACTTGGTATTAATGTTGTAGACACGATTGCTTAGATCAAGGACATACAGTCCATTAAATAATTGCGCACTAAAATAGTGAATATTATTCAAATAAAAGGAACAACAATTGTTCTTTATTGAAATAATAAAACCATACTTGTCCAAAAAAAAAAATAGAAATAATGTTTCTGCTCATAGCAGGCACAAAATAGCAATTATTTAATTCTAAAACTAATCCTGAAGGCAGAGATAGCTCGCACACGCCTATGGCCAACGCAGCAACTTTTGCTCCATTCCCAACGCGCAGATCTACCTCTCCTTTAGCCAATCTTCTACTTCTCTTTAGATCCTGCACATTTCGACAAATGTGAGATCCACATCCAGTTTCTAATACCCATGATGTAGAGACAGTTAAATTGACATCTACAACAAAAATACCTGGTGGTGGTGGAATCACTATTCCAAGCCTCTTGTCCTCCAGATATTTTGGGCAGTTCCTCCTCCAGTGTCCAGGCTGACTGCAGTAGTGACACTCACCTTTAGTCACACCTTTGGCAATGCCACCAACAGGCTTAATGGCAGGTTCCTTGGACTTGGCAACTGACTTGCCTTTGCCCTTGGAGGATGAGGCAAACCTTTTGCCCTTTCCTTTCTGTACCATCATAATGGCCTTGCCCATACCCTTGTTGATGCTCTGTTCAGCTGTCCTCAGCATATTGAGTAAATATGGCAGTGGTTTCACGATCTCGTTCATGTTATTGTTCATGATGAACTGTCCATAACTCTCGGGCAACGATTGCAATACGAGATCGGTTGCCAACTCTAAGCCGACCGGGAACCCCAATCGGGCGAGATTTTCCAAGTACCCGATCATACAGAGTACATGGGGTCCCACCGGGTTCCCTTCTGCCAGATGACACTTGAACAGTGCCTTAGAGACCTCGTACCTCTCTACCCTTGCCTGCTCTTGGAAGAGCTGCTTCAGATGCTCGATCATATCGACAGAATTCATGTTTTCGTGTTGCTTCTGAAGCTCAGAAGTCATGGTGCATAGCATAAGGCAGGCCGCGTCATTAGCGTCATCAACACGCTTTTGATACGCCGTTAGGGCAGCATGTGTTTGGTTCTCTGGACCTTCTGGAACATGCTCCTCTATTGCGTACAGTTTCTTCTCTTGCTTGAGAACAATTCTCAAGTTTCTGTACCAATCAAGAAAGTTGGTTCCAGAGAGCTTGTCCTTCTCAAGGACAGATCGTAGGGAATGTTGTGAACTCGATGAGTTGTTTGCCATTTGGAATTCTACAAAAAGGAAAATACGCAAGTTTTAGTATTTGTTATTTTTTTGACTATATTGAATAATGGCTAGTTTATCAAATATAGCTCCCACTATTTTTCTACGGATTAATAACCCTAAAGATATTAATGCGGAAAATATCCTTATATTTTCTAGTGGGCCAAGATCCATGTTTCATCTCCTTATGAGTTTGCTTTGGCAAGTCACCCATAATTTGACTACTTTAGGTAGGAACAATTCCAATTGCATCCCTTATGCAACTCTTGGTTCAATTGGGCAAATAACTCCTTATTTATCCATCCATATGGATAATCCCAATTGATTGCCTCTAGGTTTCTTAATCACATTAATAGCCTAGTTGTGTTCAACCTCTTATTTAAACAATTGCACATTACTAGCTTGTGCCATCGCATTCCATCATTATGAACCAAGTCGCCATGCTTTGGCACGCACGAACTTGATAAATAATGATGATAATGAGTGTTTAAATAACGAGAAGGCAAGAACACAATATTTGAATTTTTGAGGGATTTTAAATTCAATTCTAATTGTTTTGTTGATCAGTATCAACTAATCTATCTATTTGAGTTTGGGCACAACTCCAAATAATAGATCCGGGTTGTGTAATTATATTATTATCCTAATTGCATGCATCATCCATAAACCAACCAAGCAATAATAAGACAATAAAGTAAACAACCACAAAACAAAAATTAAACGTGATGTGGATATGGCCTTTTCTAACTAAGATAATTCCAAGCCAATGGAATTATCTATGAACCCTAAAAGCAAACACATCTCCATGCGTCTTGATCTTTTGGTCCATCCTTCATAGTCATTTGGAATGCTCCATGCTCCATGCTTCATCTTTTGTGACTCCTTTTGGCTTTGGGATTCTTTTCTTCAATACTAAATAAAATAAATCTCACATGTTGAGAAAAAAATGGCAAGCAGGCCATAAAACCCTAATTAATTATTACAATTAATTGATCAGCTCGCAGGCCGTAAAACCAAAACACAAAATTAAACATCCACTTCAAACCACATGCTAAGGCCATATCCAATCACCATGCGAATTGCACATAGACAGTTAAAATCCAATTTTTGGTAAATTTTAATTGATTTTAGGATTTCTAGGGTTAAAACGGTCCATGGGCCCAACAATCAAATTGCCCGGGCCAAAAAAGGTGAACCGCAAGGCCCTAGGGCCGGCCCGGCCCCTAGCCCACGCGGCTTGGCCGCGGGCTAGGGCCGCCCGGCCCCTAGGGCGGCCAAGGCTTGGGCGGCAAGCAAGAGGGGCGGTCCCCAAGGGGGCTGAACCTCATATAGGGAGTTGTTTCCAAAACAACTCCCTTGCTTGGTGCCCAAGTTTGGTTGTTTCCTTGTTTTGGAAGAACTCCTCTTCCCCAAGGATGCCCAAACCCTAGATCTAAGATCCTAAAATTTCTCAAACTCACTAATTCATGCATCCAATGCAAAAATTAGATCTTGTTATGATAGATTATTGAAAAATTGCATCCCATGCTTGATTTGTCTTGTTTTACGTGATAAACAATCAATTTAAGGTGTAAAACAACTAAAACGTAACACATAAACCACGTTTATGCTCTACGACCTGTGGCTCTAATACCACTGTAGGGTTTTTGAATCATGGATGCGCAACGCAAACAATAATTAACCATGCAAAACCCTCCAAGGATCACAAGTCAAGAGACATAACGATGGTAAAGGAAGAAATCAATAAAACACCTTAAGGTTCTCCTTTGATGAATTCAAACGCGAATTGTGTCACGTTCTCTATAGTTGATCCACGCCTGGAGTTGATTTCTAGATCTCCCACTCCTTGGTTCTAGTGCGGAAAGAGGAAGAGGAAGAAGAATCACGCAAAACGAGACGAACCAAAGGAGGTTTCGGCCTCCTTTGGGGCCGACCGGGATGGGCGGCGGGCTAGGGGGCGGCGGCTCCTCTAGCTTGTTGCTCTCTCTCCTTTTGTTCTCTCCCACTCTTGTTATGTTCAATTATGAGCGTAAGTTGTGGGAAGGAAGGAAGGAAGGTCCTTTATATAGTCCAACAACTCCTTGCCAACTACCTAAAGGACTTATTCTAGTCCTACTAGAATTCAATTTAGTCCCATTCTTGCAAATTAGTCCCTACTAAGTTTGCAAGGTTTTGCAAAGTTATCCTTCTAATTAATTAATCCAATTAATTAATTCCCAAATCTAGTACAACTCTATTTAGCGTGTGACCCCATAGGTTCTATCTAGTTGGTAGCAACTATTTGCTAATAAGGAGCGGTTTCTAGCACTACATCCATTCTAGCCAACTATTAGAATAGTCATCTTTGACAACCTTTGTACAAGTAATTGTCTCATCCCTTTGTCTCTATATCCCGATTGGACACGAGACATACAAGTCACACTCGTATATCCAATCCATAGTTTCTCGATCCATGGGAATAGCCTTATTTGTGCAAATAACATCAATATCCCATATTGATTTATTTGAGTCTGGCCAGACATTCTATAAGCACTATCCCTCGAGTGGCCTAGGATATTTGCTCCCGTTATGTGGGAGGGACAAATTCTATCTACGTCCACTACGATCTCTAAGCTTGCTTCTTATTGTATCCAGTACACGCCTTTATAACTACCCAGTTACGGTGTAGCGTTTAACGCTACCAAAATCACAATAATCCACAACTAGAATGTCTAGTGACTTCAAGTCTAAGGATGACAATACCATTGCACCGCAAGAAGCACTTGTGACTCAACATAATGTGTATGTAGCCTTCTCGGAGATGGGTCAATCCAGTGCAACATTACCCCTAATGCACACCTATGTGTTGGATCGTGATATCTCCATATCAATCCAACCCAATACTAGTCTATAGATGATCGTCCCATTAATCATTATACTGGACTAGGGATATTTAAGATAAACAACACAATTGTAAATCTAAGGACTTCGTTATATTAAATATCCAATAAATAATAAATGAATTTCTAGCCACAAATAAATTCATACTAAACTAGATTGCCTCTAGGGAATCTATTCCAACACAGGATCCAACGCAACAACCGTGGTTTTGCATCCTTCTTTTCCAGTAGATACTTTAGGGTACTGTGATCCGTGGAGATGATAACTTTTGACCCTACCAGATTTTGTCTAAAATTTTTCCAGGGAAAACACGACTGCCAGTAACTTTTTCTCTGTAGTTCAATAGTTAATATGTGCATCATTCAAAACCCAGCTGGCGTAGCAGATCACCTGGCAGACTTTATCTTTTCGCTGTCCCACTACTGCTCCAACTGCGTAGTCACTGGCGTCGCACATTAGTTCTAATGGGAGTGACAAATCTGGAGTGGTAATTATTGGGGCAGTGGTAAGTTGATCTTTGAGTAGGTCGAAGGCTTGTTTGTAGGATTCATCGAATCCTAATGGCACATCTTTTGCAAACAGATTACATAGTGGTTTTGTAATTTTGGAAAAGTCTTTAATGAATCTCCTCTAAAATCCTGCATGGCCCAAAAAGCTCTTGATCGCCCTTACTGTGGTTGGATATGGAAGTTGTTTTATCACCTCAATCCTTGCTCTTTTTTCTTCTAAGCCTTTGTTGGAAATACTGTGTCCCAGCACAATACTCTCCGTAACCATGAAGTGGCCTTTTTCCCAATTTTGTACCAAATTAGTCTCCCTGCAGCGGATCAGTACTCTGGCCAGATGGTATAAACAGTCTTCAAAACTGTCCTTAAATAGTGAAAATTCATCCATGAAAACTTCCAGATTTTTCTCGATAATATCTGAAAATATGGCCATCATGCATCGCTGAATGTAGCTGGAGCGTTGCAGAGACCAAATGGCATGCGTCTAAAGGAGAATGTACCATATGGGCAAGTGAACGTCGTCTTTTCTTGATCTTCCCGATTAATGTAAATTTGGTTGTATCCGGAGTCTCCGTCAGTAGGCATGCTGGGCTAACCTGTACATCATCTGGTCCATGAATGGCATTGGAAAGTGGTCCTTCAGTGTTGCATCGTTCAGTCCCCGGTAATCCATGCAGATTTGCCAGCCTGTAACAGTGCACTGAGTGATCTGCTCCTGATCAGCATTTTGTACCACTGCCATACCCCCTTTTTTAGGCACACACTGAACTGGACTAACTCAGGTGCTGTCTGATATGGGGTATATAATTCCTTCTTCTATCCACTTCATGACCTCCTTGCTTATAACATCCTTTATGTTCGGATTAAATCGTCGCTGAGGCTGAATCACTGGCTTCTTGACTTTTTCAATCCTGATCTTGGGCATGCAGTAGGAGGGACTAATCCCCTTAAGATCGGAAATGGTCCATCCGATGGCCTCCTTATGTTCTTGCAACACATCCAGTAATTTCTGTTCATGTTCCTCAGATAGAAGAGACGAGACAATTACTGGAAGAGTATTATTTACACCAATAAATGGATACCTGAGGTGGTTTGTGAGCGGTTTACGTTCCAGAACTGGTGGTTCCTTGAGTGATAGGACCAGAGCCATTTTTTGCTCGCCTTCTTCGTCTTTATATAAGGTTGTCCAATCTTAATTCTCATGACCTGCTCGTCCTGGTGCTCCTCTTTGTCCTCTGTGTACATTTCCTCAAGTTCTGCCCAAAGTTCATCCATCTCTTCGTTATCCATGTCCTCATCAATTACTTCTACAGCAAAACTGTTTTCATGACCATAGTAATATGGGAGCTGCAGAGATTTGAAAACATTAAATTTTATTTTTTCTTCATTAATTTGCATAGATGGCTCTCCACTTTTGTAGTTTATGATGGCTTCTCAAATTGCCAGGAGTGGTCTGCCCAGAATGAGCGTGACCTCCCTAGCCTCCATATCCAGAATCACAAAATCTGCTGGAAAAATTAGCTCTCCAACTTTTACCAGGATAACTTCACTGACTCCATAAGCTGGTTTTACAGATCTGTCAGCCATCTGAAGCATAATTCTGATTCGCCTGGGGTCTCCGACCCCCAAACTTTTGAAAATTATCAGCGGCATTAGATTAATGCTGGCCCCTAGGTCACACAGAGCCTTTCCTGTGTATGCACTACATAGGGTTACCGAGATCACAAAACTGTCCGAGTCCTTCTTTTTCAGTGGTAGCCCATTTTTCACACAACTGCTCGCTTCTGCATTCAGATTTACAGTATCTAAATCACTCATCCGCCTCCTCTCATTTAGTATGTCTTTGAGGAATTTAGCATAAGTAGGAATTTTATCTAACTCCTCGGCATACGGTATGTTGATCTGCAGCTGTTTAAATACTTCGAGAAATCTGGCATAGTCTTTGCTATCATCCCTCTTGATTTTCTTCAAAGGGTAAGGCGTTTTTTTTGAAATTGGTACTATTTCTAGTTTACCCTTATCAGTTTGCACTGCATCCTGCCGGGCCAGGCCTGCGGCTGGGGGCTGATGGTTGGGCTATCCTCCCTGTCAAAAACTTCGTGTTCGATATTCTTCGAATTTTCTGCACGTGCATGACAGGAAGATGGCGGATCTTGTTGTAAGACTCCACTCCGAGTGGTGATGGCATTGATCTGAGCGCGTGGATTGTTCACCGTATTTGATGGTAGGTTTCCTGGAGTTTTTTCTGCCTGTTGTTGTGCGAGTTGACTCGGTTGTACCTCCAAGGTGCGTATTGTATTTTTCATTGCCGTCACGTCAGCAGGGAGTTCGTCTATCTTTGAGAATCTGGTTTCCCATTGGTCATCGAATTTATTTATGTAGTTCTCAAACTGGTGCATTGATAGCCCTGTCTGTGGTGGAGGTGCTAGTTCTTGCTATGCAGGGTTCTCCTCTTGTGCCTGTGGCCTGTGCTGAAAACCCGGTGCATATACTGTAGCATTAGGGTTTCTGTACCAGAACCCAGGATGGTCCCGTATGCTTGGTCTTTAGCGACTCGGGTCCCACTGTTGCTAAACGAAGTTATCATCCTAAGTCAGAAGCTCCTTGATGGCTGCATCCAAGTCTTGTTCTTCAACTGCTGCTACATTCTTCTTTTCCGTCTAGACCTTCTTGCTAGATCTTGCACCACTTTCATCAGATTGTCGATTCGATCATCAGCCACTGGCTCTGCTATTGCTGTGAGCCTGCAGTCGTCAAACAGGCGAGTGTCTTGTTTCGCTAGTTGTTTCATCAGCTCACATGCTCAATCTTTATCCACATGGTACATGAAATTACCCCCAGCTTCCCTGTCAATCCTGTCAGCATTCTCCCTATCCAGATCATGGTAGAATACTTGCAGAATTTTTGGGTACCCAAAACCGTGATTAGGGCATCTTTTAACTAGCCTCATCAACGTGTCCCATGTGTCTACCACTGTCTCTCCCATCTTCTGCTTGAAGGATAAGATCTCACTCTGAAATTTGATGACTCGAGAGGCGGGGTAGAATTTCGCAAAATAAATCTGACACGCACCCTTCCCATGTTGTGATAGATATCGGGGGTTTGGCTTCTAGCCATTCCTTTGTTGTCCCAAACAGGAAGTAGGGAAATAAGATCAGCTTGAGAGTGTCTGAATCAACTCTCTATATTTTATCTTGTTGCAGTAATCTTCGAATTTTTCGATGATGTCATTTGGGTCTTCATCGGCTCTGCCATTGAACGGACAGTGAGTCTAGGAAGTTTGATTGGTGGAAAATTTTAGATCAAAGTGCTCCGTATTCATTGTAGGCACTACGATAGCTTGTTCATGCCCCCGGTGGGGACTTCAAAATTTTCCACCAAAGCTCGCCCAGATCGGTTGTACGTTCTCTGGTTGTTCCGGGCAGCAAAGTCTGCTGCAATCAGATCCTCAATGTAACGAGCCATCTGAGATGGGGTTCGTGTCTCTGGTTCTATGGGTTTATCCTCTCCGTGTTCGGACATCTTCACTTCTCGGTGTCTGCGGTTTTGCTCTCTGAAAAGTTTTTCTAGATCTTCGAGTTGTGGCACCAGTTTGCAAGGCAATCTGGGCATACACTAGAATAGCTTGAAAATCAGAGTTCATGAGCAATGAGATAAGAGAAAAAAATAAAAATAAGAGAAAAAACTTAGAAACTAATTCTGATTACTAAGTAGAATCGTTACTGTCTCGGTAAAGGCTCCAAAAAAACTTGACACGTAAATCTAGGTGTGCTTTTTCGAAAGTGTACGATCAAGTAATATAGAGTAACGTATTTGCACTTCATATATTGAACCCACAATAACAGTACATATTTTACTTTTGTGAATCAGAATCAATGACAAAGCTTTAAAACGGGAGGAAATAGTTGTGTGATTTACTAAACTAAATTGCAGTAATTAAAGGAAGTAAATAATGTAACTGTTTTTGGTATAATTTTCTTGGAATTTATCTGATCCTGAAAGATGATGAATTAAAGATCGAGGCTCCAGGATCCCTTAAGGTTACTATTCATCTTTTATAGTTTACTTTGATTTCAGAAACACACAACGGTATTGTTTATGCCATCATACCAGTGATACAATCTCCTCTCGGTCTCAAGCATCAATCACTCTCTTGCAGGTTTTCGGGTCCTCTCGGTCCACCTAGATCTACAGGTTTGTTCTAAGTCGGCTAGGGTTACGGGTTCTCCTCTCGGTCTCCCCCTAAAATTCTACCAGTTGGTCTAATTGCAGCAGAATTTGAACGTACACTTGTCCGTTTATCTTAACTTATTTTTATTCCCTGCGTTTGAACGCACCTGGGCTACGTCTGAACGCAGGGGCCTTGCGTCTGGAAGCAGCCTCTCTGGGTCTTACGGTTGATTATCCACCTGAGTTGACTTTTCTGCATTATAATCTTCCTGCGTTTGAACGCATGATGGCTACGTTTGAACGCAGCTTCCTTAGTCTTTTCCGTGGCCAGTTTTCTTGTCTTCTCGAATCCTGCATCTGAACGCAGAGTGGCTGCGTTTGAACGCAACCAAATTTTTCTTCATTTTTCCTATGCTTGACTCCTTGATGCTCTGCCTCCATTCCGAGCCTCTTTCATGCATTCCTGGTACCTGTTTCCTCCGCACAATAGCAAGTACCCGCAATCATATCCAAATGAACAAAATTATTCATGAAATTACACACTCAGCGTTCTCTTTCCTGTATCAAGTGGAAAACTGATAAAAAACAGGTGAAATCAACTTCAACAGGGTTAGGACTACTGGTGGAAGGCGTCCCAGAATAACTCTATATGTGAGTTATCAATCATCCAGAAATCTGAAGAACACTTCCAAGCTTTATTGCGTAATCTTTTCTGTGTTCTTCAATCTGTACTTAATATATGTTATCATTATGATTTCATAAACCTCACAAACTTAGAAGTTTAATTTTTCAAGTGAGCAACAAAGAGGTTCTTATTATTTCAACAGGTTGTAGTTGTAACTACATAGGTTGGGAACCACAAGCTGTATAACTGTAAGGTAGTTCACTGAGGCTTGAGATCTGGGGCTAAATCTGGGTGATTATAAGAAGTTTTTTGAAATCCTGGAGGGATCAGATCCCTCAGGCAGAGACTAGGTCCAATTGTGACTGAACTCTATAAAAAACCTTGTGTTCTTGTGCTTTATTTTAATGCTTTTCATTACTGCTTATATTCAGTTCAAAACAAGTAGCTCCAAATATTTAAAGACATTCCAATCTCAAAGCTTTGAAGCTTCTGTACTCTACAGTTGCATCTCTAGCTTCTCAAATCTTTTCCAAAGGTTTGAGATTGCAACTGCACATTGGCTTAAAGTTTTAAAAAATGCTGGTTTTTGAGCAAAAAGTTTTCATACTCTATTCAACCCCCCCTCCCCTCGAGAGTATTAGATCATGTTTATTTACTTGCATTAGAAACTTTCAATTGGTATCGGAGCCTGGGTCACTACTTAAAGATCTAACAATCTAGTGACAATGAATAATGTAGGTGATGGAGGATTCTATTAGTGCAGATGATTTCAGGAGAATATCAAACTGCAAGAATGCCAAGGAGATCTAGGACAAGCTGACTGTCCCTTATGAAGGAACTAGCCAAGTCAAGCATACCAAAATCAATATCCTTCTAAGACAGTATGTAACACCCCCAAAACCGCCAAGCCGGAAGTCCGAAGAGGCCGACCCGGTAGCCCAGGGATGTCACTCCGTACCCGAGATTAAACTCGGATACAAGGAGATTTTATAACAGAATATCCAAACCAAATCCATAAAAATATTTAATTGAAACTTTAAAACTTGTCTCGCCACAAATATGGGCATTATTCCAATCTAGACTTCAACTACTAAATAAAACAAGTCTAGATGTGAAATTTAAATTTACTAAAGTGTCGTGTCTCGATTTCCCCCAAAAAGTCATGCTTCCACCTAAACCTGTGGTGCAGAAACAAAAAGAAACACCACAGTTTCCAAAGTCAGCTGAAAATACTGAGTAAGCAACACTCAAGCATGTAAATAGATTATGAAGCAGTTTAAAAATGACACATGAGTTTGAAGAGTAAAGTATTTGAGTAAGAGTATAAGTATGAAATAAGAATTCACAAATCTTTTCCTTTATCACCTCACTTGTGGGGAAACATTCCCAAACTCTTTTCACTTTAGTATCTCCATTGGGGAAACATTCCCAAACTTCCTCATTTGTCCAATCGGGACTTCCAATTCTCAATCATAAAGGTCCATCATTCAGAAAACATATATTACCATGTTGACACGCGGAAGATCTACTAATAACTGGCTACCAGACCATAAGTGTCGACACCCCCCTAAGACTTCTTGCGGCCAGAGAGGTAAGTACTGGAGCGAACTCGGGGCGGTTGCGACCGAGAAAACTAATATAAATGGGTCGAGAGACGTAGTCCGCATCGACCAAAGCTCAAAATATTGATCCCCGATACAACTATTCCACTTTACGTCTTTACGTCTTATTATCGTTTCATGTGATAGTTGTGATAGAATCACCTTTGTAAAATCAGTAATCTTTCTCAAAAAACAGTTCAAGTAGACATTCCAATTTTGAGACAATAAATCACAAAAGCAGTTTGACACGAAAGAAGATATGGGCGCTAGGCCTGGCATGTTTACTTACCTTGAATCTCAAGCAAAGCCAATCACTTCCTAGTAATACTCGACGTATCCTTCGTCAACGAAATTTGTCGCCTACAAATTTAATAATATCATAATTAACATAATGCACATGAAGTCCTATATGCAATGCAAGTGTACCCCCTTATTATTTCCCCAAACTTTAAAAATAATATTCCTTACTAAGTCTCCCCAACCTTGCTAACGTGAACAAACTCTTTTATAATAAAATACACTTTATAAATCTAACGTTTATTATTTGTAAAAATATACTAGGCAATAATTATATAAATATAACTTATAAGATTAGATAAAATATCCCTTTTCTATTTAGGGTAGAGAAGCATATTATTTTACCCCAAAAACACTTTTGACTCTAATACTAGTTTCTCCCAACCAAACAAGCCTTAATAGAGAATATAAGTTATAAACTAACTTTTATTTAAAAGAAATAACAAATTTATATATGGAAAATAACTTATTCTAATTTTTTATAAGTCTATAAAAATAAATAAGAAAAATATACTTTTATTTTTAGGTAAAGATGAGTAAAAAAAATACGTGTCTCTTGTGAGACTTGAACCCAAGACCTAGTTCACATACTCCACAAGCTTTAAGTGTTACCCTCTAACCACTAGGCCAAGCCCCCACTTGTTCTCTCTCACCTACAACTATTAATATTAACCAACTAACTAGATTAATTAATGAAAAAACAAAACATAACAAAACAAGAGAAATAGAGAAAGGAAGAGAGAAAGTGACGGGTTGTACCCGAGAAGAAGAGGACGACGGGATGGTGGCGACCGCCGGCGGGGACGACGCCGGTGAAGGACGACGGCGGCGGCTGGGCAGCGCACGGCGACGAGAGCGGCGGCGGGCAGCGGCAGATGCGGCGGTTGGGTCCTCTAGGCAGCCAACGGGAGAGAGAGAGAGATTGAGAGGGAGAGCTTGAGAGAGAGCTCTAGGGTGAGGGAGATTGAGGGAGCTAATGTTGGTGTGATAAATCTATGAGATTGAGGGAGGTTTTTATAGGCTTTGGGTGTAGAATTTGCCGCCAAGGAGGAGACCCACTTGTTGTTCATCGAATCCGAATTGGGACCAAAAATTGGCGAAATTGGGTTGCTTGATGCTAAATTATCGAGCCTTGATGAGTTTAAATCGAATAGGGAGTAATTTGGGACAAACATCAACGAATTTGGTGAAGATTCGGAGTGGTAATGGTGGTGTTCGGGTTGGAGTAGTACTCTTCCATCCATGGAAGAGTTGGAGGAAGAAGATGACTATTTTTAGGGTAAAAGACACTTTCACCCCACTAACTTTAGGCTTAGTACAACTACCACCCCTTTAGTTAAATAAAAGACACTATAATAGTTATAGGAAAATACATAAAAGCACCTAGGTAGTTTATAACATTAAAATTAACTTTCTAAATAATAATAACTAATACCCAAACTTACCCTAATGTCATATTAACAGCAAATAATATCATAAAATATAATAGTAGCATATTAACACCCAATACTTATAATAATATTATAGTAACACTCAAGAATTTCATAAAATACCCGTTTCTAAATAACGGGGTATTTCACAGTATGAACTGTTCAAGATGAATTCTAATGAATCCATCAAGGACATGTCCAAGAGTTTTACTGATATAGTGAAATACTTGGAATCCTTGGGAAAGAGTTTCTCAAATGAAGATAAAGTCAAAAAGATTCTAAGATCTTGTCAAAATCCAAATTGGAACCTAAGACAACTGCAATTGAGGAAGCTCAGGACTTGAGTATCTTAGAGCTAGATGATCTGCAAGGAAAACTACTCACTCATGAGAATTCAATGAAGGAATTGGATGGGGTCATGAGTGACAACATCAAGAACCTGGCACTCCAAGCAAAGGACAATGAAAAATCTCAAAGCCTTGAACAGGAGGATGATGATGATGAAGATGCCTTAGCCTTGATCTCCAAAGGCTTGGCCAGAATTCTGAAGAAGAAAACGAGCTTTGGAAACAAGGACTTTAAGAAGGAAAAATTCAAATCCTCAAGTAGCAAGGATCAGAAAGGTAAATCTTCCTCATGTTCATATAAACCTAAAGTTATGAATTGCTATGAATGTGGAGATGCAGATCACTTGGTAAGATATTGTCCACAAAAGAAGAAAAGCAGGCATTTTCCCAAAAGGAAAATGACAACAGAAGGAAGAAAGCAATGGTTGCTTCAGGGAGTGATTCAGATTCTTCAACAGACTCAGATTCTGATAAAGAACAGGCAAATCTTTCCTTAATGGCTGAGCACGATGAAGAAAAAGGCCCAGATAAACATATTGAGAAAATGGTAAAGAATATTCTTTGTTATCTATCTGATGTTTTACCTGCAATCCTCAAAAGTATATTTTTAAATGAGGAAAATTACAAGAATGAGATTGATTCTTTAAAAATTAAGGTTCATGTGCAGGAAAAGGAAAACTTATATTTGATTTTCCAAAATAAATGTCTTGAAGCTACTAACTTGAAAATTGATAGTGACTTCAAAGCCTTGGATAGCGGATTAAAAGCTTTGAAGACACAAGTCAAAGAATTTGTTGATCAAAACTCTCTTTTAACTTATAAGTATGTTGATCTAAAGAATCATTTAGATGATTTAGAGCTACAGAAAACTTCATTGACTGAGAAGCTTCAAGAATCTAAGAAAATTTTATCGACCTTTGCTGGATATGAACACAAACTCAATCTCATGCTTGGAGGAAGTATGGAGTCTGTTCACAAAAGTGGAATTGGTTACAATCCAAATTTTCCAAAAAGGAACCTAACCAAATTTGTAAAATTAGGAATCAGGCATTCTCCAAAATGTCATTACTATGGAAAAAATGGACATATTAAGTTGACTTTACCCTTTAGAAGGACAGAACCTCACATATTGAGGAACGCCTATCCTTATCAACTTAAGGGACAAGTGAGACAGATTTGGGTTCCAAAAGGAATTAGACCACCCAACATGGTTGATTCTGAGTATGAATCTAAATTCTCCACTTGGTCTAATAGCCTGTTAAGGCATTGATTGAATTTTGCAGGCTGTCACCAAGGCTTTGAAGGATCATAAATGGTTTATGGATAGTGGTTGCTCCAAGAATATGAGTGGAAAGAAGTCTCTGTTTACAGAACTCAAATAATATTCAGGAGGAAAAATCACAGTTGGTGACAAAGAAAAATACAACATTATTGGTATAGGTAGTGTTGGTAATGATTCTGCAAGTTCAATTCTTGATGCTTATTTGGTTGAAGGTTTAAAGTATAATATTCTTAGTATATCTCAATTATGTGATGGAGGTAATAAAGTAGTTTTTGACTAGGAGAAATGTGTGGTGCAAGATGAGAAATCTGGAAATTTGCATACTCACTTCTCCTAGGTCACACAATGTTTATGCTTTTAGTACTAACAAAGTTGCAGGTGAAAGTCTGAAGTGTCTCAAAGCTTTGAAGGAAGACTAAAAGATTTGGAATAGAAAGCTTGGGCATATTAGCATGCATACAATGAACAATATCATCTCAAAAGACTTGTTAAGAGGTTTACCACCCCTGAAATTCAAAGATGATGAGATTTACAAGGCATGTACCAAGGGTAAACAGACCAAGAGTTCATAATTGATGCATATGGACTTGTGTGGTCCTATTAGGGTTCTGACACCCAAAGGTAAGAGATATATGTTTGTTGTGGAAGAGGATTACTCTAGATTTACATGGGTCATGTTCATTAGAGACAGGTCTGAAGCATTATCTGAATTCTCAAAGCTTTGTAAAGGACTTCAAACTTTGAAAAATTTACCTGTTGCATCAATTAGAAGTGATCATGGTAGAGTATTTGATCAGCTTGATTTTGATTTATTTTGTGCAGACATGGCATCTCACACAACTTTTCTGTACCTAGAACTCCCATCATAATGGAGTAGAGGAGAGGAAAATAAGGACACTTGAAGATATGTCTAGAACCATTCAAATTGAAAGTAATTTGCCAAAATATCTGTGCGCAGAATCTGTTAACGCTGCCGATTATGTGCTGAATAGATGCTTGATTAGACCTATTTTGAAGAAAAATCCTTATGAACTGTTCAAATGCAGAAAGCAAAGTGTTTCATATTTGAAGCCTTTTGGCTGTACTTGTTATGTGCATAATAATGGCAAGGATAATCTTGGCAAATTTGATGGTAGAAGTTATGAAGGCATATTTCTTGGTTATTCTCAAACTAGTAAAACATATTGAGTTCTCAATAAGAGAACTAAGATTGTATAAGAGAGTATTCATGTGATTTTTGACGAGAATACTGATGATTCTTTGAGTGAAAGTTTTGCAGATCTCAACTTGAATAAGTATGAGGCAGATGATGATTATTAGAAAGAGAAAAGAATCAAAACTAACATGCAGGATTAGTGAGAAGAATATCAAGGCCTTGAACATCCTGTTGAGCAAAAATCTCAAAGCCTTGAGACTAAAAGAACACAAGATGCTCCAACTACTGTATCAAGTTCTCAAAGCCTTGAAGAACCATACACATGGACACCAATGAAGAAGTTCAAGTATTGATCAAATCATCATGTAGAAAACATCATCTCAGATCCAACAACTGGTACTCAGACCAGAGGAAAACTAAAGAATCTGTGTGAATTATGTGCCTTTTTATCACTTATTGATCCTAAAAATGCAAAGGAGGCACTAGAAGATGCAGATTGGATCAATGCAATGCAAAATGAGCTTACAGTTTGAAAGGAACAAGGTTTGGAACTTGGTTCCAAGGCCAAAGACTCGGTCTGTTATTAGAACCAGATGGGTATTCAGGAATAAACTTGATGAAAATCGTAATGTTGAGAGAAACAAAGCCAGACTTGTGGCACAGGGGTATAATCAAGAGGAAGGAATTGATTATGAAGAGACATTTGCTCCTATTTCCAGGTTAGAATCCATAAGAATACTTCTTTCATTTGCATCCCATAAACATATAAAGATTTTCAAATGCATGTTAAATTTGCATTCTTAAATGGTTATTTACAATAAGAAGTATATGTTGCTCAACCACCTGGATTTGAAGATGGCAATTTCCCTGATCATGTTTACAAATTAGACAAAGCTCTTTATGGCCTTAAGCAAGATCCAAGGGCTTGGTAAGACATACTCTCAAAGTTTTTTACTTGACAATGGTTTTAAGAGAGGGCTGGTTGACAAAACTCTTTTTGTTAAGAATCATGAAATGGATTTGTTAGTAGTACAGATTTATGTTGATGACATAATCTTTGGTGCTACTAATGATGCTATTTCAAAAGAGTTTTCAAGTCTACTGTGCAGGGAATTTGAAATGAGCTTAATAGGAGAACTTAATTTCTTTCTGGGACTTCATGTTCATCAAATAAAGAAATGAATACTTGTACATCAAGGGAAGTATACCAAGGACTTGTTAAACAAGTACAACATGTCTCAGTACAAGGTAGCAAATACTCCTATGAGTTCATCTTTATCCTTATACAAGGATACAAGTGGTAAGAGCGTAAATAAAAAAGATTACAGAAGTATGATTGGTTCACTTTTGTATCTAACTGCTAGTACACCAGATATCATGTTTAGTGTATGCATGTGTGCAAGGTTTCAAGCAGATCCTAAGGAAAGTCATTTATTGTTGTTAAAAGGATTTTTAGATATTTGAATTGAACTAAAGACTTTGGGCTTTGGTATCCAAGACGAACTAATTTTATGTTGAGTGGTTATTCAGATGCAGACTTTGCTGGTTACAAAGTAGATAGAAAGAGTACTTCTGGATGCTGTCAATTTCTTGGTCCATCATTGATCAGTGGGCATTCAAAGAAGCAAAATTCAGGAGCCTTGTCAACTGCAAAAGCTGAATACATTGCAACTGTGCTTGTTGTTCATAAGTACTATGGATTGCTCAAAAATTAAGAGATCTTGGATATGATTTCAGAAATGTGCCTATCAACTGTGACAATACTAGTGCCATTTAAATATCAAAGAATCATGTGCAGCATTCAAGAACAAATCATATAGATGCGAGACATCATTTTATTACAGATCATGCTGAGAAAGGTGATGTATCTTTAACTTTCATTTCAACTATCCTGCAGATAGCTGATATTTTTACTAAACCTTTTTCCAGATGATAGGTTTACTTCCCTAAGGCTTGAAACTGGCATGTTAAACAAGGGTGCATTGCTTTAGGCGGAGTATTAGTTCTTACTTATAGTAGGTGTGAAAATCTCAAAGCCTTGAGATCACACTTTCCTAGCCTTGAAAGTATAATTCAAAGATTTGAAGTTTTCTTGCAGCCTTGAAATTTCTCAAAGCTTTGGGCCACTATTTCAAAGTAGTGAGTAATATACTGTGTTATTTTATTTTAAAATTTTTATCATGAAATATTCCGTGATATCTTTTAAGATAACTATGGAATATTTTATATGTTAAGAGTATTTGGTGAAATATCCCAAAATATCTCAAGAATATCTTTCAAAATCTGATTTTTATGCAATCCTTTTTCAATCAAACTCATCTACCTACTTAATCCAACTTCAGGGCTTATTTCTCTCATTCTCAAACTCTTTCTTTCCGTCTCTCTCTCAATTTCTTTCTCAAATCTCTGAAACCCTAAACCCAATGGAACGCAAGTCAGAGAGAATCAATCAAAAAGGGAAGATTTCAACTCAGAGAACCAAGAGAAAGACTAATAGAAAGATCACTGTTCATGGATCAGATTAAGAGGAAACAACCAGCTTTCAGGAGACTTCTCCACCTTCAAAGAAGATCAAGAAGGGAAAATAAGTTCAAGAAGAATTTCAAGAAGATGGGTCAGAATTTGAATCTAGAACAGAGGAAGTGGAGAAAGCTAAGGAGAAGGGGAGTAAAGATCAAGGAGATAAGTCATGCAATAAGAAGAAAAAGGTTATTCCAGAGAAGAAAGCAGATGAGAATAAAAGTGCTCCATCTCCCAAAGAAAAGAAGCCAGAGGATAAGAAGGTTGATCCATCAACAGAGAAGAATAGGGTTAAGCACAGTGCCATGAAAACCTAGGAATCTTATGGATTTGGTAAGCACTTTCTACCCGAATCTTGGTATATAAACCCCGAGGTTAAAGCTGTTTGGATGGATGGTTATGCATCTTCTAAGGTAGCCTTTTGTAGTCTTATAAGTTATGAACTGTTAATGATTTTTGACATAGATTACATTAGGAAGTTAAGAGATTCTTCTTTTGGATAAATGTTAAATCCATCCTCTGAGGCTTTTCCTAGACTGACTCAGTTATTTTATCTGAACTTGGTGCAAGAGATGGATGATAGTGATAGTTTTATCCTTACATCTAAGGTGGGTGGAGTAGACATAAGTTTGGACCACCGAGGGTGAGTTTGGTAGAGTGGTTTTTGGTGGAAAAACTGGTTTTTAGATTGTGGTGGAAAGTTTTTAGTTTTTTTCTCAGATTTTGTATAAACCATTGTGTTTGGTGATGGTTTTTAAACCAGATTAAAAACTGAAAAAATGTGTTTGGTAGTGGTTTTTACACAAAATCCAGTATGTTAATTGACAAATCTACCCCCTATATGTATTTATTTTTTAGATTCACAAATCACAAAATAGACTACATTTTAAAAGATAGATGTCATAAGTTGGGTAGTAACTTGACCCTTGAAGGTGTGAGCTGGAGTGAAGATTTAGAGAATGGATAATTGGTAGCTATTGAGAATTGGCAGTGAAGCTCAGGAACAATAACAATTGGAAGCCTATGAGATGTGTGTGAGAACCAAATTTTCGTGAAAGAATGCAGAGGCATTTCTAAGGCTCTCAGTGGAGTAGAAAAGTAAGAATTGAGACTATCAATAGTGGTTGATACCATCCCCAAGTGTAGTAAGTTTTGTTTGGAGAGAATGCCCCTGGTCATTTTCGGGAACGAATCTTCTCCAGCCAAGATCCGTCCAGCCCCCGTCCAGCCTTAATCTTCACCGTTGATTTAAATTTCTAAGATCTAGGTAGAAAAAATAGTTAACGGATAAACCTAGTTACTAAGCTATCGTTATCTTCTCCGTTAGTGTTGTCAGAGTGATAGTTATTTACGGGATCAATCAAAATCTCTTGTAAGTTATTTACATGATTGAGATCAATCGAAATTTGTCTCCGTGTTTTACTGAAACAAAGAAGTTTCCTCTGTGATTTCCCACGTTGGTCCTCCACTGAAGTTTTAAGAAGAAGCCTCTCAAAGCTCGCAATTGGGCTGCCAATGATAATAAGGCGTACCCAAATGATTATGCAGAAGAATTACTATATGACCGAGCATATCATCATTATGTCGTTAGTGTGAAATCAGAATCATTCACTGGAGTAAATCTACTTCATTGAGATAAATTCTATCCTGGAGAAGCTTGGTCTCTCCTTGGTACTTGGTGAGATGTTATTTCAGGGGCCAGTTCATCATACTGCCACAACAAATCACTTACCAGGATCGAAGGTCTGCAATCCAAATTCCAAATAATAGACTATTATGAGGGGAAGCGATGAGATACAATGGTTGTGCATATACGCTACTGCTGGATAGCCTCAAGCATGTGTTACTTTGTCAACAATTCAGTACAAATATTGATGATAACTATCACTCTGACAACACTAACAGAGAAGATAACGATATTTGAGTGAATAGGTTTATCCGTTAAGTATTGTTTCTATCAAGATCTTAGAAAATTAAATCAACGGTGAAGGTTAAGGCTGGACGGGGGCTGGACGGATCTTGGCTGGAGAAGATCCGTTCCCGTCATTTTCCTGGATTAGAGAAAATTTTGTCTTAGGTAGTGTAGATTTTAAAATTTTAAAGTTTTGATCCAACAAACTATTTGTAATGGGGGGTTTGTTAATCCTCCAATTATGGTTCCTAGTATATAAATTCAGAATATAAAAAAAGGGGAAGGCAACGAATACAAATAAGTGACATATGGGTAGCTTTGTAATTATGAAAATTGTGTGAGGGCATTTTAGTCATGACAGAAATTAAAAAATAAACTGGAAAAAAACCTCCAAATCTTGGTTTTTTTTTCATGGCAAAAATGGAAAAAAACTAGTTTAAAAACTGGTTTAAAAACCAACCTAAACAAACACTTTTAAAAAACTATTTGGTTTTTCCACCAAAAACCAAAAAAAAACTAGTTTGCCAAACAGACCCCGAGTGTTCGTCAAAGTTTTGGGAGTGCCTAGGAAATACAAGGTACATGAACATCCAGATAGGAGAGAGTGCTTGTAGTTAGCCAAATCCATGTTTTCTTGGAGGGAACCCTACAGGACCCAAACAGTTAACACATTTTGTGTTTAACTGTGAAGCCAAAATTCATCATGATATGTGCAGTTCCCAGGGAACATTCCAAAGAGTTTATGATAGATAAGGTGTTGGTACTGATGTACTTGATTTGCCAAGGCGTTGAGATCGATTTTCCTACTGTGATCATGGAGCATATGGTGTACTCTGGTACTAGAACTAGGAATCATTCTTTGCTTTTTACAAATATGTTGCCATTATTCTTTAAACACTTTGAAATACCCATGAAAGATGAGGCGAAGATTACAAGTGGTTTTGGGTTAGTTGATGAAGCTTCACTTCAAAGGATTGGTGTGGTTCAGACTGTAAAGGGAAGTGGAAGTTCTACTCTAAGTTATCTGCTAAAGAATTGAAGGAGAAGGAATATATCAAACCCATAGCAACTACATCATTAAAGTCTTCTAGTAACTTGGATTTTTCTCAGGTTCTTAACAGGGTTGAAGTCCTGGAGGATGGTATTGAGGATCTTATAAAAGGACTCTTTGATTTGTCTACTGAATTTGTGAAGTTTAAAGGTTTGGTCAATTCAAAACTAGATGTGATAATCAAGGGTTTGGACTTAGAGAAGATACCATCTGCTGAAAGCAAGGATACCATCAGTGATTCTGGTGAGATTCTTGGAGATGTGTTGAAGAAACAGAAGAAGAAGAAGAAGAAGAAGAAGAAGAAGAAGAAGAAGAAGAAGAAGAAGAAGAAGAAGAAGAAGAAGAAGAAGAAGAAGAAGAAGAAGAAGAAGAAGAAGAAGAAGAAGAAGAAGAAGAAGAAGAAGAAGAAGAAGAAGAAGAAGAAGAAGAAGAAGAAGAAGAAGAAGAAGAAGAAGAAGAAGAAGAAGAAGAAGAAGAAGAAGAAGAAGAAGAAGAAGAAGAAGAAGGTTCCAATAGTTCTTGCTTCAAAGGACTTATTTGAATAGTCAGATGATGAAGCTGGTGATGAGGTGACAGCTGATGGAGGAACTGAGAAAAATACTGCTACAATTGAGGAAGTGATTCCTGAAGTGGTAGCTATTGTGGAAGCTGAGGATGTGGAAGCTGAGAATGTGGAAGCACATAATGAAAATGTTGATGAACAAGCAGAGCCTGCAGAAGAGTCAGATGCTGAAACAGCTGAGGAAGAACAGTTGAAGACTGAGGACAAAGGCAAGGGCGGAGCAGAAAGTGAGAAGAAGACTACCAAGAAAAGTACAGGAGCTGGAACTTCAAAGCCTTGAAGTCTTTCCTTTCTGGACATTTTTTTCTTTCTTTTTGAGACCTGAAGTCTTTTTTTTTCTTTTAAAACCCTCAGAACATGATCCTACATTTCTTCTACTTATTTGATGAAAGTAAAAAAGGGGGAGAAGTTTATGTGCTCATCTGCTTATTTGCTAAATTTTTGTAATATTTTCGATGTTGTAGGATGTTGGTTGATGGTTTTTAAGAAATGATTTAAATATCTGTGCTTGGTGCTTATATATGTGCTTGTTCTGCTATGTGTGATATGATTTTATCTAGTTAAGTTTTAATGGTGACTTTGAGTTACAGGAAACCATGGAAACTAATAATATTTGTTTGGTCTTTCATCAAGGGGGAGATTGATAGTTCAAAGCTCTTGAGTTCAAATGAATATACAAATTCAGGTGGAGTTTGTTCCTTGATGATGAAAGCCAGAATTTCAGAGAAACTAAGTCTCAAAGCTCCAAAGCTTTAGGATATTGTAGTGATCTTGTATTTATATTGTGTCTAACAATCTTGTGTTTACAGGATTAGATATTGGGTTGGGGGACGATTTTATCATTCACTAATGTCTCTAACAAATATTATTGTACTCTGGTTTGGATTATATAAGTCTCACAGATTGACACTTATGAACTAGCAGTCAAAGCTTCAAAGCTTTGATATTTTTCTATGCCTATGTACTACTAAAGTATACCTAACTGATCTGTGTGTGCAGGAAAGAATTAGATGGATTTGAATTGGATAAAGATTTTTTCCAACATATTATGATATGATTTATATTGTTTCAGAATTATAATCTTTCATGTGATTATAGATATTGAATTTTATTTAAAAAAACAGTTAGGTTCTAAAGAGAACTGTATGTGCTTTGCTGATCAGATATTGTTGCAATTTTGTCTAGATATTGTTTGGTCTTGTTGCTGAGTTTATATAGGGTTGGTTGGTCATTCAAATGTGCCTAAAAAACTCTACTGTCTATTCAAACATAGCTGTTGAAAGAAGCATCTCATGGGAGAGGATTTGTCGGAATTCAGTTCCTTAAATCTCTCAAGTGGTTACTGGATGTTGATAAAGACCTGTAGTTTGAAAATCAATTGGACAAAGACTTAAAGTGCACTTATGACTGGAAACAAAAGTGCAGGTGCTATCGTGAGAGATCGTACAAACAAATCTTCAATCATTTAAGCTTACAACACTGCATGAGAAGAAAATCAATCATCCTGAAATCTGAAGAACACTTCCAAGATTTACTGCTTAATCTTTTCTTTGTTCTTCAATCTGTACTTACTCTGTGTTATCATTCTGATTACATAAACCTCACTGATAAATATTTATTAGATTTATATTTCTTTCATATTTAATATCGTTTTGCGTGATTCCGGGGTTGAAATATGAGTTTTACACTATGAATGTTGAGAAAACGTAGAAAGTTGAGTTATTAGCACTTTATTGTTAATCCGGGCGTTTCGATGCATATTTCGATGTTATTTGTCAAATATAATCGCTTTGTATGGTTGTTCATGTTGTCTTGACAGGAACGGATGCTAAACGATGACTAGGAGGCATGAAACGAACTTCGGAAACAAAGCAAACTCAAGAGAAAGCAAGAGAAGCAAAGTCGAAGGAGCAAAAGTGACCAATCTCCACTATTTTGATAGTATCTCGAGTTTTACAATACGTTTTGGAATTATACCAGTGGAAAATGAAAGTAGACTCAAAGATCTTTCTAACGATAGGTCACAGAGCTAAAACAGAGATCGGACGAGAAAGTTAAGGTCCGTCGACGAGGATGAAAATCTAAATTCAGCTCCAGGGGTGTTTGTGCGAACACTTTTGTGTTTGTGCGAACAAAAACACTTAAAAATTTCGTGAAGACCAAGAAAAGGTGAAAAAAAAGCTGAAAATTTGTGGGAACAAAAAAAGTGTTCGTGCAAACAGAGAGTAAATATATGTTCGTGCGAACACCCGTTTGTTCGTGCGAACACAGGGCTAAATCGCAATTTTTTGGGCTGCTTTGTAATTTTTAAAGAGTTTGAGCTTTGGGGACTTCTTCTAACCTAGGAGTCCGTCCTTAAGGGAGTAGACACTCATATTTGGAGCAGGAAACAAAGGGAGGACGACAAGGACGAAGACGGGGACGAAGAGAACAGAAAAGCCACCATTGGAGAGCTAGGTTTTTTTATTTCTTCTTCTTCTTTTCTCAATATTTGTATGGAGAAACTATTGAACCGTGTTTGGTTGATTCTTCTTAGCTAAATACATTGCTAGGCGTCTCTTTGAGAGTCGAGGGTTCATGTAAACGATGATATTTTTCCGGATTTGATCTTTGCTTCATGATTTCTTGATTTCTTCTTTTGAATCAATTCTAGTTTCTTGTTTATGTTAGTAATCCTAATTGAGTGACACGATTAGAAGATAAAACTAGGGTTCAAGAACTAGGGTTTTTTTAAATAGTTTATTCATGCTTAAAGTTTGCTATATTTTAATTCAATTGTTCATGTACTGTGCTTAATACTCAGTGTTAATGGAGTAGCTAACCGGAAACACTGCTTAGTTAGCGAATGCACGATAGTGATTCTAACTAACTAGGATGAGACTTGAACATCAATCCCGTATCACTGAGATTGAGAAGAGAAGTGTTAGGATTGGCAAGTGTGGGTAGGTTCGGTAGGTGAGATTCGACTGCTTCATGCAATGGTGGACCGACAGGACCCGTTGTTGTTCATGTCATTAGCCTACTGGAACGGACCGGTAGACACAATAGACCGATAGGAAATTGTAATCTACCGTGAAGTAGAATGACTTGAGACCGATAGGAGATAGTCAGCGATGTTATCCGGCTTAGTTAGAATATAGTTAACGGGTTGCTCAGATAATCCGAAAATCGTCTACAGCCCTAGGTGATCTCGAGATTGCCTAGTTTCTCCAAAATTGTTTCTTAAATATATTAAAAAAATACAAAAATAATAGCTTAGTTGTTATTTTAATTCATAAATCAATCAAATCCTTCTTCTTGTACCATACTCTAAATTAAGTAACTAATTAAATAGTCTCAAGTCTGTCCTCAGGGGATTGATAACACGGTGTTGAAATACCACCCCTATATTACTTGACTGTGCGCTTGCGTTTAAATGTGTTAGTAAATCGCGTCAAGTTTTTGGCGCCGTTGCCAGGGACAGCTGTAGATTATTTAGTTAGGAATTAGTTATAGTACTTTTATTTAAGTTTAGTTTTATTTTGTTCTATTCTATATCTCTGTGCTTCACAGGTGTCTTTTGAGTTTTTTTTCTCAGGACCACAGGAAGTAGGAGATTCTAATAAGCATGTGGATTGAGGACTATCATTCAGGTCCCCCATACTGTTTCTACTGCAGGGGTAACCATGAAGAATAAGACTCATGCATAGTTTGGTGCTATCGATGCGGCATTTATCATGACAATAGGGACCCATGGTCAAGCTCTTCCACCTTAGCTTCATCAGCACCAGGAAGACTCATCAGCGATTATGGCAGAACGGCGTAGTATTATGAATGACATCGAAATGTGCGCCAAATTTTATTCCATAGCTGCACAAGTGCCACAAGAGGATTCAGCCATAGGTAGGGAATATGTGAGGGAGATGATGGAGAGGATAAAGAAACGAATAGAAAAACTGTCAACAGAAGGGGTATCTAGTGTTCAAGAGCCACAAGAAAAGCCCTTGCCACATGACAGTGAGCCTCATATTGAACCTTCATCATCACCACCACAAGTGGAAGAAGAGAGACCTGAGTCGAGCGAAGACTGCAGTGTCCAGGAACCATTGGTGGACTCTGCCATTTATGAGGACTCAGACTCCGATTCAGACTGGGGTGGACCGGTGTGCCCAAGATGGGAAGATCTGCCGTATTGCGAGCCAAGACCGCAGGTTCCCTCACATCCTTGGCATGAATGGGAAGACGCCGGCATTGGAAGCCTGTGTTGTGCCGACGATGAAGCTGGTGAAACACTCGTGCTCAGTAATATTGAGGTAAAAGCCCTAACTCTGATTAATGATCACGCAAGTCTGCGATGAGCTGGAACAATTACTGTATGGGGATTCTTATGGTGAAGAATGTGATGAGAAACTTCCAATATCTTGTTCTATGGGCGATTCTATTGATCATGCATATGCCATAGTCAAGGATTTGGAAGTCAGCAAGTGTGGGGGTGTGGATGAATTGCATGGGTCATTTGAAGATCATCTAGAACCAAGGAGGTACTACTGGGATGAATTTATGGGAAAGGATGTTTGTGATCCCAGTGGTACTATGTGGAAGTTGATCGAGAAGATAAACTTCAAGATGAAAAGAGTCAACTTCTACAACTTTCTACCATCTGCACAACACAGGGGTGCACGCGAGGTTCTGGAGAAGAGATGGTGGAAGAAGAAGAAGAAGTGGAGGGATAAAGCATCCTCCACCATCCTTTTCGGTTGAGGTAACTGTTGGAATAGATGCCCTAGAGGCAATCTAGTTTAGTATGAATTTATTTGTGGCTAGAAATTCATTTATTATTTATTAGATATTTAATATAATGAAGTCCTTAGATTTACAATTGTGTTGTTTATCTTAAATATCCCTAGTCCAGTATAATGATTAATGGGACAATCATCTATAGACTAGTATGGGGTTGAATTGATATGGAGATATCATGATCCAACACATAGGTGTGCATTAAGGGTAATGACGCACTGGATTGACCCATTTCCGAGAAGGCTACATACACGTTATGTTAAGTCACAAGCGCTTCTGGCGGTGCAATGGTATTGTCATCCTTAGACTTCAAGTCACTAGATATTCTAGTTGTGGATTATTGTGATTTTGGTAGCGTTAAACGCTACACCGTAACTGGGTAGTTATAAAGGCGTGTACTGGATACAATAAGAAGCAAGCTTAGAGATCGTAGGACGTAGATAAAATTTGTCCCTCCCACATAAAGGGAGAAAATATCCTAAGCCACTCGAGGTATAGTGCTTATAGAATCTCTGGCCAGTCTCTAATAAATCAATATGGGATATTGAAGTTATTTGCACGAATAAGGCTATTCCCCTTGATCGAGAAACTGTGGATTGGATATACGTGTGTGACTTGTATGTCTCGTGTCCAATCCGGATATAGAGACAAAGGGATGAGACAATTACTTGTACAAATGTTGTCAAGATAACTATTCTATTAATTGGCTAGAATGGATGTTTTTGCTACAAACCGCTCCATATTATCAAATTGTTGCTACCAACTAGATAGAACCTATGGGGTCACACGCTATATAGAGTTGACCTAGATTTGGGAATTAATTTATTGGATTAATTAATTAGAAGGATCACTTTGCAAAACCTTGCAAACTTAGTAGGGACTAATTTGCAAGGAAGGGACTAAATTGAATTCTAGTAGGACTAGAATAGGTCATTTGGGTAGTTGGCAAGGATTTGTTGGACTATATAAAGGACACTCCTTCCTTCCTTCCCAAACTTATGATTCAATTGATCATAACTTGAGTGGGAGAGAACAAAATGAGAAAGAGCAAGCAGGCCAAGGAGCTCGCGGCACCCTTCCCTTCCGCCCACAAGGAGGCCGAAACCTCCTTGTTTCGGTCTCGTTTTGCGTGATTCTTCTTCCTCTTCCTCTTTCCGGGCTAGCACCAAGGATTGGAAGATCTAGAAATCAACTCTAGGCGTGGATCAACTATAGAGAACGTGACACAATTCGCGTTTGAAGTCATCAAAGGAGAACCCTAAGGTGTGTTAATTGATTTCTTCCTTTACCATTGTTATGTCTCTTGACTTGTGATCCTTGGAGTGTTTTTCATGGTTAATTATTGTTTCCGTTGCGCATCCATGAATCAAAACCCTACAGTGGTATGAGAGCCACAGGTCGTAGAGCATAAACGTGGTTTATGTGTTACGTTTTGATAGTTTTACACCTTATAATTGTTGTTTATCGCGTAAAAAAAGACAAATCAAGCATGTGATGCACTTTGTCAATACTATCATAACAAGACCTAGTTTTTGCATTGGATGCATGAATTAGTGAGTTTGAGAAATTTTAGAATCTTAGATCTAGGGTTTGGGCATCCTTGGGGAAGAAAGAGTTCTTTCCAAACAAGGAAACAACCAAACTTGGGCACCAAGCAAGGGAGTTGTTTTGGAAACAACTCCCAAAGGAGGTTCGGCCTCCCAAAGGAGGGCAGCCCTAGCTCGCGGCCTAGCCGCGTGAGCTAGGGGCCGGCCGGCCCTAGGCCCTTGCGGTTCACTTTTTTGGCCCAGGCAATTGGATTGTTGGGCCCAATGGACTGTTTTAACCCTAGACCATCCTAAAATCAATTAAAATTGGCCAAGCGCGTTAAAATTGGATTTTAACTGTTTATGTGAAATTCGCATGGTGATTGGATATGGCCTTAGGATGTGGTTTGTTGTGGATGTTTAATTTTTGTGGTTTGGTTTACGGCCTGCGAGCTGATAAATTAATTGTAATAATTAATTAGGGTTTTATGGCTGCGAGCCATTTTTTTTCTCAACTTTTGAGATTTATTTTATTTAGAATAGTTGTTAGCTAGTACTAAAAAAGTATATTGTTAGCCAAGATTGAAGAAAAAGGAAGCCCAAAGCCAAAAGGAGCCACAAAAGATGGAGCATGGAGCATTCCACATGACTATGAAGGATGGACCAAAAGATCAAGACGCATGGAGATGTGTTTGCTTTTAGGGTTCATAGATAATTCCATTGGCTTGGAATTATCTTAGTCTAGAAAAGGCCATAGCCACATCACGTTTCATTTATGTTTGTGGTTGTTTACTTTATTGTCTTATTATTTTGTGGTTGGTGTATGGAGGATGCATGCAATTAGGATAATAAGATAATTAGACAACCCGGATCTATTATTTGGAGTTGTGCCCAAACTCAAATAGATAGATTAGTTGATATTGATCAACAAAACAATTAAAAATTGAATTTAAAATCCCTCAAAATTCAAATATTGTGTTTTTGTCTTCTCGTTATTTAAACACTCATTATCATCATGATTTATCAAGTTCGTGCGTGCCAAAGCATGGAGACTTGGTTCATAATGATGGAATGCGATGGCACAAGCTAGAATGTGCAACTGTTTGAATAAGAGGTTGAACACAACTAGGCTATTAATATGATTAAGAAACCTAGAGGAAATCAATTGGGATTATCCATATGGATGGATAAATAAGGAGTTATTTGCCCAATTGAACCAAGATTTGCATAAGGGATGCAATTGGAATTGTTCCTACCTAAAGTAGTCAAATTATGGGTGACTTGCCAAAGCAAGCTCATAAGGAGATGAAACATGGATCTTGGCCCACTAGAAAATATAAGGATATTTTCCGCATTAATATCTTGAGGGTTATTAATCCGTCGAAAAATAGTGGGAGATATATTTGATAAACTAGCCATTATTGTATATAGTCAAAAATTCACAAATACTAAAACTTGCGTATTTTCCTTTTGTAGAATTCCAAATGGCAAACAACTCATCGAGTTCACAACATTCCCTACGATCAGTCCTTGAGAAGGACAAACTATCTGGAACCAACTTCCTTGATTGGTACAGAAACTTGAGAATCGTTCTCAAGCAAGAGAAGAAACTGTACGCAATAGAGGAGCATGTTCCAGCAGGTCCAGAGAACAAAACACCTGCTGCCCTAAAGGCGTATCAAAAGCGTGTTGATGACGCTAATGTTGCGGCCTGCCTTATGCTATGCACCATGACTTTTGAGCTTCATAAGCAACACGAAAACATGAATGCTGTCGATATGATCGATCATCTGAAGCAGCTCTTCCAAGAGCAGACACGGGTTGAGAGGTATGAGGTCTCTAAGGCACTCTTCAAGTGTCATCTGGCAGAAGGGAACCCGGTGGGACACCATGTACTCCGTATGATCGGGTACTTGGAGAATCTCGCCCGGCTAGGGTTCCCGGTCGGCCAAGAGTTGGCAACCAATCTCGTTTTGCAATCGTTGCCGGAGAGTTATGGACAGTTCATCATGAACTATAACATGAACGAGATCGTGAAACCACAGCCAGATTTACTCAATATGTTGAGGACAGCTTAACAGAGCATCAACAAGGGTAACGGCAAGGCCATTATGAGGGTACAGAAAGGAAAGGGCAAAAGGTTTGCCTCATCCTCCAAGGGAAAAGGCAAGTCAGTTGCCAAGTCCAAGGAACCTGCCCTTAAGCCTGTTGGTGGCATTGCCAAAGGTGTCACTAAAGGTGAGTGTCACTACTGCAGTCAGCCTGGACACTGGAGAAGGAACTGCCCAAAATATTTGGAAGACAAGAGGCTTGGAATAGTGATTCCACCACCACCAGGTATTTTTGTTGTAGATGTCAATTTAACTGTCTCTACATCATGGGTATTAGATACTTGATGTGGATCTCACATTTGTTGAAATGTGCAGGATCTAAAGAGAAGTAGAAGATTGGCTAAAGGAGAGATAGATCTGCACGTTGGGAATGGAGCAAAAGTTGTTGCGTTGGCCGTGGGCGTGTGCGAGCTATATCTGCCTTCAGGATTAGTTTTAGAATTAAATAATTGCTATTTTGTGCCTGTTATGAGCAGAAACATTATTTCTATTTCTTGTTTGGACAAGGATGGTTTTATTATTTCAATAAAGAACAATTGTTGTTCCTTTTATTTGAATAATATTCACTATTTTAGTGTGCAATTATTTAATAGATTATATGTCCTTGATCTAAGCAATCTTGTCTATAACATTAATACCAAGCGGATTAAAATAAATGATTTAAATCCTGCTTACTTAAGGCACAGTCGTTTAGGCCACATAAACGAGAAACGTGTATCTAGACTCGATAAAGATGGACTACTAGACTCATTTTATTTTGAATCATATGAGACATGTGAGGCTTGTTTGTTGGGAAAAATGACAAAGTCCCCTTTCAATAAGAAAGGTGAGAGGACTAGTGAGCAATTGGCGCTCATACATACTGACGTATGTGGGCCATTTGCCACGCCTTCCAGGGGTGGTTATGTCTACTTCATTAAATTTACTGATGATTACAGTAGATATGGATTTGTATACCTCATGAGGGCCAAATCCGAATCCTTTGAAGTGTTCAAAGAATTAAAGAATGAAGTAGAGAAGCAACTTGGCAAAAGTATCAAGGCTCTACGATCAGATCGTGGAGGAGAATACTTGAGCCAAGAGTTTGACGACTATCTTAGAGAGTGTGGGATCGTGTCCCAACTCACTCCACCCGGAACGCCACAATGGAATGGCGTGTCTGAGAGGAGGAATCGAACCCTATTGGATATGGTTCGATTTATGATGTGTCAAACCGATCTTCCATTATCATTTTGGAGCAACGGTGAGCTGGAAAAGTTCCAAGCAAGAGACGGTGGCTGATTCTACAACAGAGGCTGAGTACATTACTGCACATGGCGCAGCAAAGGAAGCTGTTTGGATCAGAAAATTTGTTTATGAACTTGGTGTGGTTCCTAGCATTACGGATCCATTTGAGTTGTACTGTGACAACACTGGGGCGATCGCGCAATCGAAGGAACCCAGGTCGCACCAGAAATCCAAGCACGTGCTCAGGAATTTTCATCTGATTCGAGATATTATCAACAGAGGAGACGTTCGGATATGCAAGATTGCTACAGATGAGAATCTGTCAGACCCGCTTACAAAGCCGCTTACGCAGTGGAAGCATGAAGGGCACACTAGGAGTATGGGCATACGAGATGCGCCAGATTGGCTCTAGTGCAAGTGGGAGACTGTTGGAATAGATGCCCTAGAGGCAATCTAATTTAGTATGAATTTATTTGTGGCTAGAGATTCATTTATTATTTATTAGATATTTAATATAATGGCGTCCTTAGATTTACAATTGTGTTGTTTATCTTAAATATCCCTAGTCCAGTATAATGATTAATGGGACAATCATCTATAGACTAGTATGGGGTTGGATTGATATGGAGATATCATGATCCAACACATAGGTGTGCATTAAGAGTAATGACGCACTGGATTGACCCATTTCCGAGAAGGCTACATACATGTTATGTTAAGTCACAAGCGCTTCTCGCGGTGCAATGGTATTGTCATCCTTAGACTTGAAGTCACTAGATATTCTAGTTGTGGATTATTGTGATTTTGGTAGCGTTAAACGCTACACCGTAACTGGGTAGTTATAAAGGCGTGTATCATCAAATACAATAAGACGCAAGCTTAGAGATCGTAGTAGACGTAGATAGAATTTGTCCCTCCCACATAACGGGAGCAAATATCTTAGGCCACTCGAGGGATAGTGCTTATATAATGTCTGGCCAGACTCAAATAAATCAATATGGGATATTGATGTTTTTTGCACGAATAAGGCTATTCCATGGATCGAGAAACTGTGGATTGGATATACGAGTGTGACTTGTATGTCTCGTGTCCAATCCGGATATAGAGAAAAAGGGATGAGACAATTACTTATACAAAGCTTGTCAAGATGACTATTCTATTAGTTGGCTAGAATGGATGTTTTGCTAGAAACCCCTCCATATTAGCAAATTGTTGCTACCAACTAGATAGAACCTATGGGGTCACATGCTATATATAGTTTAAATAGATTTGGGAATTAATTAATTGGATTAGTTAATTAGAAGGATCACTTTGAAAAACCTTGCAAACTTAGTAGGGACTAATTTGCAAGGAAGGGACTAAATTGAATTCTAGTAGGACTAGAATAGGTCCTTTAGGTAGTTGGCAAGGATTTGTTGGACTATATAAAGGACACTCCTTCCTTCCTTCCCAAACTTATTATTCAATTGATCATAACTTGAGTGGGAGAGAACAATGGGAGAAATAGCAAGTAAGCCATGGAGCTCGCCGCCCCCTTCCCGTCGGCCCACAAGGAGGCCGAAACCTCCTTGTTTTGATCTCGTTTTGCGTGATTCTTCTTCCTCTTCCTCTTTCCGGGCTAGCACCAAGGATTGGAAGATCTAGAAATCAACTCTAGGTGTGGATCAACTACAGAGAACGTGACACAATTCGCGTTTGAAGTCATCAAAGGAGAACCCTAAGGTGTGTTAATTGATTTCTTCCTTTACCATTGTTATGTCTCTTGACTTGTGATCCTTGGAGGGTTTTGCATGGTTAATTATTGTTTCCGTTGCGCGTCCTTGAATCAAAACCCTATAGTAACCGGGTCGGGCTGTCGACGTTAAATTACAAGCGCTGTTTGGGAGGCAACCTAATGTAGAGTAGGATGCAGTTTGTTTCTTTTTTTGCTTTTAGTTCTCCATATTTGATTTTGAGGGGTGAGAGAGAGTTGCTTTAATTCTTTCAATCAGGGTGCAGGGACACAGGTACAGAAGACGCTCCGGGTTCCCCTTCTTGATGCGTGCGATAGAGAATGTGAGTAGGCCCTTCGGAATCCGGACGCGATGTGAGACTTTTCCGGGAACTGTCAACGGTCCGCAAGACCCCTTCTTTTTGCAGTTTCGCGGCAACGGTGCCTATGTAGGTCGGGCCCCCCAGGTACCTCTTACTCTCTCTCTTGTTTCTACGTTTTGAGTCATAATTGTGTAGATCCACCGCCTGCACATTTAAGCGAAGAAACCTCGTACTTGATCTCCAAATTCGTTGAGGACAACGAAACGCTTAAGTGTAGGGGAGTTTGTGTATAATTTCACCAGCCATGTTTTTTTATGCATCGCCATTTACATGCAGTTGTGTCGTATTGTGTAGTACGAGTGGTTAGTGTAGAGTGTTTGATATAGTGTCGTATTGTGTTAGGATTGTTAGTACGCATTTCTTTTAACTTTTACTTTATTGAGTCCCCTACACAAAACGTGTGGTTAATCGAGTTGGCCAAAAGCATATAGAGTCCAGGAAAATATGAAAAAAATTGAAAAAATAGAAAAGCAAAAATTTATAAAAATTTAAAATTTTTGAGAATAAGGGCAATTGATGAAGCTTGAAAGTGAAGAGAGTTCAGTGAAAGAGTCTCTAAGAATAGGAAGCGCCGTAGTAGGAAAACCTTAATTCTTAGCATCTTGCGCACCTGTTTCACGAAAGGATGTCCCGGGTATTCAGGAAAAGTGGAAAGTAGACGAGGGCATACCTTTAGTTCCTATATTGTGCTAGGAGGATTTAGTCCTAAGGAGTTGAATAGTCTATTTTCAAGTGGAAACTTGTGGCCTCTTGTAAATCTGGGGTGGACCTTCGTGTAGAGTCGGTTCCATGTGGTACGCTGCTCTAGCCTAAATGAAGTTAGGGAGTGTACACCACCATCCCTTAAGGCGGTTTCAAGAGCTAACCGAAAAAGCCCATACTTAGTTGCACTAAATGCACGGTTGAAAAAATTTTTGGAAGAGAATGAAAAAAAAATGAATCAAAATCTTCTCTTGGATTAGATATGGTGAACAACCTAATGTGCCTCCATTCACGTGAGAATTTGGATTCAATCCAATTAGAGAAACTAGGGAAAATTAAAGTCAAGCCGTATTACACAGAGTTGTGTCTCCCGTCTCTGGGAAAATTTGCATTCAAATGCAATAACGGCTAAGAGGGTCTGAAAACCTCAAATGACTTGGCGACGAAAGACTATCTTAGTACTTAAGATGCCTAGACCCTCTGAGCTAAAGGACCTGCCCGATTCTTGGATTGTTTATGGTGAATGTTTGGGGACCCCTTAGTGAGCTTGTGCGTATGATCATTTTACTTCAATTTCTTGCGGTTGTGTGAATTGCAAAAGAGACTTGTGAGAACTTGATGATTTTGGTTAGTGATAGCGAGATTTCCCGATATCTAACGAAAAAGGAAAAAATATTTGTGTTGTTTCAATTTTTGCATTGTTTGATAATCGAGTTGCCCTATTTATAGTCATGTAGATTGCATTGGGTGTGTGTGTTGTGTGTGTCACATGGCTAGTGTAGTTGTATGCAATTCGGTGGATTACAACGTAGTATGAGGATTGATTTTGCTTGGGAAGCGCAAAAGGGGAGTGTGGGGGAATTTGATAACTCTTTATTAGAGTTATATTTCTTGCATATTTAATATCGTTTTGCATGATTCCGGGGTTGAAATATGAGTTTTACACTGTGAATGTTGAGAAAACGTAGAAAGTTGAGTTTTTAGAACTTTATTGTTAATCCCCGCGTTTCGATGCTTATTTCGATGTTATTTGTCAAATATAATCGCTTGGTATGCTTGTTCATGTTGTCTTCACAGGAACGGATGCTAAACGATGACTAGGAGGCATGAAACGAACTTCAGAAACAAAGCAAACTCAAGAGGAAGCAAGAGAAGCAAAGTCGGAGGAGCAAAAGTGACCAATCTCCACTATTTTGATAGTATCTCGAGTTCTACAATACATTTTGGAGTGATACCAGTGAAAAATGAAATAAGACTCAAAGAGATTTCTAACGATAGGTCACAGAGCTAAAACGGAGATCGGACGAGAAAGTTAAGGTCCGTTGAAGAGGATGAAAATCTAAGTTCAGCTCCAGGGGTGTTCGTGCGAACAAAAACACTTAGAGAAATTTTGGGACAGCCAAGAAAAGGTGAAAAACAAGCTGAAAATTTGTGGAACAAAAAAAGTTTTCGTGCGAATAGAGAGTAAATATCTTTTCGTGCGAACACCCGTTTGTTCGTGCGAACAGAGGGCTAAATCGCATTTTTTTGGGCTGTTTTGTAATTTTTAAAGAGTTTGAGCTTTGGGGACTTCTTCTAACCTAGGAGTCCGTCCTAAAGGTAGTAGACAAACATATTTGGAGCAGGAAACAATGGGAGGATGACAAGGACGAAGATGGGGACGAAGAGAACACAAAAGCCACCATTGGAGAGCTAGGCTTTTTTATTTCTTCTTCTTCTTTCTCAATCTGTGTATGGAGAAACTATTGCACCGTGTTTGGTTGATTATTCTTAGCTAAATACTTTGCTAGGAGTCTCTTTGAGAGCCTAGGGTTCATGTAAACGATGATATTTTTCCGGATTTGATCTTTGCTTCATGATTTCTTGATTTCTTCTTTTGAATCAATTCTAGTTTCTTGTTTATGTTAGTAATCCTAATTGAGTGACACGATTAGGAGATAAAACTAGGGTTCAAGAACTAGGGTTTGTTCAATAGTTGATTCATGCTTAAATTTAGCTATATTTTAATTCAATTGTTCATGTACTGTGCTTAATACTCACTGTTAATGGAGTAGCTAACCGGAAACACTGCTTAGTTAGCGAATGCACGATAGTAATTCTAACTAACTACGATGAGACTTAAACATCAATCCCGTATCACTGAGACTGAGAAGAGACGTGTTAGGATTGGCTAGTGTGGGTAGGTTTGGTAGGTGAGATTCGACTGCTTCGTGCAACGGTGGACCGACAGGATCCGTTGTTGTGCATGTCGTTAGCCTACTAGAACGGACCGGTAGACACAAGAGACCGATAGGATATTGTTATCTACCGTGAAGTAGAATGACTTGAGACCGATAGGAGATAGTCAGCGCTGTTACCCGGCTTAGTTATAATATAGTTAACGTGTTGCTCAGATAATCCGAAAATGGTCAACAGCCCTAGGTGATCTAGAGATTGCCTAGTTTCTCCAAACTTGTTTCTTAAATATATAAAAAAATACAAAAATATTAACTTAGTTGTTATTTTAATTCATAAATCAATCAAATCCTTCTTCTTGTACCGTACTCTAAATTAAGTAACTAATTAAATAGTCTCAAGTCTTTCCTTGTGGGATCGATAACTCGGGGTTGAATTACCACCCCTATATTACTTGACCGTGCGCTTGCGTTTAAACTCGTTAGTAAATCGCGTCACTCACAAACTTAGAATTTTAGTTTTTCAAGTGAGAAACAAAGAGGTCCTTATTGTTTCAACAGGTTGTAGTTGTAACTAGATAGGTTGGCAACCACAAGATGTATAAGTACGTAGTTCACTTAGGCTTCAGATCTAAGGCTAAATCGGGGTGATTAATAAGAAGTATGTTGAAATTCTGGACGGATCAGATCCCTCAGGCAGAGACTAGGTCCAATTGTGTGGAACATTTGTAAACATCGTTGAGTTCTTGTGCTTTATTTTACTGCTTTTCATTACTGCTTATATTCAGTTCAAAATAAGTAGCTCCAAAGCTTTGGAGAAATTCCAATATCAAAGTTTTGAAGCTTAGCTTCTCAAATCTTTTCCAAAGCTTTGAGATTTCAACAGCACATTGGCTTAAAATTTTAAAAGGCTAGTTTGAGCAAAAAGTTTCCATACTCTATGCAATCCCCCCCCCCTTCTAGAGTATTAGATCCTGTTTATTTACTTGCATTGCAAACTTTCACCCGACAAAGATAAATTAGGATTAACGTGTTTCAATACTATATTTGGAATTGTCTACAGCCCTAGGTGATCTATAGATTGCCTATTTTCTTCTCCATCTTGAATAATTCATTTTAGTTAAGAAAACTATAGAATATAGTCTTTTCAATTTTTCTTAGGAGTCATGATAACTCCATAAGTGGAGTTATATTCTTACGTGTTTGCTTGTCGATTTGCGTATTTTTCGATGCATTTACATGTGTTTTATGCCAAGCTTTGCTAGTTTGAGCATGATTGACCATATGATCGTCAATGTTGAATTCGGATGCACATTGGCTTCGGAACGTTGGAATAGCTCAAGAGATGCTCGAGAATGAATACGAAGAATGAAGAAGCAAGAAAAAGAGAAAGAAGCGCATTGCCAGGCTTGTTAGTGCGAGCAGAGTTTCTCTTCGTACGGACAGAAACACTTAGAAGAATTTTGGAGGCTCAAACATGGAGGAAACAAGCTGTTGAATTGTAGGAGCAAGCCAAAGTGCTCGTGGGAGCAGAGTGTTCGTGCGAACACTTTTATGTTCGTGCGAACAGAACGGTAAACTCATATTTTTTGGGCTGTTTTGTAATATTTCAAAAGACGTTAGCTTTGAGGAATGTTATAGACCTATTAGTTCGTGTCTTGGAATCATTCTACCTACGTTTGAGCTTTTGGAGCGTGCTTGCGGGCGTTGGATTCTTCGTTTGATTTCTAAACTCCTTTTCTTCTCTAGTTTTTGGTTGATGATCATTAAACGTTGTGTTTTGATCATGTCAACTAGTAGCTAAACTCGCTATTGCTGGAGATTCTCGTTTGGTAGCTAGGGTTTGATATGAACAACTCGGTTTTAGTTTGTGATTCATGCTTTACTTTAATTTATGCACTCTACTATTGTTACGAAACGTTTATGTGGTGATTTTATGCTTTCTTGCATTTGAGCTCACGTAGGATAGATCTAAATTAGTACTCGCGTGGTAACTGCGTGAGAATTAGTCGATAAATTGAAGGTTTCACCTAGTCGTATCATTATTTGGTAACTCGGTAGTGTTAACTAGGATAATCAAAGTAGAATAACTAAGCTTAATGTATGCTTAGGATTAAATCAAGCTTGGTAACTCGGTTTGTATTTATTCAAATTATAGATAGCTTATTTGGTAACTCAGCAAGTTATGCGTTGCTCGATTAATAATAGAAGATGCGTTAGTGTTTCATAAGTCAAAGTGTAGTTCGTATCATTTCTAGTGATCCACGAGAGAATTCCCAGTACTTGTCTCCAGTCAGTAACCTTTTAAGTCATTCTTGTTAATCGAGTGAGCCTACAATCGGTTAACTCATTTGTAATTGTTAAATTTTAAGTAGAATTAGTAAACAAAATACAATTTCTTGTCCATAAAAGGTTTGAAATCAATAGCTAGTTTACAAAGAATTCCCTTGGGTTCGATAACCCGAATTTCCGAAATTATTACTGCACCGATAACTGTACACTTTCAATTGGAACGTGGCAAGTTTTTGGCGCCGTTGCTGGGGGCTTCGGAAAAATTAGTTATTATTTTAAACCTTAGGGATTTACTTCTCTTTTTAAAATATGTTACTCACCTACGTTCTTTGTGTAATTGCTATTTCAGGTTGAATTTCACGGTGCATGACCCGTTCTAGAGACGAGCCCTTGTAGCCAGTGCTTGAAGACCCGGAATCTTTATTACGCACGGAACGCAGAGACACGAGGAACTCAAACTCAGTTGCTAAGGATGATCAATATAGAGCTGAGTTGGAGAGGCTCCGCAAGGAAGCACAAGATGCACAAGGTGCAAGAGTCACTGTGGACAATAATGTTGCCAGCATGGAGCGAGAAACTGAGGAGCTTAGAGTTCAAATGGTTGAGATACAAGCATCTCTCACATGCTCGATTCCCCAAAATCCGCCACCACCTGGCGAAGGGGTAGTTGTTGGAAACAATAGAGGCAACCACGGCGGAAACAGAAACAATGGGCAAAATCCTGCAGCCCAAGTGGAAAATGTTGATATTGACGACCGTCCTATGGTGAACTACTTCAGGACCACCCCAGCGGGCTACCAGCCGACCAAGGCCACTGATCAATGCAAAACATTTTGAGTAGCGCCAATCAATGATTAATATGGTTCGGAATGTGTGCTCATTCTCTGGAGCTCCGGGAGATGATCATAATGCTCATTTGCTGAACTTTGAGTCCACCACCTTGACACTACATGGTCATCGGTTTCTAGACGATACAGTTAAGTTAATGTTGTTTTCTTTTTATTTATCTGGAAAAGCAAAGAAATGGCTTTGGGAACTCCCAGCTAGAAGAATCACGACATGGACAGAGTGTTGCCAAGAGTTTATGAGAAAATACCTTCCACCTTCCAACGTTGCTCAGCAAATGGCTGAAATTACAAAGTTCACACAGGAGGAAGATAGTTCATTGGGAGATACGTGGAAGAGGTTCCGCCAGATTCTTCGTAGGTTCCCTAATCATTGGGAGCCATGGCATAAGCTTCTTCATTATTTTTACAGCGCATTGGACAGGGAAACGACACATGAGCTGCTAGCTGGGGGCAACTTCATGGGGTTAGGAATACAGAGAGCTCAAGACCTGCTGAACAGTGTGGCAAAGAGAGAGACTACAAGGTCAGAGACTCGTAGATATTCAAAATCTGGTATTCCGGTCTAGCCAACAAAATTGATTCGATGGAGCAGAAAATGGAATCTATGACCTCAGCCTTTCACAGCTTGAATCCTTCGACAAAGGTGAAATCTATGGGGGAGATATTAGCAGACGAGAATCAGGTATATGACGCTGGTGTGGAAGATGTGAATTTCATGAAAAAGCAGTAGTGGCCAAAACGCACCATCCCAACAACCGCCACCATCCTAATTTTAGCTATGCCAACCCAAATAGTGGACTTTATGCACCAGGACAGCAACCTAATTCTTAATGTCAAGCTCAGAGGCAATTCCCGTAGCAGCAGGGACAACAACAACAACCAAATCCAGACATATATAGCCTTCTGTGCACAAGAGATTCCGGCGGGGAGACCTCCGTGTACACCGTAAGTAGAGGATCAGAGATAGCACAGGAAGAGTTGGGTTGTGTGTAGGGAGAGAGTAAGGCAGTAGTAATGTTTGAGAGAGAGACAGAGGTTTGGCAGAGCTTCCGCGTATGGCTAGTGTGTTCTCCTTTGTATGGAAAGGTTAACGTCCTATAAATAACGGAGAATGTGACCGTTGCAGTGTGGTTAATGCGCCCATTAATGGCGGCTTAATTAGCTTAACCACAACGGCACGTTCGTCCTCATATATAGGGACCGTTACAGCACGTTATGCGCGAATACCGGAACTGTTATGAGGTTGACCGGGTTTGACCGGATTGACCGGGTTTATGGAGCTCGTGCCATAAATCTCTCAAAAGCAGTTACTAAAGGTCGCGCGCGGGCTTGGCTCGCACGCGACAGGACTTACTCTAGCCTCCAAACCACTAAGTCTCTACAAGTCCCGTGCAGTGGTATGCGAGGGCTCTGTCTCGCAGCCCCCACATGGATCAGCGCGGCTGGTGATCCAGTGTGTGTGGAGCACAATATGGTGTGCTGGATGGCTGCCACGTGGCCAAGATCTGTCAGCTCAGAAAGCACTATCTACATTAGCCCCCTTTCTGCGCGTGAAGACTCATAGCTGTATAGACTTCCATGCGCGGAAACCAACATACGCGTCGCCGCCACGCACCAATTCAAATACGAGTAAATTCAGCCCCCGTGCGTGCCATTATGACCTAAAACCCCTAGAGTCGTGCCGTCTGGCCTTTAGGGTTTTAGGCGTGACGTCAGCTTGTCCTGTGATTGCGCGATTCGACGGTGACGGTTGCGATTCGACTACTGAAAGGACGCAACCCTTCATTGTTTTTTGGATAAGTACTCTTTACTCTCCATTGTTGCAAAGCATCACTTCTTTCTCTTAAAGTGAATGATACCCGGAAGTCTTCGAGAGCAGATTCAAATAATCAATCACAAGTTAACTCTTGTCAATCGTCTTCTTCAACTGTGCGCATCCAAGCAAGCTTTACCAAAACAAGGTTGGCCTTGTTTAATTTTGTTTAACATACCGATGTACGCTTTGAACTGTGTTGGATCTGCAAACCCATGACATATTATCTGTTGAAACTTGTGAAGAAGCTCCAATCTTTGGACCCAATTTTGATTTAATCCTTCGATGATAAGGACCTTGGATGTAGGGTTTTCAAATTTCTAATAATGCAAACAATTTCCAACTCCTAATTTCTGAAATTGATACCAGAAACTGTTCATCTTTCTTCCCATAGATCTTGAATCTCCAAATTCAAACTGAAGTGTGTGCATATTTCTCCCCCCTTTTTTCTTGCTTTTCCGCAGGAATGTCAAAGACAAGAGGAACTAGACCCACCAAGGAGGACAAAGAAATACCTAATCTTCCACAAGCTCTTTGGCGAAAAGCCCCCTACCTGGGTAGCAAGGACTTCTACCATGCGAGAGTTAAGGCAAAGAAACTGCCTGCTTCTGTCCCTAATGAGGGATTGCTAACATTAACCCCTCTAGTTAACTCAGCCTTGCTTGATTTGATCGGCTCCGAGGACGTGGTTCGATTGGGAGTCGAAAATGGGTACTTCCCATATGCTGCGATTTCCACCCAAGCTTTTGTTCTGAAATTGGACTACATGGATGAATGGATTGACCATGTGTTGACCAATCATGCTGTGACTCTCAACGAGGCCGGCGTATACTTCGCCGTTCGTGCTATGAAGGGTGCTGCCGTGAATATGGACCAGTCCATGCTTCTAAACCTTCTTTCCCGCTACTCGCCTGCGACTCACACTTTTCACTTTGCTGAGTTCGAGGCTGCTCCCACACTCGAGGACATGCATATGATGTATGATCTGTCTCCCATGGGCGAGGTGGACCCTTTGAGTCCCTTGAGGACGGATGCGGAGATTGCTTTGTACACGCAGATGGAGGAGTGCTTGTCAGAGGTAAAGAAAATCTCCACCCGGTGGACCACTACAAAAGCCCTTCCTGACTAGCAGTTGGTGGACACATCTGCGAAGAACACTTGGAATAAATGGGTGCAATACTTCTTCCGTGATTATGCGAACAGCAGCATCACCAAGAAGCTTCTAAGTCAAGACCCAAGGGCCAAGAATTACGTGGAGGGTAAAGGCTATCACTTGACCCTTTGTGCTTTCCTCTGTGCCTGGCTGTCAAGGTACTTAATCGATGGTCACCCGCACGATGGGGTCTTCTACCACGTTCTTCCGCTTGCTGTGAAACTGGCCCTTGGCCAGAAAGTCGCACTTGGACCCTTGGTCTTGGGCACGCTGTACTATAGACTGGATCAGCTAGTTGTGGCCATGAAAGAGTCGCGTGGCCGCCTCGACATACTGACTTTCGTCAACATTGCCTTCTTGACGATGTGGGTCTTTGAGCGATGGCCTTCTTATGCCCCAACTGCTTCTAAGCCCAACAGGTGGTGTCCCCCAGGCGCGATGGAGGAGCGTAACAGCGGCAGAGCTGCAAGATGGTTCGGGACGAACAATACCAAGTGCGTTTGGAGCCTGATATGCGACAATCGGCGAGAGTTCATAGCCATGCCCTATGCCATGCGTATTGAAAACGTGCGATGGTTTCCAAAGCTGTACCCTTCTAAGGGTGTTGTCTTCTCAGAAGAGCTCCTCTTCATAGAGGGATCGCATTTCCATGAGCGCTATCGCGAATTCTTTTGCTGGTGCCTGCGAGGTTCCCTTACTGCTCTCGCAGAGCATATTCGTGAGCTCGCGCCGAGGTATGAGAGGATTACCGTGGATGTTGATCCCACTCGCGTTTCTCCCCAGTTCAGCTTTGATGCAGTGGCACCATCAATCTGGCCACAGTCTATTATCAGAGGCTGCTATAAGCGTTTGTTGACAAAAGAGTGCAAAACAGTCTTCATGAGCAACCTTCCCTTTGAGCAACCTGCGGGTAACCGCGAAGGTGGTTGTTCTAAGAACTGGCTCGCATACTGGCATGCCCAGCAGAAAAGATTTGAGACGCAGTCAGCCCCTCAGCCAAGCAGAGCTCCTGTGATCAAAAGAAACTCTTTTCCGTTTCGTCCCAACTGCAGTCTGGACGAGTCTGAATATGGTTGCTACTCATTGTTGGATCATGAGAACCATTTGTGCCCTGCTGTCATTCTGGATGAAAAGATTGTCGCAGTTAAGAAAGGCGACTCGCATGTCATCAGATATAGCGAGACTTTTGCTAAGGTAAGCAACTTCTTTTGCATGCGTTAAGCTTCTTGATTTTCTCATATTGACATCTTTATTCTACACTGCCTGCTGTAGTGCCATGTGCGGAGGTTCGCATCTGGCGATCGTTCCAAGTCGCTGGTTAACACCATTGTTACCACAAGAAGACAAGGACAGACGTTCCTGCTAGCATCGAGGATGGATCCTGAGGTCGAAACCAGGATTCGCGGGGTCATGAAAGCTTTTGCTGACTCGCTGATAGATAATGCTCTGGCCTTGTCTCCCCCTAGAGGTGACCCGTCTCCTCCAGCGACTGTCGCGCCAAGAGCAAAGAGACCCAGACAAAGGGGAATTACAATTTCTTCCCCTAGAAGCGCTCCAACTTCTCCTCCTGCGAGGTCCCTTTCTGCTAAGGACAAGGGCAAAGGTCGCATGACCAGTAAAACGCGGAAGGAGCTCGCAGCGGAGACCTTCGTTCCATTCGACCAGGAGGAAGAAGAGGAGAGGCGGGAGCCAAGAGAAGGAGATGAAGAAGAAGAATAAATAGCAAATGTGATACATGAGGAAGAATCAGGAGGTACCTCCATCGCGTTTCCCTTCTCATTATCGTAATTCTTTTGCAAATCGATCTTGAACCAATCGTTTCTTCGCAGATGATGATGATGATGAGACCATCGGTGGCCTTTTGGCCAAGAGACAGAAGAGGGATGCTCATCCTGGCATTTCTGACGAACCCATAAGCGAGGACGTTCTCGCCGAGTCCAGGAAGACAGCCGCGGAAGCTGCTGAAAGGAGAAGGCAGCGAGAAGAGGAGGAGCTCGAGCGTGTGAGGCAGCGGAGCCTCGAAGAGCAACATGTTGATGACTTAGTGCGTCCAGCTGATGAGGAAGCTGCGCTTCCCGAAGAGGTGGCTCCTCAAGCAGAAGAGGAGGATGCGGCTCCCGAAGAGGATGTGGCAGCCTTAGAGCATGCCCAAGCAGACTTTGAAGAAATCGCAGGCGGCAATGAAGGTGAGATTTTTAATCTCGCAGTAACTTATCGAGATGTGATTGTGGGTGCATTAAAGCATGGTGTGTCAAAAACTGACATTCGCCGTTGGCTAGTAGGCAAGTGCGGTGAACCCTCAGGTAATCACTCGAACAATATGCATGAACTAGGCTTAGCAACTCAAAACATAATCATGACCGGTTTCTTCGCACTCCAAGTCACGCTCATCTTAAGGACATTCTTAATGAAGACACATTAATAGAGCGAGGTTCCACGTCCTTAGCGTATGACGAGGATATGGCAATCCCACCTTCGCGTGGAGGTGCTTGCTCTTAGCTTAGCAAAGATAATAAAATATCATACGATACAAGTTACCTCATACTATCGCATTTTGATTCGCAGGCAATGCTGATGGACCCGTGCGGGAGCAAAGAAGTCAACCTTCTGCGTCCTATGTCCCGGTGCCGAGTTCCCATACCGAGAAGCCCGTCGCAGCTGCTGAATACGTAGGAGAGCCTTTTGAGGACGTTATCGAACTTTCTGATGATGCCGAGGCTGACACTGTGCTAATGGAGGACGATGTCCATGCTGGTGCTGAGGAAATGGGAACAAGTGCTGTTGATGCTACCGCACCTGAGAGTGTCCCTCGCCAAGCAACTTCGGCTGTCACTACGCCTCCAGCGATGAGTGAGTCGGCGGCACCTCTTCCTGCGTGGAGCTTTTGGGGCTCGCAGGTCAGGGCTGCAATCGCAACTGGTGCGGCTTATACTCTTCCTCCCAACAATGAGGAATTAGAGCTCGCAGCTGATAGAAGGGCTATGGAACGAGGACAGTCTTCGACCGTCCCAGCAATGCGCATTCCTTCTCTTCATGAGATCCTTGAAGGAACTGGTAAGTCGTGGTTTGCTGTTTGCATTTCGCATTTTTCATTTGCAATTTAGATAGTATGACTTGGCTTTGATATTGCTTCAGGTTTGAAGCAAGCCGATGTGGACTGGCATGGTCCGGATGCGCCTCGCCTACCCCCAATCATTTGCGATATCTCTGGAGATAGGGCCCTTTGACAGGAGGCTGTTTCTTACCGAGGCCGTTTGGATTTTGGATCAGCTGTCTGCGGCCACGCCTGCGACCATTTCTCCTCAGAGTGCTGAACTGCTTTTTGACATGTGCCAAAATCTTCTCGCCAAAGTTCAAGGCAGGCTGGGTTTTAAGTTTCTTATGAAAAGAGTTACCCTGATTCGCGCAACCGTAACTTTGAAACTCGGTCACCAAAACCTCGCAGCTGAGAAGCAGAAGGTAGAGCAGCAAAAGCAAAAGGTTGAAGAGGCTATGAAGCTCTATCATGAGATGAATGCCAAGTGCGAGCAATTGAAGCAGGAAGTGGAGAAGGTGGAGAATCTGAGCCGTCAGTTCACCCCTCATGACTCCTTGACCAAGGGTTTACTTTGACTTTTGAATTTGAAAAAGTAGCAAACAAATAGCTGAAACATTAATGTAATGTTGCTGGGGTTTCTCCCCCCCTTTTTTTAACAAAAGAATCGAAGTGCCCATTTTGCCCTTTCCGGGATTTGATGGAATATCTCTGTGCATATCAATTTATGACGTCAGCAATTGATATTCTGCCTTGACTTTCGCGCTAATTTCTCATAAGATAAGCACGATTTCCTTGGGAAGTCCATCCGAATCATGACCATCCGTCATTAATTAGGATACGCAACTGAATCTTCGTAGCCTTTAGTAGGGTAACTGATCGTTACCGCTTTTCAAGGCGTAAGTGATTGACCTTACCCTCTTTTCGAATTCTGCTGACTCATCTTGGCAACTGAAGAGTCTCCACAAGGTCTATATAAAACCTGCCTTTTGCCATTTGGGTTCTTCATCCCAAAAATGTGCTTTGCCGTGAGTCCTTACGACTGCTGGCTTCAACGCTTGCTGTTCGTTGATTCATGGCAATTCAAAGTTTTGAAACCTGAGTTTGCACTGTGTGCTATAGAAACAGCTTCCAAGATCCGCTTCATAAGGCTTATTGATCTTTATAACCATCTCAAAGAAGATGAAGATAATACCTCATGTTTGTTCGAAGAATTTTCTTCGTCTATTATGTTTGCAGGTCATGTTTCCGGCCGCCTCCCGTTGAGGTGCAGCGCCGTAGTGACCTTGCTACCGACTCGTAATGAACGGCGGGATTCTCCTCCAGCATCCCTGGAGGAGAACTTACTGCCCCCACGTTCTTGAACTCAGGAGGCGAGCCAATGCCCTTGTCTATCAAGACAAGGAGCCCAGTACCAGAGGAATGACTGCTTCCCCTGTTTTGCACGATTGCATACGCCGGAACAGGTGGTTCCTCTGGTACATATCTTGATCAGACAGGGGCCTTGTCCGATCCTGAGATCTTGGACGTAGCATCACCCAGATCTTGCTGCTAGGGATGAAGCGAATGGCGAGTTGATCTCTTCGCAGAAGCATCCTACTTGCTACAGATCTTTGGCCGCAGATCTGTGTATCGCATAGCCGGTGTTAGGACCGTTAGGTTCATCCTTTTTCAGCTAGGATTCCCTCGATGTGTAACTTCTCGCTTGTAAGTTACTTTTCGAATGCATTGTAAGCCATGTTGGCTGCGTAGTTAGCTTGATTTAAGCTTTTTCGCTTGTAAGCTGTTATCTAGACAGATAAATTGTAAGTCCTTTTGACTCATAATGACAAATCGCTTTTGTATGATCTGCTGTCTTGTTACAACAAAATACAATTTCGCATGCGTATCGGCAGATTTCGCCTTTGGAGTGCTATATGAACACTTTGTATTGTTTTTAGATCATTCAAGATCGTGTTTTCGCAGCCGTGCCATCTTGGCAGATGGACTTGCGGTTTGCTTTCAGATTCAAGTACAGGTGCCATCTCATCAGATAGACCTTTCTAGATCACTTAAGATCATTTTGCATAATGTTGCTATCACAATAGATAGACTTAACAACGAATTTCAAATTGCATTCGTAGAATGCTGCTATCGCGGCAGATAGGCTTGAAAGATCATTTAAGATCATGTTCGCAGGGGCTGCTATCTTAGGAGATAGGCTTAGAAGATCGATTAAGATCGCATTTGCATAGGCTGCTATCGTAACAGATAGGCTTAGAAGATCAATTAAGATCGCATTTGCGTAGGCTGCTATCGTAACAGATAGGCTTAGAAGATCAATTAAGATCGCATTTGCATAGGCTGCTATTGTAACAGATAGGCTTAGAAGATCAATTAAGATCGCATTTGCAGAGGCTGCTATCGTAACAGATAGGCTTAGAAGATCAATTAAGATCGCATTCGAGTAGGTTGCTACCGCGGCGGATAGGCTTTTGCTAACAGTAATAATAAACCAAATGAAGCAATATAAAAAGCCAGAAGTATGAAGTTTTTCTCATTTGGGAGAAGCCTTTTATTATAGTACTCTCATATGGGATAGATGAGATTACAATTCTCTCATATGGGAGAGAAGATTGCGCGAATCATAGCTATACAAGGCATAAGGCAACGTTGTAATAAAACGCATAAAATGAGAGAAGTCAAGGATAGTACTTCTTAATCCAGCGCATGTTGACTGAGCTTGGGGTTGAAGTCGTTCCGTGCAACCTCCGTATGCTGCAGTAGCCACTGTCAAAGACTTCTGTGACTTCAAAGGGTCCTTCCCAATTGGCTGCGAACTTTGGGTGAGCCGCTTCTCGCATGCAATGGTCGGATGCGCGCAGGACCAAATCTCCAACTGCGAAATCTCTACGTTGGACTGTTTTGTTGTACGCACGAGCGATCCTTTCTTGATACTGCTTGTTGGTTATCGTACAATGCGTGGAAGGCCAATCTTTCCGAATTAACTTTCACCTCCGCAGGTACCACAGCCTCAGCCCCATAGCATAGGAGGAATGGTGAGACCCATGTGGGTGTCCTTGGGGAAGTCCGGTAAGCCCACAGGGCTATGCTTAGAGAATCAGCCCACTTTTTGTGATCATCTGCGACCATCTTGCTCAAGATCCTCAACAGCGTCTTGTTGGTCGCTTCTGCTTGACCATTCCCCTTCGGGTAGTAGGGGGTGGAGCATATCTGCCTGATGTTGTATTCTGCTAGCTTCGCAGCCACCTGGCGATTAACAAAAGGAGTACCACTATCTGAAAGGATGGTGTTGGGTATTCCGAACCTGCATATGATGTTTTCTTGAATGAAGTGGACCACAGCTAGCGCATTTGCCGTCTTCAGTGGTATCGCCTCCACCCATTTGGTGAACAGCTCCGTCGCGGTGAGAATGAAATGATTTCCGTGCGAAGTTGGTCGGATGGGACCAATGAAATCTAGAGCCCATGTGTGAAATGGCCATGGCTTTCCCAATGCGTGTAGATCTACAGCAGGAGCGTGCACTAGGTTACCTTTAAATTGACACTCCTGGCAGCGTCGTACTTTGGTGCGGCAATCAGCCTCCATCGTGGGCCAGAAATATCCAATTGAGAGGAGTTGCCTGCATAATTTCGCACCTCCTTGGTGTTCCACCTGATGAGAAAGGTCCATGACTTCTTGTGCTTCTCTGTCGTCTAGACATCGCAGCAAGTTGCCCTCATGACCTCTTCTCCAAAGCAGGTTCTCTTGTACCACGTATCGGGATGCTTTCCTTTTCAACTTCTCAGCTTCTTTTCTCGATTCAGGTACGGTGCCCTAGGTGAGAAATTCGAAGAGTGGTTTCCTCCAATCCGCATCATCATCGGTTAGAGCGATGAGTAAAGAATCCTTAATCAGTGCGCAACTCTCGCACTTTCCCTGTATTAGTGCTGCGGCTGTTGACATGTCTGGCCAGTGAATGCCATAACTCTGGGCTTTCCGGTAGTTTGATACTTCGCTTTCTCTGCAAGCATGTTGATGAATCTTCTCTAGCAGCGATTGTCCCTCTTGCTCGGAGACACATCGCATTAGTATTCCGCCAGGGCCCTTGTAGTAGAGCGTGTTGTCATGTATGCAATACCCCTTTGTGAGTATCCAGTTTTCGCTGCTGGTGCCTTCTGCGATGGCTCGTAGGATTGCCTTTCTCCAGTCTGCATCGTCTATGTGTCCATCATCGCATGCGTCTTCTGTTAACGCCGACGATGTCCGCACTTCGATGGAGATCCTTGCGGGAAATTTGTCCGAACTAACCTTGGACCTCAAGGTGGCCAAAGCGTCTGCATGTTTGTTGTCCGCTCGGGGCTTGTGCTCATACTTAACGTCGCAGAATTGCTGCACCAGCTTTCGTACTAAAGTCCGATAGGACAGAAGGTTTATCTCCTTCAAACCGTACTCGCCAGAGGCTTGCTTGACGATTAGCTTGGAGTCTCCCATGACCGTCAGATTGCTTACTTCCAAAGCTTTCGCTGCACGAATTCCCGCGATGAGAGCCTCATATTCTGCTTCGTTGTTGGTGACTGCGAAGTCAAGCTTTGCGGACATCTGTATGACCTCCCCATCTGGTTTGGTCAAGACTATCCCAATGCCTCCACATTTCCTCGTTGACGAACCATCGAAATGGAGCGTCCAATAGGGCACATCGATTGCATAAATTTCAGGTCCCTCGAGTTCTTCTTCGATCACAGGCTCATGACTGTTGTCGGGGAATTGCGCCAACAAATCCGCTACCGCCTGCGACTTGATCGCTCGCGGCCGAACACATGTTATATCAAACTGGGAAATGGTCATATACCATTTTGCCAATCTTCCTCCAGGAGTAGTGTGAGTTAGCAAATATCCTATGGGATCACTTTTTGTAACCACCACCACTTCGTGCGACGCAAAGTAGTGTCTCAACTTCTCTATTATGAAGAATAGGGCAAGGCAATGACGCTCAATGTCCGTGAACCTTGATTCTGCGGGCTGCACAATGCGAGAGATGTAGTAGATGGGCCTTTCTTGACCCTCGTACTCCTGAGCCAAGAGTGCTCCTATGGATTTCCTCGTTGACGTCAGATACAGCAACATGGTGATCCCAACTGAGGTGCGATCATTATTTTTGAAGACGTCAGTAGCTCCTTTAGCTTCCCGAACGCAGCTTCGTGCTCCGGGGTCCAGTTGTATGCGGCATCTTTTTGAGAAGATTACTGAAACAGAAAGTAATCTCGGCAATCGCTGGGATGAATCTTCTCAGATACGATAGCTTCCCCAAGAATGTCTTCAAGGCACTCTGGTCATGCGGCGGAGTCATGCTGATGATAGCTGAAACTTTCGCAGGGTCAGGCTCGATTCCTTGACGATGTACCACGCATCCCAAGAATTTCCCTGACGTTACCCCAAATGCGCATTTCATAGGGTTCATCTTCAGCTGGAAGCGTCTGCATCTAATGAATACCTTCCGCAAATCTGCCAGGTGATCCGTCTCCTGCTTGGATTTAACCACGAGGTCATCTACATAAAATTCCACTTCTTTGTGCATCATGTCGTGGAACAGGGCCATCATGGCCCGCTGATAGGTTGCACCCGCGTTTTTGAGACCGAACGGCATTATTGTGTAGTTGAATACCCCCACGGGAGTAATAAATGCAGTTTTGCGCGCATCTTCAGGGTCCATCTTGATCTGGTTGTACCCGCTGAAGCCGTCCATGAAACTGAACATGCGATGACCCGCCGTCAAATCGATGAGCAAATCGATGTTGGGAAGCGGAAAATCGTCCTTGGGGCAGAAGCGATTGAGATCTCGGAAGTCCACGCAGATGCGAAGCTGTCCATTCTTCTTTACCACTGGCACAATATTGGCCAGCCATGTGGGATGGTGATTCGGTTCTATGAACCTGGCCTCCAGGAGTTTGACGATCTCCTGTTTGATCTTCACGTTAAGCTCTGGCCTGAAGCTTCTTGTGCTCTGCTTTACAGGCTTAGACCCCGGGATGATGTCTAAACGGTGCATGGTGATGCTTGTGTCCAGTCCGGGAATCTCATCATACTCCCATGCGAACACGTCTTTGTACTCAGTCAGGAGCCGCAATAGTCCTTGCTCCTCTTCGCTTGTGAGGTACGCGCTTAGAAAGACTGGCCTCTTCTTCTCCTCGTTCGGGCTGAGGAACTCTTCCTTTAGCTCCTGCTTTTGTGGCCTGGGTTTGTCTTCCATGCATTCGGGTGCTTCTTTGAGCTTCTCATCTGGAGTGCTCTGCATTAGCTTTTCTGTTACCGCAATCTGCTCGATTTGGTTGATTTGCCCAGGGATATCCCCATGCCCGCGTGAGGACGTCCCCGCGCACCTTCATATGCGATATCATTTCTTCCCGTTGGCGTAGAAACTCTCTATCTCCTTGCCTTCGGGGTCATGCTTTGCTATTCTCTTCAGAGTATACACGTTCTTTCGCTGGTAGGCGATCCGCGGCGCCTCTTCCCGCGTGGGCGGCTTTTCTTTGGCATCTTCCCTTGTCACCATTACTCCCGCAGGTGACTGATCCTTGATATCTTCCCATAGGGGTAAAGGAGTAGGGTTGAATGGTCCTGGTATTTTCTCGTCCGCCATCTCGGTGAACCACACCGCTTCGCTGAGATGTGCTTCATCCATGTTGAATGGATTCGTTGAAGCCGGTATCTCGACTATTCTGTCGTTCCAGATAGCTTCATGACTTGGTGAGCTGTTTAAGGGACCGCGTCAAAGCGATGAATCCAGGCTCGACCTATGATCATGTTATACGTAGTGTTCGCATCTATGACATAGAACTTTGCTGAGCACTTGATTTTGCCGATCTGGACGCCCAGGCGGATCCATCCTATCGTCATTCTGGAGTCGCTTCCAAATCCCATCAGCGGAGATGGACGCCTGACAATCTTGTACTCGGGGATCCCTGCTAGTTTCAGTGTGTGGAGCGAAACGACGTTGACCGCTGCTCCTCCATCGACGAATGCTCTTTTGAACTCGACGCCATTGATGATGGCCGTCACATACAGAGGCCTCTGATGGCTCGCATCTGTCTTTTTGTCGCTGGCGGAAAAGGTCATAATCTTTTCTGTAGAGCGAGACGCCCTGACGACCTTCCCATTGGAGACTACAAGATCCTCCTCGTAGTCCTCTGCTATCCTCAAGATTGCTTTCGTCATTTCTTTCCGGCACTTCTCGGAGAAGTTCATCTCGTCGAAGAATCTGCTAAAGTCGTGCGACCCCTTCATCCGGTCGGCACGTTCGTCCTCCGTGTCTACGCTGTAGTCCTCGTCACCATGGACTTCGGCAATGATGGGTAGACCATCCTCTGCGACCTCTTCCAGATCCACAATCGAGATCATGGCGACCTCTTTACCTTTCGAGTCTTGTTCCGCATGGGCAGGAAGTGGTTTGTTGCGCAAATCCTTCGTGTGATCGCTGACGATCAGCTCGCCGTTCTTCATCTTTTGGCTGAATACGATTCTGATCTTCTTACAGTCCGCTGTGGGATGCATGACCTTGCCGTGGTATTCGCACCACTTCGGGTCCCTCACCATCTCCTTGGAGGGTGCTTTCTCGAGTGGGGGTAGGACACCGTCCTTGCGCCACTGCCTGCAGAGGTCGCTTGCTTCTTCCACCGAGCACGGCAGAGGTGGTGCGTCGAAGTTCACAATCTTCGCCTGCTTCTGGGGTGAAACTTTATTGACCTCAGCTTCGCGTCCCCTCTTGTAACTAAACCTCCCGATCTTGTAGGTGGTACCGCTCGAGGATCGCTCCGGAGCGTTTTTCTTTTTCTGCCTCTCCACTATAGGCTCGATGTTCTTCGTGTATTCGATTAGTTTTGAAAACGTGGGTGTTTGTAGGTTGATGAGCATACCTTTGTATTCATCTCGCATGCACTGCAGGCATATCTCTACAAGCCGACTTTCGAGCATCGGATCTTTGCATTCCAAGGACTTCGCCCTGAACTTCTTGATGAAATTTATCCCGTCCTCTTCGCGTTTCTGATACATCCGCGAGAGGTGGATCATTGTCACCTTTTCCTCCATCTGGAAGAACTTGGTGTAGAACTTTTGGACCATGTCGTCCCAAGTCTTGACGGACCCAGCTTCCAACGTCCTGTACCACTTGTATGCCACGTTTCCCAAAGACTTCGGGAATTCTCGCATCAGCAGTTTGGGATCAGCTCCATACGGCCCCATGACATCGATGAAACGCATGACATGTTCATGAGCGTTTCCATTGACATCCTCGAACTTATCCCATTTAGGAGCCTTGTACCCAACCGGGTTTGGCATGAGATAGATCTCCCGCGGGATGGGTGGATCGTTGTCTAGCTTCGGGATGATGGTATCCGCGAACGATTGGTGATCAAGAATGGTGTCTATGCGCTTCTGCAGAGACGTCATACACTCTGGGGTGTTTCCCTGGGTAGCAGGTGGAGGGGTTGCCGAAGGCGGAGGCGACACATATGCCGCAGGAGGATTGGGGACGTATTGAGCGTTCGCATTACCCCAGATTGCCGTTGGAGGAGGCAAGGGATATTGCGAGGCTGGATTAGGTACCAAGGCCGGAGGCTGAGGGGTGTGAGCAGTGAGAGGCAACATTTGGGCTGTTGACCCTTGGATCAAGGGTAACTGCGTAGTTGCTGGTGGAGTCTCCAGATTAGGGTTGGGGGGTGTGGTTGACACTCCCAATCCCTGAGCGATAGAGGCTCCTCCTCCCTGAGAGACGGCGGTGGCTTGCGCAGGGTTCGGTGCAAGGGTCCCCAAGACAGCCATGATCCGTTCTAGCTGCGCAGATTGAGCTTTGAGGGCTTTCTCCTGACCTTGGATGGTGGCGTCCAAGGATTCTAGCGTCGGTGCCTCACCGGGGGTCGTAGGAGTGCGGCGGGTCTCCTCTCCCGAGGCGGCTTCGGTGGAAGGCGATCTGTTACTAACATCATCCTCTTGAGACATGGTTGCTTTTTTGGTAAGTTCACGTCGGGTTCACCAAAATGTGCACAAGAGATTCCGGTGGGGAGACCTCCGTGTACACCGTAAGTAGAGGATCAGAGATAGCACAGGAAGAGTTGGGTTGTGTGTAGGGAGAGAGTAAGGCAGTAGTAATGTCTGAGAGATAGACAGAGGTTTGGCAGAGCTTCCGCGTATGGCTAGTGTGTTCTCCTTTGTATGGAAAGGTTAACGTCCTATATATAACGGAGAATGTGACCGTTGCTGTGTGGTTAATGCGCCCATTAATGGCGGCTTAATTAGCTTAACCACAACGGCACGTTCGTCCTCATATATAGGGACCGTTAAAGCACGTTATGCGCGAATACCGGAACCGTTATGAGGTTGACCGGGTTTAACCGGATTGAACGGGTTTGACCGGATTGACCGGGTTTAGGGAGCTCGTGCCATAAATCTCTCAAAATCAGTTACTAAAGGTCGCGCGCGGGCTTGGCTCGCACGCGACAGGACTTACTCTAGCCTCCAAAACACTAAGTCCCTACAAGTCCCGTGCAGTGGTATGCGAGGGCTCTGTCTCGCAGCCCCCACATGGATCAGCGCGGCTGGTGATCCAGTGTGTGTGGAGCACAATATGGTGTGCTGGATGGCTGCCACGTGGCCAAGATCTGTCAGCTCAGAAAGCACTATCTACACCTTCTAACAAAGATGAATGAGAAGCTGGTTTCTATTGAGGCTACCGTGAAAAGCCATGAGACGCAGATTGGGTAGATAGCCAATCGGAAAACTAGGCTTCCGCCAGGCATGCTTCCATCTAACACTATCACTCCATGAGAAAAGTTGAAGGCAATCACCACTCGCACTGGAATTACTACAAAGGATCCTCTGTATCCTAGCGGCGCGCGAGCTAAAGCGACAAAAGCCACTGAGAAGGCTTTGAATGAAGAAAATCTTGTCCCCGCCGTGAGTTCCCAATAAAAGCACACAGTGAGGAAGTCAGAAGAGATGAAAAAGCCAAAGGAAGAATAAAGTGTGTGTGTGTGTGTGTGTGTGGTATCCGCGGAGTTTGAAGAGCCAAGAGGATGAAAATCACTTCGAAAAGTTTGTGGATATCTTCAAGAAGTTGCATATCAATATATCCTTTGCGGAAGCATCTCACAAATGCCGAAGTACGCGGAATTTTTGAAGGACCACTTATCTAACAGGAGACGCATGGATGATTTTGAAACTGTGACTCTTAATGAGGAGTGTAGGGCCGTCGTGCAGAAGGCGCTACCAAAGAAGATGAAGGATCCGGGCAATTTCATCACTCCTATGACACTAAGAGCTTCTTTTCATGGTAGGGCATCATGTGATCTTGGCGCAAGCATTAACTTGATGCCCACATCCGTCTTTTGAGCAGCTCGGTGTGGGAGATCTGAAACCCACTCGGATGTGCTTGCAGATGGCAGACCGCACCATCAAAAGCCAAAGGGGCGTGTTGGAGGATGTACTAGTGAGAGTCGAGGGACACATTTTCCCCACAGATTTTGTGATCCTAGACATGGAAGTTGATGATGATGTCCCACTTATCTTGTGACGAAAATTCCTTTCCGCGGGGAGAAAAATCATTGATGTTGCTAAAGGAGATTTGAAAATGCGGATCAACGATGAGAAAGTAGCATTCAATGTATTAGACGCGATGAAGTTTCCCACATACGCGGTGAGTGAGCAATGCTTTGGTGTGGAGGCATACACAACTGATGAGGAGGAAGATATGTTATGGAGCGACTATACGAAGAACTTGCTCTGCTGGATTTAAGCGAAAAAGAGCAAGCCATGGAGGCTCGGTGGCGCCAACCCGTACCCCTCTTTATTGAGGGAAGTAGGAAGGCTATTACTCCTTCTCTTGTTATTGCTCCTACATTAGAGATAAAGCCTTTACCTGCACATGGGAAATATTTATATCTTGGATCTAATGATATTTTGCCTATGATTGTTTCTTCTTTTTTGGAGAGGAAACAGGAGGAGCAGCTGCTGAAACTGTTGCAGGAAAGGAAAGCATATATGGGATGGACCATAGCAGATATCAAGTGGATTAGCCCCACAGTTTCCCAGCACAAGATCCGACTCATGGAGGATAGGAAGCCGGTAGTCCAGTTTCAGCGCCGCCTTAACCCTAATATGCCGAATGGGAGGAAGAAAGAAGTGCTTAAATGGTTGGAGGCGGGCAACATCTACCCGATTTCCGACAGCACATGGACTAGCGCGGTGCAGTGTGTCCCTAAGAAGGGAGGTATTACTGTGGTGGACGGGGAGAAAGGTGATCAAATTTCTACCCGTACCGTTACTCGGGGGAGGGTTTGCATGGGTTACCGCAAGCTCAATGATGCCACTTTGAAGAATCACTTCCCCCTGGCATTCGTCGATCAGATGCTAGATAGGCCGGCACACTATTCTCATTATTGCTTTCTGGATGGGTACTCCAGGTAAAACCACATTTCCATTGAGCCAGCAAACCAAGAGAAGACGAAATTCACTTGTCCATATAGGACCTTTGCTTTCAGACGCATGCCTTTCGGGTTATGCAATGCGCCTACTACTTTTCAGAGGTGCATGATGTCGTTCTTCTCGGACATGATGGAGTAGAACATTGAGGTATTCATGTACGACTTTTCCCTTTACGGTGATGGTTTTGATGAATTTTTGCAGCAGTTGGCCCGGGTTCTTGATAGGTTTGTTGACACCAACCTAGTGCTCAACTGGAGAAGTGTCACTTCATGGTGTCTGAGGGCATAGTTTTGGGGCAAAAAAATTCAAGCAAAGGCTTGGAGGTAGACAGGGCCAAGATTGTACTCATTGAGAAGCTTCCATACCCTACTTCTATCAAAGGGGTAAGGAGTTTCTTAGGGCATGCAGGGTTCTCTAGGAGATTTATCAGAGATTTCTCAAAGATACACCCACCACCAAGTTTCTTATTGGGGGAACTATTGGGCTCTTTGTTGTGAGAGCTATCGGGTTCCTTGTTGGGGGAACAATCGGGTTCCTTATTGGGGGATTTATCGGGTTCTTTGTCATGGAGCATCAGGCGCGCATTCTAACTCAAATTTGGAGGTTCACGTGCAATCGGCGTTCCGGTGCAATAGGGCATTCAACATGGAGCATTGGGCGTGTGGATCTCAATCGGGCTCATCCATTGCAAGAACCCGTATGAGTTGGAGCACCGGCATTGAGCGATCTTGTTCGAGCCGCTAAGAGGATTCAAGTCAAGGTGGAGACGGCTCGAATCAATCGGCGGATTTGGCTCGTGGCATGGAGCGATTGACGTGTCTTGTTGAACACGAGATTGATAGGTGACGCGTTACTGGGCGCAGATTGGTTGGTTACATGTTATAGGGCATGTATTGATTGACGGCGTGTTATTGTGCACGCATTGATTGTTGAGACGTTATTGGGCGTGTTTTGATTGGCGTCTTGGTGCGGTACTTTGGCGATGCAATTGGCATGACTTGTTTGATCGACACTTTTGTCACGAAGTGTCATTGGCGTGACGACTGGGGATATGCATTATGTCATGATGCATTAGGGTGTGTGTATTGAGACAAACAAAGCCTATGCATTTATTGAGACGCAAAGACGAGCTTGTTGTGGCGCATTGTGAATATATTCCAATACCGCAAAATTTGGGAATATATTATATGGTTGATTGGATTGATGACATCATTGGATTGATTGCTAGGGAACTTGAATCAAGGTGGAGATTTGTTATGTATTGGTGATTGAAGCCCCTAACTAGAAGTCGGACAAAGCGATGAAGCAATTGGCGAAGCAATGAAGCGAAGAAAGAAGCTGTTTTTTGGGTTTGCTATTTCTGTTCGTAATGTGTTCATGCGAACACTTCGAGTGTTCGTGCGAACAGTCTGGGTTTGGGGCGGCTGATTTTGTTTCCTTGTTCGTTTTTGGTATCTTCTTCGTTTCTTTGGGCACAATTCAGTATCCTAGGCCTATATAAATACCTAGGGTCGAGACATATTGAGTGTGGTTGATTGTAATTGCTTCTCATCAATAACACTAGTCTGTTTGATCCGTTGATGTAGCTAGCCTAAAAACTAGTGAACCACGTTATATCGTTGTGTTGTTCTTCATCTTCTTCTTCGTTCATCGTCTCTTTTTTATTACTAACACGTGGTATCATCGCTTCTGCATCGTTTTCTAACAAGATGATCTTAAATCATATGAAATTATATCAGCTTATCCAAACACGCTTTGTGTGGTGAGTGTTGGCACATGCTTTTAGTGTGGAATAACAATTAAGCATGTTGATCATAATCCTATTTTCTTCCCAAAGTTGGGCGCTTAATATAAGATTCTATTGTCAATTTTTCTCTAGCATCGATGTTCAAATGCCTAAACCTGAATTAGGTTTTCTTCATCATGAAATAAACGAAAACGAAAGTGAACGAAAAAACACCATTTCTCTGATTTGCTCACTGAGCCAAAAGATGCAGAATAAATCAATCTTACATCAGAGAAGAGAAGCATTTCTCTTAAGGAAGAAGAAGGAAAACAAACCTAACGGAAAGAGAAGCAAACAACCAATCCGTGAGAGCCACGTGGACTATCGCGGTAACAAACACAAGTTTAAACAAAACGACATCGTTCAATTTAAGTAAAGAATTAGAAAATAACAAAACGCCCCCTGGAAACAAGAACGGCCAGGATTAGAACTCTTCTCAGCGATCGAACGGTAGCTGCTGCATATCACTTCATGTCATCAGTTTGGAGCTGGTTGCAGTTTGGTCCACAGCTGAGAGAGTGTAAACTATTATACGCCCCCTCAAGTTGGGTGGAATGGAGAAGAACACCCAACTTGCCAAGGAGAACAGTGAATTTTGAAGGAGGAAGAGGCTTTGTAAGAAAATCTGCCAATTGCAAAGAACTAGAAAGATGTTTGAGTATGAGCTCACTTGCTTGGACTTTATCCTTGATCAAATGGCACTCCAAATCAATATGCTTGGTCTTTTCATGTAGAATAGGGTTAGCAGCTATTTGAAGTGCAGAAGCACTGTCACAATATACCACAGGAGCTGAAGATAGATGAACCTGAAGTTCTTGAAGTAGGGATTCTAGCCATTTGATTTCCCAAGATATAGCAGATAAGCACCTATACTCAGCTTCAGCTGTACTCTTGGCAACTACTGTTTGCTTCTTGGACTTCCAGCTGACCAGAGAAGTTCCAAAGAAAACCAGAAAACCTGAGGTAGATCTCCTAGTATCCAGACACCCTCCCCAATCTGAGTCCGCATATCCAGTGAGATGAAAAGTAGATTGGGAAGGAAACAAAATGCCTTTGGAACTAGTCCCTTTTAGATACCTCAAAATGTGATGAACAACTGAGAGATGATGATCTGTAGGGTGGCTAACAAATTGATTGAGTTTGTGAACTGCAAAACAAAGATCAGGTCTTGTATTGCACAAATAAAGCAATTTCCCAATTAACTGCCTATAAGTAATTGAAGATTGCTCATTGAGAGAAGTTCCAATATGCATACTCAACTTAACAGAAGCAGCCATGGGTGTGGAAGAAGATTTGTAGTCCAAATAACCAGTACTAGCCAAAATCTCATATGCAGATTTCTACTGACTGAGAAAAATACCAGAAGAGCATTTTCTTACCTAAAAACCCATAAAGAAAGAAAGTGGACCAAGATCCTTAAGCTTGAAAGAGTTGCTGAGAATTGTCTTGAAATTATGTAAAGCAGAAAGAGGAGTACCAGTCAAAATTATATCATCCACATAGACTAACAAATAAGTCTTGACATCACCCTTCAGATGCACAAACAGAGTGTAATCAGATTTTCACTGGGAAAAACTACGAGAGATAACAGTTTCGGAAAACTTAATAAACCATAGTCTTGAAGCCTGTTTAAGACCATATAGTGATTTTTGCAGTTTGCAAACTGGGTTAGAAATAGTCAATTCTGCAGAAGTAAGAGTGAGACCTTCTGGAATTGACATATATACCTCTTCTGATAGAACTCCATTGAAAAAGGCATTATTGATGTCTAGTTGCAGAATATCCCAGTGATTCACAGAAGCCAAACTAAGAAGAACTCTAAGAATGGAAAGTTTTGCTACAGGAGAAAAAGTTTCAAAATAATCCACCCCTTCTGTTTGTGTATAGCCTTTTGCTACCAACCTTGCTTTAAACCTGTCAATTTCTCCATTACTTTTGTATTTTATTCTGTACACCCACTTGCAGCCAATTTTCTGATGCCCTGGGGGTAAAGAAGTCAAACACCATGTATCATTATCTGTCAGGGCTTGTAATTCTTCATTCATTCCAGATATCCATCTATCATCTTGAATTGCTTGCTTGTAAGTATAGGGCTCAATTTGTCTACAGAAATTAGCCAGAACAAGTGACTGAGAGGAATCAGTGTTGTGTGAAAAATCTTTCCCAAAATTATAAACTTCAACTGAAGTCAAATGTGATGAAGACTTGCTTGAAAGAACATAATCTTTTAAATAAAATGGTTGAGTCCGCACTCTGCCACTTTTTCTAACTGATACTGGAGGACAATTAGATTGCATTTCTTCACATGATGGTTCAAGACATGATGGTGAAGACAAATGAGATTCAGATGTAGAGGAGGAGTCTTCAAAACGTAATGGTACACAAATTCCATCATTGGTAGACTGAATATCAGAACTGATATCAGCAAAAGGAAATATGTTCTCATGAAACACTACATTTCTTGAGACAAGAAAACATTGCTCTTGTAAATCAAACAACGTATAACCTTTTGTACCATACACATAGCCAACAAACACACATTTGGTGGCTCTTGAATAAAACTTTGTTCTGCCTTGTTGTAATGTGCTTGCATAGCATAGACATCCAAATACTCTAAGTGAAGAATAATCAGGCACTTCATGATATAAAGCTTGAAAAGGTGACTTACCTTGAAGCTTTGTTGTAGGAGTTCTATTAATGAGATAAGTTGCTGTAAGAACAAATTCTCCCCAAGAGGTGAGTGGAAAATTACTCTGAAATCTCAAAGATCTTGCCACATTAAGTAAATGTTGGTGTTTCCTTTCCACCACTGAATTTTGTTGAGGAGTCTCCACACAAGAATGTTCATAAATAATTCCTTTTTCTGCAAAGGAATTCACCATCTCTAACTCTGGAGCATTATCACTTCTGATTTTTTTATAGAAATCTGAAACTGGTTCATTACCAATTGGTAGAATGCAGGTATTATCTTATCAATATCACTCTTGTTATGCATCAAATACACCCAAGTAGTTCTAGTAGAGTCTTCAACCAAAGTGAGAAAATATATGTATCCAAAATGTGTCCTTACTTTGTAAGGACCCCATGTGTCACAATGTACCAAATCAAAGAGTATATGAGAAATGTTACCTTTCTTGGGAAATGGTAATTTTCTTTGTTTAGCTAGAGGGCAGATATCACAGGGTTGACTTCCAATGCTTTTGATTTGCTGATTCATTAAACCAGAAATAATCTCCAGCTTCTTAGATGAAGGATGTCCAAGCCTTTTATGCCAAATACCAGCATCATCATGTGAGTGTCCAACTGACAAACTCATTACATTTGAAGTCTGGAAGAAGTAAAGACCTTTATCTCTAATACCTGATCAAATCACATCACCTGAAGAGGTCTTAAAATGGCATTCATTACCATCACAATGGAAAACACAGTTCATGTGTTTAGTAACTTGAGAAAAAGATATAAGATTGAACTGAAACTCTGGCACATATATCACATCATTGAGAAGAAAGTTGGTACTTAACCTCACTGTACCCATGTGTGTGACTACAGTGGTCTTCCCATTAGGTAGATGCACATAAGTGTGATGAACTGGCTTTGCATCATCAAACAGTTCTAATTGTGAACACATGTGATCTATTGCTCCAGTGTCCAAAATCCATCTTTTATTAAAACACTCCATAGATTCGACTCCAGATTGTACGGAAAAATAACTAACAACACCACCCATAAAATGATGACTATTGTGAACTGAACTAGCTGAACTTGATGGTGATTGAAGTGGTGAGTCCTGATATCCAACAGCTCCATAATTGGGTGTAGAAATCTTCAAATCTGTAGGATTTTTCATTTGACTATTAGACAATTGATTACTCAAAAGAGTCATTAGGTGTTGAGCTTGTGCAACACTAATTGTGACATTTGATAAACTTGGAGAGGTATCTGAAACTGGAGCTTCTGCCATTGCATTATGAGCTCTTGGCTTGCTATTAGTGAATTTGATATTTGGAGGAAAACCATGTAGTCTATAACATTTTGCTTTCACATGACCCTCATGACCACAATGATGACATATCAGTGGTTTACCAGGATTTCTTACAAAACCTGAAGTTTGAGAAGGAGAGTTTGATCTTGCAGCAACATATTTAGGAGAATAATTGTTGTTTGAGCCACTGGCATTCATAGCCAATATGTGTGACTGAACTGAATTGCATTGCAATTCCATTTGCTTCTCTTGTTGTACCACTTTGGCAAACACTGCATTCAAAGGTGGCATTGGATCTGACAAGAGTAACTGATCTCTGACTGAAATGTATTCATTGTTAAGCCCCATTAGAAACTGCATGATTTTGTCTAATTCCTGTGACTGTTTCCATCTATTAAAAACACCACATTGACATTGAGATAATGCACCACAATCACGGCTAGGTAAGGGTTTGTAACTAGATAACTCATCCCATAAACTTTTCAGTTTGGTAAAATAAAGAGTGACTGACATATTTTCCTGCTTCAAATTGATGATTAACTGTGTTAACTGAAATATTCTTGGCAAATTTCCCTGTGAAAACCTCTCAATCAAGTCTAGCCATACTTCTCTAGCAGTTGATCTACACACCACACTTCTTACTATCTCTTTTGATACTGAATTCAACAACCAAGACATTGTTGGAATAGATGCCCTAGAGGCAATCTAGTTTAGTATGAATTTGTAATTGGCTAGAAATTCATTTATTATTTATTGGATATTTAATATAATGAAGTCCTTAGATTTACAATCGTGTTGTTTATCTTAAATATCCCTAGTCAAGTATAATGATTAAATGGGACAATCATCTATAGACTAGTATGGGGTTGGATTGATATGGAGATATCACGATCCAACACATAGGTGTGCATTACGGAATGTTGCACTGGATTGACCCATTACCGAGAAGGCTACATACACGTTATGTTGAGTCACAAGTGCTTCTCGGGTACAATGGTATTGTCATCCTTAGACTTGAAGTCACTAGATATTCTAGTTGTGGATCATTGTGATCTTGGTAGCGTTAAACGCTACACCGTAACTGGGTAGTTATAAAGGCGTGTACTTGATACAATGAGAAGCAAGCTTAGAGATCGTAGTGGACGTAGAGAGGATTTGCCCCTCCCACATAACGGGAGCAAATATCCAAGGCCACTCGAGGATAGTGCTTATAGAATGTCTGGCCAGACTCAAATAAATCAATATATGAGATATTGATGTTATTTGCACGAATAAGGCTATTCCATGGATCGAGAAACTAGGGATTGGATATACGAGTGTGACTTGTATGTCTCGTGTCCAATCCGGATATGGAGGCAAAGGGATGAGACAATTACTTGTACAAGGTTGTCTAGATGACTATTCTATTAGTTGGCTAGAATGGATGTTTTGCTAGAAACCGCTCCATATTAGCAAAGAGTTGCTACCAACTAGATAGAACCTATGGGGTCACACGCTATATAGAGTTGTACTAGATTGTGGAATTAATTAATTGGATTAATTAATTAGAAGGATCACTTTGCAAACCCTTGCAAACTTATTAGGGACTAATTTGCAAGGAAGGGACTAAATTGAACTCTAGTAGGACTAGAATAAGTCCTTTAGGTAGTTGACAAGGAGTTGTTGGACTATATAAAGGACCCTCCTCCTTCCTTCCCTACACACTTTATGCTCTAGAAAGAACATAACAAGAGTAGGAGAGAACAAAGGAGAGAGAGAGCAAGCAAAGAGGGACGCCGCCCCTATTGCCGCCGCCCCCTTGTCCCCGACGCCACAAAGGGCCGAGCCCCTTTTGGTGCCTCGTTTTGCGTGATTCCTTCACCCTCCTTTCAATCCGGGCTAGCACCAAGGAGATTGGAGATCTAGGAACAACTCTAGGCGTGGATCAACTATAGAGAACGTGACACTATTCGCGTTTGAAGTCATCAAGGAGAACCCAAAGGTGTGTTTATGATTTCTTGCCTTCACTATCGTTATGCATCTAGACTTGTGATCCTTGGAGGGTTTTGCATGGTTGTTTGTTTGATTATGCTTCCGTTTGCGCGATCCTTGAATCAAAACCCTACAGTGGTATCAGAGCCACAGGTCATAGAGCATAAACGTAGTTTATGTGTTACATTCTTGTTGTTTTACACCTTAATTTGTTGTTTATCGCGTAAAACAAGACAAATCAAGCATTGGATGCAATTTGTCAAAGAATTAATCATAACAAGACCCAATTATTGCATTGGATGCATGAATTGGTGAGTTTGAGAAATTTTAGGATCTTAGATCTAGGGTTTGGGCATCCTTGGGGAAGAAGGAGTTCTCCCACAACAAGGAAACAACCAAACTTGGGCTCCAAGCAAGGAGGTTGTTTTGGAAACAACCTCCACAAGGAAGGTTCGGCCCCTAGGGAGCCGCCCCCCTTGCTTGCCGCCCAAGCTTGGCGCCCTAAGGGGGCGGGCGGCCCTAACCCGCGGGCCTAGCTTGCGGGTTTTGGGCCGGGCCGGCCCTAGGGCTTTATGGTTCACTTATTTGGGCCCGGGCAATTGGATTGTTGGGCCCATGGACCGTTTTAACCCTAGAAATCCTAAAATCAATTAAAATTGACCAAGCGCGTTAAAATTGGATTTTAACTGTTTATGTGCAAATCGCATGGTGATTGGATATGGCCTTAGGATGTGGTTTGATGTGGATGTTTAATTTTGTGTTTTGGTTTTACGGCCTGCGAGCTGATCAATTAATTGTAATAATTAATTAGGGTTTTATGGCCTGCGTGCCATTTTTTTTCTCAACTTGTGAGATTTATTTTATTTAGTATAGATATTAGCTAGTGCTAGATAAAGTAGATTGTTAGCCAAGATTGGAGAAAAGAAGCCCAAAACCAAAGAAGCCACAAAAGATGGAGCATGGAGCATGGAGCACACCACATGACTATGAAGGATGGACCAAAAGATCAAGACGCATGGAGATGTGTTTGTTTAGGGTTCATAGATAATTCCATTGGCTTGGAATTATCTTAGTCTAGAAAAGGCCATATCCACATCACGTTTAATTTCTGTTTTGTGGTTGTTTATTTATTGTCTTATTATTTGTGTGGTTGGTGTATGGATGATGCATGCAATTAGGATAATAAGATAATTAGACAACCCGGATCTATTATTTGGAGTTGTGCCCAAACTCAAATAGATAGATTAGTTGATATTGATCAACAAAATAATTAAAATTGAAAAATCCCTCAAATTTTAAAATATTGTGTTCTTGCCTTCTCGTTATTTAAACACTCATTATCATCATTATTTATCAAGTTCGTGCGTGCCAAAGCATGGCGACTTGGTTCATAATGATGGAATGCGATGGCACGTAACAATGTGCAATTGTTTAGATAAGAGGTTGAACACAACTAGGCTATTAATTTGATTAAGAAACCTAGAGGCAATCAATTGGGATTATCCATAAGGATGGATAAATAAGGAGTTATTTGCCCGATTGAACCAAGAGTTGCATATGGGATGCAATTGGAATTGTTCCTACCTAAGAAGTAATCGAATTATGGGTGACTTGCCAAAGCAAGCTCATAAGGAGATGAAAAGATGGATCTTGGCCCACTAGAAAATATAAGGATATTTTCCGCATTAATATCTTGAGGGTTATTAATCCGTAGTAAAATAGTGGGAGCTATATTTAATAAACTAGCCATTATTAAATATAGTCAAAAATTCACAAATACTAAAACTTGCGTATTTTCCTTTTTGTAGAATTCCAAATGGCAAACAACTCATCGAGTTCACAACATTCCCTACGATCTGTCCTTGAGAAGGACAAGCTCTCAGGAACCAACTTTCTCGATTGGTACAGAAACTTGAGAATTGTTCTCAAGCAAGAGAAGAAGCTGTACGCAATAGAGGAGCAAGTTCCAGAAGGTCCAGAAAATCAGACACCTGCTGCCTTAAAGGCGTATCAAAAGCGTGTTGATGACGCTAATGATGCGGCCTGCCTAATGCTTTGCACCATGACCTCTGAGCTTCAGAAGCAACATGAGAACATGAATGCTGTCGATATGATCGAACATCTAAAGCAGCTCTTCCAAGAGCAGGCGAGGGTAGAGAGGTATGAGGTCTCAAAGGCACTGTTCAAATGTCATCTGGCAGAAGGGAACCCGGTGGGACCCCATGTACTCCGAATGATCGGGTACTTGGAGAATCTCGCCCGGCTTGGGTTCCCGGTCGGCCAAGAGTTGGCAACCGATCTCGTGTTGCAATCGTTGCCCGAGAGTTATGGACAGTTCATTATGAACTATAACATGAACGAGATCGTTAAACCACTGCCAGATTTGCTCAACATGTTGAGGACGGCTGAACAGAGCATCAACAAGGGTAAGGGCAAGGCCATTATGATGGTGCATAAAGGAAAGGGTAAAAAGTTTGCCTCTTCCTCCAAGGGCAAAGGCAAGTCAGTTGCTAAGTCCAAGGAACAAGCCCTTAAACCTGTTGGTGGGATTGCCAAGGTCGTGACTAAGGGTGAATGTCACTACTGTAGTCAACCTGGACACTGGAGGAGGAACTGCCCAAAATATCTGGAGGACAAGCGGCTTGGAATAGTGATTCCACCACCACCAGGTATTTTCGTTGTAGATGTCAATTTAACTGTCTCTACATCATGGGTATTAGATACTGGATGTGGATCTCATATTTGTCGAAATATGCAGGATCTAAAGAGAAGTAAAAGATTGGCTAAAGGGGAGGTAGATCTGCGCGTTGGGAATGGAGCAAAGGTTGCTGCGTTGGCCATAGGCGTTTGCGAGCTATCTCTGCCTTCAGGATTAGTTTTAGAATTGAATAATTGCTATTTTGTGCCTGCTATGAGCAGAAACATTATTTCTATTTCTTGTTTGGACAAGGAAGGTTTTATTATTTCAATAAAGAACAATTGTTGTTCCTTTTATTTGAATAATATTCACTATTTTAGTGCGCAATTATTTAATGGACTTTATGTCCTTGATCTAAGTAATCCTGTCTACAACATTAATACCAAGCGGATTAAAATAAATGATTTAAATCCTGCTTATTTATGGCACTGTCGTTTAGGCCACATAAATGAGAAACGTGTATCTAGACTCCATAAGGATGGATTGCTAGACTCATTTGATTTTGAATCATATGAGACATGTGAGGCTTGTTTATTGGGAAAAATGACAAAGTCCCCTTTCAATAAGAAAGGTGAGAGGACTAGTGAGCAATTGGCGCTCATACATACCGATGTGTGTGGGCCATTTGCCACGCCTGCCAGGGGTGGTTATGTCTACTTCATTACGTTTACTGATGATTACAGTAGATATGGATTTGTGTACCTTATGAGGGCAAAATCCGAATCCTTTGAAGTGTTCAAGGAATTCAAGAATGAAGTAGAGAAGCAACTTGGCAAAAGTATCAAGGCTCTACGATCGGATCGTGGAGGAGAATACTTGAGCCAAGAGTTTGACGACTATCTTAGAGAGTGTGGGATCGTGTCCCAACTCACTCCACCCGGAATGCCACAATGGAATGGCGTGTCCGAGAGGAGGAATCGAACCCTATTGGATATGGTTCGGTCTATGATGTGTCAAACCGATCTTCCATTATCATTTTGGGGCTACGCTCTATTAAGTGCAGCTTTTACCATTAACCGTGTTCCATCTAAATCAGTCATGAAGACACCATATGAGATGTGGAGTGGGAGGCGTCCCACACTGTCGTTCATGAGGATTTGGGGCTGCGATGTCTATGTAAAGCGTTTACAATCAGAAAAGCTAGGGCCTAAATCGGATAAGTGTAAATTTGTGGGGTACCCTAAGCAAACTAAGGGATACTACTTCTACAATCCAACCGAAAACAAAGTGTTTGTTGCTCGGACCGGCGTGTTTCTAGAAAGAGAGTTTGTCTCTAAAGAAGCAAGTGGGAGGAATGTAGAACTTGAAGAAGTTCAAGAACCACAAATCACAGAACCGATTATGGAACATGAACAGGAATCACAAGCAGTTGTGGATCCACCTGTTCAGGTAACACAAGAGCTTCGTAGATCTAGTAGAGTGCGCCAGGAACCCGAGAGGTACGGACTTCTCGTAACTGATTCCGGTGACACGATGCTCATAGATGATGAGCCTACTACCTATGAGGAGGCCATGAATGGCCCAGACTCGCAGAAGTGGCTTGAAGCCATGAGATCCGAGATGGAATCCATGTATACCAACAAAGTATGGACTTTGGTGGAACCACCTGATGGGGCGCGGCCCATAGGGTGCAAGTGGGTCTTCAAGAAGAAGATCGACATGGATGGTAATGTGATTACCTATAAGGGCCGATTGGTGGCTAAAGGATTCAGACAGATTCATGGTATTGACTATGATGAAACCTTTTCACCAGTCGCTATGACCAAATCCATCCGAATCCTACTTGCGATTGCAGCATACTACGACTATGAGATTTGGCAGATGGATGTCAAAACAGCATTCCTTTATGGGAATCTCCTCGAGGACGTGTATATGATACAGCCGGAGGGTTTTGAGGATCCAAAGCAAGCCAACAAAGTCTGTAAGCTGCAACGATCCATTTATGGATTGAAGCAAGCTTCTAGGAGTTGGAATCGACGTTTTGATGAAGTGGTCAAAGAGTTTGGCTTCATCAGAAACGAAGATGAGTCTTGTGTCTACAAGAAGGTTAGTGGGAGCTCTGTAGCTTTTCTGGTCTTGTATGTGGATGACATACTACTCATTGGAAACGACATTCCCATGCTACAATCTGTAAAAGATTGGCTAGGAAAGTGTTTCTCAATGAAGGACTTAGGGGAAGCAACCTATATACTCGGTATAAAGATCTATAGAGATAGATCTAAAAGGCTGCTAGGCCTAAGTCAAAGTACATATATTGACAAGGTGTTGAAACGGTTCAACATGCAAGATTCCAAGAAAGGATTCTTGCCCATGGCACATGGAATCACTCTTTCGAAGAGTGGTTGTCCTTCCAATGAGATTGAGAAGGAACGCATGAGTAGGATTCCCTATGCCTCGGCCATAGGATCCATCATGTACGCCATGTTATGTACTAGACCAGATGTGTCATATGCCTTAAGTATGACAAGCAGATACCAATCCAATCCTGGTGAGAGTCACTGGATTGCTGTCAAGAACATCCTAAAGTACTTGAGAAGAACTAAGGATGCTTTCTTGATGTTTGGCGGTGAGGAAGAGTTGCGTGTAAGGGGTTACACTGATGCAAGCTTCCAAACCGATAGAGATGACTTTAGATCACAGTCGGGATATGTGTTTTGTCTGAATGGAGCAGCGGTGAGCTGGAAGAGTTCCAAGCAAGAGACGGTAGCTGATTCTACAACAGAGGCTGAGTACATTGCTGCAAATGGCGCAGCAAAGGAAGCTGTTTGGATCAGAAAGTTTGTTTCTGAACTTGGTGTGGTCCCTAGCATTGCGGATCCAGTGGAGTTGTTCTGTGACAACACTGGGGCGATCGCGCAATCAAAGGAACCAAGATCGCACCAGAAGTCCAAGCACGTGCTCAGGAAGTTCCATCTGATTCGAGATATTATCGATAGAGGAGACGTTCGGATATGCAAGATTCCTACAGATGATAATCTGTCAGACCCGCTTACGAAGCCTCTCACGCAGTGGAAGCATGAAGGGCACACTAGGAGTATGGGCATACGAGATGCGCCAGATTGGCTCTAGTGCAAGTGGGAGACTGTTGGAATAGATGCCCTAGAGGCAATCTAGTTTAGTATGAATTTGTAATTGGCTAGAAATTCATTTATTATTTATTGGATATTTAATATAATGAAGTCCTTAGATTTACAATCGTGTTGTTTATCTTAAATATCCCTAGTCAAGTATAATGATTAAATGGGACAATCATCTATAGTCTAGTATGGGGTTGGATTGATATGGAGATATCACGATCCAACACATAGGTGTGCATTACGGAATGTTGCACTGGATTGACCCATTACCGAGAAGGCTACATACACGTTATGTTGAGTCACAAGTGCTTCTCGGGTACAATGGTATTGTCATCCTTAGACTTGAAGTCACTAGATATTCTAGTTGTGGATCATTGTGATCTTGGTAGCGTTAAACGCTACACCGTAACTGGGTAGTTATAAAGGCGTGTACTGGATACAATGAGAAGCAAGCTTAGAGATCGTAGTGGACGTAGAGAGGATTTGCCCCTCCCACATAACGGGAGCAAATATCCAAGGCCACTCGAGGATAGTGCTTATAGAATGTCTGGCCAGACTCAAATAAATCAATATATGAGATATTGATGTTATTTGCACGAATAAGGCTATTCCATGGATCGAGAAACTAGGGATTGGATATACGAGTGTGACTTGTATGTCTCGTGTCCAATCCGGATATGGAGGCAAAGGGATGAGACAATTACTTGTACAAGGTTGTCTAGATGACTATTCTATTAGTTGGCTAGAATGGATGTTTTGCTAGAAACCGCTCCATATTAGCAAAGAGTTGCTACCAACTAGATAGAACCTATGGGGTCACACGCTATATAGAGTTGTACTAGATTGTGGAATTAATTAATTGGATTAATTAATTAGAAGGATCACTTTGGAAACCCTTGCAAACTTAGTAGGGACTAATTTGCAAGGAAGGGACTAAATTGAACTCTAGTAGGACTAGAATAAGTCCTTTAGGTAGTTGACAAGGAGTTGTTGGACTATATAAAGGACCCTCCTCCTTCCTTCCCTACACACTTTATGCTCTAGAAAGAACATAACAAGAGTAGGAGAGAACAAAGGAGAGAGAGAGCAAGCAAAGAGGGACGCCGCCCCTATTGCCGCCGCCCCCTTGTCCCCGACGCCACAAAGGGCCGAGCCCCTTTTGGTGCCTCGTTTTGCGTGATTCCTTCACCCTCCTTTCAATCCGGGCTAGCACCAAGGAGATTGGAGATCTAGGAACAACTCTAGGCGTGGATCAACTATAGAGAACGTGACACTATTCGCGTTTGAAGTCATCAAGGAGAACCCAAAGGTGTGTTTATGATTTCTTGCCTTCACTATCGTTATGCATCTAGACTTGTGATCCTTGGAGGGTTTTGCATGGTTGTTTGTTTGATTATGCTTCCGTTTGCGCGATCCTTGAATCAAAACCCTACAGACATGACCATACTATCTGATCTTCTCCAAACAGAATACAAATCAGATCCAACTGGTGGCTCCACAATAGTTCCATCCAAAAAATCGAGCTTGTTTTTAGCTCTCAAAGCAACAACAATCGATTTATGCCAAGTATAGAAATTACTGCTATCCAATTTTTCAGAAACCAAAACAACTCCAGGATTATCCGAGTTATGCATGGAATAAGGTGATGTGATATCGTTACCTGGAAGAACACCAGGTCGCTGATTCTCCAACGCCATTGAAGATCAAAATCAAAACCAGATCTGAAACTCGGAAGATGACTCGGACACCGTTGAAACTCAGCAGCCTTCTTCGTAACCAGGCTTTGATACGATGTTCAAATACCTAAACCTGAATTAGGTTTTCTTCATCATGAAATGAACGAAAACGAAAGTGAACGAAAAACACCATTTCTCTGATTTGCTCACTGAGCCAAAAGATGAAGAATAAATCAATCTTACATCAGAGAAGAGAAGCATTTCTCTTAAGGAAAAAGAAGGAAAACAAACCTAACGGAAAAGAGAAGCAAACAACCAATCCGTGAGAGCCACGTGGACTATCACGGTAACAAACACAAGTTTAAACAAAACGACATCGTTCAATTTAAGTAAAGAATTGGAAAATAACAAAACGCCCCCTGGACATAAGAACGGCCAGAATTAGAACTCTTCTCATCGATCGGACGGTAGCTGCTGCATATCACTTCATGTCATCAGTTTGGAGCTGGTTGCAGTTTGGTCCAAAGCTGAGAGATTGTAAACTCTAATAATCGAGTTTTAATATTTTGAAGTCGATCAGAAAAAAATGATATAGTAAAGATTTATCATATTGTGACGTTCAATTGCAAAAATGATACCACATATAGCTTCATGACAAAGTCTTAGGGAGTTGAATTTATCAATATAGTTACATATCCATGATCAAAGTCGGTTAGAAATTTGTGGCATTGTTTATGTCTTAGAAGACCATCTGGATCCACTAATATAGGAAAGCATCCATGAGCTAACTACCACAAAAAGTAATAAGGTGTGCGATAACTTAGCCTAAATATGGTTCAGGAGATAGAAAGATTCTAACAATAGTGCATCGTATTGATATTAATATCATGTTACTTTAATAAGCTATAACTAAAGATATGGCATATTAACTCAACACAGCTGAATGTGCGTGTATATGAATGTGTAACTATCCGAATCGTAAAGTAAAAGAATTACCATCTTTGAGATAGAACAACCAATTGGAAAGATGGCTCAGATCAAGGAGAAGAAGATCGATCAAAAGAAGATTGACGATTGGCTTCCCATAACATCTTCAAGGACCGCCAAATGGTATTACTCTGCATTTCATAATGTCACTGCCATGGTTGGTGCTGGCGTTCTCAGCTTGCCTTACGCTATGTCACAGATGGGATGGTACGTGAACTTTGTTGATTCGAACGGAATCTAGTTGCATTCAGCTTGCTATTCTCCATATATGCATATATAATTTATGTGAAATATTTGAATTTATCATATTTTTTTATTACATAACAAATCTCATTTTATGGTTTCTCAGTAATGTGGTTGCTTACTATTTTCCTTAATTCCGAGTAGTGATAAAATATCTTCAAAATGTGAATAAGACATTTTATGCTTGTTCTGTGCTAAGGAACAGCTAAAGTTGTGTGAATGCGATAGTTCAATAACGTATATTTTATGAAAAAAATTGTCAATGAGGTATTGCAGAGGGGTGTATTATTAAGTAAAGTAATTCCGCAGTTCTTGAATGAGAATATTTTGAAAATTATTTAAATCTAATAAATGTCATAAAGTTTTCTACAGAAATGGAATATCATAACTCAAGTGTAAAACTAAAATAATAGGAGTATAATCAAAATCAGGAAGTGATAACATTATAAATTTGTTTTGGTTGATTGTGAGAAATGTGATAAAAAATAATTGTTTAGTTATATACCTTTCTAGATAGAAAATTATAGAAGTGAAATTATTTTGGCACGTAAAATAATAGTGTATGTAGGTGAAATTCAAAATCATGAAAATGTGTGTGAACTCAGTAGTATAGCATTTGAAGTCCCTGCATGAGGTTTTATTTGTACATGAATGAAGTCCTCTACAGTAGTGAGACACTAAATTCAATCAACTCATATATCAGTTGAATGTGTGCTTCGGCAGTTGAGAAATCTATATCAATATTACCATCTCCAATAGATTAGGCAAACATGATTTGTTAGAGCATCACCAATCTCATGAAGGGAGGGGAAAATTATATTTTTCAAGTCCAACCCCATGAAAGAATGGAAAAATGAAGGGAGTGTAAATTTTGTCTTGGGTATGAGCATGTCCATGGAGAATCCTCCCTAGTTCATTATATGAGTGTTTATATAATTTATGAGTCACAATGCATTTCCATAAAGTTTATGGGATACTCTATAGTTTCTATCTCAATGCGTCATATTCTTTTTTTTTATTCATCAATGCGTCATATTCTTACAGTGTTCGTAATGAAACTTAATTCTCAAGTTATGAGACAATTGAAATTAAATGTCTCTTTTATAATGAGTGTAAGACATGCGCCACCTTATTTATTTTGTTCCGGTACCTTTGTGAAAAAATAAGGTACTCGAAAATCCACCGGAGGGCCCAACTTTTCTTAGAAAATCAATATCGACCAAAATATGTAAAACATGAAGAAAATTGAAGGTGGTGATTTTTGCACGATCATACGAAAATTTCAGCCAATTTACGCTTTTTTTCCTCGACATACCAGATTCCTTTAATCTCTGTCTTCCACGTGGTTTCGTCATTATTGGAAGTTTGGAACTGTGAAACAAACTCTCTGTGTCTCTCTCTCTTCTGAAAGAGGTCAAACACACAAATCCAGTCCCATTACGAACAACCGATCAAACTCCAAAAATAAAAAATTCTCCTCGAGAGATCAGACACCCAACATCGTTGTTCTTAAATTTATATTTCTATGTGGGAATTTCAGTAGTCAAATTAAGGGTCTGATTCAAAGATTCTGGTCGAACTGGAATAATAGCTATCAGTAACAGCTACTAGTATCAACGAATCAAAAATTGCATGATCGAACTGTCAACTATAATCCACAACTATTCTTCCAAAAAGATTCTGGTTTTGAGATGGACCTGGAAGCGATCAAATCGGCTTAATCCAATGGGCTCTCTCAGTGATAACGTTTGTCTCTCTGGGAAAGTGATGTGTGGGTTTGTTTCTTCCCATCACACTGTCACCAGAATATATCACCTCCAAGCTTTCAGAGGCTGTACTTTTCTCTGGTGTTTATGAGAGAGAAACAGAGGTGATAGTTGGTTGTGGAGGTGGTAAACGGAAGACTAGCAGAGAGCTGTTATGGTTTTGGCTGTTTACTCATAGAAGAAGAAGAGAGAGAGGGAGGGAGAGGAACATATTTCACTTCCCAAGAAGAGTGAAAAAGGGCTCGCTTGCCTAAAGGTAGAGCTGCAATTTGGGCGTGTTGAACCCGACCAACCCGAGCCCAGTCCGGATTTAAATAGCGTCCGCGCACAAAATGTTGGTAATTTAAAAGGGCTTGGACATAAATTCTCAGTCCGAATTGTAACTAGGGTCGGACTTGCGCACAAGTATCGGACGACGAGCTAACCTGAATTGTCCGATTTGCATGACCACGGCCTATAAATATTATATTTTAAAATAATTGTGTAGCATATCTTACATGAATATGCTACTTTTATTTTTATTATTAGTAATGTTTTCGATAATTGTTTTGTTCTTTAACTAGCTGATTTGTTTTTTCGCCGTTAATTTATTATTCTCTTGTGTTTTGAAAAAAATATTAAATTTAATGTACTAACCCGAATTAACCCGAGCCTGAATTGATTTATACGAATTTGGACTAGAACGGTTGGCAATGCTCTTAACCGGGGTCGGGCTGGGCTTGGGCAGCCACAACAGAACTCGGGCTAGGGCTTGGACAGGGGTTCTAACCCGTCCAGCCCGCCAGAATTGCAGTCCTACCTAAAGGAGGGTATATATGGAATGGTGAAAGGAAATTCGTGTGGGAAGTATTTGGAAAGGTTTAATAAATGAGTCATAAGAATCAGTAACTCCACAGAAGATAAGTACAAGGCACAATAATCTTCTACAAGGTCTTTAAATAGATTCTGTAAGGACCGGAAGATATTAAATGATTAATGAGATTAAGATTCCGTTTGATAATACTTTTACTTTCTAGAATGCAGCTTTTCGAAATCAAAAGTAATAATTTTGGGTTTGGTAAAACTTTGCTTTGTAGAAAGCAACTGTTTTCCGAGTCCAAAACTCTTATTCCCTAATGTGTTCCCTAATGACCCTTTCTCTCTTATTGGTCCAAGTCATGAAATTTATTTTTAAACTTTTTCTAATAATTAAATTATGTAATTTTAGAAAAGGTATCGTTCAACCATTGGAAGGATATCTCTATTGAGTCATTTGGTTTTCTTGTAATATTAAATAACTAGAGATCCTCAAAAAAGTCTTCCTCAAGAGACTCCCGTGCCAGAAAATCTCAAGAACATACGTTACTCCGGGCCGATCTTCACCCCTCAGGATTTTGAAGCATTGATCAAGGATGATTAGAATTGAGAAATTGTCAATCGAAATAATTAAAATCTCAACTTTGAATCTTTTCTTCCATATATACTTTAGGCTAAGTTGTGAATCACCATTTTTTCTATGATCTCATGTTTATGCTCACTTGGGTGGATAAAAAGCAGGATTTGTTTTTAAGTTATCACTTTGTATTACTTCTTTAGTCACATCAGTTATAAACAATTTACCTACTTCAGTAACTAGCTCATACATCTCTACTAAAAATGCTTTCTTTTGAATTTGTCATGTGGTCTTGCATAGAAGCCTTTTCATGGATCCATTGATTCCCTGTGTTCAAATCTTCTACGTATGCATTTGGACTTACTACTACAAAGAATCCACTATCGATGTTGTTGCAATAGTATTTTCTTTTCTCTCCATGAAAAAGACTATAATTTTTTTATTTCTCGAGTGTAATGTATTCTTTCATCTCCACTTCTCTTCATACATTTTTTTCGACTTATTCTCTCAGACAATCCACCGATTAAGCGTTTGTGAGCATCTGTACATGTTTAATATTACAAGGAAACTAAAATGATTAAGTAGATATATACTTCTATTTGTAGAACGTTAATTACTATGATGAAGATAATTGCTTTTCTAAAAATAAGAATTTTATTATGAGAAAAAAATTATCAAAAAATTAATTAGAGTTAAATTTAATCCACATGGACCAATAAGAAAAAGGGGACACATTAGGGAACACAATTAGGGAATAGGAGATTTGGACTCCTGCTTCCCCACAACAACTTTTGAAAAACAATAGAAGGGTTGCTTTCTACGAGCTGTTTTTGATTAATTTATCGTTGGACATCGTTATCCATTAATAAATATTAATAATACTTTATTGTAATATTATTATTTATTATATCATGTCTGAAATGGTCGTTTTGACATCAACAAAAAGTCTAAAGTACTAATTACCAAATATAGAATGTCAAATGTGCTTTTCGACAACACATTTTATACAGTGTTTACCAAAAAAATTTGTGTAGATTCTCACAGCAGCTTTCTCAGAGTGTTTTCTATACAACAGCATTCTAAACTGCCACAACATTATCAAACTAGCCCTTGGTTACCTTAGAAAAGCTGTTTAAATATTGTGAAGTATAATATACTCATTTATTTCGTTTGTTTAATGCATCAGGGGTCCAGGAATCGTCATTTTAATCCTGTCATGGGTGATTACGCTTTACACACTTTGGCAGATGGTTGAAATGCATGAAATGGTTCCCGGTAAACGTTTTGACAGGTATCATGAGCTAGGTCAGGAAGCTTTTGGGGAGAAGCTTGGCCTTTATATCGTAGTACCTCAGCAACTTGTTGTTGAAGTAAGCACATGTATTGTATACATGGTTACGGGTGGAAAATCAATCAAGAAAGCATACGACTCCTTCTGCGTTGGTGACTGTAAAGACATCAAGCTAACATATTGGATCATGGTTTTCGCATCTCTACACTTTGTTCTTTCTCATCTTCCGAACTTCAACTCAATTTCACTAATCTCCTTTATAGCAGCTGTCATGTCTCTATCGTGAGTTCTGATTCTCTTATTATAAATTACTAATTTACACGCGCTATTTTGTTCATTTAAGCATCATACATTATGTTTCATTAAAAAAATGACACATTGATGAATGTTATATGTGTGTGTACATTTGTTCTTTCATTCTCAAAATAAATGAGATTAAACTTTATTTCAAAAATAAGTAGCCAGAGCTTGCTCAAAAGAGCAACTTTTACGACCCTATAAGTCAATATATTTTCGGCCTTTTTTATTTTATTTTAAGGATGTAGTCGATTCGTGCAGGTACTCAACCATTGCTTGGGTGGCTTCGCTTAAGAAAGGATTTAAACATGAAGTGGATTACTCGTTAAGAAGCAAAACACTAGGACCCCAAACTTTTGACTTCTTCAATGCTCTGGGAGAAGTTGCATTTGCGTATGCGGGTCACAATGTGGTGCTAGAAATCCAGGCGACAATACCTTCCACTCCAGAAAAACCATCTAAGGGGCCAATGTGGAAAGGAGTTGTGGTGGCTTACTTTGTTGTTTTCTTGTGCTATTTTCCTGTGGCATTTATTGGGTACTACATGTTTGGGAATAGCGTTGATGATAATATCCTCATGACTCTGGAGAAACCTAAGTGGCTTATTGGAGCTGCAAACTTGTTCGTCGCTTTACACGTAGTTGGAGGATACCAGGTTCGTTTTTGTTTTACGAATGATGTATAACGTAATGTTAGTTAATGACGGGTTACAGGTTATAGGAACTAAGTTTTTTTAGAAGCATATAGGAACTAGGTTATATTAGCTCACATAACTAAATTATGTGAGCTAATATAGTATCAGGATTATTTATATAAGTTATTTGCATTGAATTATTGACACCGTGTTTTATTGATATTTTGTTTCTGTTCCACAATTTACAGATATTTGCTATACCAGTTTTTGATATGATGGAGACGTTTTTGGTTAAGAAGCTGAACTTCGCTCCTACAAAGGCATTGCGATTTATAGTCCGCAATATTTATGTTGGTATGTTTTTTTGCTGTAACTAGTCATTGAAAATTTCTATATTATTGTGTAGAGCATCTCCCATTCCACTAGTTATAAATTATTAAATCTTAATAAAAATTTCCATTCTTTATTTAACTATGTATAAGTTAACTAAAGTATAGTTCTAAGTATGTAAAATGTAAATAAAAAATATATTAATTGAATACACTCTTTATTAAAACATGAAAAGAAGAGAGACAGATAAACATAAAAAAAATTAGCTGTCCATTTTTCAATTTTTATACGTAAAGAACGGAATAACTAGCCATTAAAATAAATAACGAAAATGAGAGCCTATTGAAGAAGAATTTTTTTCACAATTTCTTTTATGTTATAACGATAACCGCCATTTAAGTGGCCCACTAGATATGCGCGAGCTATTTTTCTTGGTTATTATGCTCTATAATGCAAGTGATAACGATGAGTTTCATATGAAATTGAGAACCTATATGTGGAATGTTGCTTCAATGAGAACCACAGTCCAATAAATAACTCTTTAACTTCAAATGCGTGGCACAACCAAAATCTGAATTAAGTGAAGCTTCTTTGTACACATGAAAGAACAGATCACTCACTGTACCATTCATATTTTTATTCATTACAGGGCTTACAATGTTCATTGGAATATGCCTTCCGTTCTTTGGTGGGCTCCTTGGGTTCTTTGGCGGATTTGCATTGGCCCCAACTTCTTATTATGTAGGTGCCGTTTGATGTACCATTTTTCCAGTTCCTAGTATACTAAATAGCATAAACTGCTCTATATTGTTTCTTACGTCATTTTCTTTCTGCAGCTTCCATGCATCATTTGGCTGGCAGTCTACAAGCCAAAACGATTTGGCCTTTCATGGTTCGCGAACTGGGTATAACAACTTCACTACACAAAATAGTGTTATATTTTTAGTTGCTGTCTTTGCTGGTTGCATAGCTTAATATGCTTTCCTAATGTTTTTCCAGATTTGCATCATCGCTGGTGTCCTACTTACTATCTTAGCACCCATCGGAGGCTTGCGAAACATTATTAATAATGCGAAGAATTACAAGGCCTTCTCCTAACTCAAGCATTCATATAGTGGTGACATCTATGATTTTTCTTCAACACAAACATTTTTGTCTGTGTCAACTTTTATGACTTTCCTGTAATTTGACATAATAAGATTAATGACTTCCTTAGGTACTGAAGTTTCATACTTCTCACTGTATGATTTTTTTTTTTCTAACACGTTGGTTCACACGATTTTATTACCTCGAGGACCAAAACACGATGTTTATTAGAGATAAACAACCCGATTATTACAACGCACACTACACCACCCCAAGTGTACCTACGTACTCTACCCTTATATAGACATAAAGGTCGTGACTTGTGCCAAAAATAATGCCAAAACGTAGCCAAAACGGATTAGGAAAGAATCAACTATTTTCCAGCCCCGAAATAGGTCGTGCGGCCTGCTACAATAGACTAAGGGACCTGTTACAATAGGTCGTGGGACCTAGTCTCTTCATCCCGAACATGATGCAGTATTCGCATTGTCTCCCTCTTGCTTCTTCTTTGTCCGTTTGATGTTTTGCCTGATTTTTCCAGACGATTCGAGTCATTCCCACAAATCTCCACCTTAATTGAAACATCCTTGCAACATAAGTCCTTGTCGAGTCTTGGTTACTTTAATTCATGAAAAAGCTCCACCTTGTGACGAATCCTCTCATACTTCTAGAAATTTACACAAAAATGGCAAGAATGTATTAATTTTCGCATGGCAAGAGTTTTTATCGCCTTTTTTTATACAAAAACCTGCGAGAAAAATTATTTCCGCTTAGTTATTACAATGCATACATACAACATGTATGCACTGTAATTATTATTATCATTACTTTTTTTTTATGAGGAAAAACTTCCATTAATAAGAAGTTGAAATAGGGCCCGGAGGGAAGCCCATTACATCATTGGAAACCAACTCATTGATCCAGTTTGGGGAGGCCCAAACCAAACATTTTCAAGCTGACTTTCTAAGGCCTGCTTAGCTAAATGGTGAGAACAGCTGTTATACACGCGTGGCGTGTGAGCTACGAGGACACCTGGGAACTCGAGAAGCTTATCTCTGGCATCTTCCAGAGCTTTACCACTCTCCGAGACAAAACTCGTTTCATTTCTCTGCAAAAGCTTTTACAATTCCCTAGCCACCATTCAAGAGTCCGTCCCTACCCAAATGTAGTTTAGATCTAGATCTTGAGCAAAACTTGCTCCTATTTTGACCGCCTCTGCTTCAGCTTCCATGGGAGATGACCGGAATGGGATCGGAGATGATTTTCCGGCAATAAAAGAACCCATGCAATCGGAGATTGAAATCCCAACTGCTGCCTTCTTCTTTTCCAAGTTCCACGCTGCATCTGTGCTAACCATTATCCATCCTGTTGGCGGTCTTTGCCGTTTCTTTTCCGGAGTGGAGTCGGTGTTCACCGATGGAGCAGCAACTTCGATTGAAATCACCTTCTTGAACTCAGATAAGTTCTTAATTCCTTCTTTGATGTCTTCATATGGATCTGTGGACTTATTCTCAAAAATTCACTTATTTCTATGCTTCCAAATTAGACAGACCCCCAGCACGATTTTTTCTCTAACTTCAACTTTACTTCTGATTATCAGGTCTCTAATCCAGGTTGAGAAATCACCATGCAAGGCCTTGTTTGCTGGGGTATGAAGAAGTAGGGACCAGATCTTTCGAGCGTAACGACATTCACCGAAGATGTGCTCTTCGGTTTCAAGGGGGTGTGAGCATTGAATGCACTTCGTTTCGATGTCTATACCTCGCCTATTCAAGTTCGATCTCAGAGGTAATAACTTTTTGATTCCTCGCCACAGAGTAAAAAGCCATTTTTTTGGGGTTTTAATTTTCCAAAACAACTCCCAGAAACTTGACTGTTTGTTTGAAGAGTCCCCAATCTACAGACGGGCCTTCCTGTCCTCCGCTTCTTTGAAGGCATTGTACCCACTTTTAACCGTATAATGGCCATCGTCTGCATGGTTCCCGATTAATCTATCGGGGTCGTCTGATTGAGGGATTTTGATTCTTAAGATTTCCCGCACATCTTCCTCCCCAAACCACTACAAAAAATTCTACAAAAAAAGGCAGGGGCAAACCGCCGTTAAAAGTTCAAAAACCGCCGTTAAAAGTCTAAACGGCGGCGTAAACGGCGGTTTCCTTCTCGCCGTTATTCTCGGCGTCGGGAAAACTGACCGGCGGTTAAATCCGCCGTTAAAGTTAACGGCTGTTGCCTTAAACCGCCGTTAATTAACGGCAGGTTAGTCTAAACCGTCGGTTATTTTATTAAATTCTTTTAATTCATATATTTTTTTGAATTTATTTTTTTGAATTTTTATTTAAATTGGATTTTTTTTATTAATTAGAATTCTGTGAATTTGGGTCTTTTCTCTCAAATTTCGTAAATTTATCTGTGACTTCAAGTCTTCAATCCAGCTTTTGATCCCAGATCTATTTTAGAACACATCATGTCTATGAACAAACATGAACCCAGAAATCAAGAAATTTATCTTCGAAGACATAATCAGTCCCACAAATAGCTCATGATCGAACTTGTAGGAGATCAATTTGAGAGTGTTTCGATCCAATTCAGAAACATAATAGATCTATTTGGATCTTTAAAGAGGGAGGGGGAGGAGAGGAAGACAGAGAGATGAGTGTGTCGGGGGGACAGAGACAAGAACGGAGAGTTGGGACTTCATTGTTTGTTGTTTGCAGACTGTTGAGCCGCGCGAGGAGGTGGAGCGCCGACGGACTGTTGAGCCGACGAGGAGGTGGAGTGTCGCGGTGGTGGCGGTGGAGTCGCCAGATCTGGGACGGAGACAGTGAGAGAGACCGAGAGATTGAGAGATTTCGGAGAGAGAGAGAGACCGAGAAAGAGAAAAAATTTACCTGGTCGTCTTGGAGATCAACGGGAGAGGCAGTTGTGAAGAGAAGAGATGGAGGGAGGCGCATAATGAAGGAGACAGAGAGAGGTAGGGAAGATATAAGTGTAGGGTTTTCATCCTACGGTCCAGATTTAATCTGGAAAAAAGTTTTTTTTAATTAACCGGCGGTTTTTACAAACCGTCGTTTTCTTTATAAAATATTACAAATTAACCCACTATGTTTATAAAATTGCAAGAAATACTTTTCATAAACGGCGGTTCAATCTAAACTGCCGTAAAATGTACCCATTTTACAACGGTAAAGTCATAACCTTCGTTTTTGCTTACCTAGATACGAGGGTTTAACATAAACTGTCGTTAATGAGCCCAACTATAGGACGGTTTGGTAGAACCGTCGTGTTTGACTATACCAAATACGACGTTTTTTTGTGAATTGCCGTTTATTGTCAAATTAACGACATTTTCCAGTTTTCCGCCGCTAAAAGCACCCTTTAACGACGGTTTTTTCTTCCCCCATTTGTAAAACCGCTGGGAATGGGGGTTTTTCTAGTAGTGAACAGACTAGTGATTTTCTCAATATTCCAGTTTCTGTCCTCAGTGAACAGATTTGACACTTTCACATCATGGTTTCCGTTTACAGGGGTAATCGGCTTGAAGCTGTGAGGGCGGAGTAGCCACGGATCTCCAAAGGCACGCAGGGATTGACCGTTTCCTAGTCTCCATCTGCAACCTTGGAGTACTAGATCCTTGGTAGAGACAATACTCTTCCAAAGGTAAGAAGAGTTGTTTTTTGCTTCTGCTTTTAAGATGCCTGTATCCGCATAATATTTTCCCCTTAGAACATTTGCGTGTAAAGTCTGTGGATTCATTAGCAGTCTCCATAACAACTTTGCTAACATGGCTTTGTTGAATAACTGCAGATTCCTGAAACCCAATCCCCCGTTGTTCTTGCCGGCAGTCATCCTTTTCCAAGACATCCAATGTAATTTCCTGGTGTTTTCATCCCCTCCCCACCAGAAACGAGCAACCAGAGCTTCAATCTTGTTGAGAAGGCCATCTAGGAGCGCGAAACAGCTCATAGTGTAGGTTGGGATGGCCTGCACTATAGCTTTAATAAGGACTTCTTTGCTTGCAAAAGTTATTATTTTACAATGCATACATACAACATGTTAGCTCTATATTATCAATTATTGCAATCATTGAAAACTCTCCTTAATTATTATTTCTCATTTTTAATTTGAAAAAAGCTTCTTGAAATAATTGCAGTCCAATGGTTGAGAACAAAAAATCCTATGGCCGAAGAGATATTTCGGTCAAAACAATGTTAATTTCGTAATATAGATATTTTTTTTACAATGAATGTCTCCATATTATCTTACCCTTTCTTGTTCTGTTTTGAGTGAGAATTTTAAAGCTTGCACTTACGGTGATACAGAGATTTTCCAAGAAAAAAAAATGTATGGTATCATCTAATTAAAAATTCACTAGCTAATTATTATCAACAATATTCAGATGAGTACATTTCTTTTTCTCAACTGATGATTGTAATCAGTTTAGAATTGTAAATATTATTTTCTTTTTATAGGAGAGTAATTATTATTTTCTTAATTGTATATGTAATAGTACTAACTGATCAATTAACTTTTTTTTTTAACTTCCATTATCCTAATAATTGAATTTTTTGTTTATTTTATTCTAGGGTAAAAGACACTTTCCACCCCTATCTTTTGGATAAGATTCACTTTGGTCCCCTGACGTTTGAACAATTCCACTTTGCTCCCTTATAACGGAAAAATGTGAGGACACTTAGCACCCTTTTGTCCTGTTCCATCCATGAAACCACTTTGTAATATATTTACGACAATTTTATCCATGAGCAGAGTAAAAGTTTATTATACTCTTAACTAACTAACAAAATTACACCACTCACCGAAGTTAATACTTCACTTCTCTTCCTTTTTGAATCCAAAACATCAAGAACACTAAGAACAAATGAAGAACATCTCGGAACACAATTCTTACATAACGCTAAGAATCAGTTCCAACAAGTACAAATAAACTTCAAATTTATGAAATTTGGTTCTAAGAACAAACACAAATATCTAATGAAATAAGAGGAACCCACAATCAACTTCAGAATTTTGTGAATTGGATTTCAGAAAAAACAATATACTTGAATTCAATGTTTTCTAAATCAGAATCAAAACAAAGTTAGACAAAGCTAAGCCATCATAAAATTGATATGCAATTAGCAAGAATTTCAAAATCAAAATTTGCTGGGAAAAATCAGGGGTTTTTGTTCAAATGCCTTTCTGGCAACTTGACTTGACTTTATACCCTTGGCCAAACTTGCTTTTCCAATCTACCCGGCTGGGTAATCTCATATCTAAAGATATTGTTAACAACTATGTGGTCCCTTGTTGTCAGCGAAAAGTACATGTTTGTCAGCCAAGTTTTTTGTTCAATTACTTCTATGCCCTTGCAACCCTAATATTGAATACCCTTCCATTTTTTTCTCTCACTACAACCTTCACTGCTTCTTTTTTTTCTCCCTCACGAACATTCAATATTTTTCATCTACCTCTACCTAACAAAGTACAAGAAGAAATTACTCCAACCGTATCATTTATGATTTCACAGTACTACAACCTTAATGCTGTGAAACATTTCTCATTTGTCACTCTCAGTTGCTCTTGTTTTATCCAGGGAACTCACATTTTCTCTCATCTGAGTCTCTCATCTCCATTTGTTCTTGAACCTGCTCAGAGTGCAGGTAAACTCTAATTTTGTTGAGATTGTTGTATTTGTTGTGTCTTCTCATCCTAATGTCAGCTTATCACTTAAAATTTCTGGTTTTTATCTTGATTTGTTAAATTTTATGTGTTCATAATCATCTGTTCTTCCTGTGTTTTCTTATGCCAATGTAACACTCGTCGGGGACGATTTGAGTAAGACCACGACGACCACGCAGTGGGCTTGGTCGTCCAAGTCTTCATTCACGAAAACACAGAGACGACCTATGTAATTTTAGGATCGTCGGGGCAAACCACGGAGGGCCGACCCTGACGACCCTGACGACCCTGACGACCCACCAAGGCCGTCTCGGTGAGTCTAGGTCGTCGCTGTGTGAGTGAACTGGAAAAACACTTAGGTTACACCCGACGACCCTGCTAGGTCGTCTCTGTGATTCTAGATCGTCCCCGGACGATCCATTATAAACGCTGACGACCGGGTATAAATGCAGACGACCTGGTCCAGAACACTTTTACACAAATTTTTTAAATTGTTTAAATAAGAGTTAAAATAAAACTCCCACAATCAAATAGAACATAATTCCAATAATCAAAGTACTGTAAGTAAGAATTACATGTTTATTGTGAAGAACCCCAACATTAATCAAGAATCAACAAATTGATTAATCAACAAATAATTCAGAAATTACATCAACAAATAGATTACAAAAACTGGAACATGGGTTCAATCAAGATCAAGGTAAATAATATCAACATATTTCAAAAAAAAAGGTAAATAATATCAAACCAACATTAATCAAGACCCTAACACAAAAATGTGAACATTAAACATTAAAATTTTCATTGAAATTAAACTTCAAATAAATTGCAAAGTACATGGAATGTTAAAAACTAAAAAGACACAAAGCTACATTTTTTTTTGCTTCTTCTTATCCCTAGGAGGAATCTCTTCTTCTGGGTCCCATTCTTCACCGGAATCTTCACTAGCACTGTCTCTTTTACGTGGAGGAGTCCAGTGAGCCGTGTCTTCTTCGTCTTCATCGGATGAGTGAATGGTTGTTTGTGAACCCCTTTTATAGGAATAAGCAGGTTCGTCATGGGAATAATCAGGTTCTTCACTCTTTTCTTCTTCACTTCCCTCCTCTTCACTATTTTCTTCTTCATCAGTTTCCTTCTCCTTACCTGTTTCTTCTTCATCACTTCCCACCTCCTCTTCTTCTTCACCGTGGTCAGTTTCGTACTCCTTAGTTGGGGAGCTTGGCTTGGACATTTTGATTGAGTGATTTTTTGTGTGAATAGGTAGTGGTTTAGGAGTAAAAGTTTACCTACATTTATAGTGGTGGAGGGTAGACGAAGAGACTCGGCAGTTCTTTTGTTTCTTGTGCCGTGCATGCTTGTAATAATGTGGATACATTTTCTAGATGATTCCTTCTTGAAAATGTATCCACATTTGATGCCGGCTCATCAATTTCCAAGGCTCGGCCGTCTGTGTCATTCACCACTGGACACCCTGACGACCAAGGTCGTCCGGTTCGTTCACTGGTGAAGACCCTGACGATCAAGGTCGTCAGGTTCGTTCACTGGTGAAGACAGAGACGACCATGGTCGTTGGTTCGTCCGTGTAATTCACCATGGTCATTGGTCGTCTCTGTCTTCCCTACCAACTGGTTGTTCACTGGTGAAGACCCTGACGATCAAGGTCGTCAGGTTCGTTCACTGGTGAAGACAGAGACGACCATGGTCGTTGGTTCGTTCGTGTAATTCACCATGGTCATTGGTCGTCTCTGTCTTCCCTACCAACTGGTTGTTATTAAAAAAAAAAAACCTGAACCCTAAACCCTAAACCGTAAACCCTAAACCCTAAACCCTAAACCCTTATTATTAAAAATTAACTATTATCACAATATGGTTATTATTAAACCCTAAACTCTAATTAAGAAAAACAAACATTATCTTCTGACATGTGAAGTTTGTTTATATATGACAGAGATGCTGAAGAAATTAGGAGTACTTGTCATCTGGAACGGTGCATGGGATCGTGTCGAAGGTAGATACAAATATTTGGGTGAAAGATTGAAGACCGCGCACTTCAAGATGTGCAAAGGCATTACTGTAGAGTCATTGAAGGAAGATGTCTCCGTTAGAATGGGCGGTGATCATGAGTCCACTAAGAAGATTGTCTTACACTATCATCACTTGATAGACGATGCAGACTTGTTCCCCCCTAACGAACTTTCTGTTGACCTACAAATCGATGATTTTGTTTGATTGGTGTTCTGCGGGGTATACTGTTAGAATGTACGTTACTTTGGAGGATGAGGTTCAAGGAAACTTAGTTTCAGATATTGTTCTTGATGGAGTACATAACGGCCCGACTCCAATGGATGACCACAATTTGCAGCCGACTCCGATAGATGACAACAATATGCAGCTGATCCCAGTGGTTGAACACAATAGCCCACATGCATTGATTGAAGAAGAATACTTCCCCGGCGTGCAGATCATCCCTGAGGGCTATGCTGACGACATGGACCCTCAATTGGTCCTCACAGACACAACCACCAATGCGGTCAATGACTATGATGTGTATGACAGAGAGGAACCAAATGTGCATAACAATCTTGCATTGGAAACTGTGCAGATAGACCGCAATCGTTTTGTTGATGAGGCCGGTGGTAGTGGTTGTAGTAGTGATGGCATTGGTAGGTCTGACGGGCTGGTTCTTAAGATTGGCGATTTGTTCAACGGACCCGACGCGCTATTAATGCCTATTAGGTTAGCTGCTGCTGACAGCGGATGGTCTTTTCACGTCTACAAGCGAGAGGCTGTGCGGATAGTGTTGCGTTGTAGTGATGAGAACTGTAAGTGGATGGTGGGGGCGTACAAGATCAAAGAGGCTGTGAACTATGTCCTTAAGAAACACAATCCCATTCACACATGTACCGCAATTACGATTGACGGTAAGCACCGTAACATCACTAGCATGGTTGTAGCCAAGCAACTGCTGGGACGGTTTAAAGATCTCTCAAAGTCACCCTCAATCGCTGAGGTTCAGGCTACGGCGAAAGATATGGGCACCGAATTCTCGTACCATACGTCGTGGATTGCAATTCAAAAGCGTAAAGGTCTTATTAGCGGCACTAGGGCCCAAAATTATGCAGATCTACCTGCGTTCATGCATTTAACCGCTGAGTTGAACCCCGGTTCGAAGTGGGATATTCATGTGAGCGAAGATAATGTATTCCAGTACTGCTACATGGCCCTCGGTGCATGCATTGCAGGTATACGGTATATGAGACCTGTAATTGTGATTGATATGTCGCACATGAAGAAAGAACCTGTTCAGTTGGTTGTGTGCACAATGGTTGATAGCGAGCAACACTGCTATCCCATTGCGTGGGGATTGGTGGATCGCGAGAATACATATGCATGGACATGGTTCTTGCTTAAACTACGACAAATTAGGCCTGACAATCATGACCTGACTTTTGTTTCCGATCGGCACCAAGCTATAATTAATTCAGTTAAGGCGGTGTACCCCCTTTCCAACCATGTCCATTGCTATCATCACCTGAAGATGAACGGGCTGTCGCATTACCCCACAAAGAAGTGGGAGAAATATTTTTTTAAAGCTGCATATACCTTCGACCGGGAGATCTGTGATACATCTTTGAAGGACATGGGCATTGTTGTATCGCACGTGCATAGCGTGAAGAAAATGACGGTTGAAGGTTACTTTCGCGATGCCGGATTGGAGAAGTGGGCTAGGTCCTTTTGCAAGACATCCCGGTTCGAACAATTATGTTCCAACCATGCAGAGTCCATTAACTCATGCTTTCTGGATGCACGGAATGGCAAACCTCTTCAATTATTCGCTTTCGCATGCGACACAGTGGCTCAATGGTTCATATTAAGAAATATGGAATTGGAGAAAATGGGAAGGATGTTTCTGACTAAGCTGCGGGAAGAAAAAATGTTGGAGAATCGGGTCAACTCTCGAGGAATGCATGTACGTCCCATCACATGCACAGAGTACGAAGTCAGAGACCGTGACCTGAAATGTCACGTGGTTGATTTTAGCCCTGGAAATGTCGTTGGGAGCTGCACGTGTGGCGAATACCAACAGATGTGGTTCCCATGCGTACATGCTTGTGCATGTGCATCGCAACTTAGGAAGCTGGGCCATTACGACGTGCAACACGACATGGAGGTCATGTACAATCATACTAGCAGGTACTACTCAAGAGAATACTTCAAGGAGGCCTATAGCGGAACGGTTTATACTGCTCCCAACCACACACAGTGGGACAGAGACAATTTACCTGAGAGTATAAGAGCACTCCGGCCATTGCCTCCAAAGAAATTGGTGACACCAGGGAGGGACCAGGAGACCAGATTCAAGTCCACGACTGAAAAAATATTTAAAAATCGTGGAGGTAAGGGTTCATACCGATGCAACAAGTGCGGTCGACTAGGACACTCAGTAAGAACTTGCTCTTATGAACCTCAATAATCGACAGTCGTTGTTTGTAATCGATAGTTGTTGTTTGTAATCGATAGTCGTTGTTTGTAATCGATAGTCGTTGTTTGTAATCGGTAGTCGTTGTTCGTTGTTTGTAATCGATAGTCGTTGTTTGTAATCGGTAGTCGTTGTTCGTTGTTTGTAATCGATAGTCGTTGTTTGTAATCGGTAGTCGTTGTTCGTTGTTTGTAATCGATATACAATTGGAAAAAAACAAAAGTTTCATTAAATTACTAAAATACATATCATTGGAAGCTTGTTTTGTCCACTCTCACACCCTTTCCAGTGACAATAGGGAAGTGAAAAGCGACCATCCAAATCAAAGTACAGTAATCTAACTTCTTTCTCAGTACTATGTCTTCCACACATATCCAACCCCTAATCGGATTTGACTGAATTAAGCACTCGATCATTTGAAGTACATACCAGGCTGTCATATACCTTTTTTGGGTCACAAACCTCTTCTCTCTTGTCTTCAACAGATGTCTTTTCTCCAATTTATCCACTTCCAACAATTCAGGCCTCGCTCTACAGCCGTCGAAGTCCTTCAGAAGCTTGGGGAAATCCGTGAGAAGACGCTCAAATTCCCATTGCTTGAACCCAGAGTACTGATGCGGATCGTACACTTGCAACACCATGTCTTTCACTTCAATGTATATGACAATCCAATGCCCTGGACCTTTAGCCGTTCTCTTTGTAAACCATGGCATGAACCACCTACTAGCCTTGGCGAGCTCAGTTCCCCGATAGGGCTGATTTCCTGCAAAATATGGGGCCACTTTGTCCTTCAGCTCGGCATAAGTGAGTGCCGGATTCATGAACGCATGATACCAACCATAGTCAGTAATGACCGTGTCTGTTCTAGCTTCACGCACTTTCTTGGAATACATGCGCCTAATCACATACGTCAGCTCGTCCATATGAGACCAAAGGATAGTAGAATATTCTGCTTTAAGGTACTTGAAGAATTCTCTCCCAAGTATATTAATTCCACAATATATACCTGCCCACTCCTCTTCAGGATCATATAACCACGCTTCGAAGGCTTTTACTAGAGGTGGTTTTGGTTGCATCATGAGGTTGAACGTTGGCATTTCGGTAGACGCACTGTATAAAAACTTCACAGGGTGAATTCCTTCTTTAGCAAGTGCAGCCGCATACTTGGTTCTCCCCCACTCAATTCTTGCGCGATCACGCCGCCACTTCACTGCCACACCACCTTCTCGAACAATAAACAACTTATCACGAGCATGTATCTTGTCATACAAACCTAGCTTATCATAACTGTACGTTGACTGAGGAGTCCAACACTCTTCTTGGTCTGTATGCTCTGGATCCTCGAAGTACGGTATCCAATCTTCCGGTACATGTAACTTCAATTTTGGCAACACTACTTCTACATCTTCTTCTACACCTCCTTCTTTGCCTCCTTCTTCTTCTCCTCCTTCTCCTGCAAGGGTTGAGTAATCTTCATCAAACCAACTTTCTAGTTCAGGATCACTCAGATCTTCCACTGCTTGCTGGGATGGCCCTGCTTGCTCGGATCCCCCTGCTTGCTGGGATGGCCCTGCTTGCTCGGATCCCCCTGCTTGCTCGGATCCCCCGGCTGGCTCGGATCCCCCTGCTTGCTCGAATCCCCCTGCTTCTTCGACCCTTGACGGGGCTGAACCCCTAGCTCTTTCAGCTCCCGGTGCAAGCACAATTTGATTGGATTCATCTTCTTGTGGCTCGAATCCCCCTGATCCTGTCTGCTCTGTTGCTGCATGCTCGATTGACTCGGGTTGGTTGGATCTACGGGTAGCTCCGAGCTCTGCATACTAACAAGAATATTACATTAAAATTAGGAACATGTAAAAATTAAAAACGTACTTAATTGACTACCAATCATACTTGTAAGTATACCTGTCCGGGAGTTCCAACATTCTGAGTTCGTGTCTCACCCGGCATTCTTTTTGTTGCCACCTTCCACACTTCCGTCAGCATAGTTCCCGAAACGTTTGCCATTTTCCCAATTTTGTCCAACTTCTCCGTATTGATGGACTGATTGTACGCGGCTGTCTTCAATAATGCGGTCGCTTGCTGGTTAGACAACGTTCGCAATTTTCTGATTTCCTGCTCGACACTGTCTAATCGTTCGCCAAACTTGTCGACTTTGTCGTTCACTGTCTTGAACTCCCCCCGGACCAGGGAAAACAAATCTTGCTTGAACGATTCCAAGTCCCCAATCTGAACAGAAGCTCTAGGGACCTCAGGTGCAGGAGTTGCATCATTTTGCTGGTCAGTCACTTCCGCAGGGGGGATAGAGGCTTCTCTAATTTGTTCTGTTCCCCCTAGTTCTTCTTCTGATTCATCGATGAGAAGAGTCTTCTGCTTCTTCCTCGTCGGACTAGCATCACTGGTTTGGAGTACATTCTTCTTCTTCCTTTGTGGGCCAACCGCAGCGACATTCTTGCCCTTCTTCTTCCGCTTCTTACTAGCCTCCACATCCACACCACCTTCTTCCGCTTCAACGTCATCTTCTTCCGCTTCAACATCATCTTCCGTCTGTACCTTACCAAAGTTGTAGGAAGGTTCGAAAGCACGATTCTCATGTTGATCATCCAATATTATAGTCTTTTCTTGAAAGACCGTGCTCCACCGTGGGAAAAGAGGCCTGCCAGGGTTACTACGATGGTGCTCAATGAAGCTTTGCCAGTAGGGCTCCGTCTTCTCTTCCTCCGTTGGCAAAAGAGTTGGATATACTTTCTTTACAGATTTCCAATAAGCGGAGGCTTCTTCCAAGGTTGCATTGCAATTTCTCCACTCCCAGTTATTCAACCTCGGTCGTATCGGTGCACCTTCCTTCTTCTTGGCCACATTGTCACCGAGCTCCGGTATGGCCTCGCAAATCCATGCCAGAAAGATGTGTGGGAAGCAATGCATGTTATACTTCCTGCGACGTTCGGGATCGAAATTGCAGTTCCAAACCTCTGTCCTCACTTGATCAAGGGAATCTTTCCACAAATAGCTCCCCCATGCGAAACTGTTAGCCCAATCGAGATCCGAGAACAACCCAAATGCATCCATGGACATCTCATACTTAGAGCTTTTCGTGTACACCAGCCTACCCATTATGCAAGCCATCGCCAACTTAGCATAATCAGTGAGTTTATCAGGCTCAAGTCCTTTTCTTCTTGCAGCTTCTTCAGTGCATCTTCAACCTTACTGATTTTGATGTTAGTTCCCATCTTGTGGTTTTTGAGGTACTTCTTAGCCCAACCATATTCAATGATTTTCTCACCTAACCCCTCGATTTTCCCGATTCTCAACCCCGACACCAAGCAAAACTCCTGCAATCCAAAACGAACCGGCATGTTGTTTACGTTGAACCACAACTCAGTGTCTTCTTTGTCCGAGTTGATCTTCGCATGCTGAACAAGATTTACTATCTGCCCCGGATAGTTGAACGGGCCACCATTAAGGTGCAACAAGAACTTCAACTGCGGGAGCCTAGTCTGTATCACTGCCCGTACCTCCGCACTAAGGAATTTCATAGTCTGCTCATAGTATTTCATATGACACCTCGTAGTGATGTTCCCTCTTTCAATCAACTTCTTACACAAGGGTAGCGGTACGTCTCCTCCCAAATATTGAGCCAAATCCGAAACCTTAAGTAACTGAACCTACATTATAAAACACAAATCGGTAAAATAACTGTCATACATAAGTTAGTGAGTTTTAATATTAAGTTATAAACTGTTTAGGTAAGTTATGAATGTTAATGTAAGTTATAAACTTTGTATCTAACTTATTAATCATTTTAAGCTAATGATTTCAATTTATAGCTAATCTAAGTTATAAACTGTCTTGTTAATGTTTTGGTGTCAATCCTAAGAGTTCAGCAGTTCTTGTTAAAAAAAAGTGTTCAGGGTGTGTTCAATTTAGTATGCAGTGTTGAACAATTCAAAATTTTTGTGTCAAAGTGTTCAGTAGTTCTGTATAACACAGACGATATAAGAAAAATACACAGACGATACGGGAAAGGCACGGACGACCGAGAGGCCATTCACAGAGACGAACTCTGGCAAGGTCGTCTGCGTTTATACCCGGTCGTCGGCGTTTATATAGGATCGTCTGGTGCTACACCGGATCGTCTGGACTAGGTCGTCTCGGTAAATATAATTTCAACCGAGAAGACCATGCCAGACGATCCGGTCTAACACCAGACGATCCGGTTTAAACGCAGACGATCCGGTTTAAACGCGGACGATCCGGTCCAGACTAGATCGTCTCGTAAAAATTCCATAGGCAGGTGTTTCGTCTCCTATCCACAAAAACTAGATCGAAGATCGTCACAACACATTCAACCCAGATCGTCCAAGTTTTAACAAACACAAACATGAATCATACTAGTACACAAACTTGGATTTATATGAAACAACAAATCAAACACAAACTAAAATTCTAACCTTATCAACCCCGACAAGAATTGTGGGAATTGGGCGGTTGAGGATGCCGATAGTGCCGACGGTGGGGTGGGTAACAATGGCCTGAGTTTGATCAACACCGGCAGGGAGTGAGCCGGAGACGGTGGCAGCCATGGACGGCGATGATGAAGAGGAGGGAGAAGTTGTGGAGGACGACGCCATGGAGGGAGGAAGAGAGAGCAAGGGTCGGTTTTTTCGCATGCAGAGAGAGAGAGAGAGTGCAGAGTGATTGTGATGGGTTGGGAGTTGGAAAAGAAAAAAGTAACCGTAGGTGTTTTTTTTTTATTAATAAAATTTGTTTAAAGTTCAAAATTGTGTTTATTTTTTTGGTTAAACCCTAATCATAAAGGACTCCACCATCACTTATACTCCACCGGGTAGATTGGAAAGACCAAGTTCGTAGGCGGTTTAAAGACCAATTTTTTCGAAAAATCATAGGTCTGAGAGTGAATCGTTCGAAATTAGGTGAAGACCCAATGTATGCAAGAAAAAGATGGTCAGCTCCTTCCACCCTGTAAACCCAGTCGCAAACATTTTCCTGCTCCAAAACCAACTCCATCTGCTACAAGTCTGTGAACTTGAAAGAACCCAAATCACGTTTTGAAATCCCAAGTTCATGAATGTATGAGTTTGGTGAACATTGCTTAGTACCAACTCTGAGATCTTCTCTCTACCATCAAAACCCACATCGAATTCAGCAACCACGATGAATTACATGTTGAAAATGTTGAGGGCGGACAAAATATTGAATGCCTCTGGCGAGTGCAAATCGGCGTTCGAGAGGCGGATTGGGTTTCCTCCTTCGGCTTCTTCTTCGACGGCTCCTATCTACTAGCATTTCGCAGCCCCCGATTGAAGAATTGAAAGGAGAAAGAAGAGGATAAAGTGGAGGCCTGTGGGGTGGAGGGAGAAGAAGAAGATGGAAGGCGGCCGTAAAAAATTGGGTGTATAATCGGCTGTTGTTCACATCAGGGGAAGAGAAAGAGAGTTGTGGCTTAGGGTTAGGAGTGAGTTGGTTTTTTCCCAGAAGAGGAAGTTTTAATTGAGTTGTAAATTTGGTGGGCAGAATGGGCTTTTAACCAGACCCGTTAGAATCTATAAGCGTCCGTTAGTTATGAGGGTGCAAAGTGGGTTTTTTCAAACGTCAGGCGATAAAGTGTCTTTTATCCAAGAGATAGGGGTGGAAAGTGTCTTTTACCCTTAAAAAAATATTAAATGCTCCAATAGTGTTAGTTAAATGATTAGTTTGATTACACATAACATAACATATTATTAATATTTTATGTTTGAGAACTTTACTGAATTCAAGACTTAACTGCCAACGGTTAAAGAGCTTATAAAGATCTCTATCAGACTCTTTAATGTAGAGAACGGGATAACTATCCGCTAAAATAAATATTGGAGTAAGGAGTCAATTGGAAACATTAGTTTTCTCATCTTATTTATATTTTAATGATAACCGCAATATAAATGATTTATTGGAGATGCTCTAAAACATTACAAACCCCACTATACGAATAAGTTTATTACATTCCCCATTTGCAACATGTTCTACAAATTAAAACTTGTAAAGTACATCAGAACATCATCCATATATGGAGGCTATATTTATCAATTCAAATATGATATTTTATATTAATAATAACAGAGATTAAAATCCTAATCAATTTCTTGCACCATTTCTTTCAGGTAAGGTAAATTCCCAGATTTCCTCCATTAATTCCCTATGTAAGGCTTTCAAGGGGAAAATACAATGCTCTCTCTCTCTCTCTTCTAGGTTGGTGATCGGTACCGGTGGATTGGGACTCGGGAGTGTGGTCAACTAGAGTTAACTTTGGTTTGAAATTGGAGATCAAGGGTTGTTAAGGCTTGGTCTTTGAGTTTTAAAAAGGACAGGAGAGCACATGCGCAGACAATAAAACACACGACTACGAGTGTGTCTTCTTCTATACACCTTCAGTTCGCAACAAAACGCGGAACATCGAAAGACCATAATCGTTGAGCTAGTTGACTCGTGTAGGATATTTCAATAGATCGAATGATAGATAAAACTAAAAGATAAATTCTATTTTAAACACGAGAACTGCGTAAGATAAAGTAAATGCAGTGTATAACATTAAATGTAGAACTAATCAAACAGTTGTAACAATTATATTAAAAGAATAAGACACGAAACACAAGATTTTCACTGTTGGGAAACCTTAACTATGTTCTCTGCCTAAGTAGGACAATCTGGAGTAACACTTTACCTGCTACCACCAACTAGTGCTAGATACTCTATTGCATGAAACGTGTTATACAAGATAGATAATGAGATGTCCCTTTGTGAACAATACTTACACTTTGAAGAGGTAGCATGGAAACGAAGAACAGCAACAATATCCATCACCCGTGGGATTCAATAAGTCTTGAGCAAAAAAATTATGCGAAACTTGGTTACATCCAATATTTATTCTCTTGTTTGTCTTGAGCCAGGACCCTTGACATAAGTGCCTAAATTATGTAGACAAACCTTGGATTTTCCAAACAAAAAATCATGTAATGGTCCGGAAGGAACCATGAAAGCTACAAAGAAACAAAGAAGATAAGAAGAGAAGAGACTGGTACTGGGCTAGGCCGTGGGTCACTCTTCATAGGTTCTATTAGGTTTTCCTAACTTGAGAAACACTTAGTATAAATTCAAGTAGGACATTAAATCTTGGAAACCCTAGATCTGTGGTGTTTGGTATGATTGTCCTTCCTTTTTGACACAAATTGAATATCTAAATCCAACCAAAACTGAATTTACATGAATGAAAATTCCTAAACCTCTAGATCTATAAATAAGACAAAAAGAATAGAGACATGACCCATCTAAAAGGACTAGTTTAGTTATAGAGTTTCTGACACAAAAATATTTGTCACATAAGACATTGTCTTTACTTTCCCATCATTCCATCATAAAAATATTTCCCATCTCTCGTTTGCATTAAAACATAATCCAAAATCATATTCCATGTCTCATAAAATAGATTAATATTGTATATCCAAAACCATATCCAATTCCACATCCAACAAGATATAAAATTTTCCAATAGTCAATTCCAAAAAGATAATTAAATTTTTTCATTCGTACGGAATAGAACCAATAAATCACTACTAGAAATCTTAGCAAATGCCACATTTTATTTTTAGCATTTGAACAAATGCGGTAATTGATACCCTAAAGAAGCATTATTATTAATGTTGCAAACTAAATGCTGTAAGTTTGTAGCATTAAACCAATAATGCTGCAATATTTACTAAACAACATATAAATTGCAACATTAATCCAATAATGCTGCAATGTTCATACAAGTTACAGCATTAATCACATTAATGCCGCTTTTTCACAAATGTAATGTTTTACTTTACAGCATTAACAAACTAATGCAATAAAAAAAAAAGTTAAAAAAATTATACATTTGCAGCATTAATCATATTAATGCTGTTTTTTACAAAAAAATTGCTTAGTATTGCAGCATTACAAAGTGTAATGCTGCTGTCACAAATCATTTTGGGGCGGGCATTCAAATTTTCACAAAACATTTGGGGGGAATTTGAAAATTAACAAAAATTGGAGCCACCAAAACAAAACCCTACCCAACAATCAACACACCTTATCTTCACCCCAACCCTACAATCTCTTTCTCTCACTTAACATCTGATCCTCTCTTCTTCACCCCAACCACTACCACCGTCACCATCACAACCACCCATCCTCAAAACCAGTCACCCTCCACCACCCAAACCACCCACTCAGCCTCTCTCACACCCAAACAACCTCTCCAGACCGTCTCTAACGCAGACGACGGGAGGCGACGGCGGCTGCCCTCTCTATCCCTCTCAATTCCAGATCGGGAGAGGGAGAGAGAGAAAGGGAGAAGACGGCGACTCAGCTATTTGGTGGAGAAGAAGAAGACGATGCCGACGATAGGCATGTGATTTCGTTTCTCTCTCTCTATCTCTTTCTCTCTCTCTCTCTCTCTCACTTCGCGTCTCTTCTTCTTCTTCTTCTTCTTGTTCATCTACAGATCTACTTCTTTACCAGAGATAAGCCTGTGATTTCGGCGGTGGCAGTGATTTCGGCAGTGGCGATTGAAGATCGAGGGGCGGTGATGGCTATGGTCTAGTAGTGTCCGCTTGAAGATCGAGGGACGGTGAACGGCGGTGTCGTTCGATGGCGGTGTTGTTCATTTACAGATCTACTTCCTCTTGTTCATCTTCGTCATGTTCTTCTTTTTCTTCTTCTTCTTCTTGTAATTTTCCCCATAAATATGTTAATTTCAGAGAGATAGCTTCGTTTTTATTGTGTTTAGATCTGTGTTGTTGGTGGTGGTTGTGTTGTGACAAATGAGATATTTGTTTCATTAAATTTGCAATTTATTCGTTTAATTTGTTATTTCTAGTTCATCTTCCTACTCTTCTTGCTATTCGTGTTGTTCTTGTTATTGTTGTTGTGGTAATTAGATGCAATTGTGGCAGAGAGAGAGGAGAGGACATCGAGAGAATTAGAGTGAAAGAAGAAGGGTAAAATAGACTTTGCAATGTGCAAACAGTAAATAGAAGATAGAAGAAAAACAGAGGAAAATGCAGCATTTATCTATAATAATGATGCAATATTATGTGTAAGAATACAGCATTAAAGTCCAATAATGCTGCAATTTCATTCCAAAATGCAGCATTAGTATGTAAATGCTGCAAGATGTGACTAGACTTGTGCACCATTAGTTAATGCTGCAAGTTAATGCTGCTTTTCCTTGCAGCATTAGCTTAATGCTGCAATGCAAAAAACAACACTGGCTAGTGCAGCATTAGCACTAATGCTGCAATTAATGTTGTTTTTGCTACATACAACATTAAATTTAGCAAAAACCGCATTAATCTAATGACGCTTTTGCTAATATTTCTAGTAGTGAATCTCGCAATCGAATCACTGATCATAAACCTATCACCATATGCTCAATGCAAAGGGATCAAATCATCACCATTTCTCAGTCACAATGATTAAACCGTGTCTCCAAGACCTTATGTATTGATACCTACCAAAGAGTGAGTGCAAGGAATTCCACCCAACCCTTTACAACAGGTTCAAATAAAAGCTAGATGCAGTTATGCATATTCCATCGTACAATTCTAATTCAATTTTGATATCTTTAAATTCATAATCGTACGTCAAATAAACTTTCTAAAAGATAATTATTTGAAATCCACACTCGTGTTCAAGTGTTTCAAAATCTCTTGAAAATAAATTCATAGTAATTCAAATACACATTTTGAAACATATAAGATCATTCACACACATTGACACAAAATTGACTACAAACACTCTATAAAGATACTTACTGTCAAGGACAAGCATTCCAAAGAAAAGCAAAGCAAGCCTCCTTAGTGATGCACGTTCCCAACGTCTACAAATTCACTACCTATAATCATATTAATATTTCACATATTACAACATTGTACATACTTTAAAAATTGACTACAAACACTCTATAGAGATACTTACTATGGTGTCTTAGTACTCTTAACAACCTTCAAACACAAATCGACAATACCATTAAGTTCCATGAATTCACTACTCCAAATCATAAACCAAAACACAACTCAAAACTCCATTGTTTAAAACAATAATATATATGCCCATAAAGCAACATAACTCACCAATTTATTACTCAAGACTCCTAACGTTTTCTCAAGCTAAACTTGGTCCTATTAGATTAAAAGAAATCTAAAAAGTTAGTCTAGCATCGAATAACCAAAGTCGGCTTCCGAAAACTGAAGCTATGCTCATTACAAACTTACTAATCACTATGTAAAACACTCATTGCCTTAGATGACCAGAATTGTTGTCTCTACAGATTTGGATTGTAAGACGACAAAAAGTCATACATAAGAACTAGTCTTTTTCAGAATATATTTTTATGCTATAACCTTCTCTTACAAAAAAAACCTTTCAGCGATTAAGCATCATCATAAGACCAATAAACTCCTCCCTTGATCATCAGACATCCCCTAACAGATCACTTCTTAATCCAAACAAAACTAGGGTTATACTCATACTTTAACGAAACGATCTGAACAATGATTTCTAAATAATAAAATAATTTAGAATGATAGAATTAAGAATAAAAATTGGAAGATAAAGGTTTTAGAATAATGAACAAACTATGGTTTAGTTCAAATATCTAGGAAAAATATTTGATAAACGAATACGTAACTTCTACAACAATTCACGATTACAGACCATAGAACTTGATCATGAATGATCCAAAGAAAAGAGACAAAATATGAAAATAAATTACCGGAACAAAACAAACAAGAGAGATATGCACGGGGAGAGCGACGCATAGGAAGGAATGGCGGTGGCATGGAGTCGCGCGACGTGAGGCGGGGCCGATGGCGGTTTGCGCATGACGGCGGCGGTGATTCGGCTCGGGCGGCTGATCCGAGCAAGAGAGAGATATGCGGTGAGAGAGAGTTGGGTGTGAGGGAAAATAAAATAGTATTAGATGTGTAAGGGAAAACTGAAGAAAAACGGTTTGTATTTATAGCGATAGGTTGCTTGGTGGAAAAAAAATAATAGTCCAAAGGGAATTAGGAAACAAATTTCAAGATGGTATAATTCATATGAGAATAATTAAATAAAACGAATAATTAAATGGATATAGGAATAATGATAATTAATTATATATGAGAAGAATGATATTAAATCATATTGTCCTCCAAATTTCACTAAACTTTCAATATAACCCACTACTCTTACTATATTTTATTAATCACCAACCACTCCTCTAAATATCGAATACATCATTCCTCAACACTTACAAATAGTCATACAGCCGAGAAAAAGTCTCATATATTATCCAATAAATCTCGCCATGTCTCTTAAATTACCGAAATACTCTTAGACACAATATGGGTATTTATTTCATCACAGTTACACCCCAAATTTCCTCAAATGAAATCCGGTTGCATTTCTCTAAATTCGATTGAAATAGCGAATACAATGAGTCTTTAAATAGTGTGGCAATCAGAAACCGGAACGTCATTCAAAATAATTATTTTAGTTTTACAAGTCATTTTCCAAAAACATGGGCTCGAATAAAAAATACCATAAGTATTGTGAGTTACTCGGGATTTATATAAATGTCTAATACCAAATGCTTGAATCATCTCCATGTCTCCCAAACTTAGCTTTAATCGCCTAAACATGTAGGGGGGGGGCATTGATAACTCTGTATTAGAGTTATAATTCATACACATTTTACTATCGTTTTACGTGACTGGGTAGATATTGTGAGATATACACTATGAATATGAAAAAATTGTGAGAGTTGAGTTTTGATGTATAATTGTTATTTCGGCCGTTTCTCGCATTATTTTACGTTATTTTGTCTCATTTGATTGCACGGGTTTGTTTCATGTTGTTTTGACAAGAAACTTAGCTTGGAGATCAATTGGAGAGGAGAATACGATCTTCGTAAACATTTCAAGACTCAAGATGATGCTTGGAATTGAAGACGAGAGAGGAAAGAGGAAGAAGAATGAAGAAAAATAGCTATAACATATTCAGCCACTCATACGAGTGCACTGTGCAATCGTACCAGTGCAAAAAGATAGCCAAAATTGAAGGAATTGCAATCGTATGAACCCTCTCAGACAGTCGTATGAGTGGGATCAGAAACTCATACGATTGGACCTGCACTCGTACCAGTGCGACGTAGGATTGCGAAGTAACTTTTGTTTTAGACGTATTTTTCGAATCTTTTCTTATGGAAACAATTGGAGAACGATTGGGAGACTTAAAATAAATAATAAGGCCTATTATTATTTTACGTACGGAGAGAGAAAAGAAGATAATAACGAAGATGAAAAACTCAAGACTCCTCCATTGAAGACCTAGGTACTATCTTCTTCTTCTTCTTCTTCTTCTTCTTCTCTCTTAATATTGTTATGGAGAAACTATTGTATTTTGGTACTTTGATCAAGATTAACTAAATAATTTGCTAGGCATCTCTACGAGAGCATAGGGTTTATGTAGACGGTTATTTCCGGATTTCAAACTTTTTTTCATGCGTTGGGATTTGATTCTTCAATTGAATGTTAGTTTCTTGAACTTGTTGATCTTAGTCTATTGACACGATTATGATATGATTTGATATTCATTGAAACTAGGGTTTATTTCATGAATAAATTTCTTGCTTAAAGTTAATATTCATTCTAGTTACACGTACTTGTTCTATGTTTAACCTTTAGTATGAATGGATTTTCTACCCGGACGTACTAGCTAATTAGATGAGTGCACGATAGTGACACAACCTAATTGTGAAGAGAACTTGAACACAATCCCGAACCACCATGACCAAAAAGGAGAAGTGTTAGGGTTGGCCTAGTGTGGGTAGATTCGGTAGGATTATTTGGCTGTTCCGTGAAACGGTGGACCGACAGGACCCGTTATCGTACCAGTAGATGACCTGCTAGAATGGAACGGTAGACAACATGAGACCGAGAGGAGATTGTAGTCAACCGAGACGTAAAATGACATGAGACGGACAGGATAATGTCATAGTCTATTACCCGGCTGAACTAGAATAGGATTAACGTGTTACATAGCTGAGCCGGAAATTTTCTTCAGTCTAGGCGATCTCCATACTTGTTTATTGAACATAAAAAAATACAAAAATATTAATTAGTCGTTATTTTAATTCAGTAGCTTGTTTGGGGGCGACAACCGCTTTTATCACAATTCTTCCTCGTGTACCGTATTGTAAATTAATTAACTAACTAAATAGCCTTGAGTCTGTCCTCGTGGGATCGATAGCTCGGGGTTGAAATACCACCCCTATATTACTTGACCGTGCACTTGCGCATACGCGTTAAGATATCGCGTCAAGTTTTTGGCGCAGTTGCCAGGGAAAACGGTAGATTATTTAGTTAGGAGTTAGTTTAGAGCACTTTTATTTTAGTTTTAGTTTTAATATTTTTATTATATATCTCTGTGCTTCACGGGTGTCTTGTAAGTTTGTTTTTCAGGAACGCAGGAAGCAAGAGACAATATAAGCATGTGGAGCAAAGACTTTTATTCGGGTCCCCCCTACTGCTTCCAATGCAGGGGTAACCATGAAGAAGAGAATTCATGCATAACTTGGTGCTATGTATGCGGCATTTGGCACGATCGTAGAGACTCATGTCGAGTTCATACACCCCAGCTTCATCGGCACCAAGAATGCTCAGCAGCGAGTATGGCAGAACGGATTAGTATTATGGAGGACATCCAAGTGTGCTCCAACTTTTTGTCCATAGCTGCACAATTACCACAAGAGGATTCAGCCACAGGAAGGGAATACGCGAGGGAGATGATGGAGAGGATAAAGAAACGAGTAGAAAAACTGTCAACAGCAGGGGAATCTAGTATTCAAGAACCACAAAAAGGAGCCCTTGCCACATGACAGTGAGCCTCATATTGAACCTTCATCATCACCGCCACAAGTGGAAGAAGAGATACATGAGCTGAGCTAAGACTGCAGTATCCAGGAACCATTGGTGGACTCTGGCATTTGTGAGGACTCAGACTCGGATTCCGACTGGGGTGGATCTGTGTGCCCAATATGGGAGGACCTGCCGTACTTCGAGCCAAAGTCGTAGGCGCCCTCACTTCCTTGGCATGAACGGGAAGAAACCGACATTGGAAGCCTGTGATGTGCCAACGATGAAGATGGTGAAACACTTGTGCTCAGTGCTATTGAGGCAAAATCCCCAACATTGATTAATCATGAATTATCCAAATCTTATTTCACTCAAGTCTGCGATGAGCTGGAACAATTACTGTATGGGGATTCTTATGGGGAAGAACGTGATGAGCAACTTCCAATTTCTTGTTCTACCAGGTCTATTAATGATCCACAAGCCATAGTCAAGGAGTTGGCAGTAAGCAAGTGTGGGGGTGTGGATGAATTGCATGGGTCATCTGCAGATCATCTAGCACCGAGGAGGTACTACTGGGATGAATTTATGGAAAAGGATGCATGTGAGCCCAGTGGTACTTTGTGGAAGTTGATCAAGAAGATAAATTGTATGATGAAAAAAGTCAGCTTCTACAACTCTCTACCATCTGCACAGCACATTGGTGAACTTGAAGTTATCGAGAAGAGATGGTGAAAGAAGAAGAAGTGGAGGGATAAAGCAGCCTCCACAATCCTTTTCGGTTGAGGTAACCAGGTCGGGCTGTCGACCTTAAATTACAATCGCTGCTTAGGAGACAACCCAATGTAGAGTACGATGCTATTTATTTCTGTTTTTTCTTTTAGTTCTCCATATTTAATTTTTAGGGGTGAGAGAGAGTTGTGTTAATTCTTCCAATCAGTGTGCAAGGACACAGATAAAGAAGACGCTTCGGGTTCTCCTTCGTGATGCGTGCGATAGGGAATGTTAAGTAGGTGCATCAGAATCTGGGGCGAGGTGTGACTTTTTCGGAAACTGTCAACGGTCCACAAGACCCCTTCTTGTTGCAGTTTCGCGGCAACGGTGCCCATGTAGGTCCGGGCACCGCACGAATCTCTATCTCGGCTTCTAAGTTCTGAGCGATAATTGTGGAGATCCACTGCCAACACATTTAAGCGAGGACACCTCCTACTTGATCTCTAAATTCGTTGAAGAAAATGAAACGCTTAAGTGTGGGGGGGGGGGTTGTGTACATGTTTGCTAGCCATGTCAGTTTTGAATAGCCTTGTTACATATAGTTATGTGTTCGTATTGTGTCGGTTTTTTGTAGGATGGTGTAGTTTATGCATTTTGTTAGCACTTTTACATTATTGAGTGCCCCTACCCAAACGTGTGGTTAATCGAGTTGGCCAGAAGCATATAGAGTTAGGAAAATATGAAAAAAAAACACATAAAAAAACACATAAAAAATAGAAAAACATAAAATCCATAAAAAATTTAATTTTTTTGAGTTGGGCGATTGATGAAGCTTGAAACCAGAGAGAGTTCAGTGAAAGAGTCTCAATGAATAGGAAGCACCGTGGTGGGGAAAATCTTAATTTTTAGTAAATTGCGCACCTGTTTCACGAAAGGAAGTCCCGGGTATTCAGGGAAAAGTGGAATGTAGATTTTCGGGCATACCTTTAGTTGCTATATTGTGCTAGGAGGGTTTAGTTCTAAGGAGTTAAATAGTCTGTTTTCTGTGAAAACTTGTGGCCTCTTGAAAAGTTGGGTTGGACCTTCGTGTAGAGTTGGTTTCATCTGGTATGCTTCTCTAGCCTACGTGAATTTAGGGAGTGTACACCACCATCCCTTACGGTGGTTTCAAGAGCTGACCGAAAAAGCCCATACTTAATTGCTCTAAATGCACGGCTGAAATAACAATAAGAGAAAGAAAAAAAAAAGAATCAAAATCTTCCCTTGGACTAGATACGGTGAACAGCCTAATGTGCCCCCGTTCACGCGGGGAATTTGGATTCAATCCAATTAGAGTATATAAGGAAATTTAAAGTCAAGCCGTATTACACGGAGTTGTGTCTCCCGTCACTAGGACAATTTTCATTCAATGCAATAACGGCTAAGAGAGTCCAAAAACCTCATATGACTTTTCGACGAAAGACTACCATAGGACTAAGGGAGCCTAGACTCTCTGAGCTAAAGGACGTGCCTGGATCTTGGTTGATTTGGTGGATGTTTGGGGACCCCTAAGTGAGCTTGTGCGTATGGTCATTGTATTTTCAATTTCTTGCTACGGTTGTGTTAATTGCAAAAGAGATTTTTGAGAACTTGATGATTCTGGTTAGTGATAGCGAGATTGCCCATCTCATTTGAAAAAAGAAAAAACATTTGCGTAGTTTAATTCTTTCCTTGTTTATAAGCGAGTTGCATTTATAGTTCATGTAGATTTGCAAAGTCGTGTGGGTGTGTTGTTTGTGTCACATGGCTGGTGAGGTTTCATGCATTTCAGTGGATTGAGAATCGTAGTGTGAGGTTTATATTGGTTTTTCTCGGGACGCGCAAAAAGGTAGTGTGGGGGATTTGATAACTCTGTATTAGAGTTATAATTCATACTCATTTTACTATCGTTTTGCGTTATTTCATACTCATTTTACTATCGTTTTGAGATATACACTATGAATATGAAAAAGTGGTGAGAGTTGAGTTTTGATGTGTAATTGTTATTTCGGCCGTTTCACGCATTATTTTACGTTATTTTGTCAAATTTGATTGCACGGGTTTGTTTCGTGTTGTTTTGACAGGAAACTTAGCTTGGAGATCAATTGGAGAGGAGAATACGATCTTCAGAAACATTGCAACACTCAAGAAGATGCTTGGAATTTAAGACGAGATAGGAAAGAGCAAGAAGAATGAAGAAAAAGAGCTACAACATATTCAGCCACTCGTACGAGTGCAATGTGCAATCGTACGAGTGCAAAAAGATAGCCAAAATTGAATTTTTAAAGAATTGAAGTCGTATGAACCCTCTAAAAATACGTCCAATTGTATTTGGGAGACTTAAAATACATAATAAGGCCTATTATTAACTCACGTACGGAGAGAGAAAAGAAGAGGAGAATGAAGATGAAGAACTCAAGACAACTCCATTGAAGACCTAAGTTCTATCTTCTTCTTCTTCTTCTTCTTCTTCTTCTTCTTCTTCTTCTTCTTCTTCTTCTTCTTCTTCTTCTTCTTCTTCTTCTTCTTCTTCTTCTTCTTCTTCTTCTTCTTCTTCTTCTTCTTCTTCTTCTTCTTCTTCTTCTTCTTCTTCTTCTTCTTCTTCTTCTTCTTCTTCTTATTATTATGGAGAAACTATTGTATTTTGGTAGTTTATTCAAGATTAACTAAATACTTTCTAGGCATCTTTACGAGAGCCTAGGGTTTATGTAGACAGTTATTTTCCGGATTTCAGACTTTGTTTCAAGCGTTCGGATTTGGCTCTTCAGTTGAATGTTAGTTTCTTGAACTTGTTGATCTTAGTCTATTGAAACGATTAGGATATGATTTGATATTCATTGAAACTAGGGTTTATTTCATGAATCAATTTCTTGCTTAAAGTTAATATTCGTTCTAATTACACGTTCTTGTTCTATGTTTAATCTTTAGTATGAATGGAGTAGCTACTCGGACGTACTAGCTAATTCGATGAATGCACGATAGTGACTCAACCTAATTGTGAAAAGAACTTGAACACAATCCCGAACCACTGAGACCGAAAAGGAGAAGTGTTAGGGTTGGCCTAGTGTGGGTAGATTCGGTAGGATTATTTAGTTGTTCCGTGAAATGGTGGATCGACAGGACCCTTTATCGTACCAGCAGATTATATGCTAGAACGGACCGGTAGACAACATGAGACCGAGAGGAGATTGTAGTCAACCGAGACGTAAAATGACATGAGACCGACAGGATAATGTCATAGTCTATTACCCGACTGAACTAGAATAGGATTGACGTGCTACATAGCTGAACTTGAAATCGTCTACAGCCCTAGGCAATTCCATACTTTTTATTGAATATAAAAAACACAAAAATATTAGTTAGTCATTATTTAAAATCAGTCGCTTGTTTGGGGGCGACAACCGCTTTTATCACAATTCTTCCTCCTGTAATATATTCTAAATTAATTAACTAACTAAATAGTCTAGAGTTTGTCCTAGTGGGATCGATAACTACGGGTTGACATACCACCCCTATATTACTTGACCGTGCACTTGCGCATACGCGTTAAGATATCACATCAGGCATACACCACAATTTAAACGAATTAGCAAAAAGAATGAGTAAGAAATATTAAACTACGTTAAAACAACAAGAATAGAGACTTAACTCATCTAGAAAGACTCGTTTATCTATAAAAGTTTTTGACTTAAAATATTTGTCAAATAAGACAATATCTCTCCTTTCCAATCTTCCATCAGAAAAGTATATCCAAACTCTCATTTGCATTAAAGCTTAATTCAAAAACATTTTAGATTTCTCATAAAAGAGATTAATAAATCCATAACCAAAGCCACATTCAATTCCATATCCGATAAGATATACTAATTTCTAATAGTCAATTATAATAGATTTTTAAGAGTTTTCATGCATACACGAATACAACCAATAAATCTCTCAATTGGATAACCGTCGTGATCACAAACCCATCACCCTATGCTCAATGCATAACTGATAAAACAATTCTACCATGTGTCAATCATAATGGTGAGATCGTGTCTCCAAGACCTAGGTATTGGTACCCTCCAAAAAGTGAGTGCGAGGAGCTCCTCCCAAACCTTTCCAGCGGGTTCAAGGAGAACCTAAAGGCTGTTATTCATATTCCTTCGTTGCAATCTTATTTCCACTTTCATTATTGTACACCCATAATAATTAAAATACACATTTTGAGATGTATAAAGATCATTCACACCCAATTACATGATAGAAGGATCGATACAGAATTACAAGGCATATATTATTACATTCAAGAACAAGCAAAGCAAGCTCCTTAGTGATGCACATATCCAACGTCTACAAAATATCTACCTATAATCATATAAATATTTCACATCACAACATTGCACATACTCAATGCATTCACTACAAAAACTATATCTAAATACTAACTAATGAGTCCTAGTACTCTTAATAACTTCCCAACACAACCCTACAATATCACTAGGTTCATAAATTTAATACTCCAAATCATAACCCAAAACACAACTCAAAACTTTACTTTTTAAAATCATAATCTAATATGTCCATAAATCAACATAACGTCACCAATTTGTTTAAAACCCTCATAACCTTTTATCAAGCTAAAATTAGTCTCATCAGATTCAAAACATTCTGAAAAATAAGTCTAGCATCAAACAGAATCGAAATCGTATAATACCCCATTTTCATCATACGAGTAATTGATAATTTCTCGTACAATTTAGTTCTCAATATTATGATAATAGGGGAGTTACTTGTAGATTCAAAAAATGTAAACTAGATAATTAAACACTAAGTTTGAGGTGGAAATTGTAGTTTGTAAAAGCTGTAAAACCTTGTGAGAAAATAAATAAAAGAATTAAATAAAACAAAAAGATAAATGTTTTTCACATTCTCCAACTCTCATGCACATATGCATATTTTGTTTCACCGACAACAAGAAGATTTGTCTTATTCTTCTCCTTTCTTCTTCTTAAACTTCTTCTTCTACTACTCCTTTAGCCAACCACCAGTCTCACCGCCTCCTCCACTTCCCCATCTCTCTCTACGTGCGAAGAGCCAAAGCCGGAGAACCAGCTGCAACGGATCAAGGCCTCGCCACCGCTGCCGCCTCGAAGCCTGACGCAAACACCATAACCGCCACCGCCCTTCACTCAATGATGTTTCTCTCCTATCCTGATCTTTCTCCATTTAACTGTACAAATAAAGAGACAGTAGCAGCAATTGGGCAGCAGGAGCAGAGACCAACTTCCGTTGCCTCTACCAACATTAACACCGGCGAAGAGCTCGAGCCCGAGCTTACCAGAGCTACCCACCTCCTTTAATTGGTTCCTTTCGCCTCCTGGGGGATCGTCGATACCCTCAGTAGCCTCAACCATACCTAAGGCATCATCGCCATCGACCACTATTGCTGACCATCACGACTGGAGGCTCAACCCAACCCATTTCTTGTGCAGTTTTAGCGATTGTTTGTATGGGTAACCTTTAAATCTTCTTCTAAGTCGTTTTTTATCATCAAAATATGATCTTGATGGCTCAATTTGGATTTGAGATATATGGGTGAATAAGATGATGTTTTTGGGCTTATTTGAGAACTTGGGGGTACCTTTGTACAATCTGAAACTTTAGGGGTATAAGATGATGTATCAAAAACTGCTATAATTAGTGTTGGGTTGTTGTTGTCTTTTAAGCGATCATATGGGAGCTTAATTTGATCACATAATGATATATATATATATATATATATATATATATATATATATATATATATATATATATATATATATATATATATATGAAATGTAGGAAATTCGGATTAAATTATTTCCTAAAATTTCTACTTTTCATTCTAACTATGAAAATGTAATTTTGGTTTTGAAATTTTATAGAAATATGTATTATAAGTTAAACTAGTGTTGTATTTTTTAAAACTAAACAAACTAAAATATGTTGTGCATATTTATTCAATAATAAATATCGCTCTTGTTTATTTAGATAATCTCAAATGAATGTGAGTTGATATTTTAAATAAATTGGTTATCTAAATTTTAGAATTAAATGAGTTAAAAAGTAATTTGAGAAATATTTATGAATAGTTTCTTTAATTAATGTTTTTTCTATTTCTAATTATAATAATTATTTCCCATACTTATAAACATATATTAAATAATACTTTTTCCTAATGAATGTTTTTATGACATCATCACTTAAACAAATGAGCATCTATTTCTTTTATTACACTACTAAATATATATCTCCTATAATTATTATTTTTGTTTAAACAGTTTATTTGCTATTGAAAATTTACCCTAGCAAAATTTAATATAATTGATAGAATATTAAGAATAAAATTTGTTGTTTTATAATGAAGTTTAAGCTAGTGTTGTTTGCAAAAAAAAGAAAAAAACAAAAAACAAAAAATAAGCTCGTGTTTATAACTTAGAAGTTCTATATTGAAATATTTTCACTATATAAATACATGAATATTATTTATGAAATTGAGTATTAATATCATATACTTATATTGTTGATGTAATTATTATAAACTAGAATACATTTGACAAATATAACAACAAAGAGAGATTTGGATTTTGTATTAGATTAAACTGGATTCTATCACGTCGTCACACTTCGCATACTTGCATATCTATTACTTGTATTAAAATATCTCATATCTGATTTACACACTTGGGTGTTATTCACTCAGTATTTCAATGCTGACGTTCAAAAATACAATTCTAGTTTTCATTTCTACCGCAGGTCTAGATGGAGGAGGCTTTGCTTAGGAGGGGAAAACGCGTACTCATTTGGTGTTATGAGTACTCTTAGTAGAATCAACTCTTAGGCTATTTGTATTTTCCGCAATAATTTTTTAAGACGATATGTGAGACTATGTTGGCATATGCGATATATAATAGTGGCAGTATTTGTTCTTTATTTCTACTATCATAGTTTCAGCCTCGGGCCCCTCTGGTCTGGAATTCGGTGTTTTCATAGGTGGTATCGGAGCGGGCTATCCAAAAAGAGAAACTAAAACCTGCAGATAAACCTTAAAATGAAAAGAGGAAAATATATATAAAAGTAGACAAGTCGATTGGTTTATGTGTAGTCTAAGTCCTAGCCTTATTAGTCCCACCCACCCACATCCTTTTCTGTCCATCATGAGACACGTTATATGCTTGACACAACCTGGAGTTATGAGTTGTGATAATATTCTTTGTTGCCCGGCGGACAAGTGTTACTTCTGTAATGGAGGATGAAGTTATGAATTCTAGAATTGTGTTTTGGGCTAAAACAGTGATTATGGTTCTAGGTTAGAGTTATGAAAGTGAGTATGTGTATGAACTGCAATATGCTGCATGCCTTAATTCCTATGTAATAATTGATATTTTTATGTGTGATTCTGTGTTATATGAACAGCTAAGCACGTAACTTAAGAGATTATTCGTTTTGATTTTCAATAAATTAATAAACGATACAATATGTGATAATGTAGGAATATGACTGATAGACCCCTTTGATACTACATCGGGAGGGTTCAATTAGAACAGATGGAACAAAATAACAACATGGAGCATTTCTTTGCTCAAATGGCTCAAATGATGTGCAATGCAGCTCATTAAGAAGGTAACGGGCCAAGAAAGTGGCGGACATGAGAACAACGAGTTTCACGGTAAATGAAGGTCATGTTGAGCTAGAAGACTAGATAATGGAGATAGACAAGGTCCTTGAGACTATGGAAGGCCCTAAGGACCGAGAGGTCAACTGTGCGGTCTTTTACTTAAAAACTGAAGCAAATAATTGGTGGAGGAGCTCGTGAGAAACCATGTTGGCCCAAACCAACTTCAATCGTGAAACTCTTCACACTTCTCTCAGATCTCACTTTTAATCTTCTCATGTGAAGAGGAGTAAGCAACAAGAATTTCAAAATCTACAACAAGGAAGTGAATCGGTGACCGAGTATTTCGGGAAGTTTATGGAGCTGACGCGGTTCGAAAGCTAACAATCAACGGAGGTGGCTAGAGATTATCAAAGACTATGACTAACGTATCCACTACCAAAAATGGAAGAAAAATTTGTTCGTCGTTGGGTTAAGTCATTATTCGATCCATATAGTGAATGCTATGCTAGTTTTTCTAAAATTCCCATGCCACAAGTTTAGAAAGCTCAAAATCGCAGTGGTGGAACAAGGGGGGTACACAACTTTATTGGGAGGAAATAAGGAGTACCCAAGCAGGAGACATTAAGCTGGAGAGAATAAGGAAAAAGATTGCTCAAGGGGAAGCCAAAGACTTCAAGATTCACGACGATGAAAACATTCCCTACAAGAGAAGGGGGTGTGTACCATAGAAGTGTGCAGAAACCAAGGATATTTTGATACCTGAAGCACACAACACACCCTACTCAGTACACTTGGAGGCGACAAACTCAAAGGATTTGAAGAAGATGTGTTTTGGTGGCCCAACATGAAGAAGAAGGTAGCAGAATTTGTAGCCCGATGTTTGACCTGCCAGGAAGTGAAGTACGAACATAAGAGAATGGGAGGCCTAATCCAACCTTTGGAAGTTCCTCTTTCGAATGGGATTCCATCTCAATGGATTTTGTGAGTGCTTTGCCAACATCAAAAAATAGACATGATCAAATATGGGTAGTGGTGGATAGATAGAACAAGACTGCAAGGTTCATTCCAATGAAGGATATGTGGAACATGGAGCAAAGAGATGATGCGTATGTCAAGAACGTAGTGAGATATCATGAGGGTCCAAGCTTGATAGTTTTTGACCGGGACCCTAACTTTCTCTCAAATTTATGGAAGCTTCTTCAAGAAGCACTGGGGACCAAAATGAGATTCAGTACAACATTCCACCCAGCCACGGATGGAGAATAGAAATGAAAATTAAAATATTGGAGGACACTCTAAGGGCCTGTCTTATAGACATCCAAGGATAATGGGTTGACATTTGACAAGCTTCCACTGATAGATTTCTCGTATAACAACAACTTTCACGCCAGCATTGGGATGGCACCGAACGAAGCTTTGTATGGCACAAAGTACTGATCGCCACTGTGTTGGAAAGACATAAGACAACGGTAGTGATTGGGCCGCAGGTAATTGAGGTCAAGCTCATCCAGCAAAGAATGAAAGAAGCAAAGAATAGGCACATGTCCTACACGGATCATAAAAGAAGACCACTGGAGCTTCAAGTGGGAGAAAAGAAATTTCTTTAAGGTTTTGCCAACTGAGGTGGTAACAAGATTCAATATGAAGGGGAAATCGGGCCCAAATTTTATCGGTCAATATGAAATCTTAGAAAGAATTGGAGAAGTTTCTTATCGACTTGACCTACTATCCAATTTTGGGCCAGTGCACAACGTCGTTCCTGTGTCACAGCTAAAGAACTATCTACCAGACCCATCCCACGTGTTGGATCCCAACCAGTGGAGCTAGACCCATCTCTAACATACAAAAAATATCGTGTCAAGATCCTAGATACTAAGATAAGAGACACGCATACCAAAAGAGTTAAGATGGTAAAATTATTATGGATGAACCATCTGACAGAAGAGGCTACTTGGGAAGCAGAGTATGATATGAGGAAGAAGTATCCGCACCTCTTTGCCGAGGTAAACTGAGTTTCGGGGACTACAATCTTTAAAGCGGAGAGAAGTAACCCATACATCACGCTAAAATAAGCTACAACATTACATGATATATCTTGTGCCTTCTATGATATATTTTGTGCATGGTCATATAGACGTATCTTTGTATTATTGATGAGTAACTTCCCCATCATGTAGCTCTAGCTTCGAGGACGAAGCTCTCTTTTAGGGGGGAGGATGTAATACCTAGTTTTCATTATACGGGTAATTAATGACTTTTCATACATTTTAGATGTTAATTATATGATAACAGGGGAATTAGTTGTAGTTTCAAAAAGTATAAACTATTAATTAAATACTTAGCTGGGGTGAAAGTTGTAGTTTGTCAAAGCTTTACAACCTTGTGAGCAAATAAATAAAAGAAATAAAATTAAATAAAAAGATAAATATTTTTCGCATCGTCCAACTCTCCTGCACATCTGCATATTTTTTTCACCCAAAACAAGAAGAATTGTCTTATTCTTCTCCTTTCTTCTTCTTAAACTTCTTCTTCTACTACTCCTTCAGCCAACCACCACTCTCACTGCCACTTCCACTCCCCCGCCTCTCTGTCTATCTCTCTCTCTCTCTCTCTCTCTCTCTCTTTATCTCTCTCTATCTCACTGCCCGCTAGGAGCCAAAGCAGAGCAAGAGTTGCAGCAGCTGAAGGCCACGCCAACACTGCCGCCCCAAAGCTTGACGAGAACACCATCACCACCACTACCCTTAACTCTATACTCCCTCTCTCCCCTCCATCTCATGTTCTTGATCCCTCTCACTATACGAAAACAGAGACAGTAGCAGCAGCTAGGCAGCAGGAGCAGAGACCAATTTTTGCCGCCGCTACCACCATTAACACCAGCCGAGAGCTGAACCCGCCTCCTGTAATTGGTTCCATTCGCCTCCTGGGGGTATGAGGAGACCCTTAGCAGCCTCGAACGGAGTCGACCACCATTTCCCACCACCATGACGGGCGGCTCAATCCAACTTATTTCTCGTCCAATTTCACCAATTTTTGTATGGGTAACCTCTAAATCTTCATCTATTTCGTTTTTAATAATGAAAACATGACCTTGGTAGCTCGATTACTATTTGAGATAGATGGGTGAATAAGATTATGTTTTTGGGCTTATTTGAGAACTTGGGAGTACTTTTGTACAATCTAAAACTTTAGGGGTATAAGTTTATATGTCTGAAACTGTTATTGTTAGTGGGAGGTTGTTGTTGCCTTTTAAGAGGTTATAGGGGAGCCGAATGTTGATTTCATAACGATATATATATGAATATGAAATTACAAGTAGGAAACTTTGACTAGAATGATTTTCTAAAATTCATACCTTTTATTCTTGTGGTGTCGAAATCTTTTAGGAAATATGTATTATAAATTTACCTAGTGATGTATTCTTAAAAACCAAATAAATTTAAATATTTTGTGCATATTTATTCAATAACCAATCTCGGTCTTTTTTATCTAGATAATTTTAAATAATTGTTACTTGATATTTTAAATAAAATGGTTATCTAACTATTATTTTAAGAATAAAATAAGCTAGAAAGTAGTTTGAGAAATATTTAGGAATATATCTTTAATCAATTTTTTATCTAATTTCTAATTATAATAATTACTTTTACCTCAAAAAAATTTATAATAATTATTTCACATACTTATAAACAAATATTTAATAATACTTGTTTTCTAATAAATATTTTTATGATATCATCACTTCACTAATTTAGTATATTTGTCTTTATTACACTATCAAAAATATATCTCCAATAACTAATTTTGTCAATTAAAATTTTTATTTTCTATGGAGAATTTACCCAAAAAAAATTCAATATACTTGTTAGAGTATTAAAAATAAAATATCTTTCTTTAGTGAAAATTTGTAATGCAAGTATAAAACAGGATCTAATACTCTAGAGGGGGGGGGGGGGGGTTGAATTGTGTGTGGATTTTTTTGCTAAGAACTAGCCTTTTGAAACTTTAAGCCAATGTATAAAAGAAATCTCAAAGCTATGAAATTGGTATGTAAAGCTTACGATAAAATTGTGATTGTCAGAAGCTTCAAAGTTTTGAGGTAGGAAATTCTCCAATGCTTTGGAGCTTACTGCTTTGAACTGATTTGCAACATAAATAAAAAGAAATAAAGTAAAGCTAAAGAACACACGTATTTTTACAGAGTTCACTCACAATTAGACCTACCCTCTGCCTGAGGGATCTGATCTGTCCAGGATTTCAACACACTTCTTATTAATCACCCAGTTTTAGCCATAGATCTCAAGCCTAAGTGAGCTACCTTACACTTATAGAGCTTGTGATTCCCAACCTATCTAGTAACATCTACAACATGTTGAAACAATAATAACCTCTTGTTGTTCACTTGAATAACTAAACTTATAAGTTTGTGAGGTTGAGAAAATAAGAATGAATGAAACAAGTTCAGTATAGTATGAAGAACACATGAAATATAAGAAAATTAAGCTTGGAAGTGTTCTTCAGATTTGATGAATGATCTTCTTCTCTTGCAGTGTTGAATGGCTTGAATGATTTTAAGAGCTCTGTAACTTGATCTCCCACGTATGAAAAATCTCTTCAAGCTCTCTGTTGATCAGCCTCTCTCTCCGTGTCTCAGTTTGAAATTCAAACTCCAGCTTTTATCAACAACCTACAACTACTTGAAAGATTTTACGAACTGAATTCCTACAACCTGCAACTACTTGGTGAATATCCTATTTTCCTCACTTGTGATGCTGAGAAAGATAAAGTGCATTTGTTTACCAAATGTGCATTGGTTGAAGTTTTGTGGTTTGGCACAAATTTAATGCATATGCAGGAAGTCTTATCTGTCCAAAATGTGAAGGAATGGATCTATAAGGAATGGGAAGCAATAGAAGCTCAAAATAGGCACCCATACCATATGGAAAAGTTTGTTTGTGTGCTATGCATCATCTGAAAATTTCTAGCAATGGTAAAGTGTTCAATCATTCTGAGCCTGCTCCACGGGAGGACTTATCTAAAGTTTTAAAGTGGTGGAATGATCTTTAGATTCTGGTGACAAAGGAGAAGAACAGAATTTGAATACAATCTCCAATCTGGTGCTCTGGGAGAAACCCACCCCCCAGAAGTGTTCAAGATAAATGTTGATGCAACTTGGGATAAGGTTAAAATTTATTCTATTATTGGATGGATCTGCAGAGATCAGTATGGTTTTTGGATTGGTGATGGCTGGAAAAAAATCAGAGATGCTTCCTCCCTTGTAGCAGAAGCCGAAGCTGTGAGATTAGCTTGTGTTAGCACGGAATGATGGAGTGACAAGGCTTTCATTATTGAAGCACATAACCAGATGGTAATAAGGTCTGCAAACTCCTCTTCTTGTCTTAATTGGAGGATTCATGGTATAGTGAAGGATGCTCAAGCTATTTCCCCGATCAGAAGAGTTAAATTTAGATGGATAGATAGAAAAGCAAATCTTGTGGACAAATTTGTGAAATTGGTAGAGAAGTGTGGAGTCAGAGGTAGAAGTTTTGATCTTGATAGAGTTTGGCACTTTCTTGAGCCTACTCTTATCAATGAAAGTAGTATTAGTTCCTTTCCAGTTTAGTGTATAATATTTTCCTTTCTGGCAAAAGAAAAAACTATGCTTCTTTCAACAGGTATGCTTGGATAGTTATTAAGTTTTTTTATGGACGTTTGGACGACCAACAAACCTGCACATACTCAGCAAGAAAGACCAAACACAATCTGGACAAAATAGCTATAGAATCTGATCTGTTAAACATACAGTTCATACATAAACCCACACTATTTTTCCTTAGATAAAATTCAATATAAATAGCCACACACATATATATATATATATATATATATATCTGTAAGATGAGATAAATAACATAATAAGGAGTTAGAATAACTCATTTATCCTGTCTTGAAGTCTTTCTAAAAACAGAAAAGAATTAAGCACAACTCATCAGTTAAGAGCATAAGGCAATCTCAAAGCTTTGGAGCTTTGATTGCCAGTTCACAATTTTGAGCTTGAAACTGAATCCTTAAATCTGTGAGACTTATATTATCTAAACATAGGCTCAATAATATTAGTAAGAGACAATATTTAAATGATATAATCATCACTCAATCCAATATCCAAGCCTGCATTCACAGAAGTTGTTAGGCACAATATAATTAGCATAAGCACTACAGTTTCTCAAAAGCTTTGGAGCTTTGAGACTTAATGTCTCTGATCTTATGGATTTCATAATAAACTCTCTGGACTTATCGCTTTCATCATCAATGATAAAAATCCCCATGAGTTTGTAAATCCATTCAAACTCATGTGACTAAACTATCAATCTCCCCTTTGATGAAAGACAAAACAAATATTATTACTCTCCAAGATATCCTGCAACTCAATGGAAACATCAAAACGTAACGAGATAAAATCAGAATATACAGATATATAACACATGTATAACACATATCAAAATACACTAATAGCATAAATAAAAACCAGTATCCTACAACATCATCGAAAATATTACAAAAACTAAACCTAGCGAATAATACAATAATACACATAATCTTTCTCCCCCTTTTTGACTTTCTTCAAAAGAGTAAAAGAAATTTAAGATCTTGTTCTGAGGTTTTTGAAATAAAAATGAAAATACTTCAGGACTTTGAAAGAGAGAAAGAAAGAAAATATAAGAAAGAAGAGGTTTCATGGCTTTGAGGTTCCTCCACCAGCACTCTTCTTAGCATTCTTCTTTCCACTTTGAGCTTTTCCATTGCCTTTTTCCCTCGTCTCCATTTATTCTTCCTCTGCTGTTTCTGCATCTGATTCTTCACCAATATCATCTTGCTCTTCCACATGCTTAGTTTGTTCTTCCACATTTTCATTCTGTCCTTCCATATTCTCAGCCTCTACATCAGAAACCACTTTAGCAATTACCTCTTCAACTGTTGCAGCAATTTTTCTCAGCAACTTCCTTACCACCAGCTTCATCATTAGTCTGCTCAAACAAATCTTCTGAAGCAAGAACTATTGGAACCTTTTTCTTTTTCTGTTTCTTCAGCACATCTCCAAGAACCTCACCAGAATCAATGCTGGTTTCTCTACTTTTAGCAGATTGTATCTTTTCTAAAACCAAACATTTGATTATCACATCTAGTTTTGAGGTTACCAAACCTTTGAACTTCACAAAATTAATAGACAATTCAAACAACCCTTTCCTGAGATCTTCAATACCATCCTATAAAACCTCAACTCTATCAAGAACCTGAGAAAAATCCAAGTTACCAGAAACCTTTGATGTTGTAGCTGCTCTGGGTTTGATGTACTCCTTTCCCTTCAATTCTTTGGCAGACAACTCATAATAGAATTTCCATTTCCCCTTACCATTCTGAACAACACCAATCCTTTGAAGTGATGCTTCATCTACCCACCCAAAACCACTTGTATTCTTCTCTTCATCCTCCATGGGAACCCCAAAGTGTTTAAAGAACATTGGTAACAAATTTGCATAAGGAAAAGAGTGATTCCTAGTTATAGTTCCACAACAAACCATATTCTCCATGATTACAGTAGGCAAATCAACTTCAAAGCCTTGAAAAATTAGGTATATCAGAATTAAAACCCTGTCGGTCACCAGCTCTTCAGAATTCTCCCTTGGTACCACACACCTCATGATAATTGAGAATAGGATTTTGGCTTCACATTTGAACACAGAGAGAGTTAACTGTTTAAGTTCAGTTGGTGTTCCCACCAAGAAAAACATAGACTTTTCCATCTCCAAACACTCCCTCCTATCAGGATTTTCATGGACTATACTCTCTAGGTACTCCCAAGACTTTGGCAAAAACCCTATGGTCTAACCTCAAATTAGTTCCAGCAACCTTAGAGGTCATCACTATTATCAACTTATTGAACCGAATTCCAATAAAACGACCTAGTTAGCCTAGGATAAGCCTCAGAAGTTGGATTCAGCATGTTTCAAACAGACTAATCTTTTAATTTCTTAATCCAGTCAATATCCAATTTACTTAACAATTATTCACATATCATACTGCAATAGGCAATTTTTGAAGAGGCATACCCTCCATCCAAACAGCTCTAACTTCTGGATATATAAACCAAGATTCTGGAAGAATTTTCTTAACATGTCCATAAGCTTTCTTAGTCTTCACAGCACTGTGCTTAACTCTCCTCTTCTGTGTAGATTGATCACCTTTTTTCTCCTATGGCTTCTCCCCTTTTGGTGTTTGATCACCCTTCTTCTCTTCCTCAAACTTCTTCTCTTTAGAAAAATCTTTCTTCTTCTCAGTTGATCCTCGTTCCCCTGTTCCTTATCCTTCACCATTTTCTCTGTTTCTGATTCAAATTCTGACCTAGCTTCTTAAACTTCCTTCCCGTTATTGATTTTCTTCGATGGTGGAGAAGTTTCCAGCGTGCTTGTTGTATCCTCAGAGTCTGATCCATGAATGCTGATCTTCCTATTTCGTTTACTCTTGATTCTCTTTGTAGTACCCTTAACTTGTTGCTTGATTCTTTCAGATTTTCGCTCCATTGGGTTTTATGGTTTTCAGAGGGTTTAGAGAGAAATTGGAAGAGATGGATAAATACCGAGAGAAAGATATTGAGAGTGAAAGAAATAAGCCCTGAAGTTGACTTAAGTAGGTAGAAGATTTTGACTCAAAATAGGATTGCATGCAAAATCAGATATTTAAAGATATTCTTGAGATATTTATGGGATATTTTGATTAAATCTCTGAACATTTGGTGTTCCTTCCAAGAAAAACATGGATTTGGCCTTCTCCAAACTCTCCCTCCTATCAGGATGCTCATGTACTCTATACTTCCTAGGTACTCCCAATACTTTGAAAAAAAAAACCCTATGATCTAACCTCATATCAATTCCAAAAACGTTAGAGGTCAAAACATAGGTATCAATATCATCAACTTCTTGGACCAAATTCAAGTAAATTAAGATAGTTAGTCTAGGATAAGCCTCAGAGGGTGGATTTATCATCTTGCAAACAGATGAATCTCTCAACTTCAAAATGTGGTCAATATCAAATATCTGTAACAACTCTTAACAAATAAGACTACAATAGGCAATTTTAGAAGAGGCATATCCATCTATACAGCATTAACTTATGGATTTAAAAACCAAGATTCTAGAAGAATGTTCTTACCATATCCAGAAGACTCCTTAGTCTTTTTAGCAACATGCTTGGCTATTTTATTCTTTTCAGTGGATTTATTACCTTTCTTCTCCTCTGGCTTCTTCCCTTTTGAAGTTTGATCACCCTTCTTCTCTGCCTCAAACTTCTTCTCTTTTGCAACCTCTTTCTCCTTCTCAGCTGACTGATCACCTTTCTCCATGTTCCCCTGTTCCTTATCCTTCACTACTGTCTCCGTCCCTTATTCACATTCTGAACTAGCTTCCTGAACTTCCTTTCCTTTCTTGATTTTCTTCGACGGTGGAGAAGTTTCTTGCATGCTTGGAGTAGATTCAGAGTTTGATCTATGAATGTTTGTCGTCCTGTTTTATTTCCTCTTGGTTCTCTTTGAATACCCTTGTCCTTGCTTCCTGATTCTCTCTGATTTTTGCTCCATTGGGTTTTAGGTTTTCAGCGGGGTTTAGAGAGAAATAGGAAGACATAGATAGAGACGGAGAAACAGAGATTGAGAATGACAGAAAAAGCCCTGAAGTTGGCTTAAGTAGGTAGAAGACTTGAATTCAAAATAGGACTGCATGCAAAAGCAAATCTTTAAAGATATTATTGAGATACTTTTGGGATATTTTGAACAAATCTCTGAACATTTAAAATATTTGGTAATTATACATAAGATACTACAAAATATTTCTTGATCCAATTTTTGAATAAAATTACACAGCATTTTCACCAAAGCTTTGAAACAATAGCCCAAAGCTTTGAGAAATTTCAAGGCTGCCAGAAAACTTCAAAGCTTTGAAGCATACTTTCAAATCTAGTAAAGTATGATCTCAAGGCTTTGAGATTTTCACACATAATACATATAAGAACTAATACTCCCCCTAAACCAATGCACCATTTTTTAACATTTCCAATTTAAGCCTTAGGGATGCAAACCTCTCATCTGGCAAAGGTTTAGTGAAAATATTAGTTATTTGCATAGTATTTAAAATATAAGTTAAAGATACATCACCTTTATCAGCATGATCTTTTATGAAATGATGTCTTACATCAATGTGCTTAGTTCAGGAATGCTGTACTAGATTCTTTGATATTGAAATGGCACTTGTATAATCACAGTTGATAGGCACATTTCTGAATTCGTATCCAAGATCTCTTATTTGTTAAGCAATCCATAGTACTTGTGAACAACAAGCACCAGCTGCAATGTATTCAGCTTCTGCAGTTGACAACGCTACTGAATTATGCTTCTTTGAATGCCAACTAATTAGTGATGAACCAAGAAATTGGCAACACCCTGAAGTACCCTTTCTATCCACTTTGTAGCCTGCAAAGTCTGCATCTGAATAACCACTCAACATAAAATTAGTTCTTCTTGGATACCAAATCCCCAAGTCTTTGGTTCCATTCAAATATCTGAAAATAATTTTAACACCAATCAAATGAATTTCCATAGGATCTGCTTGAAACCTTGCACACATACAGACACTAAACATAATATCCGGTCTACTTCCAGTTAGATAAAATAGTGAACCAATCATACCTCTGTAATTCTTTTGATTCACACTCTTACCACTTGTATCCTTATCTAAGGATGATGAACTCATAGGGGTCTTTGCTACCTTGCACTGAGACATGTTGTACTTGTTTAACAAGTCCTTGGTATATTTTCCTCCACGCAAAAATATTCATTTCTTAATTTTATGTAGATGAAGTCCAAGAAAGAAATTCAATTCTCCCATTAAGCTCATCTCAAATTCCATGAACATTCTTGAAAACTCTTTCGAAAGAGCATCATTAGCATCAACAAATAATGTATCACAAACATAAATCTGTACTACTAACAAATCTTTTTCATGATTCTTAATAAAAGAGTTTTGTCTATTAGACCTCTCTTAAAACCATTGTCAAGTAAAAACTTTGAAAGCAAGTCATACCAAGCCCTTGGAGCTTGCTTAAGGACATAAAGATATTTGTCTAATTTGTAAACATGATTAGGGAAATTGTCATCTTCAAAATCAGGAGGTTGAGCAACATATACTTCTTCTTGTAAATAACCATTTAAGAAAGCACATTTAACATCCATTTGAATTTTTTTTTATGTGTCTATGGGATGCAAATGCAAGAAGTATTCTGATAGCTTCTAACCTGGAAACGAGAGTAAATCTCTCCTCATAATCAATTCCATCTTCTTGATTATACCCTGTGCCACAAGTCTGACTTTGTTTCTCACAACCTTACCATTTTCATCAAGTTTGTTTCTGAACACCCATCTGGTTCCAGTCACTGATTGTGTCTTTCTTCTAGGAACCAAGTTCCAAACCTTGTACCTTTCAAACTCATTTAGCTCATTCTGCATTGTAATCATCCAATATGCAACTTCTAATGCCTCCTTTGAATTTTTAGGCTTAATAAGTGATACGAAGGAACTAAAAGCACACAAGTTCTCCAGTTTTCCTCAAGTCTGTGTACGAATTGTTGGATATGAGATTACATTGTCTGTTGGATGAGCTGAAAAGTACTTGAACCTTTTCCTTGGTGTGCAGGGTTCTTGTTCTCCATAGATCTTTTCAATTCTTTGAGAACTTGATGCAATAGCTGGAGCACTTTGTGTTTTGTTAGTTCTAGTCTCAAGACTTTGAGATTTTGGCTCAGCAGGATGTTCAAGGCCTTGAGATTCTTCTAATTGTTCCTGCAAGTTAGTTTTGCCTCTTTTCTCTTTATCATAATCATCATCTGCCTCATACTTATTCAAGTTCAGATATGCAAAACTTTCACTCAAAGAATCATCAGTACTTTCAACAAAAATTACATGAATATTCTCCTCTACAATCTTAGTTCTCTTATTGAAAACTCTGTATGCTTTGCTAGTTTGGGAATATTCAAGAAAAATACTTTCATCACTTCTAGCATAAAATTTACCAAGATTATCCTTGCCATTATTATGCACATAACAAGTACAGCCAAAAGGCTTAAAGTAAGAAACACTTGGCTTTCTACCTTTGAAAATTTCATAAGGAGTTTTCTTCAAAATAGGTCTAATCAAACATATATTTAGCACATAGTTGGAAGTGCTATCAGCTTCTTCCCACAAATACTTTGGTAAATTGCTTTCAAGTAGCATGGTTCTAGACATGTCTTCAAGTGTCATTTTTCCTATCAACTACTCCATTCTGGTTAGGATTTCTAGGTGCCGAAAATTTGTGTGAGATGCCATGCTTTGCAAAAAATAAATCAAAATCAAGCTGATCAAATTCTCTACCATCATCACTTCTAATTGATGCAACATGTAAACTTTTAAACGTTTAAAGCTCTCTACAAAGCTTTGAGAATTCAGATAAGACTTCAGGTTTGTCTATAATGAATATAAATCATGTAAATATAGAGTAATCATCTACTACCACAAGCATATATCTCTTACTTTTGGGTGTCTTAACCCTCATACGACCACACAAGTCCATATGAATCAGTTCCAAGGGTCTAGAGGTACTTAAAAAGTTATTTGGCTTGAATGAGCTCATGGTCTGTTTACCTTGGGTACATGCCTTGAAAATCTCATCATCTTTGCATATCAGGTTGGTAAACCTCTTGCCAAGTCTTTTGAGATGAGCGTGTTCATTATATGCATGCTAATATATCCAAGCTTTCTATGTTAAAGCTTTGAGTCCTCCTTCAAAGCTTTGAGACACTTCAGATTTTCACCTACAACATTGTTAGTACTTAAATCATGAACATTAAATGACCTAGGAGCAGTGAGTATGCAATTGTCATATTTCTCATCTTGCACCACACATTTCTCCTTGTTAAAAATAACTTTCTTACCACTATCACATAACTGAGATATACTAAGCAGATTATATTTTAAACCTTCAACCAAATAAACATTAGAAATTGAAATTGCAGAGTCATTACCAATACTGCCTATACCAATAATATTGCATTTGACTTTCCTCTAGATTTCTCTTTAAGTTCTATGAATAAAGATTTCTTTCCACTCATATGCTTGGAACAACCACTGTCCAATATCCATTTTTGATCCTTCAAAGCTTTGGTGACAGCCTGCAAAATTCAATCAATGCCTTAACAGGCTATTAGACCAAGTGTAGAATTTGGATTTATACTCATAATTAACCATGTTAGGTGGTCTGATTCCGTTTGGAGCCCAAATATGTCTCACTTGTTCCTTAAGCTGATACGGATATGTATTCCTCAATATGTGAGGTTCTGTCCTTCTAAAGGGGCAAGTCAACTTAATATGTCAAATTTTTCCACAATAATGACGTTATGGAGAATATCTGCTTCCTGATTTTACAAATGTAGTTTGGTTCTTTTTTGGAAAATCATAACCAATTCCACTTTTGTCGACAGAATGCATTCGCATGAGATTAAGCTTGTGTTCTGAGCTAGCAAAGTTTGATAAGATCTTCTTAGATTCTTGAAGCTTCTCAATCAATGAAGTTTTCTGTTGTCTTTAATCATCTGAATGATTATTTAGAAACATACTTGTCAGTTAAAAGAGAGTTTTGATCAACAACTTCTTTAACTTGTGCCTTCAATGCTTTGAATCTACTGTCCAAGGCTTTGAAGTCACTATAAATTTTAAATTAGTAGCTTCAAGAAATTTATTTTGAAAGATCAAATCTAAATTTTCCTTGTCCTGCTCATCAACCTATATTTTCAAAGAGTCAACCTCATTCCTATAACATTCCTCATTTAAAAACATACTTTTGAAGATTTCAGGTAAAACATCAGAAGGACTAGGCTTTGATATTTTTTATTGTCCTGCTAAGGCCTCTTCATCATCATCATCCTTATGTTCAAGGCTTTGATATTTTTTATTGTTCCTTGCCTTGTGTGCCAGGTTCTTGATGTTGTCACTCATGTCACCATCTACTTTATTCATTGAAATCTCATGAGTGAGCAACTTGCCTTGTAGATTATATAGATCTATAAAGCTCAAGTCCTGAACTTCCTCAATTGCAGTTGTCTTTGGTTCCCAATTGGCTTATGACAAAATCCTTAGGATCTTTCTGATTTTTTATTTATTTGAGAAAGCATTTTACAAGGACTCCAAGATATTCACTATATCAGTAAACCTCTTGAACATGTCCTTGATGGATTCATCAGAATTCATCTTGAACAGTTCAGACTGCCTCAGAAGGATGTTGATTTTGGTCTGCTTGAATTTGATAGTTCTTTCATAGGTGACAATCAATTTGTCCCAGATCTCCTTGGCACTCTTTCAGTTTGATATTCTGTTGAACTCGTCTGCACTAAGAGCACAATATAATAACTTCAAAGCTTTGTAATTTTTTGATACCTTTCCAGTTCAGTAACTGAGAGATCTTCTTCTGGTTTGACAGTTATGATTCCATTAGAGGCAGTATAGAAAGTATTGGGATCATCAACACCAACTCACAACAGCTCCATGTCCTGGTCTATGATGAAAATTTTCATCAACGCCTTCCAATGTACAAAATTATCACCACATAAAAGTGGAGGTCTTTTGGATGCTCTTCCCTATGAGAATCCTCCATCACCTACATTACTCATTGTCACCAGATTTTTAGATGTTTAAGTAGTGACCCAAGCTCTGATATTAATTTAAAGTTTGTAATGCCAGTATAAACATGATCTAATACTCTAGAAGGGGGGGGGGGGGAGTTGAATAGAGTATGGAAACTTTTGTTAAGAACTAGCCTTTTGAAAATGTAAGCCAATGTATAAAAGAAATCTCAAAGCTTTGGAATTGGTTTGTAAAACATGAGATAAAACTGTGACTGTCAGAAGCTTGAAAGCTTTGAGATAGGAAATTCTCCATAGCTTTGGAGCTTACTAATTTGAACTGATTGCAACAGAAATAAAAAGCAGTAAAGTAAAGCTAAAGAACACAGGTACTTTTACAGAGTTCAGTCACAATTGGACCTAGTCTCTGCCTGAGGGATCTGATCCCTCCAAGATTTCAACACACTTCTTATTAATCACCCAGATTTAGCTCTAGATCTCAAGCCCAAGTGAGCTAACATACACTTGTACAGCTTGTGGTTCTCAACCTATCTAGTAAAAGCTACAACATGTTGAAACAATAAATAACCTCTTGCTTTTCACTTAAACAACTAAACTTCTAAGTTTGTGAGGTTGAGAAAATATGAATTAATAAAACAAGTTCAATATAGTTTGAAGAACACAAGAAATATAAGAAAATAAAGCTTGAAAGTGTTCTTCAGATTTGATGAATGATCTTCATCTCTTGCAGTTTCTAATGACTTGAATGATTGAAGAGCTGTGTAACTTGATCTCACACGTACGAAAACTCTCTTCAATCTCTCTGTTGATCAGCCTCTCTCTTTGTGTCTCAATTTGAAATTAAAAATCTAGCTTTTATCAACAACCTGCAACTACTTGAGAGATTTTAGGAACTGAATTCCTACAAATCATCATCCCTGTTATGCTTCTTTCAAAATATATGATTGGATAGCTATTAAGTTTGTTTATGGAAGTTTGGACAACCAAAAAACCTACACATGCTCAGCAACAAAGATAAAACACAATTTAGACAAAATAGCTACACAATCTGATATGTTAAACATACAGTTCATACATAAACCCTAGCTATTTTTGCCTTAGATAAAATTCAATATAAATAGAAACGTGTGTGTGTGTGTGTGTGTCTATATATATATATATATAAGAGACAAGATAATAACACATAAGGAGTTAGAATAACTCATTATCTATTCTTGAATCCATAAGTCTTTCTGAAAACAGAAAACAATTAAGCACAGTTCATCAGTTAAGAGCTTAAGGAAATCTCAAAGCTTTGGAGCTTTGCTTGCCAGTTTACAAGTTTGAGCTTGAAACTGAATCCTGCAATCTGTGAGACTTATATTATCTAAACATAGGCTCGATAATATTTGTAGGACACAATATTTTAATGATAAAATCACACTCAATCCAATATCCAAGCCTGCAATCACAGAAACTGTTAGGCACAATATAATTAACATAAGCACTGCAGTATCTCAAACCTTTGGATCTTCGAGACTTAATGTCTGTGAACTTATGGCTTTCATCATCAAGGATAAAACTCCGCCTGAGTTTGTAAACTCATTCAAACTCATGAGCCTGAACTATCATTTACATTATTGTTTAAGCTAGAGTTTATAATTAATAATTTCTATATTGAAACATATTTTTCTCACATTTAAATACATGATTATTATTTATGAAATTGTGTATTTATTATATACTTATACTTGACGGTGTAATTGTTTTATTTTATCATAGGTTTAACAAATATAACAAAAAAGTGAGATTTGGACTTTGCATTAGATTAAACTGGACTCTCACAAGCCTTCACACATCGCATGCTTGCATATCATGTGCTAGTCTTTGATTACACCATTAAAAATATATCTTCAATAATAAATTTGTTCAAGTAAACAGTTTATTGGCTATGGAGAACTTACACTAGAAAAGTCCAATACAATTGTAGAATATTAAGAAGAAAATGTGTTGCTTTATAATGAAGTTGAAGCTAGTGTTTATTATTAAGAATTTCTATATTGAAACATATTTTCTCACTATTTAAATACATGAGTATTATTTATTAAATTGAGTATTAATATTATATAATTATAATTTGATGGTGTAATTATTATAAACTAGCATACGTTTGACAAATATAACAACAAAGAGAGATTTGAACTTTGTATTAGATAAAATTGGACTCTCTCATGCCGTCACACATAGCATGCATGCATATCATGTGCTGGTTGAACTTGCGCTTAATTAGAAATTATAAATTTGTAGGGTGACAAGTTGTAGACGCGAAATACGTTAACAGTAAAGGATTACATGCTATTTGATGCATTTTTTATGTGAGTAAACAATCCAATTCTTGTGTGCATAGCTTCTTTCGTGTCAAAATATGATTTTATAATTTGTCTCCAAATGTGTTTTGTGACTTACATGTTTTACATGAGATTTAGTTACGTTTGAAATATTTTCTTTTAAACTTTCACACAAAAATAATAATGCGTAATGTAAATTGGAAAGAGTTTTGGAGGCACCATTTTAGTATTGTCGATGTCTACTTCAGTCTATCGGCTTGTGATTATTATTTTGGATGTTGACTTTAGTCACTCGGCCTGTGGTTATTATTGTCGATGTCGACTATTGTCACTCGGCTAGCGTATTTTTCTCGTTCGCAGTTAGCCCTGGGCCGCTTCATGTACTCACCTCTCTTGCCGCAAGAAGTATTAAAAGGGTGACGAAACTTAAGATCTTGGATGCTTGGTGATAGCTGATTTTTTTGTTTATCAACTAATGGATAAAAATGCAATATCTTTGACTGAATGTTTAATAAGGGAAACTAGAATATTGGGATTAATTGAGAATTTTCTAATTTGGATATTGGATATGGATTCAATAATGATCAATGAAGATTTCGGGAAATTATACAAGAACTCGGGAATGTCTTACTATTCCGCTGTATTCTTACATGGATTTTTAATACTTGTGGATACTTATTCTTTATCCATTTTTTGTCTGTTCTTTAAATTGAAATATCTCGTATCCGATTTACGCGCTTGGGTGTGACTCACTTAGCATTTCATTTATGACTTTCAAAATTGCGGTTTCAATTTTCATTCCCACCGCTGGTCTAGATAGAGGAGGCTTCGCCTTATGAGGGGAAAACGCATGCTCTTCTAGTGTTATGAGTACTCTTAGTAAAATCAAAGTCTTAGACTATTTGCATTTTGTATGACAATATTTAAAGACGATATGTGAGACTATGTCGGCATATGTATTATATGATAGGAGCAATGTTTGTTCATGATTTCCGCTACTCATAGTGAAAGTCTTCCGGCCACTCCGGTCCGGAATCCAGGGTTGTCACAATTCGTATTCCAATAAACTCAAGTTATGTTCCTTACAAACTTACTAGTAACTACGTAAAATACCCATTGCTTCATACGACCTGAATTGTTGTCACTATAATTTCAAATTCTAAAATATCCAAAAACTCGTACATAAGAACAATCATTTTTCGAAAAACATTGTTATGCTGAAACCCCCTCTTGCAACCAAAATTCCAGAGATTAAACACCATCTTAAGTCCAATACAAACTCCTCCCATGATCGCCAAACATCCCATTACTCAACTCTACTTTTAATCCCCAACAAAAAACTAGGGTACTTCCAATACCTTGACGAAACAATTTGCAATAATTACTACTGGATTAACGTGATTTGGAATGATGAAAAATTCGAAGATAGAAGTTTAAGAATAAAGAACAAAAATGGGGTTAAGCCAAACAACAAAGTTCTAGGACGAATAACGAATACGTAACTTCCACGAAAATTCACAGTTATAGATCATAGAGCTTGATCATAAATGATCCAACAAAAAGATATAGGCTAAGAAAATATTATTTCCGGAAGAAAACGAACAAGAGAGATGCGCTCGAGGAGTCTGACAAACGGGAGAAAACAGGCGGTGGCGCGGGGATGGGACAGGCGACTGTCTGAGGATGGCGGCGACGGTTCGGCTCTGGAGGTGGGTACGAGTGTGAGTGAAAGAGTGGGGGTGAGAGAGAGTTGGGTTTGAGAGAAATCCGGGCTGATTTGATATGTAGGGGAAAATTGATGAAAATTATTTTATTTTAATGATGGGTTGCTTGGTGGAAAATAATAAGAGTACGAAGAGAATTAGGAAATAAATTCCATAATGGAATTATCCATATGGGAATAATTAAATAATTTAAAAGAAATATTAATAATCATAATTAATTACAAATGAGAATAATACTATTAAATCCCGCTATCCTCCAAGTTCCGCCAAACTTCCAATATAACCCAATACTCTTAATATAATTTATTAACCATCAATAACTCATAAAAATGTCAAATACACTCCTCAACTCTTCCGAATAGTAACACGCCCAAGAACAAATCTCATAAATTACCCTTAAGCACAATATGGGGTATTTCATGATTCCCTCCTTGAAGATAGTTTTCTGCCGAAAGCATAAAACCACTCTTCCACGAACTACACTCCCAAAATCCAGTTGCAACAACCCCGTTATCCGGATCGGACAAGACTAGGAGGGGGATGCTAAAATTAATGGCGGAAATCAAAAGCATAACATCCCAAGATATAAAGGTAGATAGATACTTATGTGTGGTGGAGAACGGAGGTGGCCTCGGTGGCTTGCTCGGTTCTCCGACAGTTCTAGCGGCAGCGGTGGCTGCTGCGCTGCTGCTGTTTCTTGCTGCCTGTTCTACTTATTGGAGGAAAGAGATAAAGAGAAATATAGGGAGAGAAGAGGAAGAGAGAGAGATAAAGATGGTGGAGTTCGTTTTCCATTTTTTTCCGTGGGGTGTTTTGAGGTGGATGTGATGGTGATGGTGATGGTGAAAATGACGACGATGGTGGTGATGTGGGTGGTTGCGGCAGCTGTGGTGTCTCCCGAAAGAGGAGGAGGCTTTTATAGAAGAGTGAGGGTGGTGGCTTGAAGGTGGTGGAGGAAAATTCCCGTAGAAGGGAATGGGTTTACTTGGGGAGGATGAATTCAAAAATAATAAAGAAATGTTAATAATATCATTTGTAAATAATAGGGGAGATTGGTCACACCATATAGAGCATGCGATTGGGTGTGATGAGTGTGTTGAATAACGCGGTGGCTGCACACGCTCTAGTGGTGAAAACAAATAAATAAAGACACCCTCACGAGTACTATTATAAAATTTACTATAATCTCACACGACTTTCTTACCTATTTAAATTTGAATAATTCACCCGAACACTATTCACAAATAAAATTCATATCTTGCCTTTAAAATTACTAATTTATACGGGGTATTACATCTTTCCCCCGTTAGAGAGAGAGCTTTGTCCTCGAAGCTAAAATACAACAAATAGTTACAGTATTAAGACCACATGGCGAACAACTGATTTTGAAGTAATCTCTCCCAGGTAAGAAATCTTTATTCGACAAATCTCTATTTGATATTTACTATGTAATATGGAATGCGCTCGTAATATCAAGAAATTGTCCAACTCATTTCCGTTACTAAATGTTAACGCTATGCGTGGCATAATGATAACGATGTTCTAGACACGTAACGGGTTTAGACGAAGGGTTCCATCCTCTCCCCCTTAGAGAGTGACGTCCTCGGAACTCCGTATGAAATAACATATCCTCTAGAAACAAATGATAAGAGAATCAGCATCCCAAGGACCCAAATATCTACTCCAATTTGTATACTCCCACTGAAGAATCATACTAACTATCAGAAACCCCATTCTAAACCATAATCACATTAGAAAAATCATAAATACCCCCAAGTGATAAAATTGTGGCGGTAAAATCTTCCAAAACATTGATAAACGACAAAAGCCACCTTTATTGCTCATTTTATATTAATAGTAATCCTAGACATAAATCAACAAATGAACTATAACACACCCCCATGTTACATAACACATAATTATATGAGTCCTCTGACTCCAATGGTAAATTCGTACCAAAATTCATGCTCCTCTAGTATTAGTTAAGTAACAAAACTCCAAAACAGTAGTGCCCAAGAAACTATTAACTTCCTAGCCACACAAACTTCTCTATTCATTACAATAGATGACCTAGAATATAACAAACAAGACCTCAAATTAATACGGTTCCTCTTACCCCTTTGGAATGTAGAGACCAACCCAATGTCACTCCAAGATTCCCGGGATTCTTCAATAAAGTAAGAACTATGTCCTGACGACCAAATTCCCAAGTAATTTGTTAAAATTCAAACCCCGCGAACCAAACCTGAGTGGGAAACCCCAAAATGGAAGATAAGTTCAAATAAAACTTATGTGAAGATCATTATTTCCATAAGACATTATCAACAACACTCCAAATAGAATTTATATGAAAAATTGTACCACCAGGAAAGGAAACTCAGATCACCGAGACATATCATCAGGTTAAATAACTCCAAAAAGATAACTCCTGATTGTATCAATACTAAATCGGGTAGCTGATCATGACAATATAACTCCCAACGGGCACTTTACACAGTCACAACACCCCAATATAGGTCTAGTCACAAGGCATTTAAACTGAGAGGGTAAATCTTGCGACCTTTGGTCAAATTCCCAACGTTTCCTCAAATTTCTCCCACAATTCCTCGTTATAAGGTCCTCTGATCCTGACTGTTGATCGCCTGATATCCAAATATCACTTAAATATAGTTGATTCCTCCTAGATCAAACTTCCCTTGCTTAGTCATTAATGAGCTGTCTAAAACTCTATCCTTAGATTCCATAGTCCCAGGTATTTTACGTAGAGAGGTCAAATCTTTAAATCTTACTTAAGACCCCACTAAAAGATTATCTCGAAGTATATATTTTATCATTGCCACTTTGCATTTCTAACGACTTTGGTTGACTTTTTAAAGATAACATATAACAAGCAATGTGCACATAAGCATGCAATATAGCACATGGTTCATAATCACCTTGCTAAATATATAATCAACTATGAAATTTCCACGTAAGCTGTTCTGCTATGCTTCTTTCCTTTCCCTTGAAAACTAAATTTGACCCAATCAGGAAACCTAATTCTTGATTCTAATACGATTTCATGACATATCCTCAGATCAATTTCTTCACTGAAGCCTGATAGGCTACCACAAAATCATAGTCTCAATAGTATGCAAATATACCTCAAATTTGTACATTCTCATGCTACCATACAACACATCACACCATCACATATAGCCTACATGCTATGAAAAGTCGTATATTCAAGCTGATAGGAGTCTTTAACTTTTTGTCTCGAATTATCATTATTACTTTTTTGTATAAAGTCCATATCGCATACCATAAGCTATATGACATGACATCGAAGCATTTATAACACTTTGTCAGAACCTCCAAGTGACATACGCAAAAACACACAAGAACAATTCATATTTGAACACAAATCCTAACTGTAAATAAAAAAATTTAACAATACTCCAACTATTCCCCAGTAGCTGAAATAGTTAACCAATATAAATTTTCAATAGCTATACAGTAACTCCCAAATAAACGTCATGAAATAACAAACTCCGGATGTAATATTAACAGATTCAAAAAAAAAAAAGTTTATAAATTGGAGTCTCAACTTCAGGATAATCTCCAAACCTGAAAATTTATGATACCACCAAACATGCAATTTCAGAATAAACCTGACTAAATCTGTCCTTTGATACATCCAAGACTTGTAGCCGATTATCAGTACTTACTTCACATTTTGAACATCATTCCTCCAAAGTTAGTCCTACAACTCCAAGAGAAATATATAACCAAATAGACATCCCAATCATCAAGCAGCACTAGGGTAATCAGGCTCCAAATAACGCCTAAATTATTTGAATATTATTATGAACCCAAAATCATTTATAACGAACTAGTTTAGTATAATCATTTGAATAGAAATCATGGAGAATTAGACTCCAACACACCAAAACCATTCAGTAACTAAGACTGTAAGATCGTAGTTGAACAAGTTGAAAACTCAAAGGGTTGACTTCACAGTTTCTCAGGTGAGGGTGGGTGGGATTTTTCCTCGACTTCTTCTAAAATAAACTCTCTTTGATATCTAGAAAATACTCCCAGAAATGAATTTATTCTTGAGCCCCATATCCAAATTACTATCCCCAATCGGTACCTTAATTATGCCATGTGCTGTTCACCCGGATCTTTAGAATCTGGTCAAGTAGTCTAGAGTTAACTATTTCAAGTACTTTAGCATTCCCATTATATCTCTCAAAACCAAAGTCAACAATGGTCAAAGTTTAATATTTCCCCCAAGAGTTATCATAAGAGTCACATACCATATCAACATTACTATCGAATGAAGATTTTTCCCATTTGTTTATTGTCCTAACCCGCCTGGTCATGTCAAATGTTTCTAGTCTAATATGATAACGGTCTGTTACTCCTATCTTACTCCTATCATATACTTTATGTTATCATGGTCTCTTGAATCCGACTAGATCATCTCTTACATACACAATTATCAGCATATACTATTCAATTATCATATAGAGCAGCCAAACATTATCACATAGTAATTTTACATTAAAGCACATATAACTTGACTACAAATAAAGTACTACAACTCATCTCTGCATATATGATAGTACATCAAGTACAAATCAAATTATGCTTCCATCCTTCTTGTCATAATGAAAGTAACAATCATCCACATTCAGTAAAATGCATCTCAAACTAAACCAGATCACATAAAATTAATAAACATAACACTTCTTGAGGCATGATGAGGGTGGACGGGAATAATCAAAACTTATACTTAGGCTGCCCATAACCCGAACGGCTTTTCTAATTTTAATTTTCTTTTCCTATGTTCATTTTTAAGTTACCCTACAGGTTTTAATTCCCTTATTGGATTGTCTGCTCTGATACCACCTGCAAAACCCCCCTTATCCGGCTCGAACAAGAACGAGAGGGCGATGCTAAAAGTAACGGCGAAAATCAAAAGCATAACATCCCAAAATATTTATTAGATAATATTGAACATTACAAAAGTCTCTAAATATAACATGTGTTTCTAAAACTACTACATTATTCTTGCTAATTATACTAGATTCTACTTGTGATGAAATCCATCTAGGTGAGTCTCGTTCCCTGCTACGCCATAGTCTTTATTTCTTAATCCTGTGGAAGGAAGGAAAAAGGAATCGCAGTTTTAAAAGTTAGTACTAAAATACATAGTAAGTAACACCCAAGCACGTAAAACAGATGATGAAACATAACTTTTCTCAAAATTATAAAGAGAAATAAATCATAAAAGACTAAACTTGATGAATAATGTAAGAACTCGGATAAAATTCTTAAGTTCTTAATCTTACCCTTAATCTTAATCTTCTTTTCTTTCAAAATATTATTTCTCAGAGAAAATTGTATTTTTAGCTTGTTGATGCGGGGAAGATCTATTATACTATCACTAGCAGCCATGACCTTAAGTGTCGGCACCCCCCTAAGACGTCTTGTGGCCATAGAGGTGAGTACATGGAGCGACCGGAAGGTTGCGACCGGGTTAAAATAATATGGGTCGAGTGACCGCAACCAACAAGACCAATCTAATCGAAAGAAAATATAATGATCCCTGCACAACTCTTTCCACTTTACGTTATTTACGAATTATTATTTTGCGTGTGACAGTAACAAATTCTTAGAAATATAAGTAAATCACAGCTAAAACATGTAAACAAAAAAAATACGGTTTGAGACAGGTATAAAATCATATTGAGACACGAAATAATCTAGGCATTCAACGCTTGGCATGTTCACTTACCTTATTCCATAGCAACTGACACGTAAAACCTTCTTCGGATGAACATATTCCTCGTTCGCAACCCTGTTACCTACGATTCAATCGCAAGTCCGACTATACATGTATAACTCTATAAACTTATCAAGAATCCTACTTAGTCTTTCTATAAACCCCATCCGCACTTGTTAATTTTGCAACGTCTCTCTCCTAGCTATATTTGCTTACTAACGAAATTATTTAATAAACAACACATTTATTTGTAAACAACTATTTAAATTAATGTTTCCAAAAGTGGGTATTCTCATAGAGAATTTCTTTTATATAAACTACATGATATAATAGTGAAGGCGAAAGCTAGTTTATATTCATGAAAAATAATTATTACAATTATAATTATTTAAGCGATATTTAAGACTACTAGGTTTAAGAAAACTTCGTCTAAATACTTAACACGACGCAACGATGCTTACAAACTAGCAAATGTCAATTTTGTTACAAGTATTGAACAAATCAAATTAAAAGCTAATTGATTCAACACTGTTTAATTTGTTTTTCAATAAAACATCTCTAGTTTAATTTTTAACAGACGAATCGTACACTATTTTAACACCCGAATCACTTTTCCACAACGAGGACAAAAATTAGTATATTTAGAAAATATTTTTAATCTAAATGTTTAAGTAAAATACATGTGAAATCCCATAAGTTATACTAAAAGACACCTAGAACCCCTTCTATTCACAAACCCAAAATAATTAAAGACACTAACTACCTAATCAATTTCTGAAAGTACAAACAGCTCCCCCTTATTTACACTATACAGTTTTTTTAAACTACACTTTTACCCCCTTAAAATGGACTTCCAAATCATTCAACCTAAACATGGATTTGAGCCTGAAAATGCAATTTTGATCGTCTAACACTAGTTAGAGATTGAATTAGAACATACATAGGCCAAAAATGGCCAAAATGAGTCAACCAACAAGTCTCTACTAGTCCGTCGAAGTCGCTAGAGGTAAAGCTTGACAGAGTTGTTCCGGTGGGTTCTGGAATTGGATGAAGCTTTCTAGAGCTTAGTAGGACCTACACGAGTCTAAGAGACGGAAAAAATGGCCTGTGTGCCTCTGGTTTGGGATGGCGGAACTCCTCGCAGGAAACAATGGAGTTTCGCCATTGTTCTTTCTTCAGCTATTACAGCAGCTAGTGCTGTCTTTGTTTCTGTTCCGTATTCTTCTTTTGGTCGCGAGATAGAAAGGTAGAGAGAGACCTAGGTGGGTTGGAGAAGGGAGGTGGCCTCGGTGTCTAGCTCAGTGGTTCTCCGACGGTGGAAGCGACAGCGGTGACGGTTGCGCTGCTGCTGCTTATTGGAGGACAGAGAGAAGGAGAAATAGAGGGGGAGAAGTGGGAGAGAGAGAGAGAGAGAGAGATAGAGAGAGAGAAATGAAGGTGTTGGCGTTGGTTTTCCTTTTTTTTCCCTAGGGTTTTTTGGAGGTGGTGGTGATGGTAATGGTGAAGATGATGATTATGGTGGTTATGGAAGTGTTGGTGGCGGCTGTGGTGTCTCCCAGAGGTGGAGGAGGCTTTTATAGAAGAGCGAGGGCGGTGGCTTGAAGGCGATGGAGGAAAATTCCCGTAGCAGGGAATGGGTTTACTTGGGAAGATGAATTCAAAACTAATAAATAAATGTTAATAATATCATATTGTAAATAATAGGGTAGATTGGTCACACCATACAGAGCATATGATTGGATTTGATGAGTGTGTTGAATAACGCGGTGGCCGCACACGCGCTAGTGACGGATAAAAAAAATAAAGACATGCTCACAAATACTATTCTAATATTTACTATAATCTCACACGAGTTTCTTAACTATTTCAAATCCGATAATTCACCCGAACACTATTCACAACTAAAATTCATATCTTTCCTTTAAAATTACAAATTTACCCCTAACAATTATATGGGGTGTAATACCAGTAATTCAAAAACATATCATTATCATACCTTCTCAATGAAAATACTATTCTTGCAAATGATATATAAGAGAACAGAAAAACAAAGTTTCTATTTATGATAGTTTTACGCATTAAACAAAAGAAAATAAATAGTCAAACATAATAAATCATTGTTCAAAATATCCTCTTCCAAAATATTTGATAATACTCTTATAGGAGTCCTATATTGTCAAGAAATTGATGTTATTGTCAAATGTGAAAAAGTCCCACATAATCATATTTCACTCATCATTCATATTACCGTACTACTAATGCAGAAAAATTAGACAGATAAAGTTTAAATGAAATTTAGAGCAAGACTGAAAGGTTGCATCCCCCCTCCCTTAGACAGAGTAACGTCCGTGGCACTCAGGCATATTATCAAACAAATGTGGGTAATTCTTCAGTATCTCATATTCCTATTTTGAAGTTTAATCTCTGGTATCTTCATTAACCCATAAAACTCGTACTAGCTTCATCGTTAAGCGTATTTCTTGACTTTGTATCCAATATTTCACAAATTATTCTTCGACACATGAGAGGAACTTTCTATGTACTAATTTAGTTGAGACATGAAAACATTGTGCACCCTTCCTAAATTAGTGCAAATCTAATCGATAAGAAACTTCACTATCATTTCCAAAATATCATATGGTCCAACGAATATGCAACTTTCCTTTATGGTTAAGTGTCATTATTCATTTGCTAGGTGGGAATCTATAAAAAACATTCTCTCCAATTTCAAACTCAAGTGGCTTATTCTTCACATCCTCATATGATTTATGTCTATTTTGAGCTGCTTTTATTCTTTGTTGAATCAATCTCAGTTGATCAGTTATCTTTTTAATGATTTGTGGTCCAAGTAACATAGTTTTTCTCATGTCATTCCAACACAAGGGTAATCTACCTTTCCGTCCATATAAAACTTCTAAAGAAGCCATGCCAATACTAGCATGATAACTATTGTTGTAAGAGGATTCGATCAATGGTAGACGATAGACCCACGATCCATGAAAATCTATTACACAATCTCTCAAACTATCCTCTAATGTCTAAATAGTTCTATTGGTTTGTCCATCAGTTGTAGGGTGAAATGTTGTACTAAATCTTAATTCAGTACCCAATGCTATTTGCAACGCGTTCAAAAAATAATAGAGAAAATAGGATTTCTATATAACACAATCGTACTCAGCACTCCGTGATACCTTAAAATATTCCTGAGATATGCTTCAACTCTTATTCCATCATCCAAGTATCTTTCATCGGTATAATTCCAGATATCTTGGATAAACCATCCACGATAACGCATATCCTATTCATTATATTCTTACTTTTTAGTAAAGCAACGAAAAATCCCATCGAGAAAAATTCCACTTATGAATTGCAACTTCCAACGGTTGTATCATTCCTCATATTCTATTGTGTTCAAACTTAACGTTTTAAGATGTCATACATTGAAGTATAAATTCTTCTAATTCTCTCTTTATCTTTGGCCACCCAAATAATTTCTTTAACTTCTTGTTATGTTTGTTACCTCCAGTGTGAAAAAAATACGGTGTAATGTGGGCTTCACGCATTAAATTCTCCTTACAGCCTTACAAGATTATGACACACACCATCTTTCCTTGAAATGAATACTTTCATCTTCATGGATCGTAAAATATATGGTTTCTCTCGCTTCGATCTTCTTCCCGATCCTTTCCATTGTACGTCTCCAGACTGATTAACTTTAATCTCATTCAAAATATCGGGTGTATCTTTCATTCCTCCAAGCAAACTCATTACTACCCCTTGATCCACAAATTCAATTTTGACTTAAGAAATTCTTTACATAGCCAATATGGTGTAGCTATCATAGCATTCACAAAATGAGTCGACCTGCAGATTAAATTGTGTGCTACCACTTTAACCTTTCCGTCATTATATTTAAGGTATAGGTCATTCTCCTAACTAACGATGCTACTTAATGTTTAATTCCTTTTGAGTAAATATGTATTTCAAACTGTGTTGATCCGTAAACGAGAAATGGATCTGTATAGATAATGCCTCCATATCACTAAAGTAAATAATTTGGCTGCTAGTTCCAAATCGTGTGTAGCATAATTCTCCTCGTGTGGTTTCAATTTCCTAGAAGGATAAGCAATAACCCTCCTATCTTTCACAAGTACATATCATAAAACTTTCTTAGATGCGTCACTATACACGTCATATTCACCTGACTCATTCGATAAAGCTACGTTAGCCAACTTCTCCTTCAAAATTTGAAATTCTTCTTCACACTCCGTGGCCCATTGATACTTCAAATTCATCTCAATGATGTTAACGGATTAGTAAACTTCGAACAATCTTGCACGAAACGACGATGATATCATGTTAATCCAATAATCAATGTCTAGACTGCCCTATCAGCCTTCGATCTCTCTTAGTCCACCCATTAGGCTGGAATAAAACAAAAAATAAGCTCCCCCTGAAGATTCCAGAAGAACCCTAACTTATCATGTATCTAGGTAGACACGCTGTTCTTTTCACTCTGATGCTTCTACTACTGAAACTTTCTTGTCGATGCGGCTTGGAAAGATAAACGTATGTCGGCAAATGGTAGTCCAATTCAAGAAGAAGCAAAAGGGATCTGACGGGCTTTCAAATGGATCATCTCTCGCGGATATGCATATATTGAATTAAAGACTGGTTACAAGAACATCGTGTCCTCCCTAAAACAAGACATATATCCCTCAAACATTCACAGTCTTCTCTCTGATATTCTTTACGTTATGTCCTTGTTTCATGTCTACTCTTTAACTGATGTCAGCAGAAATGTTATTACTTATTCACATTTTTTTCGCTAAAATGCGTTCACCGTATGTAATTTTCCTTCTGCTAGCTAATAAAATTCCTACTTCTTTAAAAAAAAAAAAGTTATCTCACTCCCTCACTTCAATTCACGCGTGCAGTATTTTTGCAGGAAAAGAATTAAGATAAATAATATTTGTCAAAAAATTTCCCAATTTTTTTTTGGAGAACAACACTCAAATTCTCTCTATAAAACATTTAAATGAACAATTTGCCAATTACATTTGAAGACACTCTTAATGGATCACGACTTCCGATGATGGTAAAAAAAAGGGACTTGTATTGTAAACATACTACCTCGCATAATAGAATGTGTAATTTTTTTTTTCTTTTGTGCTAAGGGAAACTTAAATAGAAAGGGTGCTAGCATATAAAATTACTCATTCATAAAAATTTACCAATATTTTGAGAATGCACTATTTCTCTTACAAATTTTAATTTTTACTCCTTATTGTAAACAATCATCTTTACATTAGCTTTCTCTATCTAGACTCCACCCTCGTATTGTATGTTGAATAGATCCATGAAGACTCCCAAATAATTTGTCTCCTCAGTACATCACTTTATGTAGTTCCACTATTGTTTGCATGTGCGTTGCACGTGTCAATTAACAACTTGTAATGCACTAAATCGTATAACAAAAAGTATCCATTCCCGTATGAAGAGTTTTGATGGGTTAATTTCGCGTCTATACAACTCAATTGTTTACTTGTAATGTTTTTCTTTTCATTTTCATAGAACATCGTATATAAATCATAACCTCTAACCTAAACTAGACATACACCATTTTTCTTGTGAAGCTCGAACATGGGATCACGGATGAATTACCTCAGGGCCCTAACCACTGGGGTAACGGCTAGTCACTTTGTAAAGTGTTTTTGCAACCTTAATGTGGTATATTATTACAACGATTATAAGGAAATAAATAAACTGGTTATCAAACTTAACTGGAAAATAAAGCGGTGTGTATAAGGTAGAAGAAATGAGATAGAATTCAACTACATACGATAACAGAAAATAATTGCAAGAGCAGTATACGACAATGTTTATCAGGTAGATAACATGAATTCTTACGTGTATACGCAAGGGCGCGATCAATGTAATAATAATTTAGAATTAGGCCTCGCATAATCTTTACCACCAAGACAATTTAGAGTTATTGTTTAATCAGAAACTTGGTTCAAAGAGTTAAAGATCAGGAGTAGTGTGGTTAATTCGGTATTAATCTAATTGCAAAAAGTAAATAACAGAAAAGAAATATGTTTTGTGAAGTTTTCAAAAAATCACTTTTGGGTGTAAGAGTCTATCGGAAACCTAGTCTGCCTCGGGATCCCCTAGGGTTCTTTCGGGTTTCTGAAAACTGATGAATATGCACAATCGGTTCTTCTCTTATGCCAAGTTACCTGCTAGTGTAATCTCTTCTCGGTCTTATACAATGTCTTCTCATCTCTTCATATTTCGGTTCCTCTCGGTCCACAAAGATCTACATATTTGTTTAATATCTGATAAGGCCCTAAGATATCCTCTCGGTCTTACTCAATTCTTTCAGTAGTTGATATGTACGCTCAAGCTATTTCCAACACACTTCGTCTCTCAATCCGTCGTGGAATGAGAATGAACACTATGTTTCCTCCATAATATATTTTAGCCGCTCTCGCGGAGTAGACTAGATATGTATAACTCCTAGTTGATAACTCTACTCGTACATAATGTTAAAACCACATACAGTAAACTAAGTAGATCCTAAACTTGATTGAGATATGATAATCAATTCATAGAAATACTCCAAAAATATAATTCGAAACCCTAGATTCACCAAGGAACCTTGGTGAAGTGTTTAATTACTAAAGTAAGCCATAAAACCATTTTTCACAAAATAAAGAGAAAAGGTGAGGATTTAAATGATAAGGTCGAGATCTGGTGATGCGCCAATACTCCGAAGCCTCCTCGAAACAGTGTTAAATGATTTTTTTATCGTCACTAGACATTCTGAAAAGTCTGTACAAATACTACCTAAGTCTTCATGTTAACTGCCGACAGTTACATAATTTCCCTTGCATATGTTGCCCAAAAAGTTTCCTCAGACTGCGTGTGAACGCAGTAGGCCATGCATTTAAATAGAATCAGCAAGCACTGAACCTTTAGACTTAGTCATAATTATTCTTTCATTGGTGACTGCGTTTGAATGAAGTATGCCCTGTGTTTGAACGTAGTTACTGCTGATTCCTACTTCTTCTTTCCCCATCGCGTTTCAGTGTAGATAGGTATACGCTCAAACACAGGCAATGCAGTTCCTTGAGAAAATTTCCTCTCTTACTGCGTTTGGATGCAGAGTTTCCTGCATTTGAACGCAATTACCTTTCGTCTAGTCTTTTCCAGTGCCCGTGAATGCATTTGGCCGCAGCTAGGCTAGAGTTTGAATGCAGTTAGTATTTTTGCATACCTCTTTTAAATGCATGCATTGGTCAGATGCTTCCCGAGTGATTCCAGTGCTACCCAAAAATCTCCCGATCATGTTCATATTCACAAAAACAAGAACAACCTGCGATCATATCCATATATGCATGAAAATAGTGCAAAAATCACTCTAAAACCTAATAATATCTCAAATGAATAAAACGTGCACTACAATGTTTTATACGCTAAAATTAGTCAAACACGTGGAATTTAATGAAGTTTTATTTCATCGAAGCTCCTCAAACAACACATATTCGTAGTTATCAATACCCCCACACTTACCTGTTCCTCCCCACGAGTAACTCCTAAGTTAACATACCTTACATATATTCTTGATTTGTATACGGAACCAAAGTGTTGCAACTGCATTTATTTAAATTAAACGTGTAATAAAAACACTTTACTTCTTTTCAGTTTGATCGGGAATGTCCTCATCGTTGCCAGAATATCCTCGATTTCTCAGTCTTTCAAGTGTATCACAACACTGCGTAAGGGTGTAACAATCAACGGAAGACTTACATTTAACTCAATTGAAATCACCCTACCTAGCATAGAGAACATAACACCACACTCTGAAAAAACCTAACCTTTCATGTGTACCAAATATAGTACAGATTTTCAGGCCTAGTATAGACACCATGTGAGCTTTGATTCAACTCAAGGGTTTAAATTCTGAGGCTATAGGATGGTCGGATATGTATTTACAAGCGTAGTCCTATTTCGTCATGAAAAAATCACTCACATATAAAAATTGTGGGGTTTTGATGAAATTAACGTAGAAAAATAATAATAAATTAATCATGCTCAAAGTCCTCCACAGTTCGCAGGTAGGCTTTTCATAACATGATAAATGAAGATAATTGTGTACCTTAGTTTGTGTGATCACTGCGAAGAATTGTGTCTTCGTCTCTATGAGTATCCAAAACTTTGGATTAGCACCTGGAATCCTTCTCCATGTGTAGTGCTAGCAACAGAAGAAGGAGGAAGAGATCACGCAAAACGGAGCAAAGCACCGCGCCAAAGGAAGGTCGACGGCACAAGAGGCGGACGAGTTGGGAGGCTTCGGCCTCTTGACTTGTCTCTCTCCTTGCTTTGTTATGTTCTCACAAAAATGACTTGTGTTGGAGAAATAACAAGCTAGGATTCCTTTATATAGTTATTAACTCATTATTAACTACATATTGGCCCCAATACTAATCATGTCAATACACTGATTATTTCACCTTGCAAATTAGTCATACTAACTTTGTTTGTGGTTGCGTTATGATCCCTCAATTAATTAGTCCAACTAATTAACACCCATATACGGTATAATCCATATGGAGTGTGACCCCATAGGTTTCTACTTAGTTGGTAGTAACTATTACAAATATAGAGTGGCGTCTAGTCAACTCATTTATGTCACCCAACTAATATAAATAGTTAGTGATACGACAAACCTTGTGCCCAATGTTACCGTGTTGTGTTTCCCTTTGTATTCATATCCGGATTGGACACGAGAAATAATTTTCAAACTCGTATATAATCCATAGTTTCTCGATCCTGGGATTAGGCTTATCCATGCAGATAACATCAGTATCTCATATTGATTTATTTGAGTCGGGCTAGACATTCCATAAACACTACCCCTCAAGTGGCCGTGGATATTTACTCCCATTATGTAGGAGGGAGAAATCCTCTCTACAACACTACCATCTCTCAGCTTGCTTCCTATCTGCCCGATTACTATCTTTATAGTTACCCGATTAAGGCGCAACATTTGATAATATCAAGACGTGATATTTCACAACTAGAGTATCTAGTGCCTTCAAGTCTAAGGATTACAACACCATAGCACTACGAGAAGCACTTGTGACTTTGACATAATCTAATGTAGCCTTCTCATTGTGGGTCAATCAAGAATGCCATTTCTCCAAATGCATACCCATGTGTTAGACTTGATCTCTCCATATCAATCTACCCACAAACTAGTCTATAGTGATTCTCCTATTAATCAATACAATGGACTAGGGATTTTTAAGATAAACAACACATTGTAATCTAAGGACTTCATTATATTAAATATCGCCATAAATATTAAATGAATGTTATAGCCAAACAATGTTCATACTAAGTATAGATTGCCTCTAGGGAATTTACTCAAACAGTCTCCCACATGCACTAAATACAATATGGTGCATCTCGTATGCCTATAGATCTAGCGTGCCCTTCATGATTTCACTAAAGAAGCGGCTTTGTAAGTCGATCTGAAAGCGGCATATCTTCACATCTCCTCTTTCGATGATTTCGCAAATGAGATGGAATATCCTAAGTACGTGTTTGGATTTCTGGTGTCACATGGGTTCCTGGGCATGTGCGATCGCCCCAGTATTGTCACAATACAAAACTATGGGATCCATAATGCTAGGAACCACACCAAGCTCAGTGATGAACTTATTAATCCAAACAGCTTCTTTTGTTGCGCCAGCCACAGCAATGTACTCAGCCCCAACTGTAGAATCAGCAACTGTCTGTTTCTTGGAAATCTTCCAGCTCACAGCTCCTCCATTCAGGCAAAACACATAGCCCAACTGCAATCTGTTGACATCCTTTTCGGTTTGTAAGCTCGCGTCAGTGTAACCGATTAAACTGAGTTCTTCCTCTCCTCCAAATATCAAATATGCGTTCTTAGTTCTTCTCATGTATTTAAGGATATTCTTGACAGCAATCCTGTGACCCTCACCCGGATTGGAATGATATCTTCTTTCCATACTCAATATGTAAGAAACATCTAGTCTAGTACAAAACATGGCGTACATTATGGATCATATGGCCGACGCATAGGGGACCCTACTCATTCGGTCCTACTCAATCTGATTGGAAGGACAATCAGCCTTCGAAAGGGTGACTCCATGCGACATGGGCAAGAATCCTTTCTTTGATTCCTGCATGTTGAACCGTTTCAACACCTTGTCTATATATGTACTTGATCTTAGGCCTAGCAACTTCCTAGATCTATCACTATAGATCTTGATACCAAGTACATAAGCTGCATCCCCTAAATCTTTCATTGCAAAACACTTTCCTAGCGAATCTTGAACAGATTGCAGGGTAGAAATTTCATTTCCCATGAGCAGTATGTCATCCACATACAATACCAGAAACACAATATAACTCCCACTAAACTTCTGGTAGACACAAGGCTCATCTTTGTTCTTGATGAAGCCAAACTCTTTGACCGCGTCATCCAAAATTCGATTTCAATTCCTAAAAGCTTGCTTCAATCCATAAACGGATCGTTGCAATTTACAGAATTTGTTTGCATGCTAAGGATCCTCAAAACCCTCAATTTTTGTCATGTACACATCATCAGGGAGGTTTCCACGCTGTTTTGACATCCATCTCCAAAATCTCATAGTCATGACAAGTTGCAATAGCAAGTAAGATGCGAATAGATTTGGTCATTGCGACTGGGGAAAAGGTTTCATCATAGTCATTACCATGAATTTGCATGAATCCTGTTTCCACCAATCAGCCCTTATAGGAAATCACATTTCCATCCATGTCGGTCTCTTTCTTGAAGACCCACTTTCCCCCTATGGGCCGAGCCCCTTTGGGGGATTTCACCAAATTCCATACTTTGTTGGTATACATGGATTGCATTTAAGATCTCATGGCCTCAAGCCACTTCTTTGAGTCTGACCCTTTAATGGCCTCTCCATAGGTAGTAGGCTCATCATCCATGAGTAGTACGTCACCGGGCTCAGTCACCAGAAGTCCATACCTCTCCGGCTCTTGACGTAGCCTATTCGACCTACAAAGTACTTGTGTTACTTGAACAGGTTTCTCCACAATAGTTTGTGGTTCTTGTTCATGCTCCATCGTTGGATTAGTGTTTGTGGTTCTTGAATTTCTTCAAGTTCTACAGTCCACCCACTGGCTTCTTTAGAGAAAAACTCTCTTTCTATAAACACACCAGTCCGAGCAACAAACACTTTGTTCTCAATTGGATTGTAGAAATAATATCCCTTCGTTTCCTTTGGGTATCGCACAAACTTACACTTATCCTACTTGGATTCGAGCTTGTCTGTTTGTAAACACTTTACATAGACGTCGCAAACCCAAATCTTCATAAACGACACTATGGGACGCCTCCTAGTCCATATATCCTACGGTGTCTTCATGACCGATTTGGATGGAATACGGTTAATGGTAAAAGATGCAGTCAATAGAGCATGTCCCCAAAACGATATCGAAATATCTGTTTGACACATCATAGACCACATCATGTCCAACAGGGTGTGATTCCTCCTCTCAGACACGCCATTCCATTGTGGCCTTCCTGGTGGAGTGAGTTAGGGCAAGATCCCACACTATCTAAGATAGTCGTCAAACTCTTGACTCAATTATTATCCTCCACGATCCAATTGTAGAGCCTTGATACTCTTGACAAGTTGCTTCTCTACTTCATTCTTTAATTCTTTGAACATTTCAAAGGATTCAGATTTAGCCTTCATAAGTTATAAAATCCATATCGACTGAAGTCATCAGTAAACGCAATGAATTAAAGGTAACCTTCTCTGGCAGGCGTCAAACGATCCATATACACCAGTATGTATGAGTGCCAATAACAGACTAGTCCTCTCACCTTTCTTATTGAAAGGGGACTTTGTCATTTTTCCCAATATACAAGATTCACATGTTTCATATGATGAAATGAGTCTACGAATCCATCCTTATGGAGTCTAGAAATGTGTTTCTCGTTTATATGGCCTAAACTACAGTGCCATAGATAGGTAGGTTTTAAACCATTAGTTTTAATCCTCTTGGTATTTATGTTATAGACGGAATTATTTAGATGAAGGATATACAATCCATTAGACAAAAGCGCACTACAATAGTGTAAACTATCAAAATAAATGGAGCAATATTTGTCCTTTATTGAAATAGTAGAATCTTTCTCGTCCAAAAAACAAATAGAAATAATGTTTCTACTCATAGCGGGCACATGATAGCAATTGTCCAATTCTAAAATAACTCCATAAGGAAAAGATAGCTCATAAACGCCTATGGCAAATGCAGCAACTCTTTCTCCATTCCCAACGCGCAAGTTTATCTCCCTTTTAGATCCTGCACACTTTGAAAAATGTGAGATCCACATCTAGTATCCAATACCCCCGATGAAGATATATATAAATTGACATCTATAACAAAAATACATGGTTGTGGTGGAATCACTATTCTAAGCCTTTTATCCTCCAGATACTTGGGAAATTTCTCTTCCAGTGACCGGCCTGACTATAGTAGTGACACTCACCATTAGTCACACCTCCAGCTGGCTTCAAGGAAGCTTCCTTGGATTTCCCAACTTTCATGCTCTTTCCTTTGGAGGTAGAGGCAACTCGCTTCCCCTTCCCTTTAATGACCATCATTATGGACTTTCCTTTTTCCTTTTTTAATTCTTTGTTCAGCGGTCCTCAACATATTGAGCAAGTCTAGCAGAGGTTTGTTGATCTCATTCATGTTATAGTTCATGATGAACTGGCTATAACTATCTGGCAACGATTGCAGGATGAGATCAGTGGCGAAATCTTGGCCGAATGGGAAGCCTAACCTCTCGAGATTCTCCATGTACCTGATCATGCGGAGTACATGAGGCCCGACTGGGTTCCCCTCTCCAAGACTGAACTTGAACAATGCTTTAGACACCTCATACCACTCATGCCTTGCGTGCTTTTGGAAGAGCTGTCTCAAATGTACGATCATATCATACGCCTCCATGTTCTCATGTTACTTCTGAAGCTCAGAGTTCATGGTCCGAAGCATGAGACAAGTCACATCATTACAATCATCCACATGTTTCTGATGTGCTCTCATGGTAGCTAGAACAGCATCATCAGCTAGTGGTGCTGAAATATGATTGTCTAAGACGTAAAGTTTCTTTTCTTGCTTGAGAACAATTCTCAAGTTTCTTTACCAGTCTAGAAAAAAATTTCCAGATAACTTGTCCGTCTCAAGGGAAGATCGTAGGGATGAAGTCTATGCATGTTAATTGTTTGCCATTTTGAATTCTACAAAATGAGAAATATGCAATTTTAGTATATTGAACGATTAACTATATTCAACAATGGCTAGATTATTAAATATAGCTTCCACTATTTTTCTCGGATTAATAGCCCTCACCATTAATAAAAAAATCATATATTCCTAGTGGGTCCAAGATGCATATTTCACTTCTTCTTGAGCTTGATTTGGCAAGTCACCAAAGAATTAATTATTTAGGTATGAATAAGTTCCAATTGCATCCTATGCAACTCTTGGTTCAATTAGTTGAATCACCCCTTATTCTTTATCTATCCCATAGAAAACGCCTAATTGCCTTGCCTCTAAGTTATCAATCTCATTGAATCATCCTAGTTGCATCCAACCTCTTACTTCAGCAATCGCACATTACTTGTTTGTGTCGCTGCATCACACCATGATGAACTAAAATCGTCTTGCTTTGGAAAGCCCGAATTTAATAGACCCTGATCAAGATGGCTGTTAAGAAAGAGAAGGCAAAACACAATGTTTATCGTTTGAGGGATTTCCTTGTTATTATTAATTATTTTTTTCCATCCCATCAACATGATCTACTTATTTAGATTGGGCAATCCCAAATAAAAGATTCTTGTTTATTATTTTCTTGTTACGTTTTGCATGCATGGGTATGGCCCACAAGACTAAGATATTCCCAAGCCAATGAGAATGTCTATAATCCCTAAAGTGACAAGCTCATCTCCATGTGCCTCCATCTTTAGTCCATGTGTCTAGGCTTATGAGGTCTCCAAGTCTTGTGCTTTCTTCAGTCTTTGATCTTCTTCTCCATGTCTTGGCTATCTTCTAACTATCTAATACTAGCTAGCATCTATACTAAATAGAGAGACCTCACAAGTTGAAGGAGAAGATGACACGCAGACCGTAAATAATTAATTACATTAATTACAATAAACCAAAAACAAACCACAAACCAGAAAATAAACATCCACAACTAGGCCATATCTATCCACCATGCAATACAGCACATAATACAGTTAAAATCCAATTTTAACGCGCTTGGTCAATTTTAGTTGAATTTGGATTTTCTAGGGTAAAAAAGGTCTACGGGGCCCACTAAACAGTTTGGTTGAAACCCTAGGGACCGCACTAGCCGGCCAAACTCGTCAGCCCAAGCCCGCACGGTCAAACAGGCGGGCACGACTTAGCTTGGCGCACAAGGGAACGGTCGATTCCTTGGCACAACCCCTGTGGTTATTGAAGGGGTGTACAGTTGGTAGAATGCATGATCAATACTCTAAATAGATTCAAGGCCTTAAAATGAGTTTCAAGCCCTTGGAATAAAATAGTTAGAGGATACAAAAGAATAAGTCTATTTCAAGGCCTTGAAATGAGTTTCAAACCTTTGAAATGAAACAGTTTGAATGCTGAAAAAGTTCTAAGTATGAAACTGAAAAGTAAATGCAATAGACACAAGATATATATAGTTCAGTCCACTTGGACCTACATCTCTACCTCAGGGATCTTCTCCCTGCAGGATTTTCAACACAATTCTTATTAATCCACAACTAAGCCCTAGATCTCATGCACAGAGAGATGCCTTACTCTGTTACAGCTTGTGGTTCTCACTAATCTATCTAGTACCGGCTCTAGCTACACTACCACAAATATGACCTTTGTTGACAGTTTTTTTGTCGACACACAGTTCCATGTAGCTAGTTACGCGATTAATCGATAATATTTTGTTTGTCAATGCATATGATTTTTTTGTCGACATTTTGGTTTTTCTTTTATTCTACCCAAAAATTTCAATGATTGTGACTATTTATTTATGTTTGACAATTATATGAAGACATACTGCAAAAAAATCGGAGGGTAAAAAATTAGTGTTTCCCGCACTCCCAAATTGTAAAGAGGGAAAAAAAATTAATCTATATTTATATAATAAAACAGCACGGTGTAGGTCCCATGCATATTTTTAAAAGACATTTTTAAAGAGACATTTTCAAGGAGATATTTCAAGAGACATTTTGAACCGTTAGATGAAAATTACATAACACATCGTCCACAATCACCGCCGAGTCAGATACCCTGTCCACAATCACCGTGAGAAGCAAGTCTTAGGTTTCCTCCCAAATCGGAGACACCATCGATCACTCTCGAACGTCGCTGCTTCTCCCCCTCAATTTCATCGTCACTCTCGGACGTCGCTGCTTCTCCCAGTCGGTTTCATCGATGTCGTAGTCCCAATCTCTGTAAACGTCGCTACTTCTCCCCGTCGGTTTCATCGATGCCGTAGTCCCCATTGCTATAGACGTCGCCGCCCTAATCCTCAGCCTCCTCCCCTTTAACACTCCAGGTTCGTTCCTCAGATTCGTCGATCGGCTTTTCTGACTTCTTACAGGCAACAATCGTCTTCTTTGTCTTCTTACAGGTTCGTCTCGGAATCCAAGTACGTCTTCTTAATCTTCATCAATTTTGATTTTCGTTCTCTTTGATTTTCGTTCTCTTTGATTACTCTTATGAAATTCCAGTGGGTTTCCATAAAAAACACGTTCTCCAATTCTTCCATGATTGATCAGAGCGGGAAGGGGAAGCATAAGTCTCAAATTCCCAGGATCTATTAATTGACTATTCCATTATTTGATCCAATAGTTCATCTCAGTTCTGTTCCGATTTCTCTGTTAGGTAAACACTATATTGGGTGTTTTTGATAGAGCCATATCGTCCTCAATTGGCTATTGCTGATTGGGAATGGAGGTTCAGGTTTATTTTCCCATCTGCTTCTTCCTCGATTTATAGTTTGTGGTAGGGATTCTATCGCGAGTTTTAGAGGTATAGAGTGAATACACGAATGGGACAATGTCCCATTTCCCACCAGCTTTTAACTTTCATTATGTTTTTCTTTCTGGAACTCTCTCTTTTAATATTATTGAAACTTGCTATCGTCACATCTTCTTGAATCCTTATACAGGGACAGGGTGTCGTTCTTATAGAGGGTGTCATTCTTATACAGGGTAGAATTGGACTTCATCAAAGTGATTTTTTTATAACGTTTATCTCTAATTTGTCTCTTAATCTAACACCCAGGGAGGCCACTCATGACATGTTTGTTATATTTTCATTCTTCTTTCGATTTCGATAAATTTTTTTTAATGGATTCTATTGTATTCTTCTTCAATTTGTTTCTCAGGTTCTCAAGTTCGCCGGCTTGCCCTCAAACCCCTGATTTAGATTGGTACGTTCTGCGTTAAAAATATGTGGAGTTTGTTCCGTCTGTTTTCCAATGAATCTTAAGTTTAGTCATGTTGTCTGTTCATGGTACTCTGAGTAGATGGATGTCTTTCATTTTTTCTGAGCTCATTTGAGGATTGGAAGTAATTTTTCTTTTCTTTGCTGATGGCTAGATTACAATGAATAGTTTCAGCGTCGTGCAAGTTGCCAAGACCCATATGGTTTTTGGGATATAGATACAAATACAAAAATATTTTGTGTCATCGCTTTCACCCGAAGAAAATATCTTCTATTGTATCCTTAATGAAACTCGAACAATCTTCTATTGTATTGTTTGGTGGAATTTCGATGATCCCATGAATTAATTAACATGGTTGTGCTTAGCCCAAAGGTCAATACTATACAATAAAAAATCAGTACTTTACAATAAAATAAATTGTTTTTTTTTTTCTTAAAATCTTTCACTACAGAACTTCGGCTACATACTCTTTCCGAATGAATTACCCTTTCTTTTTCTGTTTCAATGGCTAACACCTTCAGCTCTCATCTGCGTAATTTGGTACATGCACCCTTAGCCGGTGCTAATTTCAATTTCATATTGAAACAATTTCTTTTCTCATTTGTGGACCATGATGGACAATTTTTCGGTGAGTTCAATGCCCAGATTGTAGTTATTAATTGCTTAGAATTTTAAATTATAACCACTAGAGTTGTATCAATTAATTTGAAGAATGAAACACTATAAGAGAATAGGCAACCATCAGCACATGGGTTACAATTTCACACCAAAATGTTCTAATCTGAATTGTTGTCGTCTCTTCTAAATTCTTTAATATTTTTTCGATCTTTTGAGGTCTATTACAATAGCAATCTAGGGGAACCCCAAATTGTAACATTCAGTTCGAGTTAAAAGTTTGACTAAGTGGGCCTTCAAGAAATCTCTACCACCACCGTCACCAACCTTTACAACTTTTAAACTCGCTATCCTTCACAAAATCTCTCTATTATTTCTGGAATCCATAAAGTGAAGCTTTAGTGTTGATGGTGTTACTCCATTGTAGCCAAGCCACAAGGAGGCTGTAGCTATCAGCTAGGTGGTCTATCATTATCCGGATAGCGGTAAAATGATGTCATTTTATCACACTGTATCTTCTTATATTTCTCCGTTTCTTTTATGACTTTCTATCAGATTCTGAAGGGGAAGACTATGAAACGTTATGTATGGAATTTTTTTTCTTATAGAAATTACTCTTAATTAGAGCTTTCGATGGTTTTAGCTACTGGCTTCCTGCCTTATTGATTGTCGTGCTCATAAGGTTCGCATGCTCTAAAATGTGGATTGGTACTTTGAAGTTAATAAGGTCTATATATTTTAATTATTATGCATGTATCATGAAGTCTGTTCATAAGGAAGGGCAGAAAAATAATCAATGTCTATGATTCTGGAATTCGGCTAATAGCATGTGAAAGACAGAGAAAATATATTTTACTTCATAATAATGACACAGATCCTTCAATTTATAGCTTTATAACCTATGAGATTGTCCAGTAACATTCTACATTTTTTGGAAGGTTAAAGGGGATGGAACTTGGAGGATATTTTGTTTAATTTTAGACAAATTCTCTTATGTATCTCATTCATTGTCGAAGTTGTTTTGATTTGACAATGTTATTACATTCTCTCAAATTACAAATGGTGAATAGGGAAACTTTTTGTCAGATTGAATGAACTGTGAACATGTTTTTTTATTGTTCTTTTCGACGTGCCTTTAGGCACGGGCAATACCTAGTCTATACAATAAAGCAGAACGGTGTGGGTCCCCCCACATTTTTTTGAAAGAAATTTTCAAAATACATTTTCGGGAGACATTTTGAACCATCGGATTAATTTCAATTAATCATTTTAAACCATTGGATTAAATCCACGAAGGAATCTAAGAGCGCATTTTCTAGACAATGTTAAACTTGCAGAGTCGCAATCACTATTACATGAACAGTTAGCTAGGCTATTGATGTATATCGTAGGCGATATTCGTTGTTGTGAAACCATACAGCTACTATCTTATGATTCTTTTTTTTCATTGTTTGCAGGTTTTAGCGTCGCTGGTATAGGTTCAGGGCATCGAAGGACCCAAATAAATACTGGTCGGTGATTTTGGACGCTTGATGATATAACAATTAGTAGCTGTTTTATGGGCACTTGATTTATCTAGATGTAATAGTTTTTGAACCGTGAAACGCAAGCTACTTGTTTTGTTAACTTAATATTGTTTTAATTTGCACGACTCTTTAATTATAGTGAACTACTAGACTGTCGTTAACTCGGTTAAGGATGCAAAATAGTTATTATGCAGTATTATTTTTGTGATGTAAAAAATCCTACTTTTGGAGGGTTGATCTTGGATTTGAGAACAGTTGTGCATATATGTTTGAGTACTGTTGGAATTTTGGGTGCATGTCTGCATATATGTAAAGTTCCCCATTATTATTTTTTTATTCGGTCGTGATACAGGTGACAAACATGTGTGTCGCCATGAAGATGTAATCATATCTACTGGTGACAAATAATTTTGTCACTTATCCACATAAACGACTAAAATTACTTGTTAATAGTTGTACTAGCGACATAAAATGTGTGTTGTTAGATTTAAACTGTCGACAGAAAATGATGTCGCCTGTTTTTTTCTGCCGACATACATGCCACTAGTCGGCTTTAATACTAACGACCGAGACGTAGTGACACCAGAGCGTCAAAAAAATATTTGTCAATAGAATTTCTACCGACATATTTGGCTATTCTAGCGACCATTCTTTATGTCAACGGAGGCCGTATTTGTTGTAGTGCTATCTGATTAATTTAGAATTCTCTATTATTAACCTTGAACAAATTTTGAGAATGAGAACTAGAAGTATTAATAAAATGATATACAAATGAAGTTCAGAAAAGAAGAACACATTAAATGAAACTGCAGTGAGTATGCAGTGTTCTTCTAATGCTTGGATTGAGAGAAATCAATCTGCTTCTTTGTTGCTTGTCAATCCTTTGATGTTTTTGAGTTTTCATGTGAATTTCTCTGTGTTGTTGTGTCTACGAATTCCTTCAGCAATTCTCCTTTTACACTCAGTTTGAATTGAAGATCTTCAGAATCTTCTCAACAAACTTTCCTGAAAATTGTCTTCAAATCTTGACTCTTCTAACAACTTCTTCCAACGGCTAGTAGCTCAGTATCTTCCAGGATACTGATTTGATCTTGTTGGAAATATGTTGGGAAGCTTTTAACCACATCAGATTCATCACGGAATCAAGTCATCAAGTAGTTTCCATTTCTGCAAAACATTAGTTATGAAACAGATTCCTATTAAATAGGAAACACAATATCCCAGCAAAACTCAATCAAACAGATGATGTTAGATACTGCAAACTATGTCAAAAAAAATTTCTTTCATCATCAAATATAAGCTAATCATGCATAGGGGTTTAAGAGTTGAATCAAGTAAAGAAACTCCCCCTAAGTTCATGCATATAAAGCTCAGTCAGTTTCAAGCCTTTGAAAGCTGTTTCAAGGCCTATTTCAAGTCTTGAACCTGCATTGAACTTACAATCTCCCCCTTTATGAAAGAAAAATCTACAATATGTCAATATGTTTGATACTGTGATTCTGAAACAAATACTCATTAGCACATAGCAGAGTTTCAGATAATCCTACTGACCAAAACCAGGTCCCTAAACACACAAGTAAACATAAAATATCCTAAATTTCTCCCCCCTTTTTTACTTTTATCAAAAAGGAATGAGAAAAGAAAATGTTGGATCAAAGTATTTGGAAAGATTTTTAAAAGACTGATTGATAAGACAGAATTTTCAAGACTTTGAAGGGGGTTTCAAGGCCTCGAAATGGTGAAGAAAGAGTAGGCAGAGTTAAGGGATAGGGTCTTTATCACATTGCTTCTCTACACCTTCTTCTTGAATATCTCCCTCGTCATCATGAACTTGTTCTTCTTCCTGTTGAGCCACATCATCAATGATTGAGTTTATGGTCTTGATCACACTATTGAACAGGAAGGTTAACCCTTCCAAAGCTTTTCTTCTATGTTTCAGTTTCTTCTAGACAAAAGACCTTTACTTAATCAAAAAAGAATTTCTTTTCTGACTCTTTCTTTCAGACTCCATGCTGGACTCTAGCACATCTTTTTTATGCTCATTCTAATTTTTTTCCTTTCTTAAAACTGAATAGACTTCATATGAACTTGAAGTTGCATCTGAATTTGAGTCTTGAATGTAGATCTTCTCTTTTACTTTTCCTTTGTATGTTATGTCAGCATTCTTCTTTGTCTTATTAGGGCTACCAATCTGAATTCCCTTCTGTTTTTATGGTGCAGACTCCATTGCCTTCTTATTCTTCTTCTTGCGGGACACTGGTGTCTCATCTTTCTTGGCATTCTTCTTGGGAGGAGGAGGTGTTATGTCTTCTGCTGTAGCAGTCTTTGAACAGGAATCTCCACTGATGTTCTGAACCTCTTCCACAATGGTCTTTCTTTTCTTCTCTGTTGTAGCCTTTGAACCACCAGCCATCTTGATTCTGTCAGAGGCTCTCCTAGTGCTCATTAGAGTTTGGAGAGAAGAATAGAGAGGTAGGATAGATAAGAAGGAGAGAAAGAGAGAACAAGATAAATAGAAGAGAGTTTCAGTTTGAAAAGGAAACTAAATATTCTTTCTGATCTTTGAATATATGCTGAATCAAAAAGATTCAAATTTTGTTTGTGCCGTTGGAAATAAAAGATATAACTATTTTGGCTAAAAAGGTTTATTTTAAAAAGTGAGGGGAAACATTGAACAATTATATACAAAGATAACACCTAACATTGAAAGATCCAATTTATTGACTAACTAGCATGCAGTCTTATTTTCATGGCTTTGGAAAGGATTTCAAGGCCTTGAAAAGCTGTATGATGTAAAGCACATATGCTCAAAGCTTTGAAAAGACTTTCAAGGCTTTGAAAATCAGTTCAAACCTTTGAAACACATAAAACTTAACTGATTCTCCCCCTAAACCAATGCTTCTTTATTTAGCATACCCAATTCCAATCTTAAGGATGAGAATCCTTAATCTGGAAATATTTTAGTGAAGATATCTGCAAATTCAAAGTTAGTAGAAACAAATTCAAGAAAAAGATCACATTTTTCAGCATGATCTCTGATGAAGTGGTGTCTAACATCAATATGCTTTGTACTGGATTCTTTGTAATTGATATTGCACTTGTGTTGTCACGCTTGATAGGTACATCTCTGAAATAAAATCCAAGATCTCTTATTTGTTTTGCTATCCATAACACTTGTGAACAGCAAGCTCCAACTGCTATGTATTCAACTTTTGTTGTTGATAGTTCAACTGAGTTTTGGTTCTTTGAATGCCAGCTGTTAAAGGATGATCCAAGAAATTGACAGCATCATGATGTAATTTTTCTATCAACTTTATATCCTGCAAAGTCAGCATCTGAATAGCCACACAAAGAGAAGTTAGATTTTTTAGGATACCAAAGCCCTATGTCTTTGGTACCATTGAGATATCTAAAAATTCTCTTAACTGCAGTCAAGTGTGATTCTTTAGGATCACCTTGAAATGTAGCACACATGCACACACTGAACATGATGTCTGGTCCACTAGCTGTGAGGTCGAGTAATGATCCAATCATACCTCTATATTCTTTCACATTCACACTTTTACCAGATTCAACTTTGTCTAGAGACAGTGTAGAATTCATGGGGGTTTTAATCTCTTCGGACTGAGATATATTGTACTTGCTTAGCAAGTTTCTTGTGTACTTGCTTTGATGTAGGAATATGCACTTCTTCATCTAATGAATTTGAAGTCCAAGAAAGAATTTCAATTTTCCCATCAAGCTCATTTCAAATTCACTTCTCATAATACTTGAGAATTCCTTGCACAGAAGATCATTAGTAGCTCCAAACAAGATATCGTCAATGTAAATTTGAACTACACGCATGTCTTTCTCATGAGTCTTTATGAAAAGGGTCTTATCTACTAATCCTCTTTTGAAATCATTTTCAAGTAGAAATTTGACAATATTTCATACCAAGCCCTTGGAGCTTGTTTCAAACCATAAAGAACCTTGTCAAGTTTGTAAACATGATCTGGAAACTTGTCATTTTCAAAACCTGGAGGTTGAGCAACATAAACTTCCTCTTGAAAATAACCATTTAAAAATGCACACTTCACATCCATTTGAAAAAGTTTCATGTTTTTGTGAGATGCAAATGCAAGTAGAATTCTAATTGCTTCTAACATGTCAAAAGGAGCAAATGTTTATTCATAGTCAATACATTTTCTTGATTGTAGCCTTGAGCTACCAATCTAGCTTTGTTCCTGATTACCTTTCCATTCTCATCTAAATTATTTCTGAATACCCATCTTGTTCCAATGACAGACTGATTTCTTAGAGGAGGAACTAGATTCCAGACCTTGTTCCTTTCAAACACATTGAGTTCACTTTGCATTGCTATGATATAGTCTTCTTCTTGTAATGCTTCCTTCACAGTTTTAGGTTCTACAAGAGAGATAAAAGCATTAAAAGCACATAGATTCTTCAACTGTGATCTAGTTTGTGTACCAGTGGTTGGATCAGAAATAGTATTGCTAGCAGGATGAGATGAGAGATATTTAAATATCTTTCTTGGTGTCCAAGGTTCAGGCTCTCCAGTTTTCTTCAAGTCTCTGAGAACTTGAAGTAGTAGCCTGTTCTGTTGTATTCTCTAGAGATTCTGTTTCAATGCTTTGAACCTTGGTTTCAAGGCCTTGAAATTGCCTGATTTGTTCTTGTGACATTTCCTTGGATCGTTTTGAGGATTCTTCTTCAGTATCTGAATCATGCTTGCTCAGATTGATATCTGCAAAACCATCACTCCAAGAACCATCACGGCTTTCATTAAATATAACATGAATGCTTTCTTCAACAAGCTTGGTTCTCTTATTATAAACTCCATTGGCTTTGTTTGTCTGTGAATAACCAAGAAATATACCTTCATCACTTCTTGCATCAAACTTACCAAGATTGTTCTTACCATTAGTGTGGACAAAACAAGTACAGCCAAATGGTTTTAAGTAAGAAATATTTGGCTTTCTTCCATTGAAAAGCTCATAAGGAGTCTTCTTCAGAATAGGTCGGATCAACCACCTGTTGAGAATATGGTTTGCTGTATTCACAACTTCAACCCAATAATGCTTTGGTAATATATTTTCCAGAAGCATTGTTCTTGAGATGTCTTCAAGAGTCCTGTTCTTTCTTTCAACAACTCAATTCTGTTGGGGAGTTCTAGGAGCAGAAAAGTTGTGAGAGATGTCATGCTTAGAAAATAATACATTAACCTCTAACTGATCAAATTCTCTACCATGATCACTTTTGATTGAAGCAATAGGTAGATTTTTCAATGTTTAAAGTTCTTTAGAAAGCTTTAAAAATTCAGTGAGAGCTTCAGATTTTTCTCTGAGAAACATAAGACAAGTATATCTAGAGAAATCATCTACAATAACAAGCATGTACTTCTTACCCTTTGGAGTTGGAGTTCTCAGAGGACCACAGAGATCCATATGCAGTAATTCAATGGGTTAGTAGTACTTACAAAGTTCTTTGGTTTGAATGAGCTTCTTGTTTGCTTGCCTTGTGCACATGCCTTGCATACTTATTCATCTCTGAACTTGATAGAGGGTAGACCACATACTAAGTTTTTGGAAACTAGCTTGTTCAAGTTTTCTTTTGCAACTTTGTTAGTTTGAAAAGTATAAACATTGTTTGATCTAGAGGCTGTGAGGATGAAATTGCCAGATTTCTCATCTTGCACCACACATTTCTCTTTGTCAAATATAACCTTGTTGCCACTATCACAAAGCTGGGAAACACTAATCAAATTGAATTTCAAACCATCAACTAGACATAAATCAGGAATAGAATTTTCAGAATCTGTACCAACTTTACCAATACCAAGAATGTTGCATTTGCGTTTGTAACCAAGTGTAATTGATCTCTCAGATTACTCTTTCAGTTCTGAGAATAAAGATCTCTTTCCACTCATGTGTCTTGAGCAACCACTGTCCATAAACCATTTATGTTCTTTGATCTTGGTGACAACCTGAAAACACCATTCACTGCCTTACCCATCTGTTAGACCAAGTGTGGAATTTAGATTCATATTTAGGGTCAACCATTTTGGGTGGTCTAACCCCTTTAGGAACCCAAATTTGTCTAACTTGTCCTTTGAGTTGGAAGGGAAAAGTATTCCTCATTATGTGAGGGTCTCTTCTTCTAACAGGACAAGTCATCTTAACATGACCAATATTATTGCAGTAATGTCACTTGGGAGATGTTTTGATTTCAGCTTTTACAAATTTGGTATTGTACTTTTTGGGAAAATTTGGACGGTATCCAATGCCGGTTTTGTGAACATACTTTAAGCTACCTCAAAGAATCAAGTTCAAGTTGTTTTCTGAGCCTGCAAATATTTTTTTGACTGATTCAAATTCTTGAATTTTCTCAGTCAGAGTAGTCTTTTTTATCCAATTCATCAACTTGATGTCTTAGATTAACAACACTGTCACTCGGAAGGGAGTTCTCAGTGTCTACTTCCTTGACTTGTGTTTTCAAGGCTTTGAAACTGATTTTCAAGGCCTTGAAATCACTGTTACTTTTCTTCTGAGAGATTTCAAGATTCTGATTGAGGCAAACAAGATGCAAGTTTTCTTTTGCTTTCTTATGAACTTTTTCTTTCAAAACTCTAATCTCTTTCAGATAGTCCTCTTCATTTAAAAGCATTGTTCTAAGATAATCAGAGAGGGCTTCCGTTGATTTTGAAATCAAACAGCTTACCATTACCTCAATTTTCTTTTCAGAACTTTCATCATGCTTGGCCATAAAGCATAGGTTTGAATTTTCTTCTTCATATTCAGAGTCACTTGAGGTTTCTGAATCGCTCCAGGAAGCTATCATAGCTTTCTTTCTTTTATCATGATCTTTATTCTGAAATTTCTTGCTCTTCTTGTGTGGACAGTCTCTGATCAAGTGGCGTGCATCAACACACGCAAATCAATTCTTGACTTTACCATGTGAAGAAAATTTACCTTTGTAATCTTTTCTACTATAGGTTCTGTGTCTATATCTGTTGAAGTCCTTGTTTCCAAAGTTCTTCTTCATTTTAAGAATTCTGGTTAAGGCTTTGGAAATCAAAGCAAGTGGATCTTCATCATCATCTTCAATTTCAAGGCTTTGAAATGGTTTATTTTCCTTTGCCTTGAGAGCTAGGTTCTTGACACCTTCTGGCAGATCTCCATTCACCTCATTCATGGATATTTCATGTGTGATGAGGTTTTCTTGTTAGTCATCAAGTTGAAGCAATGAAAGATATTGAGCTTCTTCAATAGCATTAGTCTTTGGTTCCTATTTTGCATTTGGAAGACTTCTCATAATCTTTCTAACCTTTTCTTCATTGGAAATGTGCTTTCCCAATGAATCAAGGTTGTTGACAATGTTAGTGAATCTTTTGAACATATCCCTGATTGACTCATCTCCATTCATCTTGAATAGCTCATATTGCCAGAGATATATTTTGATCTTGGTTTGCTTGACTTGGCTGGTTCCTTCAAAGGTCACCACAAGCTTATCCCAGATCTCCTTGGCAGTCTTGCAACCTGAGATCTTATTGAACTCATCTTCACTCAAAGCACAATATAAGAGATTCATAGCTTTATAATTTTTGGAAAATTGTTCTAACTCAGAGGAGGAAAGAGTTTCTTCTGATTTGGGAGTTCTAATCCCATCTTTCTCTGTGTAGAAAGTGTGAGGACCATTCAAAATGATAGTCCATAGTTGCATATCCTGATCAATGATGAACATTTTCATCAAATATTTCCAGTGGACATAATTATCTCCTTAAAAGAGAGGAGGTCTGTTAGCAGCTCTTCCCTGTGAGAAACCACCATCACCTATAGTACTCGTAATCACAAGTTGGTTAAATTTATGCAGTGATACAAGCTCTGATACCAATTGAAGGGGTGTACAGTAGGTAGAAATTTAGGATCAATACTCTAGAAGGGGGGGGGGTTGAATAGAGTATGCAAACTTTTGCTAAACTTGCAAGAATAGTGGTTTCAAAAGATTTGTAAAGAGATTCAAGGCCTTGAAATGATTTTCAAGCCCTTGGAATAAAAACAGTTAGAGTATACAAAAGAATAAGTCTATTTCAAGGCCTTGAAATGAGTTTTAAACCCTTGAAATGAAACGGTTTTAATGCTGCAAAAGTTCTAAGTATGAAACTGAAAAGTAAAGGCAAGAGACACAAGATATATAGAGTTCAGTCCACTTGGACCTACGTCTCTACCTCAGGGATCTTTTCCCTTCATGATTTTCAACACAATTCTTATTAATCCACAGCGAAGCCCTAGATCTCAAGCACAGAGAGATGCCTTACTCTGTTACAGCTTGTGGTTCTCACTAACCTATCTAGTACATGCTCTAGCTATCTTATTAACTAAGAATTACCTATTGTTCACCTTGAACAATCCTTGAGAATGAAAAATAGAAGTATTATCAAAATGATATACAAATGAATTTCAGAAAAGAATAACACTGGAAATGAAACTGCAGTGAGTATGCAGTGTTCTTCTAATGCTTGGATTGAGAGAGATGGATCTGCTTCTTTGTTGCTTGTCAATGCTCTTATTTTTTTGAGAATCTCTGTGAAAGCTCTGTGTTGTTGTGTCTACGAATTCCTTCAGCAATTCTCCTTTTAAACACTCAGTTTGAATTGAAGATCTTCAGAATCTTCTAAACAAACTTTCCTGAAAATTAGCTTCAAATCTTGACTCTTCTAACAACTTCTTCCAACAGCTAGTAGCTCAGTATCTTCCATGATACTGAGTTGATCTTGTTAGAAATATGTTGGGAAGCTTTAAACACAGCAGATTCAGCACAGAATCAAGTCATCAAGTAGTTTCCATTTCTGCAAAACATAAGTTAGGAAACAGATTCCTATAAAATAGGAAACACAACATCCCTGCAAAACTCAATCAAACATATGATGTTAGATATTGAAAACTGTGTCAAAATAATTTTTCTTCCATCATAAAATATCACCTAATTATCCACAGGTTTTTAGGAGTTGAATCAAGTAAAGAAACTCCCCATAAGTTCATGCATATAAAGCTCATTCGGTTTCAAGCCTTTGAAAGTTGTTTCAAGGCCTTGAAATTGACAAGCTATTTCTAGTCTTGAACCTAAAATTAAATTATAGTTGTTTCCAAAACCTTCATCCTTCCTCGTGTTCTTATTTTCAATTGATGAGAAAACCCCCTTTTCCCCCATTTGTGCCCTTACCCTAGTTTGCAAAACCAAAAAAGACACATCATATGTGAACGACATTTGCCAAATTTAAACTCCGTATGTAATTCGCTTAATCTCTATTGAGTCATATTCAATTTGCATCATTATGATTAACTTAAGTTTTCGCAAAAAAGTGTAAAATCAATGAAAAACTGATAACGGTAACACATAAAATCATATTATACGCTACGACGTGGGGCTCTGATACCACTGTAGGATTTTGATGCACGTAACGCAACGGAATAACAATAACTTAATCCTGCTCAAATCCCTCCACGGATCGCAGGAAAGCTTTTCATAACATGATAAAGGAAGAGAATTGTGTACGTTAGTTTGTGTGATCACTGCGAAGAATTATGTCTTCGTCTCTACGAGTATCCACACCTTTGGATTAGCAGCTGGTATCATTCTCCACATGTAGTGCTTGCTATAGAGTTTGGTAACGGATTACGCAGCGGAAAAATAATAATAATAAAGATCCGCACAAGACCCTCCTGTAGGGTTTTGATGCAGGTTACGCAGCGGAATAACAAAAATTAATCCTGCTCAAATCCTTCCAAGGATCACAGGCAAGCCATCATAACATGATAAGGGCATAATAGATGTGTACCTTAGTTTGGGGAATCACACGAATAATAGTGTCTTCATATCTACGAGTATCCACACCTTGGATTCTTGATTGGATTCCTTCCCACCATGTAGTGCTAGCAACGGAAGAAGGAGGAAGATCACGCAAAATGAGGCAAGGAGGGGGCGGTCTTCCTTGGTGGCCAACGGGGTGAAAGACGGCTTCGTCCTCCTTATTGTTGCTCAAACTCTCTTGCTTTGTTATGTTTCTCTCAATAATGACACTCTTGAGAAAATAAAAAGATAGAGTTCCTTTATATAGTAATAACTCTTTATTAACTACGTAAAAGCCTCAATACTAATCATGTCCTTACATGGATTTGTCCACATGCAAATTAGTCCTACTAAGTTTGCTTGTGGTTGCGTTATGATCATTTTATTAATTAGTTCAACTAATTAATACCCATATCCAGTTCAATCCATCCGTTGTGTGACCCCATAGGTTTCTATTTAGTTGGTAATAACTATTTACTAACATGGAGCGGTGTCTAGCAACACATCCATGCCACCCAACTAATAGAAATAAGTCAGTGATCTGACAAACCTTGTGCCCAATGTTCAAGTATTGTGTTTATCCCTTTCTCTCCATATCCGGATTGGACACGAGACATAATAGTCACACTCGTATATCCAATCCATAGTTTATCGATCTTGGGAATATGCTTATGCGAGAAGATAACATCAATGTCTCCATATTGATTTATCTGAGTCTGGTCAGACATTCTATAAGCACCATCCCTCGAGTGACCAATTGATATTTGCTCCCATTATGTGGGAGGGACAAATCATCTCTATGTCACTACGATATCTAAGCTTGCTTCCTATAATGCCGGATAACTATCTTTATATTTAGGTTAAGGCACAACGCTTCATAATATCCAAGCACGATATTTCACAACTAGAGTATCTAATGACTTCAAGTCTAAGAATTACAATACCATTAACACTACAAGAAGCGATTGTGACTTTAACATAATCTAATATATCCTTCTCGTCGTGGGTCAATCCAGTTTGACATTACTCCTAATGCATACCCATGTGTTAGACTAGATATCTCCATACAATCTACCCATGTACTAGTATATAGTTGAATAACCCGTTAATCAATATAATGGACCAGGGATATCTAAGACAAACAACACATTTTATCTAAGGACTTCTTTATTTTAAATATCATAATAAATAATAAATGAATGTTCTAGCCAAACATTTGTTCATACTAAATATAGATTGCCTCTAGGGCACCTATTCCAACAGCCTTTCACTTGTAATAGAGCCAATCTGGTGCATCTCGTATGCCTATGGATCTAGTGTGCCCTTCATGCTTTCGCTGAATGAGCGGATTTGTGAGAGGATGTGAAAGATTTTCAGCCGTTGGAATCTTACACCTCTTCACATCTCCTCTATCGATCATATCACGAAAAAGATGGAATATCCTAAGTACATGCTTCAATTTATGGTGTGATCTAGGTTCCTTGGCTTGTGCGATCGCTCCAGAGTTGTCACAGTACAACGTCATGGGTTCCACGATGCTAGGGACCACACCGAGCTCAGTGATAAAATTCTTTATCCAAACAGCCTCTTTTGCTGTGCCTGCAGCAGCATGTACTCAGCTTCAGTTGTAGAATCAGCAACTGTCTCTTGCTTGGAACTCTACCAGCTCACAACTCCTCCATTCAGGCGAACACATACCCCGGCTGCTATATGTAGTCAACCTTGTCGGTTTAGAAGATCGCATCAGTGTAACCAATTACATTGAGATCTTCCTCACCTATAAATATCAAGAACGCATCCTTAGTTCTTCTCAAGTACTTTAGGATTTTCCTGACAGCAATCCAGTGACTCTCACCTGGATTAGACAGATATCTGCTTACCATACTCAATGTTTACGATACGTCTGTTCTACTACACAACATGGCGTACATGATGAATCCTATGGCCGAAGCATATTGTATCCTACTCATGCGGTCCCTCTCAATCTCATTGGAAGGACAGTCATCTTAGAAAGAGTGACTCTATGTGACATGGGGAAGAATCCCTTCTTGGAATCTCGCATGTTGAACCGCTTCAACAATTTGTCTATATATGTCCTTTGGCATAGAACGAGGAGCTTCCTAGATCTATCCCTATAGATATTGATACCAAGTATATAAGCTGCATCCCCTAAGTTCTTCATTGCGAAACAATTTCCTAGCCAATCTTTAACAGATTGCAAAGTAGGAATGTCATTTCCAATGAGCAGTATGTCATCCACATAGAAGACCAGAAACACAACACAACTCCCACGAACCTTCTTGTAAATACAGGGCTCATCTTCGTTCTTGATGAAGCCAAAATCTTTGACCGCATCATCAAAACGTCGATTCCATGTCCTAGAAGCTTGCTTTAATCCATAGATGGATCGTTGTAGCTTACAGAATTTATTTGCATGCAATGGATCCTCAAAACCCTCTGGTTGTGTCATATACACATCCTCAAGGAGGTCCCCATAAAGGAATGTCTTTTTGACATCCATCTACCAAATCTCATAGTCACAGTAAGCTGCAATAGCAAGTAGTATTCGAATGGATTTGGTCATAGCGACTGGAGAAAAGGTTTCATCATAGTCGATACCATGAATCTGTCTACACCCTTTTTCCACCAGTCTTCCCTTATAGGAAACTACCTTTCCATCCATGTCGGGCTTCTTCTTGAAGACCAACTTGCACCCTATGGGCGGAGCCCCTTCAGGTGGTTCCACCAAAGCCACTTTTTTGGTATACATGGATTCCATTTCGGATCTCATGGCTTCTAGCCACTTCTTAGAGTCTGGCCCTTTCATGGCCTCCCCGTAGGTAGCAGGCTCATCATCCATGAGTGGTATGCCATCAGGCTCAGACACGAGAAGCCCGTATCTCTCTGGCTCATGAGGTACCCTACCTGACATACGGAGTAACTGTGTTACCTGAACAGACAATTAGCGGTTCCTGGTAATGCTTCATCATCGGTTCAGTGGTTTGTGGTTCTTGAATTTCTGCAAGTTCAACAATCCTCCCACTTGCTTCTGTAGAGACAAACTCTCTTTCTAAAAATACGCCGGTCCGAGCTACAAACACTTTGTGTAGGGTTTTGATTCATGGATGCGCAACGGAAGCATAAACAATCATAAAACCATGCAAAACCCTCCAAGGATCACAAGTCAAGAGACATAACGATGGTAAGAGTTAGAAATCAATAACACACCTTAGGGTTCTCCTTTGATGACTTCAAACGCGAATTGTGTCACGTTCTCTATGGTTGATCCACGCCTAGAGTTGATCCTTGATCTCCCATGTCCTTGGTGCTAGCCCGGAAGAGAAGAGGAAGAAGAATCACGCAAAACGAGACCCAAAAGGAGGGTCTCGGCCTCCTTTGTGGCCGACAGGGACGGGGCGGCGGCAAGGGGGCGGTCGGCTCCCTTGTTGCTTGCTCTCTCTCCTTTTGTTCTCTCCCACTGTTTGTTATGTTCAATAATGAGCATAAGTTGTGTGGGAAGGAAGGAAGGGAGGTCCTTTATATAGTCCAACAACTCCTTGTTAACTACCTAAAGGACTTATTCTAGTCCTACTAGAATTCAATTTAGTCCCTTCCTTGCAAATTAGTCCCTCCTAAGTTTGCAAGGGTTTGCAAAGTGATCCTTCTAATTAATTAATCTAATTAATAAATTCCAAAATCTAGTTCAACTCTATGTAGCGTGTGACCCCATATGTTCTATCTAGTTGGTAGCAACTATTTGCTAATATGGAGCGGTCTCTAGCAAAACATCCATTCTAGCCAACTAATAGAATAGTCATCTTGACAACCTTTGTACAAGTAATTTTTCATCCCTTTGTCTCTATATCCGGATTGGACACGAGACATACAAGTCACACTCGTATATCCAATCCATAGTTTCTCGATCCATGGGAATAGCCTTATTCGTGCAAATAACATCAATATCCCATATTGATTTATTTGAGTCTGGCCAGACATTCTATAAGCACTATCCCTCGAGTGGCCTAGGATATTGGCTCCCGTTATGTGGGAGGGACAAATTCTATCTACGTCCACTACGATCTCTAAGCTTGCTTCTTATTGTATCCAGTACACGCCTTTATAACTACCCAGTTACGGTGTAGCGTTTAACGCTACCAAGATCACAATAATCCACAACTAGAATATCCAGTGACTTCAAGTCTAAGGATGACAATACCATTGCACCGCGAGAAGCGCTTGTGACTCAACATAACGTGTATGTAGCCTTCTCGGAGATGGGTCAATCCAGTGCAACATTCCCTAATGCACACCTATGTGTTGGATCGTGATATCTCCATATCAATCCAACCCCATACTAGTCTATAGATGATTGTCCCATTTAATCATTATACTCGACTAGGGATATTTAAGATAAACAACACAATTGTAAATCTAAGGACTTCATTATATTAAATATCCAATAAATAATAAATGAATTTCTAGCCACAAATAATTCATACTAAACTAGATTGCCTCTAGGGCATCTATTCCAACACTTTGTTCTCGGTTGGATTGTAGAAATAATATCATTTTGTTTCCTTAGGATATCCCACAAATTTGCACTTTTCCGCTTTGGGTCCAAGCTTGACTGTTTGTAAACGCTTTACATAGACATAGCAACCCCAAATCTTCATAAATGACACTATGGGACGCTTCCCATTCCATATCCCATATGGTGACTGATTTGGATGGAGCACATTTAATGGTGAAAGCTGCAATCAATAGAGTATGTCCCCAAAATGATATTGGAAGATCTGTTTGACACATCATAGATCGCACAATATCCAATAGTGTGCGATTCCTCCTCTCGAACACGCCATTTCGCTGTGGCGTTCCAGGTGGACTGAGTTGGGATACTATCCCACACTCTCTAAGATATTGGTCAAACTCTTGAATCAAGTATTCTCCTCCATGATCCGATCGCAAAGCCTTAATACTCTTACCAAGTTGCTTCTCTACTTCATTCTTGAATTCTTTGAACAATTCAAAGGATTCAGATTTGTCCTTCATAAGTTATACAAATCCATATCTACTGAAGTCATTAGTAAGCGTAATGAAGTAGGTGTAACCACCCCTGGCATGCGTGGGAAACGGCCCACATACATAAGTATGTATGAGTGCGAGTAACTCACTAGTCCTCTCACCTTTTTTATTGAAAGGGGACTTTGTCATTTTTCCCAATAAACAAGACTCGCATGTCTCATATGATTCCAAATCAAATGAGTCTACAAATCCATCCTTATGCCCATACTCCTAGTGTGCCCTTCATGCTTCCACTGCGTGAGAGGCTTTGTAAGCGGGTCTGACAGATTATCATCTGTAGGACTCTTGCATATCCGAATGTCTCCTCTATCGATAATATCTCGAATCAGATGAAACTTCCTGAGCACGTGCTTGGACTTCTGGTGCGACCTGGGTTCCTTCGATTGCGCGATCGCCCCAGTGTTGTCATAAAACAACTCAACTGGATCCGCAATGCTAGGGACCACACCAAGTTCAGAAACAAACTTTCTGATCCAAACAGCTTCCTTTGCTGCGCCATTTGCAGCAATGTACTCAGCCTCTGTTGTAGAATCAGCTACCGTCTCTTGCTTGGAACTCTTCCAGCTCACCGCTGCTCCATTCTGACAAAACACATATCCCGATTGTGATCTAAAGTCATCTCTGTCGGTTTGAAAGCTTGCATCAGTGTAACCCCTTACACGCAACTCTTCTTCACCGCCAAATATCAAGAAAGCATCCTTAGTTCTTCTCAAGTACTTTAGGATGTTCTTGACTGCAATCCAGTGACTCTCACCCGGATTTGATTGGTATCTGCTTGTCATACTCAAGGCATATGACACATCTGGTCTAGTACATAACATGGCATACATGATAGATCCTATGGCCGAGGCATAGGGGATTCTACTCATGCGTTCCTTCTCAATCTCATTGGAAGGACAACCACTCTTCGAAAAAGTGATTCCATGTGACATGGGCAAGAATCCCTTCTTGGAATCTTGCATGTTGAACCGTTTCAACACCTTGTCAATATATGTACTTTGACTTAGGCCTAGCAACCTCTTTAATCTATCTCTATAGATCTTTATACCGAGTATATTGGCTGCTTCCCCTAAGTCCTTCATTGAGAAACACTTTCCTAGCCAATCTTTAACAGATTGCAGCATGGGAATGTCGTTTCCAATGAGTAGTATGTCATCCACATACAAGACCATAAAAGCTACAGAGCTCCCACTAACCTTCTTGTAGATACAAGACTCATCTTCGTTTCTGATGAAGCCAAACTCTTTGACCACTTCATCAAAACGTCGATTCCAACTCCTAGAAGCTTGCTTCAATCCATAAATGGATCGTTGCAGCTTACAGACTTTGTTGGCTTGCTTTGGATCCTCAAAACCCTCCGGCTGTATCATATACACTTCCTCGAGGAGATTCCCATAAAGGAATGTTGTTTTGACATCCATCTGCCAAATCTCATTGTCTTGGTATGCTGCAATCGCAAGTAGGATTCTGATGGATTTGGTCATAGCGACTGGTGAAAAGGTTTCATCATAGTCAATACCATGAATCTGTCTGAATCCTTTAGCCACCAATCGGCCCTTATAGGTAATCACATTACCATCCATGTCGATCTTCTTCTTGAAGACCCACTTGCACCCTATGGGCCGCGCCCCATCAGGTGGTTCTACCAAAATCCATACTTTGTTGGTATACGTGGATTCCATCTCGGATCTCATGGCTTCCAGCCACTTCTGAGAGTCCGGGCCACTCATGGCCTCCTCATAGGTAGCAGGCTCATCATCTATGAGCATCGTGTCACCGGAATCGGTTACGAGAAGTCCATACCTCTCGGGTTCCTGGCGCACTCTACTAGATCTACGAAGCTCTTGTGTTACCTGAACAGGTTGCTCCACAACAACTTGTGGTTCCTGTTCATGTTCCATGATCGGTTCAGTGATTTGTGGTTCTTGAACCTCTTCAATTTCTACATTCCTCCCACTTGCTTCTTTAGAGACAAACTCTCTTTCTAGAAACACGCCGGTCCGAGCAACAAACACTTTGTTCTCGGTTGGATTGTAGAAGTAGTAACCCTTAGTTTCCTTAGGGTACCCCACAAATTTACACTTATCCGATTTAGGCCCCAGCTTGTCTGATTGTAAACGTTTTACATAGACATCGCAACCCCAAATCCTCATGAACGAAAGTGTGGGACACCTCCCACTCCACATCTCATATGGTGTCTTCATGACTGATTTAGATGGAACACGGTTAATGGTGAAAGCTGCACTTAATAGAGCGTAGCCCCAAAATGATAATGGAAGATCGATTTGACACATCATAGATCGAACCATATCCAATAGGGTTCGATTCCTCCTCTCGGACACGCCATTCCATTGTGGAGTTCCGGGTGGAGTGAGTTGGGACACGATCCCACACTCTCTAAGATAGTCGTCAAACTCTTGGCTCAAGTATTCTCCTCCACGATCCGATCGTAGAGCCTTGATACTTTTGCCAAGTTGCTTCTCTACTTCATTCTTGAATTCTTTGAACACTTCAAAGGATTCGGATTTTTCCCTCATAAGGTACACAAATCCATATCCACTGTAATCATCAGTAAATGTAATGAAGTAGACATAACCACCCCTGGCAGGCGTGGCAAATGGCCCACACACATCTGTATGTATGAGCGCCAATTGCTCACTAGTCCTCTCACCTTTCTTATTGAAAGGAGACTTTGTCATTTTTCCCAATAAACAAGCCTCACATGTCTCATATGATTCAAAATCACATGAGTCTAGCAATCCATCCTTATGGAGTCTAGATACACGTTTCTCATTTATGTGGCCTAAACGACAGTGCCATAAATAAGCAGGATTTAAATCATTTATTTTAATCCGCTTGGTATTAATGTTGTAGACAGGATTGCTTAGATCAAGGACATAAAGTCCATTAAATAATTGCGCACTAAAATAGTGAATATTATTTAAATAAAAGGAACAACAATTGTCTTTTATTGAAATAATAAAACCATCCTTGTCCAAACAAGAAATAGAAATAATGTTTCTGCTCATAGCAGGCACAAAATAGCAATTATTTAATTCTAAAACTAATTCTGAAGGCAGAGATAGCTCGCACACGCCTATGGCCAACGCATCAAACTTTGCTCCATTCCCAACGCGCAGATCTACCTCCCCTTTAGCCAATCTCCTACTTCTCTTTAGATCCTGCATATTTCGACAAATATGAGATCCACATCCAGTATGTAATACCCATGATGTAGAGAAAGTTAAATTGACCTCTACAACAAAAATACCTGGTGGTGGTGGAATCACTATTCCAAGCCTCTTGTCCTCCAGATATTTTGGGCAGTTCCTCTTCCAGTGTCCAGGCTGACTGCAGTAGTGACACTCACCTTTAGTCACGCCCTTGGCAATGCTACCAACAGGCTTAAGGGCAGGTTCCTTGGACTTGGCAACTGATTTGCCTTTGCCCTTGGAGGAAGAGGAAAACTTTTGCCCTTTCCTTTCTGTACCATCATTATGGCCTTGCCCTTACCCTTGTTGATGCTCTGTTCAGCCGTCCTCAACATGTTGAGTAAATCTGGCAGTGGTTTCACGATCTCGTTCATGTTATAGTTCATAATGAACTGTCCATAACTCTCGGGCAACGATTGCAACACGAGATCAGTTGCCAACTCTTGGCCGACCGGGAACCTTAGTCGGGCGAGATTCTCCAAGTACCCGATCATTCGGAGTACATGGGGTCTCACCGGGTTCCCTTCTGCCAGATGACACTTGAACAGTGCCTTTGAGACCTCATACCTCTCTACCTTCGCCTGCTCTTGGAAGAGCTTCTTTAGATGTTCGATCATATCGATGGCATTCATGTTTTCGTTTTGCTTCTGAAGCTCAGAAGTCATGGTGCAAAGCATAAGGCAGGCCGCATCATTAGCGTCATCAACATGCTTTTGATACGCCTCTAGACCTTCTGGAACATGCTCCTCTATTGCGTACAGTTTCTTCTCTTGCTTGAGAACAATTCTTAAGTTTCTGTACCAATCAAGAAAGTTGGTTCCAGAGAGCTTGTCCTTCTCAAGGACAGATCGTAGGGAATGTTGTGAACTCGATGAGTTGTTTGCCATTTGGAATTATACAAAAAGGAAATAAGCAAGTTTTAGTATTTGTGAATTTTTGACTATATTCAATAATGGCTAGTTTATCAAATAAAGCTCCCACTATTTTTCTACGGATTAATAACCCTCAAGATATTAATGCGGAAAATACCCTTATATTTTCTAGTGGGCCAAGATCCATGTTTCATCTCCTTATGAGCTTGCTTTGGCAAGTCACCCATAATTTGATTACTTTAGGTAGGAACAATTCCAATTGCATCCCATATGCAACTCTTGGTTCAATTGGGCAAATAACTCCTTATTTATCCATCCACATGGATAATCCCAATTGATTGCCTCTAGGTTTCTTAATCAAATTAATAGCCTAGTTGTGTTCAACCTCTTATCTAAACAATTGCACATTGTTACGTGCCATCGCATTCCATCATGATGAACCAAGTCGCCATGCTTTGGCATGCACGAGCTTGGTAAATAATGATGATAATGAGTGTTTAAATAACGAGAAGGCAAGAACACAATATTTGAATTTTGAGGGATTTTAGATTCAATTTTTTTTAATTGTTTTGTTGATCAATATCAACTAATCTATCTATTTGAGTTTGGGCACAACTCCAAATAATAGATCCGGGTTGTCTAATTATCTTATTATCCTAAATGCATGCATCATCCATACACCAACCACACAATAATAAGACAATAAAATAAACAACCACAAAACAGAAATTAAACGTGATGTGGATATTGCCTTTTCTAGACTAAGATAATTCCAAGCCAATGGAATTATCTATGAACCCTAAAGCAAACACATCTCCATGCGTCTTGATCTTTTGGTCCATCCTTCATAGTCTTGTGGAATGCTCCATGCTCCATGCTCCATCTTTTGTGGCTTCTTTGGCTTTGGGCTTCTTTTCTTCAATCTTGGCTAACAATCTACTTTATCTAGCACTAGCTAACTTCTATACTAAATAAAATAAATCTCACAAGTTGAGAAAACAAATGGCACGCAGGCCATAAAACCCTAATTAATTATTACAATTAATTGATCAGCTCGCAGGCCGTAAAACCAAACCACAAAATTAAACATCCACATCTCAAGGCCATATCCAATCACCATGCGATTTGCACATAAACAGTTAAAATCCAATTTTAACGCGCTTGGTCAATTTTTAATTGATTTTAGGATTTCTAGGGTTAAAACGGTCCATGGGCCGAACAATCAAATTTCCCGGGCCCAATAAGGTGAACCACAAGGCCCTAGGGCCGGGCCGGCCCAAAACCCACAAGCCTAGGCCGCGGGTTAGGGCCACCCGGCCCTTAGGGCGGCCAATATTGGGCGGCAAGCAAGGGGGCGGTCCCTAGGAGGGGCCGAACCTCCTTGAGGGAGTTGTTTCCAAAACAAATCCCTTGCTTGGTGCCCAAGTTTGGTTGTTTCCTTGTTTTGGGAGAACTCCTTCTTCCGCAAGGATGCCCAAACCCTAGATCTAAGATCCTAAAATTTCTCAAACTCACCAATTCATGCATCCAATGCAAAAATTGGATCTTGTTATGATTAATTATTGACAAATTGCATCCCATGCTTGATTTGTCTTGTTTTACGCGATAAACAATCAAATTAAGGAGTAAAACAACTAAAACGTAACACATAAACCACGTTTATGCTCTACGACCTGTGGCTCTGATACCACTGTAGGGTTTTGATTCATGGATGCGCAACAGAAGCATAAACAATCATAAAACCATGCAAAACCCTCCAAGGATCACAAATCAAGAGACATAACGATGGTAAGGGTTTGAAATCAATAACACACCTTAGGGTTCTCCTTTGATGACTTCAAACGCGAATTGTGTCACGTTCTCTTTGGTTGATCCACGCCTAGAGTTGATCCTAGATCTCCCAAGTCCTTGGTGCTAGCCCAGAAGAGGAAGAGGAAGAAGAATCACGCAAAACGAGACCAAAAGGAGGGTCTCGGCCTCCTTTGTGGCCGACTGGGACGGGGCAGCGACAAGGGGGCGGTCGGCTCCCTTGTTGCTTGCTCTCTCTCTCCTTTTGTTCTCTCCCACTCTTTGTTATGTTCAATAATGAGCATGAGTTGTGTGGGAAGGAAGGAAGGAAGGAAGGAAGGTCTTTTATATAGTCCAACAACTCCTTGTTAACTACCTAAAGGACTTATTCTAGTCCTACTAGAATTCAATTTAGTCCCTTCCTTGCAAATTAGTCCCTACTAAGTTTACAAGGGTTTGCAAAGTGATCCTTCTAATTATTAATCCAATTAATTAATTCCCAAATCTAGTTCAACTCTATGTAGTGTGTGACCCCATAGGTTCTATCTAGTTGGTAGCAACTATTTGCTAATATGGAGCGGTCTCTAGCAAAACATCCATTCTAGCCAACTAATAGAATAGTCATCTTGACAACCTTTGTACAAGTAATTGTCTCATCCCTTTGTCTCTATATCCGGATTGGACACGAGACATACAAGTCACACTCGTATATCCAATCCATAGTTTCTCGATCCATGGGAATAGCCTTATTCGTGCAAATAACATCAATATCCCATATTGATTTATTTGATTCTGGCCAGACATTCTATAAGCACTATCCCTCGAGTGGCCTAGGATATTGGCTCCCGTTATGTGGGAGGGACAAATTCTATCTACGTCCACTACGATCTCTAAGCTTGCTTCTTATTGTATCCAGTACACGCCTTTATAACTACCCAGTTACGGTGTAGCGTTTAACGCTACCAAGATCACAATAATCCACAACTAGAATATCCAGTGACTTCAAGTCTAAGGATGACAATACCATTGCACCGCGAGAAGCGCTTGTGACTCAACATAACGTGTATGTAGCCTTCTCGGAGATGGGTCAATCTAGTGCAACATTCCCTAATGCACACCTATGTGTTGGATCGTGATATCTCCATATCAATCCAACCCCATACTAGTCTATAGATGATTGTCCCATTTAATCATTATACTCGACTAGTGATATTTAAGATAAACAACACAATTGTAAATCTAAGGACTTCATTATATTAAATATCCAATAAATAATAAATGAATTTCTAGCCACAAATAATTCATACTAAACTAGATTGCCTCTAGGGCATCTATTCCAACACTTTGTTCTCGGTTGGATTGTAGAAATAATATCATTTTGTTTCCTTAGGATATCCCACAAATTTGCACTTTTCCGCTTTGGGTCCAAGCTTGACTGTTTGTAAACGCTTTACATAGACATCGCAACCCTAAATCTTCATAAATGACACTATGGGACGCTTCCCATTCCATATCCCATATGGTGACTGATTTGGATGGAACACGTTTAATGGTGAAAGCTGCAATCAATAGAGTATGTCCCTAAAATGATATTGGAAGATCTGTTTGACACATCATAGATCGCACAATATCCAATAGTGTGCGATTCCTCCTCTCGAACATGCCATTCTGCTGTGGCGTTCCAGGTGGACTGAGTTGGGATACTATCCCACACTCTCTAAGATATTGGTCAAACTCTTGAATCAAGTATTCTCCTCCATGATCCGATCGCAAAGCCTTAATACTCTTACCAAGTTGCTTCTCTACTTCATTCTTGAATTCTTTGAACAATTCAAAGGACTCAGATTTGTCCTTCATAAGTTATACAAATCCATATCTACTGAAGTCATTAGTAAACGTAATGAAGTAGGTGTAACCACCCGTGGCATGCGTGGGAAACGGCCCACATACATCAGTATGTATGAGTGCGAGTAACTCACTAGTCCTCTCACCTTTCTTATTGAAAGGGGACTTTGTCATTTTTCCCAATAAACAAGACTCGCATGTCTCATATGATTCCAAATCAAATGAGTCTACAAATCCATCCTTATGGAGTCTAGATATGCGTTTCTCGTTTACATGACCTAAACCACAGCGCCATAGATAAGTAGGATTTAAATCATTAGTTTTAATCGTTTTGGTATTTACGTTATAAACGAAATTATTTAGATTAAGGATATATAATCCATTAGACAAATGCGCACTACAATAGTGCATACTATCAAAATAAATGGAGCAACACTTGTCCTTCATTGAAATAGAAAAACCCTTCTCGTCCAAACAAGAAACGGGAAATAATGTTTCTGCTCATAGAAGGCACATAATAGCAATTGTCTAATTATAAAATAAGTACAGAAGGAAAAGATAGCTCATACACGCTTATAGCTAATGAAGCAACTCTTGCTCTATTCCCGGCGCGCAAATCTATCTCCCCTTTAGCCAATCTTCTACTTCTTTCCAAATCCTTCACATTTCGACAAATGTGAGATCCGCATCCAGTGTTCAATACCCAAGATGAAGAAATAGATAGATTGACGCCTATAACAAAAATACCTAGTGGTGATGGAATCACTATTCCAAGCCTTTTATCCTCCAGATACTTGGGGCAATTCCTCCTCTAGTGACCCGGGTGGCTACAATAATGACAATCACCTTTAGCCATTCCCCCACTAGGCTTCAAGGCTTCTTTGGACTTTGCAAATTTCTTGCGCTTTCCTTTGGAAGTAGAGGCAACTCCCTTGCCCTTCCTTTTATTGACCATCATTATGTCCTTACCTTTTCCTTTATTGATGCTCTGTTCAGCTGTCCTTAGCATGTTTAGCAAGTCTATAAGAGCTTTGTTGATCTCATTCATGTTATAGTTCATGATGAATTGATTATAACTATCAAGAAACAATTGAAAAATGAGATCTGTTGTCAACTTTTGGCCGAATGGGAAGCCTAACCTCTCCAGGTTCTCAATGATTCCGATCATACTGAGCACATGAGGCCCGACTGGGTTCCCTTCGGCGAGATTGCTCTTGAACAGTGCCTTGGACACCTCATACCGCCCATGCCTAGCCTGTTCTTGAAACAACTGTTTCAAGTGTTCGATCAAATCGTAGGCTTCCATGTTCTCGTGTTGCATCTGAAGCTCGGAGGTCATGGTGCAAAGCATGAGACAAGTCACATCATTAGAATCATACACATGTTTCTGATGCGCTCTCACGGAAGCTATAACGAACTCATCCTCGGGTGGTTCTGGTATAGGAATGTCTAACACGTACAATTACTTTTCTTGCTTAAGAACGATTCATAAGTTTCTGTACCAGTCAAGGAAATTTGTTCCAGACAACTTGCCCTTCTCAAGGACAGATCGCAGGGATGAAGTCAATGCATGATTGTTTGCCATTGGAATTATACAAAAACGAGAAATATGCATTTTTTATATTTTGAACAGTTTAACTATATTCAACAATGGCTAGATCATTAAATATAGCTCCCAATATTTTTCTCGGATTAATAGCCCTCACAATTAATGCGAAAAAATATCATATATATTTTCTAGTGATTCCAAGATCCATATTTCATTTCTTCTTGAGCTTGCTTTGGCAAGTCACCCAAGAATTGATTATTTAGGTAGGAACCCTTATAATTGCATCCCATGCAACTCTTGGTCCAATTAGGCGAATAATCCCTTATTCCTTATCCCTTAGATAACACCTAATTGTCATGCCTATAGGCTCATCAATCCAATTGAATTTGCCCAGTTGCATCCAACCTCTTGCTTCAAAAATCACACATTACTTGCTTGTGTCGCCGCAACATACCAAGGTGAATTAAAACGCCTTGCTTTGGAAAGCCCGAATTTAATGGACCTTGATCATGAAGGGTGTTTAGGAAAGAGAAGGAAAAAAGCAATATTTTCATTGAGGGGTTTAATAGTCATTATCTAATTGTTTGGTTGATCTCATCAACATGATCTACTTATTTTGATTGGGGAATCCACAATAAAAGATATTATCTTGTTAACGTTTTGCTTGTATCATCCATACACACAAAATAAATAACAATACATAAATAATAAATATACACAAAAGAAAAATTAACGTGGCATGGATATGGCCCGTAGACTAAGATATTACCAAGCCAATGATAATATCTATATACCCTAAAGTGACAAGCTCATCTCCATGTGCTCCACCATAGTCGCGCGCCTAGGATAGGAGTCATCATCGTTTTTGTGGCTTCTTGGTCCTCCGGGCTTCTTCTCCATGCTCTTGGCTATCATCTAAATATTCTAATTCTAGCCTAGAATCTAGAATAAATAAACAAAACCTCACATATTGAGAAGATGATCAGCTCGCAGGGCGTAAAATTAACTAACTATTACATCAATTTGATCAGCTCGACGGCCGTAAACCAAACCACAAAAAGTAAACATCCACAACCTAGGCCATATCCATCCACCATGCAACAAAGCACATAATACAGTTAAAACCATTTTTTAACGCGCTTGTTCAATTTTAGTTTGAAATTAGGCAACTAGGGTCAAAATAGTTCAAGGAGTCCACCATCCACCAAGGCGGAACCTCCCAAGGACCAAGGCATGGCCTTGGCTCGGCCAGCCCAACCCCTTGGTCGTTCCCTAGCATGGGCGACAAGGCAAGGGGGGCGGTCCCTATAGGGGACGAACCTCCTTATGGAATTGTTTCCAAAACAATTCCTTGCCTTATTCCCCAATCTTAGTTGTTTCCAAGTTTGAAAAACCCCTTTTCCAAGCTTGTGCCCAAACCCTAGTTCCTAGATCCAAAATTATTCACATCCTATGTGATAAAACTGAGCAATCTTCACATCCCACGTTAAATTAGGTCTTGTTTGTCTTGAATCAAATTCAGTTTGCATCTAATATGCCAATTAATTTCAGTTTTCGTGTAATATTAACAAAACGGTGTATAAACAGAAAAACTGTAACACATATGTATGCGCTACGACCTGTGGCTCTGATACCACTGTAGGGTTTTTATGCAGGGTATGCAGCGGAATAACAAAAATCATTCCTTCTCAAATCCCTCCAAGGATCACAAGAAATCCATCATAACATGATAAGGGCATCATAGATGTGTACCTTAGTTTTGGAGATCACACGAAGGATAGTGTCTTCGTCTCTACGAGTATCCACACCTTGGATTCTTGATTGAATTCCTTCCCACCGTGTAGTGCTAGCAACGGAAGAAGGAGGACGATCACGCAAAACGAGGCAAGGAGGGGGAGGTCCTCCTTGGTGGCCGACGGGGTGAGGGACGCCAATAGGGGGGCTTCAGCCTCTTTATTGTTGTTCTCTCTCTCTTGCTTTGTTATGTTTCTCTCAATAATGAAACTAGTGAGAAAATAAAAAGCTAGAGTTCCTTTATATAGTAATAACTCTTTATTAACTACATAAAATCCCCAATACTAATCATGTACTTACATGGATTAGTCCACTTACAAATTAGTCCTACTAAGTTTGTTTTTGGTTGCGTTATGATCCTTTTAATAATTATTCCAACTAATTAATACCCATATCCAATTCAATCCATTCGGTGTGTGACACCATAGGTGTCTACTTAGTTGGTAGTAACTATTTTCTAATATGGAGCGGTGTCAAGCAACACATCCATGCCACCCAACTATTAGAAGTAGGTCAGTGATCTGACAAACCTTGTGCCCAATGTTCACGTTATGTGTTATCCCTTTGTCTCCATATCCGGATTGGACACGAGACATAATAGTCACACTCGTATATCCAATCCATAGTTTCTCGATCCTGGGAATATGCTTATGCGAGCATATGACATCAATATCTCCATATTGATTTATCTGAGTCTGGCCAGATATTCTATAAGCGCCATCCCTCAAGTGGCCCATGGATATTTTCTCTCATTATGTGGGAGAGACAAATCCTCTGTACATCACTACGAACTCTAAGCTTGCTTCCTATCATGCCCGATAACTATCTTTATAGTTACCCGGTTAAGTAGCAACGTTTGATAATATCAAAGCTCGATATTTCACAACTAGAGTATCTAATGACTTCAAGTATAAGGATTACAATACCATTAGCACTACGAGAAGCGATTGTGACTTTGACATAATCTAATGTACCCTTCTCGTCGTGGGTCAATCCCGTATGACATTACTCCTAATGCATACCCATGTGTTAGACTTGATATCTCCAAATCAATCTACCCACATAATAGTCTATAATTGGTCATCCCGTTAATCAATATAATGGACTAGGGATATTTAAGGTAAACAACACATTGTATCTAAGGACTTCATTATATTACATATCACAATAAATAATAAATGAATGTTCTAGCCAAACATTTGTTCATACTAAATATAGATTGCCTCTAGGGCACCTATTCCAACACCTCCAAGGATCACAGGAAGAGACATCATAAGGATAGTAAATGTTTTAGTATCAAATACCTTGTTTGTCTCCTTGGATGAATTCAAACACAAAATAGTGTTCGCGCCTCTACAGATATTCCAGGCCTACGATCAAGCTCTACATTCCTCCACGTTTTGTGCTAGAAACTGGTGGAAGAAGGAAGAAGAAGAATCATGCGAAACGAGCACCCAAGGCCGCGCCTACTAGAGTCTGACGAAAATTGAGGGGGCGGACCGGGGGGGTCGTGTTCGGGCATTCCTTGTCATGGCTCTCTACTCTCTTTTCTGTCTCCCACTCAATGTGTTATGAGCATTAGTGAGAAAATAAGCTATGAGTTTCCTTTATATAGTCCAACAACTCCTTGTTAACTACATATTAGCCCCTCTCCTAATCCTGTCCATACACAGATTAGTCCAACTTGCAAATTAGTCCTACTAAATTTGCAATTAGTTGAGTATTGATCCATCTATTAATTAATCATATTAATTCATTTCCAGGTCTAGTTAATCCATATGGCTCATGACCCCATAGGTTTTTACTTAATTGGTAGTAACTATTACTAACATAGAGCGGTGTCTAGCAACACATTAATGCCACCCAACTAATAGAAATAGTCAGTAATCCGAAAAACCTTGTTCAAACTCGTAAATTGAATCCATAGTTTCTCGATCCTGGGAATAGTCTTATCCATGCAGATAACATCAATATACCATATTGATTATTTGTTTCTGGCCAGAAATTCTCTAAGAACTAACCCTCGAGTGGCCACGGATATTTTCTCTCTTTATTTGGGAGGGAAAAATTCTATCTACATCACTACCATCTTGAAGCTTTCTTCCTATTGTTTCCGATATGCGCCTTTATTGCTACCCAGTCACGGTGTAGCGTTTGACGCTCTCAAAACATAATACTCCACAACTAGAGGATCTAGTGACTTCAAGTATAAGGATGACAATACCGTTGTCACTACGAGAAGCACTTGTGACTATACATAACTTGTATGTAGCCTTCTCGTAAGTGGGTCAATCCAGTATGACATTACTCCTAACGCATACCCATGTGTTGGATCGTGAGATCTCCATATCAAACCAATCCCATACTAGTCTATAGTTGATCGTCCAATTAATCAATATAATTGACTAGGGATGTTTAAGATAAACAAACACATTTTTAATCTAAGAACTTCATTATATTAAATATCTCCATAAATAATACAATGATTATTCTAGCCAAAACATTGTTCATAGTAAATAAGATTGCCTCTAGGGCATCTACTCCAACAGTCTCCCACTTGCACTAGAGCCAATCTGGTGCATGTCGTATGCAAATAGAACTAGTGTGTCCTTCATGCTTGCGCTGAACAAGCGGCTTCGTAATTGGATCTGACAAATTCTCATCTGTAGGAATCTTGCATATCTTCCCATCTCCTCTATCGATAATATCTCGAATAATATGGAACTTCCTGAGTACGTGTTTGGATTTTTGGTGTGACATGGGTTCCTTGGATTGTGAGATCGCTCCAGTGTTGTCACAATACAACTCTATTGGATCCCCAATAATAGGAACCACACCAAGCTCAGTGATCAACTTCCTTATCGAAAAATCCTCCTTTGTTGTTCCACTCGAACCAATGTACTCACCCTCAGTTGTAGAATCAACAACTGTATCTTGCTCGGAACTCGTCTAGCTCAACGCTTTTCCATTCAGGCAAAAAACAATCCTGACTGCAATCTGAAATTAACTATGTCGGTTTGGAAGTTTGCATCCGTGTATCCCCTTACACGTAACTCTTCCTCACCTCCATAGATCAGGAATGCATCCTTAGTTCTTCTCAATTACTTGAGGATGTTCTTGACAGCAATCCAGTTACTCTCACCCGGATTATACTGATATCTACTTGTCATACTCAATGCGTATGACACATCTGGTCTAGTACACAACATGGCGTACATGATGGATCCTATGGCTGAGACATAGGGAACCCTAATCGTGCGTTCTTTCTCAATCTCATTGCAAGGACAATCATCCTTCGAAAGGGTGATCCCATGCGACATGGGCAACAATACCTTCTTGGAATCTTTCATGTTGAACTGATTCAACACCTTGTCTATATATATACTTTGACTTAGGCCTAGAAGCTTCCTTGATCTATCTCTAAATGATACCAAGTATATAAGCTGCATTCCCTAAGTCTTTCATTGAGAAACACTTTCCCAGCCAATCTTTAACATATTGCAACATAGGAATGTCGTTTCCAATGAGTGGTATGTCATTTACATACAACACCTGAAAAGAAACAGAGCTCCAACAAACCTTCTTGTAAACACAAGATTCATCTTCGTTCTTAGTGCTTCATCAAAGCTTCGATTCCAACTCCTAAAAGCTTGCTTTTATCCATAAATGGATCGTTGCAGCTTGTAGACTTTATTTGCATGCATTGGATCCACAAAACCCTCAGGTTGTGTCATTTACACATCCTCGAGGAGGTTTCCATAAAGAAATGCTGTTTTGACATCAATCTGCCAAATCTCATAATTATGATAAGCTGCGATAGCAAGTAAGATTCGAACGGATTTGTTCATAGGGACTGGTGAAAAGGTTTCATCATATTCTATACCATGAATATTTCTAAATCTTTTTTCCACCAATCGGCTCTTATAGGAAAGCACATTACCATCCATGTTGGTGTTCTTCTTGAAGACCGACTCGGACCGTACGGTTCAACCAAAGTCCATACTTTGTTGGTATACATGGATTACATTTCAGATCTCATGGCCTGAAGCCACTTCTGAGAGTTCGGCCCTTTCAAGGCCTTTCCATAGGTAGTAGGCTAATCATCTATGAGCAACGTGTCAATAGAATCAGTCACAAGAAGTCCATACCTCTCTGGCTTCTGGCGCACTTTACTCGATCTACGAAGTTCTTGTATTACATGATCAGGCTGCTCCACAACTTCTTGTGGTTCCTGTTCATGTTACATAGTAGGATCAATGCTTTGTGGTACTTGAACCTCTTCAAGTTCAACATTCCTCCCACTTGCTCCTTTATAGGCAAATCCTCTTTCTAGAAACACGCCGGTCCGAGCAACAAACAATTTGTTCTCGGTTGGATGTAGAAGTAATATCCCTTAGCTTCCTTAGGGTATCCCACAAACTTGCATTTATCCGACTTAGGCCCTAGCTTGTCTGGCTGTAAACGTTTTACATAAACATCTCATTCCCAAATCTTCATGAAGGACATTGTGGGACGCCTCCCACTCCACATCTCATATGGAGTCTTCATCATCGATTTAGTTGGAACACGGTTTATGGTGAAAGCTGCACACAATAGAGCGTGGCCCTAAAATGATAATGGAAGATCAGTCTAACACATCATAGATTGAACCATGCCCAACAGTGTTCGATTCCTCCTCTCGAACACGCCAAACCATTGTGGCATTCCGGGTGGAGTGAGTTGGGACAAAATCCCACACTCTCTAAGATAGTCGTGAAACTCTTGGCTCAAGTATTAACCCCCACAATATGATCGTAGAGCCTTGATACTTTTGTCAAGTTTCATCTATACTTCATTCTTGAATTCTTTGAACTTTTCAAAGGATTCGGATTTGGCCTTCATAAGGTACACAAATCCATATCTACAGAAATCATCAGTAAACGTAATGAAGTAGACATAACCACCCCTGGAAGGCGTGGAAAATGGTCCACATACATCAGTATGCATGAGCGCCAATTGCTCACTAGTCCTCTCACCTTTCTTGTTGAAAGGGGAGTTTGTCATCTTTCCAAATAAACAAGCCTCGCAAGTCTCATATGATTCAAAATCAAATGAGTTTATAAATCCATCCTTATGGAGTCTAGATACATATTTCTCGTTTATATGGCCTAGGCAACAGTGCCATAGATAAGAAGGATTTAAATCATTTATTTTAATCCTCTTGATATTTATGTAATAGACAGGAACATTTATTTTATATGGCCTATGCAACAATGCCATAGATAAGAAGGATTAATTAGATCAATAGGGAATACTATCAAATTAAATGGAGCAATAATTGTCCTTTATTGAAATAGTCAAACCTTCCTTGTCCAAACAACAAATAGAAATAATTTTTCTGCTCATAACAGGCACAAAATAGCAATTATTTAATTCTAAACTAATCCTGAAGACAGAGACAGCTTGTACACGCCCCCGGCCAATGCAGCAACCTTTGCTCCATTCCCAACGCGCAGGTCTATCTCCCCTTTCGCCAATATTCTACTTCTCTTTAGATCCTGAACATTTCGACAATGTGAGATCCACATCAAGTATCAAATACCCATGATGAAGAGAAAGTTGAATTGACATCTGTAAAAAAAATACCTGGTGGTGGTGGAATCACTATTCCAAGCCTTTTATCCTCCAGATACTTTGGGCATTTCCTCTTCTAGTGTCCAGGCTGACTGCAGTAGTGACAATCACTTTTAGTCACGCCCTTGGCAATGCCACCAGCAGGCTTAAGAGCAACATCCTTGGGTTTCGCAACTGCCTTGCCTTTCCCTTTGGATGAGGATGAGGCAAATTGCTTGCCCTTTCCTTTGTGTACAATCATTATGGCCTTGGCCTTTCCCTTTCCCATCATTATAGCCATGCTTACCCTTTCCTTTGTGTACCATCAACATATTGAGTAATTCTAGCAGAGGCTTGACGATCTCATTCATGTTATAGTTCATGGTGAACTGTCCATAACAGTCCTGCAACGATTGCAAAAAGAGATCAGTGGCCAACTCTTGACCCACCGGAAACCCTAGGCGTGTGAGTGTCTCCAAGTATCCGATCCTACAGAGGACGTGAGGTACCAAAGACCTCTTTCAGATGACACTTGAACAATGACTTGGAAACTACATATCTCTCAAACCTTGCCTACTCTTGGAAGAGCTGCTTTAAGTGTGCGATCATATCGTACGCAGCCATGTTATCATGTTGCTTCCAAATCTCAGAGCTCATGGTGAAAATCATAAGGCAGGCCGCATCATTAGCATCGTCAACGATCTTCTGATACGCCTTTATGGCTGCGGCAGAATTATTTTTCTGGACCCTCAGAAACTTTCTCCTCTATAGTGTATAGATTCTTCTCTTGCATGAGAACGATTCTCAAGTTCCTATACCAGCCCATAAAGTTGGTAGAGAAAGCTTGTCCTTCTCAAGGATTGATCGTAGGGAACGTGATGAACTCGATGAGTTGTTTGCCATTGTAATTCCACAAAACGAGAAATATACAAGTTTTAGAGTATTTGTGAAACAAATAACTATATTTAATAATGCCGAGATTATTAAACACAACTCCTACTATTTTTCTCGGATTAATACCCCTCTATATTAATGCGAAAATATCGTTACATTTTCTAGTGGGCCAAAATCCATATTTCACTTCTTTTGAGCTTGCATTGGCAAGTCACCCAAAATCATTTATTTAGGTAGGAACAAATCCAATTGCATCCCCATGCAACTCTTGGTTCAATTGGGAAAATAACTCCTTATTTATCTATCCCATAGATAATCCCGATCGGTTGCCTCTAGGCTTTTAATCCAATAAATATCACCTAGTTGCATCTAACCTCTTACTCCAACAATTGCACGATACTTTTTGTGCCATCGCATCTCATCAAGATGAATCAAGTTGCCTTGCTTTGGCAAGCACGAGCTTGATGAATCATGACTATGATGAGTGTTGGAATAACAAGAAGACGAAACGCAATACTTAAATGGAGGGATTTTTCTTAATTTTAATTATTTTGTTGATCCATATCAACTGATCTACTTATTTGGGTTGGACAATCCCAAAATAAAAGATCCGGGTTGTTAATTATCTTATTATCAATTTTGCATGCATCAATCATACACCAACAATAAATAATAAGACAATAAAATAAACAACGACAAAAAGAGAAATTAAACGTGATATGGATATGGCCTCTAGTCTAAGATATTCCCAAGCCAATGAGAATATCTATGAACGCTAAAATAGCAAGCTCATCTCCATGTGCCTCAATCTTTTAGTCCATGCTCCATAGCTTTGTGGATGTCGCCATACTCCTTGGCTTGTGGCATGCTCCATAGCTTTATGGTTCTTTGATTCTTTAGGCTTCTTCTCCATGTCTTGACTATCATCTACTCTATATAGCATCTATACTAAACAGAGAGATCTCACAAGTTGAGAAGAAGACCGGCTCGCAGGCCGTAAAACCTAATTAACTATTACAGTAAATTGATCAGCTCATAGGCCGTAAGCCAAACCCCAAAATTAAACAATCACAACATCCACACCTAAGGCCATATCCAATCACCATGCGAATAGCACATAAATAATTAAAATCTAATTTTAACGCGCTTGCTCAAATTTTGTTGATTTAAGATATACTAGGGTCAAACGGTCCAAGAGGGCCCACCATCACATGGCCGAAACCTTAGAAGACCGCCACAAGGCCTTGGGCCGGCCGGCCCCTAGCCCACACGGCTAGGCCGTGCGCTAGGGAGACCCGGACCCCTTGGACGTGGCTAGCTTGGGCGGAAAGGAAGAGGAGGGACGTTCCCCTAGAGGGGTCGAACCTCTTGAGAAGTTGTTTCCAAAACAACATCTTCCTTTTTGCCCAAGTTTAGTTGTTTCCAAATTAGAAAAACCTCTTTTTCTCAACTTGTACCCAAACCCTAGTTTCCTAGATCCAAATTCCACATCCTATGAGATCCAAATCACTAATCCTTACATCCTATGTAATATTAGATCTTAATTGGCTTGAATCATATTCAAAGTTGCATCAATTATGCTTAATTTGTCTGTTTTACGCGATAAACAACAATTAAGGTGTAAATAGACAAAATTATAACACATAAACTACGTTATGCTTTACGACATGTTGCTCTAATACCACTGTAGGGTTTTGTAAGGGATTACGCAGTGGAAAAACAATAATAAAGATCCGCACAAGACCCTCCAAGGAACACAGGAAGAGAAATCATAACGATAGTAAAAGTTTTAGTATCAAATACCTTGTTTGTCTCCTCGGATGACTTCAAACGCAAAATAGTGTCCGCGCCTCTATGGATAGGCCACGCCTAGGATCAAGCTCTAGATTCTTCCAAGTATTGTGCTAGCAACCGGTGGAAGAAGGAAGAAGAAGAATCACGCGACACGAGCACCTTGGCTCTCTCCTTTCTTTTCTCTCTCCCACTCAATGTTTGATGACCATTAGAGAGAATATAAGTTAGGAGTTTCCTTTATATAGTCCAACAACTCCTTGTTAACTACATATTATCCCCTCTCCTAATTAGTTTACACGAATTAGTCCAACTTGCAAATTAGTCCTACTATGTTTTCAAGTAGTTGCATATTGATCCTTCTATTAATTAATCATATTAATTAATTCCCAAGTATAGTTTAATCCATATGGCTTATGACCCCATAGGTTTCTACTTAATTGGTAGTAACTATTAATAACATGGAGCGGTATCTAGAAAAACATCCATGCCACCAAACTAATAGAAATAGTCAGTAATCCGACAAACCTTGTGCAAGTATTGTCTCATCCCTTTGTCTCTATATCCGGATTGGACACGAGACATACAAATCACACTTGTATATCGAATCCATAGTTTCTCGATCCTGAGAATAGTCTTACCCATGCAGATGACATCAATATCCCATATTGATTTTTCTGAGTCTGTTCAGACATTCTATAAGCACTAACCCTCGAGTGCAACATATATTTGCTCCCGCTATGTGGGAGGAAAAAGTTCTATCTACATCACTATCATCTCTAAGATTGCTTCCTATTGTGTTCGATAGCGTTTGACGCTACCATAACATAATACTCCACAACTAAAGGATCTACTGACTTCAAGTCTAAGGATGACAATACTGTTGTCACTACGAGAAGAACTTGCGACTTTATATAACCTTATGTAGCCTTCTCGTAAGTGGGTCAATCCAGTATGACATTACTCCTAATCTAATCCTGTCCATACACGGATTAGTGCACCTTGAATATTTGTCCTACTAGTTTTGCTTGTGGTTGCGTTATGATCCTTTAATTAATTAATTCAACTAATTAATACCCATATTCAGTTTCATCCATACGGTGTGTGACCCCACAGGTTTCTACTTGGTAGTAACTATTACATACATAGAGTGGCGTCTAGCAACATACCTATGTCACCCAACAAATAGAAATAGTCAGTGATCGGACAAACCTTGTTCCCAAAGATACCGTGTTGTGTTATCTCTTTGTCTCCATATCCGGAATTGAAATGTACTAATCAATAAAGTTTTTTCTTGCAACTGATTTCTTCATCTTGTTGTAACAGAATCAAGTGGCTCTAACTTATTTTTATTTATTTTCCATGTAGTCCTCTTCTTCAACCACACCATCTCTCTTGAAACTTGCTTCAAATATTATTACTATATTTAATCAAGTCGCTTAATGCTTTTGAAAAACCCAGTAACAACACCCGAACATGCCTTGATATGGTAGATTATGATATATTCTTGAAAGTTAACTCTTCTTTTGAATAGGACAATCATGAAGTCTTTTTTACATGGATCAAAATCGTGAAGGTATTAATCAAACTTATGAATGACTAGTAAAAACTTACACCACTCAAGCTTGGCTTCAATAATTCCCAAATGATATTGCCACCACTCTCCCAATCAATAGATCTTATCACAAGCCACTTATTTTGGACACAAATGGAACAACATTTCCCAAAGTTGCCTCAACGAATGAAAGAACATTGGCTTCCACACCCCATGATTACAATCATCGCACAACGAGTCATGGACATTTCTTTACAAGGATCGCCATTTTTTCAATTATGAGAAAACATGATATTATGATAAAGCACTTGATCAATTGGCATCGTTTCACTGCTCAATCGCATTCAGTTGAGCTTAAGACAGTTCAATCTAATTTATCTTCAATTCAATCCCAGCTTGTCTACTTTACTTGACAAAAATTAACAGTTAAGACACAGATATGATGAAACGTTTCAATAACAAGATTTATATTGGAAGGAACGCTTTTGTAAGTTCAAGGTTGTTTTCAAATCTTTGAAACTGGTTTCATGGCCTTGAAAACTCACAGCATGAACTAAAGGGGAGTTCCTACTCATATTAATTCTCTAATCTCTTGAACTTGATCATGCTATATTATATAATGAAAGAAAAACTAATTATGTGTTATAAAATGCCTTGGTCTTATCATTTTCCTAATTTATTTTTCAGGGATTAGCTAACTCTGTATTGCAAGAAGTTTCCTTATTTGCTTAAGTGCAGGTTAGGAAATCCAAGCCTGCAGATTGATCTTGCTGTTATGGAATGTTGTATGGACTTACCTTAGGCCTGCAGATGAAGTTCAGATCAAAATCAATTGAGGAAATCAAGCAGCTAGCCATTGGAATCAAGTTGTTGAGAGTAAAAGATCTGCTAGGGGATTTTTAAAGATTTCTGTTGAAGCTCCTATAAAGTCTGCAATTCAAATTGACAGACCACAACAGATTGTGAGAGATTGAGAAGTAAAGAGCATTACAGAGAGATTCATACACTCTCACGGATTGACAAGCATCATCTGAAGAAAATCATTCAACCATTCAATCCATTCCAGATTACTGAAGAACACTTCAAGCTTCACAGCTTCACTATCTTCATAGTGTTCTTCACTTAGAGATTTATTTGTATATCATTCTGTTATATTACTCAATCATCAGTTCTCCTGAGTTGCTCAACAGGAACAACAAAGGATTCTTATTATATCAGTTAGCTAGAGCAGGGACTAAATAGGTTAGGAAGAACCAAAGGCTGAAAAAGAGTAAGGCAATTCTCTTGTCCTGATATCTAGGACTTAGCTTTTGATAAATAAGAAGTTTGATGAAGTCCTGGAGGGATTAGATCCCCCAGGCGGAGAGTATGTCACTTGGGAGCGAACTTCGTAAAAAATCACTATGTTCATTGTTTTGCTTTATAGTTATTTACTTTCCTTCCAAACTTCTTCAAAAACATGTTTCATTTCACAGCCTTGAAAAGCATCCCAAAGCTTTGAAAATACCCAATAACTTTTAAACAGTTTGTTTTGATTTCAAAGACTTGAAACTAAGTTCAAATCTTTGAAATAATTCATGTTCTTCTCACTTTGTTTTAAAACCACACTTTTAACAAAAATTTCCATACTCTATTCAACCCCCCCCCCCTCCCCGGTCTAGAGTATTTGATCATGTTAGTCTTTAACTACATGCAATCTTCAATTTTGTATCAGAGGTTGTATCACTGTACAGATCTAACAATCTTGTGATCATAAGTATTGTATATGATGGTGGTTTCTCACAGAGAAGAGCTGCTAACAGACCTCCTTTGTTCTCTGGAGACAATTTTGTACGCTGGAAAGCCTAGATGAAAATGTGCATCATTGATCAGGATATTGAACTATGGTCTATCATCCAGAATGGACCTCACATGTTCTACACAGCTAAGGATGGAATAAGAACTCCCAAACCTGAACAATCTCTCTATCTACTTATAAATTATAACAACTTTCAAAAAATTATAGAGTTATGAATATTTTGTATTGTTCTTTGAATGCAGATGAATTCAACAGGATATCCACCTGCAAGCCTTCTAAGGAGATATGGGATAAAAAAGTGGTCAACATTGAAGGAACCAGCCAAGTGAAACAAGCTAAGATCAACATATTCCTTAGACGGCATGAACTGTAAAAGATGAATGGAGATGAATCCATCAAAGACATGTTCAAGAGATTTACTGACATTGTCAACAATCTGGAGTCCTTAGGGAAATCACTCTCCAATGAAGAGAAAGTCAGAAAGATCTTGCGAAGCCTTCGCAAAACCAAATGGGAACGAAGGACTACAACCATTTATGAAGTTCAAGATTTTTCATCTCTCCAATTAGATTATTTACATGGAAAGCTACTCACACATGATATCTCCATGAGTGAAGCTGGTGGAGAACTACGAGAGTGTGTCAAGAATCTAGCACTCAAGGCCAAAGAGAGTGAACAACCACAAAGCCTTGGAAAAGATGAAGATGATGAAGAAGATCCAATTTCTCTCATTTCCAAAGCCTTGACAAAGTTTCTCAAGATGAAGAACAACTTTGGAAACAAAGACCTCAACAGAGACAAATTTAGATCTTAAAGTAGAAAGGACTACAAAGGCAAGTCCTCTTCCCATGAAAATAAATCTAAAGTAATGAATTATTCTGAATGTGGTGATGCAGGACATTTGATCAGAGATTGTCCTCACAAGAAAAGCAAGCACTTTCAAAAGAAGGACAATGACATAAGAAAGAAGGCCATGGTAGCTTCATGGAGTGATTTTGATTCTTCAAGTAAATCAGATTTTGAAGAAGAGCAAGTCAACCTATGTCCTATGGCCAAGCATGATGTAGACTCAGAAAAGAACATTGGGGTAATGGTGAATAGTATATGTCTAAACCTAAAAATGTACTTTCTGAGATTTTGAAAACAATACTTTTGAATGAAGAAGATTACTTAAAGGAAATCAAGTCTTTAAAGGAGAAAGTTCACGAGCAAACAAAAGAGAATTTCAATTAGTTCGCCAGAACAAGAATCTTGAAATTTCTCAGGAAAAAGCTGGCAGAGATTTCAAAGCTTGGTAAACCAATTTCAAATCCTTGAAAACTCAAGTCAAATAAAGTGCAAAAAAAAACTCTCTTTTGAGTGACAACTTTGTTGCTCTAAGGCATCAGCATGATGAATTAGAGGAACATAAGACTCTTCTGGCTGAGAAATTTCAAGACTCTAAGAATGTTATGAAAAAACTTATTGGCTCTAAACATAATATCTACTTGATTCTTGGATAAAGTTTGCGTTCTGTACACAAAATTGTTATTGGATATAATCCAAATTTTCCAAAAAGGAGCAATACCACATTTGTGGAAGCAGGTAGCAGATATTCTCCAAAATGTTTTTATCGTTGAACGATTGATAGTGTTAAGATGACATGTCCCTTCAGAAGAACTGAACCTCACATCTTGAGGAATACTTTTCCATTCCATCTTAAGGGACAGGTGAGACGGATTAGGGTTCCTAAAGGGATCAGACTGACTAACATGGTTGATCCTGAATATGAATCCAAATATCACACTTGGTCTAACAGCTGGGTAAGGTAGTGAGTGGTATGTGCAAGATGTCACCAAGAGAAAAGAACATAAGTGGATCATGGATAGTGGTTTCTCCAGGAACATGAGTGGCAAGAGTTCTTTATTCACTGAACTAAAAGAACAATCAGGAGGGACAATCATACATGGCGACAAAGGCAAATGCAAATATTATAGGAATTGGAAAAGTCGGTAATGGTGTTAAAAATTCTATTCAGATGTTTATCTAGTATATGGTGTAAAGTTTATTCTACTTAGTGTATCTCAACTGTGTGATAAAGGTAATAAAGTTATTCCTTGACAAGGAGAAATGTTTGGTGCAAGATGAAAATTATGGAAATTGCATTCTCAATGCTCCAAGGTGAAACAATGTTTATTTCTTGAATACTAACAAAGTTGCAGGAGAAAGTTTGAATTATCTCAAGGCTTTGAAAGAGGATTCAAAGATTTTCCACAGAAAGCTTGGATACATCAGCTTGCATACACTGAACAAACTAGTCTCTAAATACCTAGTCAGAGGAATGCCATGCTTTAAATTTAAGGATGAAGAGGTATGCAAAGGTTGTACTCAAGGAAAGCAGACAAGGAGCTCATTCAAGCCAAAGAACATTGTAAGTACAACTAGACCTATTGAACTGCTTCATATGGATCTGTGTGTTCCTATGAGATTTCCATCTCCAAAGGGTAAGAAGTATATGCTAGTTATTGTAGATAATTTTTCTATATTTTCTTGGGTAATGTTTTTAAGAGAAAAGTCTGAGGCACTGTCTGAATTTTCAAAATTGTGTAAAGAGCTAAAGACTTTGAGAAACCTTCATATTGCTTCAATAAGGAGTGATTATGGCAGAGAATTCAACTAGAGTTTGATTTATTCTATGCCAAGTTTGGTATTGCTCACAAGAGTTCTGCTCCTAGAACTCCTCAACAAAATGGTGTAGTTGAAAGGAAAAACATGACTCTTAAGGGCATGTCTAGGACCATTATTTTGGAAAACAAGTTGCCAAAGTCTTTTTGGTTAGAGGTTGTCAGTAGTGCAAATTACATTTTGAACAGGTGCCTGATTAGGCCTATTTTAAAGAAGACTCCTTATGAACTTTTCCAAGGCAGGAAGACAAATATTTCATACTTATAACCTTTTGGTTGTACTTATTTTTTTCACAACAATGGTAAGGATAATCTTGGCAAGTTTGATGCCAGGAGTGATGAAGATATTTTCCTCGGTTATTCTTTGACTAGCAAAGCCTACAAAGTTTACAATAAAAGAACCAATCTTGTTGAGGAAAGCATACATGTTTTATTTGATGAAAGCAATGATGGTTCTTTGAGTGAAGGTTTTGCAGACTTAAATTTAAAAAAGCATGAGTTAGAGGATGAAGCATATCCAGAGTTTGGTTCTAAGACTTACATGCAGGAAAACAGGAGAGATTTTCATGCCTTGAAAGTGGCTCTCAAAGCCTTGAATCTGAACCTCAAGAAACACAGAGTGGTCAAGCCACTACATCAAGCTCTTAAGGCGTTGAAAGTTTCCTGGCAAACCAAAACCCTGGACACCAAGAAAGAAGTTCAAATATTTGTCATCCCATCCACCAGAAAACATTCTGATCCATCCACAGGTACACAAACAAGATCGTAGTTAAAGAACTTGTGTGCTATTAATGCTTTTGTGTCTCTTCTAGAACCGAAGAATGTGAAAGAAGCATTACAAGAAGAAGGTTGGATCATTGCAATACAAAGTGAGCATAATGAATTTGAGAGGAGAAAGGTCTGGAATCTAGTTCCTCCTCCCAGACATCTGTCTGTAATTGGAACAAGGTGGGTGTTCAAAAATAATTTGGATGAAAATGGTAAGGTGATCAGAAATAAGGCAAGACCAGTAGCTCAAGGCTACAACAAAGAAGAAGGTATAGACTTTGAATAGACTTTTGCTCCTGTAGCCAGTTTGGAAGCAATAAGAATGTTACTTGCATTTGCATCACATAAGAACATCAAAGTTTTTAAAATGGATGTTAAACAGGCATTTCTAAATGGTTATCTGCAAGAAGAAGTATAAGTTGCTCAACCTCCTAGATTTGAAAATGATGAGTATCCAAATCATGTTTATAAGATTGACAAAGCTCTGTATGGCCTCAAACAAGCTCCAAGAATTTGGTACCAAGGAAAATATCTTCATCACTCCTGGCATCAAACTTGTTTAACAAATCCTTGGTGTACTTATTCTAGTGTAGAAAAATTCCTTTCTCCATTTGATGTACATGAAGTCCAAGAAAGAAATTAACTTTCCCATCAAGCTCATCTCAAATTCCCTGCTCATAAGACTAGAGAAATCTTTGGAAAGAGAATTATTAGTAGCACCAAATAGAATATCATTAACATATACTTTTACTACTAAAATATTTTCAAAAAAATTACTCGAAAATGATTTCAAAAGAGGCTTAGTTAACAAAACTCTTTTCATAAATACACATGAGAAAAATATTTTAGTATTACAAGTATATGTTAATGATATTCTATTTGGTGCTACTAATAATTCTCTTTCCAAAGATTTCTCTAGTCTAATGAGCAGGGAATTTGAGATGAGCTTGATGGGAAAGTTAATTTCTTTCTTGGACTTCATGTACATCAAATGGAGAAAGGAATTTTTCTACACTAGAATAAGTACACCAAGGATTTGTTAAACAAGTATAAGATGTCTAAATTCAAGTTAGCCAAAACTCCCATGAGATCTACACTATCCTTAGACAATGATCAATATGGTAAGAGTGTGAACCATAAAGAGTTTAGAGGTATGATTGGTTCACTTCTCTATCTTACCGCAAGCAGGCGAGACATTATGTTTAGTGTTTATATGTGTGCTAGATTTCAAGCTGATCCAAAGAATTCTCACTTAGTTGCTGTCAAATAAAAATTAGATATCTCAATGGTACCAAAGACTTAGGGCTTTCGTATCCTAAACAGTCTAACTTCGTTCTGTGTGGCTATTCAGATGATGACTTTGCAGGATAAAAAGTAGACACAAAAAACACATCAAGGTGTTACCAATTCCTTGGATAATCTCTAATAAGTTGGCATCCTAGAAAGAAAAAATTAGTAGATTTATCAAAAGGATAGTTGAATACATAGCAGCAGGAGCTTGTTGCTCACAAGTGATGTGGATAGTTCAACATATGAGAGATCTTGGTTATGAATTCAGAGATATTCCCATAAAATATGACAACACTAGTGCTATCTCAATTACAAAGAATCCATTACATTATTCACTGACTAAGCACATTAATGCCAGACATCACTTCATCAGAAATCATGAGGAGAAAGGTGATGTATCTCTATCTTTGTGCCTACTAACATGCAGTTTGCAGACATCTTCACTAAACCACTGCCAGAGGATAGATTCACAGCCCTGAGATAAGAACTTGGGATGTTGACCAAGGAAGTTCTGGTTTAGGGGGAGCATCAAGTAAGTCATTTATGTTTCAATGATTTGAAAATTTTTTCAAAGCCTTGAAAAGATTTTTAAAGCCTTGAAAATATTATCTGCAGTATAATATTTTTTCAAAAGCCTTGAAATCATTTTCAAGGTTTTGAATATAAATCTATGTACTATATAGATCAATGAATGGATCACTAATGTTGGGTGCTATCTTTGTAGATAATAGTCTGAGATTATTTTTACCTTTGAAAACATATCTTTTTCAAATTAGTACAATATTAATTCATTTCCAAACCAGTTTTAATTTCATCAAACTTTCCTTTTTCAGATTTTTTAGAATATCTAGTTTCCTTCTTTCACTCAAACTCTTCAGTATTTATCTTCTCACTTCTCTTTGTCTCTTCTATCTTTCCTTACACTCTCTTCTAAAACCCCAAACCCTAATGGATTCACAGAGATCCTCTCAAGAATCAAGATGGATGGAGGCTCAAAGAAGAGCACATGGAAGAAAAGAAAAGTTCGAGAAGAAGTGACAGCTCTAGTTCCAGAACTGTCAATGCAACCAAGGAACCCCGTTTTCCCCCGAAGAAGAAAAGAAAAAAAAGGACAAGTATGATCAGAATTCTTCCTCCAAGAAGAATTCAGATCAAGTAGCTGATTCTGGGAAACAAAAGGGTATTCATATTGGTAGCCTAAGAAAGGAGAAGAAGGAAAAGAAAACTCATAAATCAGACAAGGGGAAGGATACACAGAAATCATAAAAAGGCAAGGGGAAGGAGATTCAGATTGACAATGAGAAAAAATCATCTACTTGTAAGACATCTAATTCTACTCATTGGTTCATCAATCATTGCTTACTGTAGTATGATCAATTCTAGCATGCTGGATAATATGGAATTGGAGTGTATCAGGAGATTGAAACAGAGTTCAATTTGGAAAATCATAAACCCCGCTGAGGTATCTTATCCTAGGCTTACCAGGCTCTTTTACCTGAATTTGAAACAAGTGAATTCTTTGGGTTTAACTATTTCATCTAAGGTAGCCGGTATTGAGATGGAGCTAGATCATGGTTAATTTGAAAATGTCTTGGGTTGTCCAAAGAGGTACAATACAGAAAACTACCATCGAAAAATTAATGGTATAATGATGGCTAAAGAAGAGTTCTTTTTGCCTAATGTAGCCACTACCTCTAAGCAGTTAACTCATTCAGTGTTAACTGTTAAAGCCAAAATCTTGTTTACTATCCTTATGAGGTGTGTGGTACCAAAAGACAACTGTAAAGAAAAGCTATCTGATAGGGTGTTATATCTAATGTACTTGGTGATGCATGGATATGATATTGATCTGCCAAGCATTGTAATGGAACACATGTTGTATTATTGTACCAAGAACATGAAAAATCATCTACCCTATACCAAGCTCCTCCCACTTTTCTTTCACCATCTGGAATACCTGTTGAAAAGGAAGAGAAAATCACTACTGGTTTTGGAACTATAGATGAGAAGTCTTTTCAAAGGATTGGAATTGTGAAAACTAGTGAGGGAGAATGGAACTTCTACTCTGAATTGTCTGCTGATGAGTTGAAGGCCAATAATTTTTCAAAGCCTAAGTCCTTAACCAATCCACCATCCCTACCTTCTACCACTCAAGACCAGTCTCAAGTTCTTTAGAAGCTGGACTTTATAGAAAATGAAATAGATGAGCTAAAGAAGGGTCAGTACCAGCTGAGTTCTGAGTACAGGAAGATGAAGTACATGATTGAGATTGTTTTCAAGAGCATTAATTTGGTACATGTAGAGGAATAGGATACACCTTTTCCAAAAGTTTCAAGGAAGTCAGGATCTACCAGAGACTTATTTGATGAGCATAGTTTTGGGGATAAGGCTGTAGTAAATAAGGATGCAGAGGCAAAGACTGCTGAGGAAAGGGAACCTGGTGAAGAAGACAGAATTGACTCAGGGAAGCTCCTCAGAGAATCTCCATAGCATAAGAAATAAAGGATAGCCTCCAGTAATTGTCAACTCAGATGATCTGTTTGAGAATGATGTGGTGGCAGATGAGCCTGGTGAAGAAGTTGCACAAGAAGAGGATGCACGTGAAGAAGAGGACGAAGAAAGTGATCAGGAAGATGCTGCAGGAGACAAGACAGATGCAGACCAAAGCCTTGACTCTATCCTTTCTTTCTTTCCATAGCCTTGAATCCTCTATCTTTTTCAAAACTTTTAATGCTTTTGAGTTTTGAAGTTAAAAAAACAGTTTCATCCAACATTTTCTCACTTTTTTGATGAAATTCAAAAAGGGGGGAGAAATTTAAGGGGATACTTTTTAGGGTTACTTTTATGCTTTATCTGGTTTCGGATTTCTGGCTGTTGGACTGTTAAACTGCTTAGTTTCATTTGAACTGGTTATTTAGTTTGAATTTGATTCAGCTATTATAACTGTTGGTATTGCTAATAGTGTTTTAGTCTTATATAAATGTTTCTGCTATGCTACTAATGTCTATCTTCTGCAGAAATACATTTCAAACAGAATAGTTGATTTTGCCTTTCATCAAGGGGGAGATTGTAAGTTCAAGGTGGTCTTCAAAGCTTTGAAACTGGTTTTAAACCTTGAAAACTCACATCATGAACTAAGGGGGAGTTCCTACTCCTATTCATTCTCTAATCTCTCACTTGATCATGTTATATTATATGATGAAATACAAACTACTTATGTGTTATAACATGCCTTAATCTTATCATTTACCTAATTTATTTTGCAGGGATTAGCTAACTCTGTATTCCAGGAAGTTTCCTTATTTGCTGAAGTACAGGTTAGGAAATCCAAGCCTGCACATTGACCCTGGTGTTATGGAATGTTGTATGGACTTACATCTATGGAAACGAGAAATTGTCGAGTTCTACCTGAAACCTAGATAGGTGCTACATATTCGTGACCATCTTGGAAAGGAAACCACTAAAAGGAATGTGAAATCAAATTTAATTAACCATCTAAAATGATAACCTTTGGAACCAGGATCACGGAATGCTGTAGTTCGCGGAACGGGATCGGGAACGCGATTCGTGGTCTGCTAAGAATGTGGTTCGCTAGGGGTAGGCTTCTTGGGAGCGCTTAGTTGGAACAAGATTAGCTTGTCTTGATTGAAGAATGCTTTTTGGGAACATTTTGCTAAATACATACTCATATTAGCATTGCCTAGTACTATTGATTTATAATCGGGTAAAATTTTGTAGGGAATTCCATCATACATAAGAAAAGGTAGGGGTACAATTGTGAATTTGTTGATGAAATAATAGGTCAGAGAGTAAATAATATTAAAATACTTAGGTCTATATTTGAAAAGTTGGGATCGCCATAAACAACGATCTGGATCGCGAATGATCCCGAATTCGGATCTCGCGATCTAGATCGCACCCTATTGAGCGATTTCTGGTAACTCTGGTCAAGTATACAGAAGAGAAAACACATTGAACTCTAAAATTGAAACTCAACAACCTTAAAGAAATAGAAGCAGACTTACCTCGTGAAATAGGTCGTTAAGGGATAAGAGAGCCATGATAACAGTTGACTGTGGTAGCATCACTCACTGTGCAAAATCCCCCGGCGGTGATGGAACAATGATTTGAATCAGAAAGTGCGGGCATAAATTTTTGGCGATTCGACGGTACAGATCATTATGATGCATAGCAGTGATGAAACAGAGGTCCGGAGAATGGAGCTATGTCAGAAAAACCAACGTGGTTTTCTCTAGATGTGGTCGTGGACCATCTTGTTCGTGTGTGGAGAGATCGTTTCGGAATCGTTGCTTCTTCTTTGAGGGATCAAGGGATGTGTTATGCACAGTAGCGGACGCAGGAATTTGATTAAACGGGGGTCAAGTTACATTATATGTGTACACTATAAAGGATTCAAGTCTAAATTTGAGATTTAAGGGATTAGAAAGCGTAAATTTAATATTTTGTAGGGGCCAAACATAACATTCATAGTAAAATATGTCAAATTACATGTGGGCAATAATGAAATTTCTGAATCTTGGACGGGCCGAGGCCCCCGCCCGCCACCCCCTAGGTCCGCCAATGGTTATGCAGGCGACGTGATGAAGAGATGCGACTGATGATGTACGTAGGCTTCTTGTTTTGCAGGGCTAATCTAGAGGTGTCAAACGGGCAGGTTCGGGCGGACCCAACCCGTTTATGAATGGGTTTATTAGTACATGGGTCCAACCCGTTCTACCCGTTTAAATGTTACGGGTTTTGTGGGTGGGTCATAAACGGGTCAATGTAACCCGTCAACCCATTTGTAACCCGTTTTGAACCTGCATAAGCTAAAGTAGGAATATACACATTTTCGTTTCATTCTTTGTCATTCCTAGAAAAGAGAAGAGAAAAATTCTCAATTTCTCAAAAAAAAAGGAAAAAAAAAGAGAGATAAAGAAAAATCTTCTACAGCTAAAACGTGGGTCCCACATTATTTGTCAATCTTATCTTGTTTGAGAGAGTTGGGGATGAAAGTCAACCATTTCAATCCCAATCTTCTCGCATCTCCACGATGTGAGAGACGAATCCTCCTGCCGTGATCGGCGCGTATCACCACAGCCACCGGGAAATTCATCTCCGACGACATCGATCTCACTTGGCCCAATCTGTTGGTTCTTCCTTTGCCACTAATGGCTGCCTCACCTAACAATCGAACTCTTCAGTGGCCATGGTGGATTTAATTTTCCTCCTAAATTCGACGATCACCATAAATCACCACTGTGACGAGAATCGAGCTCTGTGGAGGGATATAGGGAGTGTTGAACGACAATGTTGAGGGCGGCGGAGCACTTGGGGGTGGGGACTCTGATACTAAGTGATGAATGAACGGGTGTAAAAGGGTTGATTTTATAACCCGTATAACCCATATTATTCAGCGGGTTACATGATTTTCACCCACTTCAACCCGCTTATATAATTAACAAGACCCAAACCCGTTTAACTTGTGCGGGTATGGGTGGGTTAACGGTTACGGGTTTAGATTGTCAGCTCTAGGCTAATCATGGCATTTCAAAAGTATCAGAAACACTCCTAGGTTAGGAACACCATCAAGTTAGGAACTCTTTAAATTTTTAGTAGTACTAGTAGAGATTGAATCCCCGGTATCAATGTGCTTCTACCCAAAATTTGGAAACGTTTATTACTAATCTGAAGGTTAGCAGCTTTATTAACCAGGAATCTAAATCCCGGAAAACGTGTCTCATTTAACAATTCTATGGTCCCCAAATCACAAAGTTCTCTCCAAGATTTGCATCATGCACCTCTCAAAATTATCATCTTATGTTATTTGGACGCATCTTTCCACAGGGGAGTATTCTGTCAAGTTAGGTTACCACTGTCAGGAAAAAACTCAAAGAGGTATCCATCCCATACATGAATTCGCAAGCATTTCGCATATGGAAATCCATTCTCTTACTACAGTTACAACAAAATATCACATCCTTCTTTTAGAAAGCTGTTTCCTGTGCACTGCTGGTTCGGGATATCCTATTCAAAAGAATTTTCGGTCAGCTCTAATATTTATCCCCGTTGTACCATTTGAGATGAAACTCTTCACGACTGTATAGTGCTCGTCCTCTAGAGAAATTCGGTTTGGATCCAACATTGGCTTAGCACTACCAACCGTCCCATCGCCTCGTTTCGTTTTTTTTCTTTTCGACCTTTTGTTTTCTCTTACATCTAAAGATCCCATGATTTACTTCCATCTCATGATGCGAAAAATATGGCTACATCGAAATGAAGCATTCCTGAATGGGAATTTCATCTCCCTATATGCTTCATTGGTAGCCCTTAGTCATTCGGTAGCTTCTCCCATGAATGGTTACAACCATAAACTAAATTTGGCTCCCAATAGCTGAAGAACCATCCTTCCACTGCAGGATCTCCGGAAACCCTAACATTCAACAGCCGGTCTCTTTCATGGTTGACGCATTATGGCAGTCAACCTTTTATTGGAAATAATCACTAAAATTATCAATTTTAGACATGCATACATTTTTAACAAGTCATGGCCATGGAAACACAGGTAACAAAATATGAAGGTAAATAACGCACATATCAGAAACTTGTAAAAAGACTACAAATTAGAAGGCGTACCTCTAATCCAAGCTTTAAAAGAAATAGGAAAATAACAGCTGAGTCGTCAGGTCTTGCGAGAAGGCCTGACTGTTCTTGAAGTCGCCCCCACTCACACTGTGTTGGGATGTCGGCGATGATTCTTCTAGGATAAAACAAATTCGATATTCTTTGTCACAGCAACGCTGAAGATCAACAACGATTAGCACCTCAGTTCGCCAGAGAAGTCCACGAGCAGAGTGGATTTCAAGTGAGAGAAAAAAGAGAGAAATTCAGAAGCAATTTGTGCCAAGATTGTGCAATCCATCAAAACGTCTTTGTTTTCTTACGGTAAAAGAAAACTGAAACTTCAATTGCCATAATCTCCATTTAATTCTCAATTAATATCGAAACGTTACAATGTTTCAATTCCAATAGTCACCCATTAATTAAAAATTAAAATGGTGCGTAATTGGAATCAAAAAACTGTAACCTCTCGCCAGGTCGCCTGGCGTACGCGAGACGGCGAGACATTTTGCCCAAATCGCCCTTCGACCCGACCCGAGTCGAGGCGAGGCGGCGGCGGCGCGCGTGCGTGTGTGCGCGCTAGGCATACAAGAACACCATGGTCCACCACAAACCTTAGTAGTTATACACTACTCTTGTGTGTGATATCATATAAAGGCACAAACCTCCATAGACGACGACAAGTCAAAGGCTATGGTGCCAATCTACGGCTTTGAGACATTAATGGTCTTGTCTCGATCCTGTTCGTCGAATGCTTCAAGGAATAACCCTTTCCGCTCATTCCGACCAGACAATTACATTCACTTAGCTGGGCATCTCCAAAGATGACTGTCACCATCTCGTCAAGAGACTTGACCCCATTCATATTTAGAATAACTCTTGCTACATTGGCACTGTCAGTACCTTTTAGGTTTACAGGGGATAGACTCCGATACAAATGTATCATCTATGTAGCAAAGGTACTACCAGTTCATCCTCACAGCTTGTTACTACCCATTGAATACACTTTCGAGGGATCTCCTCTCATGTATATTGGGTTCCCACTGTTGATGAACTATGATGGGTTGTCAGTCCCATCCCCAACCTCGAATTAAGGACAACTGTAAGTTCCAGTCCTTTAGTCAAAGGATCAGCTGTATTATTCTGAGTTCTATGAACTCAACAGCTATAATCTTATCAGACAAAAAAACCCTTATAGACTTTAGTCTAACTTGGATGTGCCTCTTTGTTTAGCATTATACTTTTTACTGCCAATCTTGTTGATAGTCGTTCGACTATCACAATGAATAGCAATAGCAGGAAGTGGTTTTCTTATTACAGCTATGGCGGACATAAGTCCGTGTAACCATTCAGCCTCCGTCCCCGTGGCATCAAGCGCACACAACTCAGCCTCAAAAGCAGACTGAGTTACAATAGTCTGTTTGGTCGACTTCCAGGATAGTGCTCCACCTGCCAAGGCGAAAAGATATCCAGTCACTCTATTGGAACCAGACTTCTTAGCTATCCAACTTGCATCATTGTACCCCTCAAGTACACTAGGAAATCTCCTATAGTGTAAACTTAGGTACATTGTGCCTTTCAGATATTTAAGCACTCTATCAAGAGCATCCCAATGAGTCCTGTTCAGGCATCTAGTATATCTAGCCAACTTAGACACAGAGTATGAAATATCTGGTCTAGTACAGTTAGCAAGATACAGCAAACTCCCAATAATATGAGAATACCTTAATTGAGACACAGGTACACCTGAAGAGTTCTTGACTGAGGAAATTTTGTAGGGTTTTGAACATAGAATCGCAGCGGAAGAAGATAATTATACTGTTCAAATCCCTCCAAGGATCACAAGTCAAGAACACATAACGATAGTAAAGGATTAATATGTGTGTACCTTTGGATTCTCCTGTGATGACTTCAAACGCGAATAATGTCACGTTCTCTACGGTTGATCCACGCCAAGGATAGGGAATTGGACCTCCCAACCTTCTTGTGCTAGCTAGAACGGAGGAAGGAGACAACGGAATCACGCAACGAAGCAACAAAGGAGGAGCTCGGCCTCCCTTTGTTGGCCGACGGGTTTGGGGCGGCGGGTAAGGGGCATTCGGCCTCTTGCCTTGCTTGCTCTCAACACTTTTCTCTCCTCTCAATAGGTGTTATGAACACCATGTATTGAGAGGGAATGAAGGAGTTCCTTTATATAGTCCAACTACTCATAGTTGTTTCCATAAAGGCCCCCAATACTAATCCTATCCATATATGGATTAGTATTATTTGCTAATTAGTCCTACTAAGTTAGCAACTTGTTGCAATATGACCCTTTTAATTAATCTTTATTAATTAAGTCCCTTTTCCAATTATATCCATATGGCGTGTGACCCCATAGGTTTCTACTTAATTGGCAGTAACTATTTACAAACATGGAGCGGTGTCTAGCAACACATCCATGCCACCCAATTAATAGAAATAGTCATCTTGACAAACCTTGTGATCTTACTATCGCAGCGCTTTGTCTCATTATCCGGATTGGACACGAGACATACAAGTCACATTCGTATTTCCAATCCATATTTCTCGATCCTGTGAATAGCCCTATCCATGCATATGACATCAATATCCCCATATTGATTCATATGAGTCTGGCCAGACATTCCATAGGCTCCATCCCTCGAGTGGCCTCGGATATTTGCTCCCGTTATGTGGGAGGGACAAATCATATCTACATCACTCACCATTTCTAAGTTTGCTTCCTATTGTTCCCAACATGCGCTTTTATAACTACCCAGTCACAGAGTAGCGTTTGACGTTGTCAAAGCACAATATTCCACAACTAGAGGATCTATTGACTTCAAGTCTAAGGATGATAATATCATATCACCGCGAGAAGCACTTGTGACTTTACATAACTTGTATGTAGCCTTCTCGGATTTGGGTCAATCCGGTATGTCATTACTCGTAATACATACCCATGTGTTGGATCGTGATATCTCCATATCAATCCAACCCCATACTAGTCTATAGATGATCGTCCTGTTAATCATTACATTTGACTAGGGATATTTAATATAAACAACACGATTTGTAAATCTAAGGACTTCATTATATTAAATATCTCCATAAATAATACAATGATTATTCTAGCCAATTCATACTAAATTAGATTGCGTCTAGGGCATCTATTCCAACTGTATCCCACTTGCACTGGAGCCAATCTGGTGCATCGCGTATGCCAATCGCCCTAGTGTGCTCTTCATGCTTGAGCTGAACAAGCGGCTTTGTAAATGGATCTGCCAGATTATCATCTGTAGGAATCTTGCATATATTCACATCTCCTCTATCGATAATCTCTCGTAAAAGATTGAACTTCCGGAGTACGTGTTTGGATTTATGGTGTGATCTAGGTTCCTTAGATTGAGTGATCGTGCCTGTGTTGTCGCAATACAACATTGTGGCATCCTCAATGCTAGGAACTACACCAAGCTCATAAACAAACTTTCTAATCCAAACAGCTTCCTTTGTTGCACCACTTGCAGCAATATACTCAGCCTCTTTTGTAGAATCAGCAACCGTCTCTTACTTTGAACTCTTCCAGCTCACAGCTCATCCATTTAGGCAATACACAAATCCCGATTGCGATCTGAAATCGTCTCTGTCGGTTTGGAAGCTTGCATCCGTGTAACCAGTTACACGCAACTCTTCCTCACCTCCAAATATCACGAACGCATCCTTAGTTCTTCTCAAGTACTTGAGGATGTTCTTGACTACTATCCAGTGACTCTCACCCGGATTAGACTGATATCTGCTCGCCATACTCAACGCGTATGATACGTCCAGTTTAGTACATAACATGGCGTACATGATAGATCCTATGGCCAAGGCATAGGGGATCTTACTCATGCGTTCCTTCTCAATCTTATTGGATGGACAATCACTCTTCGAAAGAGCAATTTCATGGGACATGGGTAATAATCCCTTCTTGGAATCTTGCATGTCGAACTGTTTCAACACTTGTCTATATTCGTACTTTGACTTAGGCCTAGAAACCTCTTAGATCTATCCCTATAGATCTTTACACCGAGTATATAGGCTACTTCCCCTAAGTCTTTCATTGAGAAACACTTTCCTAGCCAATCCTTAACTGATTGCAACATAGGAATGTCGTTTCCAATGAGTAGTATGTCATCCACATACAAGACCAGGAACGCTACAGAGCTCCCACTAACCTTCTCGTAGACACAAGACTCATCTTTGTTCTTTGACGAAGTCAAACTCTTTGACGGCTTCATCAAAACGTCGATTCCAACTCCTAGAATCTTGCTTCAATCCACAAATGGATCGTTGAAGCTTACAGACTTTATTTGCATGCTTTGGATCTACAAAACCTTCTGGTTGTGTCATGTACACATCCTCGAGAAGATTCCCATAAAGGAATGATGTTTTGACATCCATCTGCCAAATATCATAGTCATAGTAAGCTGCAAATTGCAAGTATGATTCTGATGGATTTGTTCATAGCGACTGGGGAAAAAGTTTCATCATAGTCTATACCATGAATCTGTCTGAATCATTTAGCCACCAATCGGCCCTTATAGGTAACTACATTTCCATCCATGTCGGTCTTCTTCTTGAAGACCCATTTGCACCCTATGGGGCATGCCCCTTGGGGTGGTTCCAACAAAGTCCATACTTGGTTTGTGTACATGGATTCCATCTCCGATCTCATGGCTTTTAGCCACTTCTGAGAGTCCGGCCCTTGCATGGCCTCTCCATAGGTAGTAGGCTCATCTCCTATGAGCATAGTGTCACCAGTTTCCGTCACGGGAAGTCCATACCTCTCTGGCTCCTGGCACACTCTATTCGACCTACGAAGCTCTTGTGTTACTTGAACAGGTTGCTCCACAACCTGTTGTGGTTCCTTTTCATGTTCCATAACCGAATCAGTAATTTGTGGTTCTTGAACTTCTTCAAGTTCTACAATCCTCCCACTTGCTTCTTTAGAGACAAATTCTCTTTCTAGAAACACGTCGGTCCGAGCAACAAACACTTTGTTATCGGTTGGATTGTAGAAGTAATAGCCCTTAGTTTCCTTAGGGTATCCCACAAAATTAAATTTATCCGATTTCGACCCGAGTTTGTCTGGTTGTAAACGTTTTACATAAACACCGCAGCCCCATATCCTCATAAACGACACTGTGGGACGGCTCCCACTCCACATCTCATGCGGTGTCTTCATGACTGATTTGGATGGAACACGGTTAATGGTGAATGCTGCACACATTAAAGCATATCCCCAAAAAGACAAAGGAAGATCTGTTTGACACATCATAGATCTCACCATGTCCAACAAGGTTCGATTCCTCCTCTCGGATACGCCATTCCATTGTGGAGTTCCGGGTGGAGTGATTTGGGATAATATCTCACACTCTCTTAGATAATCATCAAACTCTTGACTCAAGTACTCACCTCCTCGATCTGATCGTAGAGATTTGATACTTTTGCCAAGTTGCTTCTCTACTTCATTCTTAAATTCCTTGAATTTCTCAAAAGATTCGGATTTAGCCTTCATAAGGTATACAAATCCATATCTACTGAAATCATCAGTGAATGTAATGAAGTACACATAACCACCTCTGGCAGGCGTAGCAAACGGCCCACACACATCAATATGTATGGGTGCTAATTGCTCGTTATTCCTTTCACCTTTCTTGTTGAAAGGGGACTTTGTCATCTTTCCTAACAAACAAGCCTCACATGTCACATATGATTCAAAATCAAATGAGTCTAGAAATCCATCCTTATGGAGTCTAGATACACGTTTCTCATTTATATGGCCTAGACAAAAATGTCATAGATAAGCAGGATTTAAATCATTCATTTTAATCCTCTTAGTATTTATGTTATAGATTGGATAGCTTAGATCAAGGATATATAATCCATTAAATAATTGCGCACTACAATAGTGAATACTATCAAAATAAATGGAACAACAATTGTTCTTTATTGAAATAGTAACACCTTTCTTGTCCAAACAAGATACGAAAATAATGTTCTTACTCATAGCAGGAACATAAAAGCAATTATCTAATTCTAATACTAATCCAGAAGGCAGAGCCAGCCTATACACGCCTATAGCCAATGCAGCAACTCTTGCTCCATTCCCAATGCGCAAGTCCACCTCTCCTTTTGCTAACCTTCTACTTCTACTTAGATCCTGCATATTTCGACAAATATGAGATCCACATCCACTATCCAATACCCATGATGAAGAAGTAGTTAAATTAACTTCTATAACAAAAATACCTGGTGGTTGTGGGATCACTGTCCCAAGCCTTTTATCCTCCAGATACTTTGGGAAATTCCTTTTCCTGTGTCCAGGCTGACTGCAGAAGTGACAATCACCCTTGATCACGCCTTTGGCCACGCCACCAGCAGGTTTAAGAGCAGTGTCCATAGGTTTAGCAACTGCCTTGCCTTTACCCTTGGAAGTAGAGGCAAACCTTTTGCCATTTTCTTTCTGCACCATCATTATGGCCTTGTCCTTTCCCTTGTTGATGGATTGTTCAGCTGTCCTCAACATATTGAGTAGCTCTGGTAGAGGTTTGGCCATCTCATTCATGGTATAGTTCATGATGTACTGTCCATAACTATCCGGCAATGATTGCCGAATGATATTCGTGGCTAAATCTTGACCAATCGGGGTCCCTGGGCGATCGAGATTCTCAAGATACCCGATCATCCGCAACACATGCGGTCCTACTGGGTTCCCTTCCGCCAAGTGACTCTTGAACAATGCCCGAGAAACTTCATACCGCTCGGCCCTTGTCTGCTCTTGAAAGAGCTGCTTCAAGTGTTCGATCATATCGACTGCATTCATGTTCTCATGTTGCTTCTGAAGCTCAGGGGACATGGTGCAAAGCATAAGGCAGGCCGCATCATTAGCATCGTCAACACGTTTGTGATACGCCTATAGGGCTGCAGGGGTATTGTTCTCTGGACCGTCTGGAACGGCTTCTTCTAGTGTCTACAATTTCTTTTCTTGTTTAAGAACAATTCTTAAATTTATGTACCATTCTAGAAAGTTGATTCCAGAAAGCTTTTCCTTCTCAAGAACAGCCCGTAGGGAGTGTGATGAATTCGATGAATTGTTTGCCATTGGAATTCTACTAAACGATAAATATACAAGATTTTAGTATGATTTTACTATACTCAATAATGTCTAGATTATTAAATATAGCTCCCACTATTTTTCTCGGATTAACAACCCTCCATATTAATGCGGAAAATATCTTTATATTTTCTAGTGGGCCAAGATCCATATTTCCCCTTTTCCGAGCTTGCTTTAGCAAGTCACCCGGAATTGGTTATTTAGGTAGGAACCATTCCAATTACATCATATGTAAATCTTGGTTCAATTGGGCAAATAACCATTATTTTTCCATCCCCATGGATAATCCCAATTGTATGCCTCTAGGTTCTTTTAATCTTATTAAATCTACCTAGTTGTGTCCAACCTCTTACTTAAACAATTTCACATTGTTACGTGCCATCGCATCTAATCACGATAAACCATGTTGCCATGTTTTGGCACCCACAATCATGGGATATATTGATCATGATGAGTGTTGAAATAACGAGAAGGCATAAACACAATATTTTGAATGAGGGATTTGTCTTTCAATTTTAATTTGTATTTTTGATCCATATCAACATGATCTATATGTTTGAGTTTTGGGCAAAACTCCAAATTATAGATTCGGGTTGTCTAATTTTCTTATCATCCTAATCGCATGCATCAACCATACACCAATCATAAAATAATAAGACAATAAAATCAACAACCACAACAAAAATAAACGTGATGTGGATATGGCCTTTCTAGACTAAGATATTCCCAAGCCAATGAGAATATCTATGAACCCTAAAAATAGATCCCATCGCCATGCGCCTCCATCTTTTGGTTCATCCTTCATAGCTTGTGGAAAGCTCCATGCTCCATCTCCATGGCTCCAATGTATTTGGGCTTCTTTTCTTCAATCTTGGCTAACAATCTATTTTATCTAGCTACACCTATACTAAATAAAATAAATCTCACAAGTTGAGAAATAAACGACTCGCAGGCCCTAAACCTTAACTAACTATTACATTAATTGATCAGCTCGCAGGCCGTAAAACAAACCGCAAAATAAACATTCACACACAAACCACAACCTAGGGTCATATCCAATCACCATGTGAATAGAACATAAACAGTTAATACCAATTTTAACGCGCTTGTTCAATTTTAATTGCTTTGGAGGAAGTAGGGTCAAAAACAATTCAAAAAAGAACTTCCCAAAGCCCTATTGGATCACACACGGCCCTAGGGCCCGGCCTAGCCCAAGCCTCCGATCCCCCGGTCGGGCCTAGTCCCGTCCGGCCCTTAGGCCGTGTGTGGCTTGGGCGGCAAGGAACAGGGGCGGTCCCCTATGGGGGGCCGAACCCTTCTAGGAGTTGTTTCCAAAAACAACTCATTTCCTTGTTGCCCAATCCAAGTTGTTTCCATGTTGAAAAACCCTTTTTTCCAAACATGTGCCCAAACCCTAATCTTCAAACCAAAAGCTCACTAATTTGATGCATCCAATGCACAATTAGATCTTGTTAGATTGAATCTCCATTCAATTTGCATCTACTATGCTTAATTTTTCGTTTTACGCGATAAACATGAATTTAAAGTGTTAAAACAACAAAATCGTAACACATAAACTACGCTATGCTCTACGAACTGTGGCTCTAATACCACTATATGGTTTTGAACATGGAATCGCAGCGGAAGAAGATAATTATTCCGTTCAAATCCCTCCAAGGATCACAAGTCAAGAACACATAACGATAGTAAAGGATTAATATGTGTGTACCTTTGGATTCTCCTGTTATGACTTCAAACGCGAATAATGTCACGTTCTCTAAGGTTGATCCATGCCTAGGATAGAGAATTGGACCTCCCAACCTTCTTGTGCTAGATATAAAGGAGGAAGGAGACAACAGAATCACGCAACGAAGCAACAAAGGAGGAGCTCGGCCTCCCTTTGTTGGCCGACGGGTTTGGGGCGGCGGGTAAGGGGCGTTCGGCCTCTTGCCTTGCTTGCTCTCAACTCTTTTCTCTCCTCTCAATATGTGTTATGAATAACATGTATTGAGAGGGAAGGAAGGAGTTCCTTTATATAGTCCAACTACTCCTAGTTGTTTCCATAAAGGCCCCCAATACTAATCCTATCCATATTTGGATTAGTATTATTTGCTATTTAGTCCTACTAAGTTAGCAACTTGTTGCAATATGATCCTTTTAATTAATATTTATTAATTAAGTCCCTTGTCCAATTATATCCATATGCTGTGTGACCCCATAGGTTTCTACTTAATTGGCAGTAACTATTTACAAACATGGAGCGGTGTCTAGCAACACATCCATGCCACCCAATTAATAGAAATAGTCATCTTGACAAACCTTGTGATCTTATTATCGCATCCCTTTGTCTCATTATCCGGATTAGACACGAGACATACAAGTCACACTCGTATATCCAATCCATGTTTCTCGATCCTGGGAATAGCCCTATCCATGCATATGACATCAATATTCCCATATTGATTCATATGAGTCAGGCCAGACATTCCATAGGCGCCATCCCTCGAGTGGCCTCGGATATTTGCTCCCGTTATGTGGGAGGGACAAATCATATCTACATCACTCACCATCTCTAAGCTTGCTTCCTATTGTGCCCAACATGCGCTTTTATAACTACCCAGTTACGGAGTAGCGTTTGACGTTGTCAAAGCACAATATTCCACAACTAGAGGAGGATCTAGTGACTTCAAGTCTAAGGATGATAATATCATGTCACCGCGAGAAGTGCCTGTGACTTTACATAACTTGTATGTAGCCTTCTCGGATTTGGATCAATCCGGTATGTCATTACTCCTAATACATACCCATGTGTCTGATCGTGATATCTCCATATCAATCCAACACCATACTAGTCTATAGATGATCGTTTTGTTAATCATTATATTTGACTAGGGATATTTAAGATAAACAACATGATTTGTAAATCTAAGGACTTCATTATATTAAATATCTCCATAAATAATACAATGATTATTCTAGCCAATTCATACTAAAATTAGATTGCCTCTGGGGCATCTATTCCAACAATTTTAGGATCATAGGGTGTACTAGCGATTCTACACTGTGAATTACCATATTTCTCAAGTATAGATTTCTGTATATAATAAGACTGGGATAAGGTTATTCCCTCAGCTTACTGAGTCAACTTTAGTCCAAGAATCACACTAGCCTCACCCAAATCCTTCATCTCAAAATGCCTCTTCAGTAAAGTTTTTGTCTCATTAATAATCTCAATATTGGTTCCAAACAATAAAATATCATCCACATACAAGCATAAGATTACACATTCACTACCCTTAACTTTGGTGTAGACACACTTGTCACTTTTATTAATAATAAAATCGAACGGCAATACAGTTTCATCAAACTTTATATGCCAATCCCTGGGAGCTTGTTTCAAGCCGTATAGGGACTTGGTTAACTTACATACTTTCCTTTAATTTCGTGATTCAAGAAAACCCTCAGGCTGATCCATATAAATCTATTCTTCAAGATCACCATGAAGAAAAGTTGTCTTAACATCCATCTGATGGATGATAAGACCATGGACCGACGTCAATGCTATAAGCATTCGGATTGTTTTCATCCTAGAAACTGGAGAGTACGTATCAAAGTAATCAATGTCTTCCCTTTTCCTAAAACCCTTAGCAACCAGTCTATCCTTGTACTTATCTTTTGACCCGTCAGGGTTCAACTTCCTCTTAAAGATCCACCTGCACCCTATAGTAGAAGACCCAGGAGGGAGATCAACTAACTCCCATGTTCCATTAGAAATAATAGAGTCAATTTCACTCTTTATAGCGCCCTACCAGTTCCTAGATTTAGAAGAATCCATAGCCTGTTGGAAAGTTAAAGGTTCGTCCTCGACACTGTAAGTGACAAAGTCACTTCCAAAATCCTTCACTACCTTTGCACGCTTACTCCTTCTTAGTTCCTCTACTTCCTCAGGGACATATCTACTACTCGATTCCGCCCCCACATTTGTTATCTTTTCCACATGATCAGGAATAGAACTCGATGTGTGAGATGGATCTTCGTTAGTAGTATCTTGAGGTATACGAGTCTTCATAGGATAGACATCCTCAATGAATGTTGCATCACGAAATTCAACTATCGTGTTTGTCACTATATTGTCTATGTCAGATTTTATCACTAAAGATCTCATACCCGTAGTGGTTTCTCGATAGCCCAGAAAGATACAATCAACATGTTAGAATAGGTGCCCTAGAGGCAATCTATATTTAGTATGAACATTGTTTGGCTAGTATATTCATTTATTGTTTAGTGAGATATTTAATATAATGAAGTCCTTAGATGCAATGTGTTGTTTATCTTAAATATCCCTAGTCCATTATATTGGTTAACAAGACGATCAACTATAGACTAGTATGTGGGTAGATTGATATGGAGATATCAAGTCTAACACATGGGTATGCATTAGGAGTAATGTCATACCTGATTGACCCACGATGAGAAGGCTACATTATATTATGTCAAAGTCACAAGCGCTTCTAGTAGTGCTAATGGTATTGTAGTCCTTAGAGTTGAAGTCACTAGATACTCTAGTTGTGTAAATATCAAGCTTTCATATTATCAAACGTTGCGCCTTAACCGGGTAACTATAAAGGTAGTTATCGGGCATGATAGAAAGCAAGCTTAGATATCGTAGTGACGTAGACAGGATTTGTCCCTCCCACATAATGGAAGTAAATATCCATGAGCCACTCGAGGGATGGTGCTTATAGAATGTCTGGCAAGACTCAGATAAATCAATATGGAGGTGTTGATGTTATCTGTATAGATAAGCATATTCCCAGGATCGAGGAACTATGGATTGGATATACAAGTGTGACTAATATGTCTGGTGTCCAATCCGGATATGGAGACAAAGGGATAACACAATAAATGAACATTGGGCACAAGATTTGTTGGATCACTAACTTATTTCTATTAGTTGGGTGGCATGGATGTGTTGCTAGACACCGCTCCATGTGATGGAATAGGTTCCCTAGAGGCAATCTAAATTTAGTATGAACGATGTTTGGCTAGAATATTCATTTATTATTTATTGTGATATTTAATATAATGAAGTCCTTAGATACAATGTGTTGTTTATCTTGAGTATACCTAGTCCATTACATTGGTTAATAGGACGATCAAATATAGACTAGTATGTATGTACATTGATATGGATATATCAAGTCTAACACATGGGTATGCATTAGGATTTATGGCATACTGGATTGACCCACGACGAGAATGATGCATTAGATTATGTCAAAGTCACAATCGCTTCTCGTAGTTCCAATAATATTGTAATCCTTAGACTTGAAGTACTAGATACTCTAGTTGGGGAATATCATGCTTTGATGTTATCCAACGTTGCGCCTTAACCGGGCAACTATAAAGATAGCTATCGGGCGTGATAGGAAGCAAGCTTAGATATCGTAGTGACGTAGAGAGGATTTTTCCCTCCCACATAATGGGATCAAATATCCATGGCCGCTCGAGGGATGAGCCAGACTCAGATAAATCAATATGGAGACATTGATGTTATCTGCTTGCATAAGCATATTCCTAGGATCGAGAAACTATGGATTGGATATACGAGTGTAACTATTATGTCTCGTGTCCAAGGAGCCAAAGTGATAATACAATATGTGATTATTGGGCACGAGGTTTGTTGGGATCACTGACTTATTTCTATTAGTTGGGTGGCATGGATGTGTTGCTAGACACCGCTCCATGTTAGTAATGAGTTACTACCAACTAAGTAGAAACCTATGGGGTCACACACTGGATGGATTGAATTGGATATAGGTATTAATTAGTTAGACTAATTTATAAAAGGATCATAACGCAACGACAAGCAAACTTAGTAGGACTAATTTTCAAGTGGGCTAATCCATGTAAGGACGTGATAAGTATTGAGGGCTTTATGTAGTTAATAAAGAGTTATGACTATATAAAGGAATTGTAGCTCGTTATTTCTCAACAAAAGCCATTATTTGAGAGAACATAACAAAGCAAGAGAGATAGACAAGCAAAGAAGGCCAAAGCCCTCAGTGCCGTCCCCTCCCCCCCCCCCCTCCCCGGCCTTCTCGTCAGCTACCATAGGTGTGCCCATGGTGCTCCGTTCTTCGTGATCATCCTCCTACTTCTTCCTTCGCTAGCACATCGCGGTGAGAAGGAATTCAATCAAGATCCAAGGTGTGGATATTCGTAGCGACGAAGACACTATTCTTCGTGTGATCTACCAAACCAAGGAACACATCTTCTATGCTCATATAATGTTATGATAGCTCTTCCTGTGATCCTTGGTGGGCTTTGAGTAGGATTTTTTTTTAATATTCCGCTGCATTACCTACGTCAAAACCCAACACCATGTTAGTAAATAGTTACTACCAACTAAGTAGAAACCTATGGGGTCACACACCGGATGGATTGATTTGGATATGGATATTAATTATTTGGACTAATTAATAAAAGGATCATAACGCAACCACAAGCAAATTTAGTGGGACTAATTTGAAAGTGGACTAATCCATGTAAGGACATGATTAGTATTGGGGATTTTATGTAGTTAATAAAGAGTTATTACTATATTAAGGAACTCTAGCTTGTTATTTTCTCAACACAAGTCATTATTGAGAGAACTTAACAAAGCAAGAGAAAGAGACAAAGCAAGAAGGCAGAAGCCTCCTTACCCATCCGCCCCTTTTGTCGTTGGCCTCCATAAGCGCCGGCGTGGTGCCTCGTTTTGCGTGACCCGCTCCTCTTTCTTTTGTTGCTAGCACATCGCCATGAGAAGGAATCCACTCAATGATCCCAGGTGTGGATACTCCTAGAGTCAAAGACACTATTCTTCGTGTGATCTCTCAAACTAAGGTACACACGAATTCTACCCTTATCATGTTATGATTTCTTTCCTGTGATCCTTGGAGGGATTTGAGCTGGATTAATTTTTGTTATTCTGCTGCGTTACCTGGATCAAAACCCTACACAACAGTCTTAAGACCTAGCTTCTTCCTCTTGTGTACAGGTACAAGTAACTTAGCAAGGCACCCCCACACACGAATATAGTTGAGACTAGTCTTCCTGCCCTTCCATAACTCATAGGGTGTTTTATCCATGTGTTTCAGAGGGACTCTATTCAGAATATGGCAAGTCGTATTCAAAGCCTCTCCCCACATGTATTTAGGCAAGCCACAGTTTGAAAGCATATTGTTAATCATATCCTCAAACGTTCTGTTCTTTCTCTCAGCAATCCCATTAGACTTAAGTGTGTATGGAGGAGTAACTTCGTGAATTATTCCATTGTTTGCACAAAATTCATAAAACGCGTTACACGTATACTCACCACCTCTATCGGATCTCAAACGTTTAAGTACCTTACCAGTTTGTATTTCAACTTCAGTTCTATAAATAATGAATTTATTATGTGTTTCATCCTTATTTTTAAGTAAATAAACATAACAATATCTACTACAATCATCTATAAAGGTAATGATGTATCTAAATTGGTCCTTAGTTAACACACCACCAAATTCATAAATGTCCGTGTGTACTAAATCTAACAAGTCTGAATCCCTAACAATATTATGAAAAGATTTCCTTGTTTGTTTAGCAGACACACATACTTGACATTTAAAATTATTTTCTGTGGTGTGTTTAGGAATCAGCTCTAAATTCATCATATTCTTAAGAGCACCAAAATTTAAGTGACTGAGTCTAGCATGCCATAAACTTGATGATTCAATACAATTAGCAGAAGGAGCAATATCATTAGCCAAAGTACCCAAAACGGGCTCAGCATTGATTACAAATAAACCATCCGACAAATAACCCTTACCCAAAATTTACCAGTATGAATAAGAACTACTTTATTACACTTAAAAGAAATTTCAAAACCACTAGCCACTAAACGGCTTCTACTTATTATATTTCTACGAACATCAGGAACATGATGCACTCTCGTCAGGGATAGAATACGACCCGAAGGAAATTTTTAGGTCCACGTTTCCTATTCCAAGTACTTGAGTGGCACTCTTGTTCCCCATCGTCACTGTCATGCCACGACTCTGTTGATAAGATACAAATAAACTAATGTCAGCGCAAATATGCACATTAGCTCCAATATCAATCAACTATTCATTTAACATAAATGTGGAAAATAGCGCAGGGTTGTAGGTAACATACCGTTCAGCGTTGGTTTGAGAAGCAGCAGCTTCACCAACAACCATGTTCACCACAGGCCCACTTGTGGTTCCAAGCACAGCATTCGCTTGCGCTACCACCTCGGTTTTATTTGATTTCTTTTTAGGGCAGTCCTTAATGAAACGTCCAACCTGCCCACAAGACCAACACGGTTTGTTTGCCTTTGGTTTCTTGGCCTTGACCTTGTCATCTTTAGGTTTATCACTTTCATCCGTCTTAGCAACATTTTGCCTTTTCTTTCCAACAGTGACTACATTCACCTTCGCGCTACCATGTTCAGTTGGCATCACATGTCCCTGATTGGACTTGTGTTGTTCTTGCACCAAGATGTCAATCATAAGGTTAGTCCATGTGATTTATCCTTTATGTATTTTCAGTGAGAGACAAAAATCTTCCCAAGACTTTGGGAGTTTTTCAATCACACACATGACCAAGAACTTTTCAGGGAGGTCCATACCAGACTCCTTCAAAGCATGCACTATCATCTCGAACTCATGCACTTGTTCAGTCACGGACTTATTGTCCGCCAGTTTGAAGTTAAGAAACTTGGACACATAATACTTTTCCAGACCTTGTGAGTCAGTATTATGTGTCTCATTCAGCTTTTCCCATTGAGTTTTGCGGTGTAGGAATCTGATGAATAAACATCAAACAGAGTGTTCGATAGAGCAGCCAAAATAGCTGCCCTAGCCACCCCATCTTTCTCAGCCCACTTTGTAAATGCAAAAGCCTTAATAGAATCAGCTTTTCTTGATCCACTACCAGTTTCTCATACTCCTTAACAGGCCACAGACCCTTTATAGTTAACCATAATTTCAGCTTTTTATGCCAACGAGAAAAGTCGACGCCTCCATTGAATTTTTCTGGTAAACCAGTCAATTCAACGGCTTGTGGAAAACATTAAGTGGCCCAATAAATAGCCACAAGCAGATGCAGACGAACCGTCAACATATTTTTCATTTTTGCTTGCCATTTTGTTCAATAAATAACGGATAATCTCTTCAAGATTGTTGGAAATAATCACTAAAATTATCAATTTTAGACAGGCATACATATTTAACAAGTCATGGCCATGGAAACACAGATAACAAAACATGAAGGTAAATAACGCACATAACATAAACTTGTAAAAAGACTGTAAATTAGAAGGCATACCTCTAATCCAAGCTTTAACAGAATTAGGAAAATAACAGCTGAGTCGTCAGGTCTTGCGAGAAGGCCTGACTGTTCTTGAAGAAAATATCGCCCCCACTTACACTATGTTGGGATGCCGACGATGATTCTTCCAGGATAAAAAAACAATGATCTTCTTTGTCACAGCAACGCTGAAGATCAACAGCGATTAGAACCTCGGTTCGCCAGAGAACTCCACGAGCAGAGAGGATTTCATGTGAGAGAAAAAAAAAGAAGTCGGAAGCAATTCGTGCCAAGATTGTGCAATCCATCAGAACGTTTTTGTTTTCATATGGTAAAAGAAAACTGAAACTTCAATTTCCATAATCTCCATTTAATTCCCAATTAATATCAAAACGTTACAATGTTTCAATTCCAATATCACCCATTAATTAAAAATTAAACTGGTGCGTAATTGGAATCAAAAACTTATAACCTATCGCCAGGTTGCCTTGCGTACGCTAAGACATTTTTCCCGAATCGCCCTTCAACCAGAGTCGAGTCGAGGCGTGGCGAGGCGAGGCGGCGGCTCGCGTGTGTGTGCGCGCGCGAGGCACACAAGAACACTATGGTCCACCACACACCTTAGTAGTTATACATTACTTTAGTGTGTGATACAGTCACCAACCTCCCTTGTGAATATCAATGTGGGGCTATTAACACTTTCTTGATTTCAAGCTCTTTCAAGCCACCAAGTTTACTTCAATTTCTATATGGATTTCACTCAGAAAATGACTTAGATGCATACATTTCTAACACCTTTTCAGCTTCCTGAGCTTGGATGCGCATGACTAAGGCATTTGAAATGCTTATCTCCCCTTTAGAGCATATCGATCCCCCTTCAAATGGAAGCATTTGGCATTTGAAAAGCTTTAAAATGGGTTTTCTCCCATTGATACAGAAATATTGAGTTACTAACATATTCCCTAAAATCTGTTCAGAACCTCAAGACCAAACCAAGTTATTATAGTATCCACGCTATTTTCAAAGGAATACATTCTGATTGTAATCTCTTTGATTATCTGGTTGTGCGTTTTGTAAGATGTTAGGTTATACAAAATATTCATGGTCGAATCCCATGTATAAACCAAAATCGTCATCTCCATAATTTATATTAATATGACTATTTGTTTCAGAAAAATACTTGCAGTAAGAAAAACTAATTTTTGGGGCCTTCATATTTGTGTGGCTGTCTATTTATATTTATATGATGGCTTAATTACTTAATGCATACCCCCAATATACCGAAACTAACACATTGCAACCCTCATTTCTAAAATAAGCTTCTTCCATCCCCCATTCGCAAGAAATCATACTTATTGAAACTGGTTAAATAATTCCATCCAATACTTAACGGAGTATTCTGTTAGTTGACAGGAAAGTCCCTTTATTTGGGGGTAAAATGGTACTTGGGGTTGCAGTGTGTTAGTTTGAGTATACTTGGGGTATGCATTAAGTAATTAAGCCTTATATGATTGTCTGTTTCAGGCGATTTAACGAATTTCAGGTGAATTTCAATCTGAATTCAGTTTTGTAATTTAAATAAGTTTTGGGGCTTTAATCTAAAATATAAAAAAACATACATCTATGTTATCTTCAAAATAAATAAATAATCCTCTGTCTATTTTTCATTTCGTTCACTAGTTGTATGATATATTTTTGCGTTTTCAATTCTATGATTTTCAGACATTGTGATTTTGAACTTTGAAATTTGTATTATTTAGTGAATAGCTTAAACTGTCACATTTTATTCTAAGTGTCATAGTGATGGCAATATGGTCTGATCCGATCTGAGATCCGGGCGATCCGAGCCGAATGGATCAGATCCGAATCCGATCCAATTGATAATGGATCGGATTTGGATCCAGAAAGCCAAACCCGAACGGATTTGGATCTGGATTTGGATCTGAGGGCAGATCCACAGGGTTCCGACCCGATCCGATCCAACGTATATGTGTGCTTTACAAATATACATCTATTACCTCTCCCCTTACACTTACAACAAGAATACTATAGTAACTCCAACCTACAAAGCTATTCTTTTGTTTTTACGTTTAATAACTTACGAACATGTCTTAGCGTATGAAATAGTGTTTATTTTTTATGTGATATTTTCTATTTTATTGCAAACACGAGCCGGATCCGATCCAAATCCGATCCGACTATGTGCTATATGGATCTACGGATCGAATTTGGATCAGCTGAATGAAAACCCGATCCGATCTGATCCGAATCCGGTGATAATCGAACGGATCTGGATCGGATGTGGATCTCATTTCTCCCAGTCAGATCTGGATCAAGAAGGGCCTGATCCGATCCGAATCCGACCCGTTGCCATCCCTAAAGTGTCAGAATTTTCATGTGAGAATGTGTGTGTGTGTGTTTTGTTAAATGGAAGTACATTAATTTATATCTAGTTTATTGTCTAGTAGATGAACAGTTTTATTTATAATTATGGACAATTTATACACAAGTACATGTTTATGAGTTATTTTGCAAAATAATTATAATAATATTGGGGTCATTCTGAAAATATAAAAACTTTCGGAAAATTGTATAATTTAAGTTCAAGAAGTCCGTAATGAATCACCAAAAAATACTGGTCCCGAAATGTTTAATAAAAACGAAACCACGTCAATATTTCAAACTATGACTGGGAGTAGAAATTGAGATACTGGCATAACAAAATAAGCATATAAAAAAGGAATCCTAATCCCGTAATTATAGTTATTTAATACTCATCTATCATAACGCCACAAACCATCCTCTTGGGTTACATGGGACATGAACGGAAAAGATCCTGAAGATATCTTATGTTGATATTTCAAAAAGATTGGGACTCGGACTCTGAATATCTCAACTGGATATAATAGTTGAGCACCTAAGAATTGCTCCTTTTCTTTTCTCCTTGGAGTGTTTTATACCATATAAGACTCTCTGTCTCTCGAGATCGGGGGTCACGAACAATGGCGGATAACAAGACCCAGAAGCAGAAGAGCATCGACGATTGGCTTCCCGTAACTTCTAGCCGCCACGCCAAGTGGTACTACTCGGCGTTCCATAATGTCACCGCCATGGTCGGTGCCGGCGTTCTCAGCCTCCCATATGCCATGTCAATCTTCGGTTGGTACGTTTTTACCAATGTCTTTCGTATCCTCTAACGTTAGTTCTAACGTTTACGACCTTCCTGCACTAGTGACTATTGTTTCTCTTAATATTCATGAGGTCGATGAGTTATATTATTTTAATTTCTTTGCAAATTGTGCATAGATTGAACTTTTTTAATTTTGATCACCGCATGACTTCGTTTCTCAAACAATTTTTTTTTTTTTAAACCCTTTCCAAGTGAACTGAAACGAGGGCAATCTTTATAGGAGAGTTGGAGCAGTTTTTTTTAACGTTAGGAGCATATCTTTTTTCTTGAATACATAACGATCGGACATGGATAAATTGATTCTGATGATAATTGGTTCAATGAGATACTACCTCGGATTATTCAAAGACATTTTGTTTTCTGGTTTAATTTTTCGCTATGGAATATTCACAAACAGTATCATGAAATGCCCTTTTAGTAGTCATATATCTTGCGTTATCATTTTCTCGCGAGAGAATGTTAGCTAAAACAACTCCTTTTTTTTTTCAATTTCTCTGCTATTGAAAAGGGGTCCAGGAGTTACCATAGTGTTGCTGTCATGGGTGATCACCTTGTACACAATATGGCAAATGGTTGAGATGCATGAAATGGTTCCTGGTAAGAGGTTCGACAGGTATCACGAGCTAGGTCAGCATGCCTTTGGTGAGAAGCTCGGGCTCTACATCGTTGTTCCTCAACAACTCGTCGTTGAAGTTAGCACGTGCATAGTGTACACGGTTACCGGAGGAAAATCGCTCATGAAATGTTATGAAACACTGTTCCCTCATAGACCCAAAATCCTGACAACTTATTGGATCATGATCTTTGCATCCTTTAACTTGGTCCTCACCAATCTCCCAAACTTCAACTCAATCTCAGGCATCTCCTTTGTTGCTGCCGTCATGTCTTTAAGGTAAATGCACTTTTCACAATTTGTCCACTCCAAAGTCTCTAGTGAGTGCTTTTGCATCAAAAATCTGAAATGTTCTTCTTATCTAAATCTTCATAACTTTTTCTTGATGATTGAAAAACCTTCTGAGTTTTAAGGGCCTGTTTGAGAATCAGAGTTATCTTCGATAATCAGAATCAGATTTTTTTATTTCATCAAAACCTCTCACTGAGCGAGCACTGAGTTTTTTATTGCATACCAAAGTACCAGCGTTTTTTTATCTTCTAGAAAACAAAAATATGTCAACTAAAACATGTAAATTATGTGTGTTTTAAATTTTTGTGAAGCAAATATATTTTAAAGGTTCACTCCAACGGTATACTTAAATTCGTGAATTAACTAGTTAAATTATGCAATTTTGAAATGCGTGGGAGAAGAGAGATAGGCACATTTTTTTGTCTTTCTACTTTCTAGATCTCTATATAGAAAAAGAAACATGCATGTTTGTAAAAATGCATGCTAATATGCATTACCTCTTCGAGGCTAGAGCTCAAAATTTCACCAGTTTTTTCATATTTTGCTAATATTTCATTTTGCATAATCTGTTGGAGATGCTCCAGATTAATGATGAACTCAATCTAACTTTCAATTACGATTGTTGGCTTTCTTGTTTTTGTTCAGTTACTCTACAATTGCCTGGGTAGCTTCAGTTAAGAAAGGATTTCCCGGTCAGGTAGATTACACTCCAAGAGGGTCAACCCAAGCTGGCCATACTTTCAACTTCTTGAATGCTTTGGGAGATGTGGCGTTTGCTTACGCCGGACACAATGTCGTCTTAGAGATTCAAGCAACAATTCCTTCAACTCCGGAGAAACCCTCAAAAGGGCCAATGTGGAAAGGCGTTTTTGTCGCCTACTTGATCGTCGCCTTGTGCTATTTCCCTGTCGCGTTTGTTGGGTACTACATGTTTGGGAATAGTGTTGACGACAATATCCTTATCACTCTTGAGAGACCCAGATGGCTTATCGCAATTGCCAACTTTTTTGTTGCTTTACATGTCGTTGGGGGCTACCAGGTTCATTATTGCTTCACATTTTTTATTATTCTCTCTCTCTCTCTCATAAAGTTACGTGAAAAAAGATAGGAAGAGATGTTACCTACAATAAGCTGTAGGACTTCCAAAATAGACTATTCATACTATCAATGGTTGTTACGGACACCATTTAAAGACTTCAATTGTAGTTGCTAGTAGAGCATATTATGTTTTGTTCTCACGTCTTTTCTTTGTCTTACCATTTTCAGGTTTTTGCCATGCCAGTTTTTGATATGATGGAGACGTACATGGTCAAGAAGAGGAACTTTTCACCTTCAAGGACTCTAAGATTGACACTTCGGGTTGCATTTGTTTGTAAGTGAATCAAACAATAGTGAAATATATGCGCATGAAGTACATGTTAATATGAGCATATGTATAGCTTAAGTTATACTGCTCCATTTTTTTAACCTCATCCTTACTCCTTGATTTGTTGCAGTAATTACAATGTTCGTCGCAATAACCATTCCTTTCTTTGGAGCTTTGGTTGGATTTTTTGGTGGATTTGCTTTGGCTCCAACAAGTTACTATGTAAATGCATTACAAAGCTCAAACTTATTAAGCACTTTTGTTCTAATTTCCTCATGAAACATTTTCCGATTAATGTTTTCCTCTTTTCTGGAATCTTCAGCTCCCATGCATCATGTGGTTAGCAATCTACAAACCAAAGAAATTCGGCTTGTCGTGGTGGGCTAATTGGGTACGTGCAAAGCGACCAGATTTTTCTCCTATTTTTGTTTTGTTTTGTTTGTTCAATCACAACACTGTTAAGCTTAATCACGTCTACACTACCATCTTTCTTTCTTTCTTTTGCAGGTCTGCATTGTTCTAGGTGTACTATTGACGATTCTGGCCCCCATTGGTGCAATGAGGAACATTCTCAAGCAAGCGAAGACTTACAAGTTCTATTCTTAGTTATAAGACGCGCCTTTTGCTCTATATGGAATTAATCTTTTAGCCATTCGGTCAACTCCCTGTAAATATCCCTGAACCTCGCAGTTGGATTGTTTCAGTCAAACCATGATTTGTCATTTTATGTGAATGAAGCAAAAATAGTTAGGTAACTTCAATAAGTCCCTAAACCTGCTCAAGGGTTATATGTAGTTGTGTTTCTTAAGATTCATAGGTTGCGAAACACATTTAACCCGATTTCACAACTTAAATACTGTAACCGGTGCATTGAGCGAATACACTGGCCAATATATAAACTTATCCAGCTAGTTGGTGACTAAACTAATACTGTTGTTGTCTACTGGCACATTCTTTTCTGCAATTGTCATATACAGAATTAGTTGCCATGTGACTTATCATCGGATTGCCCATTCTCGTGATTACAATAAGAGAATTGACTTAATCATCGCTAATTATTGATTTCAAAGCATGTTGGTGGATACAGGTTCATTATTTATGTGTACATCTGTACTTAAAACTCATGACTTCAATCAAGCATTTGCCACAGGTATTAGAAAAATGACGACTGCACTCGGTGTGGTTGATCCCAGCTTTATTGGTGAACTAATCAAAATATCGTAAGAGGACTGTCTTGCATGGAGTTAAAATAACTTAAATGAACTCGGTAACAATTGGTGGAGCACAAAGTTACAATTGCCGATACATGGTGACCTAAAGATTAGGATCAAGAACATAAAAAAATGCCACATATCAAACCTGCGATCGGTTCTCCATTTGGCAGGTAGCCTCTACACAGTATCATCCTATTATTAGAAGAATATTTAGTTGTAACTACAAAAAATATGTTGCAGGACCCAATTGTTATGTTGTAAGTTTATAGATGAACTAAGACAGTCTTCGAATATATATAATGACTCATTGATTAATACAAAGAACAGTAACTACTTTATTTCCTCAAACTTTCTAAACTATACTCTTCAAACGCAAATGTTATGATTTATTGGGTTGTGAAAGCACATATTGATGATATGATTATTAGATTGGAATTCAAAAAGCGACTACTTAAACACTATAAGTAGGGAGGTTCGACTGTACTAGACATAACAACGTACAACACTGGCCTTGTAGACTAATGGTATCCACGAGTTGCTCAAAGACCTTTCTTTGTTGAGTGAAAGGTTTTGGATTCAACTTCTGCCTCTCACCCTTAGGTAGGAAGTCGTTATAGTTTTATGTCTTATGTTTTATGGAGTATCAACAAAACGTAACAACCTACAAAAATAATCTCAATAATGTGATTTCGGTTCCATAGCACGGAAACTTTTGAAAAACTGTTCAATCTTATGGAGTGTAGGATATTGCAAATGAACTCTTTAAGAATACCCAATGATAGTGAGATCATGCTGCTTCACATAGTTTTCTACAAGCATCTATCCATTCTCCATATGAAAACGAACAAGCAGGAGTAGACACGATTAGGCAACATATGTGACATGTATGTCTCATATCCTCACTGGAAAGCTCACATTCAACAAAATGGAAATCCCGTTAACGAAAAAGCTCGTCGCTCCATTCCAAACCTTGTCTATTTTTCCTCAGAACATAGTATTATCAGCATGTACAAAATAATATGATAGGAACTAGTAGCTGTGTTTGACAAATACAAACAACCAAATAGTCAAAAGGACTTGCCTCATACGAGTCATTTAGAAGATAACAAATCGGCTGTTAGCCTTTCTTTTCGTCTTTCCACAACTGCTCGTCGGTTAGCGTTTCTCTTCTCTAGTACTAGTGTGAAACTGAAGGAAGAAATTTCCACAAACTGAATGTTACTACTTGGTCTTCTGTACATCACACCATCTCCATCTCTCTCTCCACTTACGGACAAAGGAATCTCAGGCTTTGCTTTTACAGATTTTCACAGCCATTAGAAAAACCATCTGCAACAAGTGGCCCTCTTCGTTTTTGTTATCATCTACAGAGCATTTCACAGCTCTCGTTTCCCTCCATAAACAATCCCACGGGTCTCCTCCTTCCCTCTCTCTAACTCTGATACGCTTTCTGGTGGTCTCAATTTTTTCTATAATTTTGTTTACAAATTGACTCGATTCTGTTCAATTTCGGCCGTTTTTGGATCTGGGTTCTTCTCAAACCATCTGATTCGTTTCTGGGTTCTGTAATTCGTGATCCTTTGTTCCAATCTTTGGGTTAGGACTTACGGGTTAGAATGTCGTCTGCGTATTTTCCTCTGAGGTGGGAGAGCACAGGAGACCAGTGGTGGTACGCGTCTCCCATTGATTGGGCAGCTGCAAACGGCCACTACGACCTAGTCAGAGAGCTTCTCCATCTCGACACCAATCTCTTAATCAAACTCACCTCTCTCCGGCGAATCCGCCGCCTCGAGACGGTGTGGGACGACGAAGCACAGTTCAACGAAGCAGCCAAGTGCCGATCCCAAGTCGCCAAAAACCTCCTCACGGAATGCGAATCAAACAGAGGAGGACCCAACTCTCTGATCAGAGCCGGGTACGGTGGTTGGCTCCTCTACACGGCGGCCTCAGCTGGCGACCTGGGTTTCGTTAATGAATTGCTTGAGAGAGACCCGTCTCTTGTTTTCGGGGAAGGAGAGTATGGTGTGACTGATATACTCTATGCCGCTTCCCGGAGCAAGAACTCGGAGGTTTTCAGGGTCTTGCTCCAGTTTGCAGTTTCCAGGTGTTTGGATGGTGGTGAAATGGAAGGGAAATCGGAGGAGAATTGCGCGGTGTTCAAGTCTGAATTGATGAATAGAGCTGTTCATGCCGCGGCTAGAGGTGGGAATTTGGAGATCTTGAAAGAGATTCTTGGAGATTGCTCTGATGTTTTGGTTTATAGAGATGCACAAGGGTCTAGTCTTTTGCATACAGCCTCTGGTAGAGGCCAAGTTGAGGTAAGGTTTCAGATGTTTGGTGTTCTTTCTTGAAACATTCTGTGCTTCATAAACTAATTCAGGAAGTTCTCTCATGATCTTTAGACTGGGAGATTTATTATGAGTTAGATTTATGTTCTTTCTTTGATGATCTATCTGGGTTTTTAGTCGTGCATTTACCTTTATCAGCTTCAATGGTGTTCCGATTGTGTTGGAAATTGAGGAGGAAGAACAAAGTATAAGTAGTTTTTTCTAATCATGTTAATGGAAATAAACCAGCCGTGGAGAAGTAGAAATTTTGAACAAGTAATATTCAATTTCTCGTGACCTCAAAGTAACAAGTTCCGCATTTTCATTCCTTGACCACGTACCCTACGAAAAAATTAGTACTAAATTTTTTTATTCAGTCCTAAAATAAAACAGATTCGAATTTCAACGGAAAGAGAAAGCCTCTTCTGAGTGGCAAGCTATTTTCCAAGGGGGCTTGCAGTGCACTATATCAGGAATGGTTTTCCTCCAAGAAAAGGGCAGATGGCAGATTGTTTTAACAATCTTGTAAACTTTAAATGCAGTAACGTCTATGTTTCCTGTCCACGTCTTTCTTGCCCTCATGTTGTGTCTATCGCTTCCTTAGTAAAATTGCAGATAAAAATGTGAGGAAGCTACTTCTTGTAGAACATCGGGATTTTTGTAGAATGACAGTTTGTTGCTCTAGTTTTTCATTTAGAAGCAATCTATTAGTAGTGTGTTCCGAAACCCTTCTTCGTACATATCTTGATAGTAATCTTGGTAATATCTACATGCCCATAAATCATTTGTGTTTGTTGAAAAATCTTTTCTTGTGCATGTCTAAGTAACAGAATCGAGGTATTACTCTAGCAAATAGAAGCACCATTAAGATATTCTTTATTTCCTTCTCTAGTTATTGAAGAATATATATTTTCTTGACCAGGTAGTTAAGGATCTATTGGCATCTTATGATATCATTACATCAAAAGATAATCGAGGGAACACAGCTCTGAATGTGGCTGCTTACAGGGGTCATCTTGCTGTTGTGGAGGTTCTGATTTCGGCGTCTCCCTCAGTCACCTCCATAACAAATAACTACGGAGACACTTTCCTTCACATGGCTGTGGCTGGTTTCCGAAGCCCAGGTTTCCGTAGATTGGACCGTCAGATCGAGTTAATGAAGCAAGTAGTACGTGGAAAGCTTGTGAAGAATATGGAGGACATGATCAATATCACAAACAATGATGGAAGAACTGCCCTTCACATGGCTGTGAGTGAGAACATTCAGTCTGACGTAGTGGAGCTCCTAATGTCTGTACCTCTAATTAATCTCAACATCCGAGATTGTGAAGGGATGACCCCACTCGATCTCCTCAAGCAACGGCCGAAGTCCCCTTCTTCTGAGATTTTAATCAAACGATTGATATCAGCCGGAGGGATATTCAATTGTCATGATCATGCAGCACGAAGTGCCCTTGCTTCACACTTGATGAGAATGCAAGGCATTGGGGGCAGCCCTGGAACATCTTTCAGAGTTTCTGATGCAGAGATATTTTTGTATACTGGTGCAGAGGATCCATCTGAGCCTGTAAGTAGAGAGTATGGCTATTGCTCTGGCGAAATCAGTAATTTTAACTCTCCTTCCATGTCTAACTCGATGGGTAACAGAAAGTTAAGTTCTGTAAATAGTGCTGCCAAACGACTGATGATTCTTCTTAGGTGGCCAAGAAAAGGTGATAAGCTAAGAGAAAATGAATCCTTAAAATCGTACAGAACATATGACAGCTTTGAAAATAGCCCAACCTCACTCCGTGAGAAGTTCACCAAACATGGATCTCTACCAAACAACAAAAGGATACATGCACTGAGAAACGGTCTTCCAAGTCCATCTGCAAAGAAGAAATTCTCTGCTAGGCTGATGCATGGTGTAATTCAGGCTGTGCCACAGTTAGATGTCCCATCATCATCACCTTCAAGTCGGTTTTCGCAGTCTTCGAGGTCTTCGCCTATCTCAACCGATATGCAGAAAGGTGCCAACATGACCAATGGGATTGAAGATTCGTGCAGCTCAAACTACTCCCCTAATGTTGAAAAACTTCGGGTCAAACACAAATCATTCTCCTCCCCCATAAATAAGAAGTTGATGAACAGATACTTCTGTTTCGGTGCACAAGGTCTAGCAGTGGAGGATTCAGTTAGCTGCAAACAGACAAAGCAAAGTTACAGGCGGTCTACTTCTCTGATGACTTGAGCTGGGTTTTCTAGTAAGTTTCACTCTGTTGTAAATTTGATATATAGAAAGTTATATGAAGACCTATAGATGCTTTTCAGATTCATCCCTTGCTAGTTACGGCTTTTTCTGTTTTAATTTAGATTAATGTAGGATGCATATCTGAATACCAGAGGGACATTGAGGCTTGATTGCATGTAGCCATTTATTAGTCCATTCATGCTGCCACACAGTGCTAGTTCTGCAATTTTCTCTTAAAAGTCTAATGAATATGGTATCAGTGTGACATCCATCTTCATATTTTTCCCCATTTCATTTACTTTCTTTTTCTGCATTAAAATATGATTTCTAACAAATGACAAAAATAATAACATTCATTGTAATATCTACTATGAACCACCTGATATTGCAGACTGGTTTGGAGAAAAATATTGTTTTGAATCCTCAAAATAACACCGCTTATTTTGCATTATTGTAGCGGGAACTCGGGTGTGCTGTTGTACCTTTGCAGACATAGTGAAATCTCATCACTGAGAAGTGTCCACCTTACTGAGACATAAACCGACTGCGAAATATGACCCGTTATAAACTCAACATTTATCTAGGTTTTAAGTTTGCAAGTATATGCTGGCAAACATAGATTTCATGAGACGCCTTTTTGCTCGTGAAGAACAATGTTAGCAAACATATGCTCCTTTGTTCTCAAAGCTCTGTCGTTAGTAGCAAACTTGGCACACGTGAGGCGTCTGCGAATCAAACACATACTACTATGACATAACAAATCGTGTGTTGAAAAAAAATTGAAATTTCAATAAAACGACAAAAATTAGTTGCCTGACAAACCTATGCAAAAGCAACACTAAGTTAATAATCTCATAATGACTACCGGAATTATTCTTTACTCGGAATTACTTCTACAGTTGGTTCTTTTCTCCCAATGCCAATTTTTAACAATACACAAACAGCCTCTTTGATTAATCAAATTACCTCCTCTCTGTAGTATTCTGAAAGAACAAAAGAAAAACAAGCGTGGTCGACTATGGTACAATTTATCTGAGAAGATCGAAACTCGACTGAAACAGATGCTACATAACCCGTGGCACAAAGGCGACTTTCAGTAACCACCGACTCTCCATCTTTTGCTTGGGAGATGAAACTATGACTCCAGTTGTGAAGAAACCTACAACATATCCCACGTGGCATCAGCCATTCTGTGGTACCCATCTAACAATTGAAGACAATTGCTAATACGAGTCTTGTTGCAAGTAGTGGAGGAGGTAAAGGGGATTGAAAGTGGTAAACATGTGTACAAATCTTAATAATTAACTGCCAATATTTACTAAAATTGAATAATGCATCCAAGACAATGACTCTTATATTTAGAAGTTGGGCAAACAAGATGTTTATGCATTCAAAGCAATGAAATAATAGAACTTTTAAGTATGCTAGTAATTAATTTAAGTGAACTTTAAAAAAACAAACCAGAGTGATATTCAATTTTAGGCCAAACAAATATGACGAAACGGGATCCGATCGAAGTTTACTTACATGGATACCTTTGATAATTGATGCAGCATCTTTTAATATTCTGCTGAGAAATAAGCAAACAAATCAAAGAAACTTAAAAACCCAACACAAACACAGGAGATGAAAACCAAATTTAGGAGAACAAAGAGAATCTGGTTGGAGGTGCCTACGGCCTACCTGAGCATCTCATTTGTACAGAAATAAAGTGAAAGAAGTATGAACAGAGGGAAGTTAAATCATCTTGGCCGTATCTGCAAAGGAAAGAGAACATAAAATTGACATTTCATTGAACTCAAATTGCAAGGTACGTGAAATTTGGCAATGTATGGTACATTTGAAAGAAACAATGAGGCAGACACCTACGTTGGTCAATTGGAGAAAAGACGAACCAATTCAATAGGTTCTCCTTGGTTCCATGATTGCTTGCCTTTCACCACTTTATCAGTGATGGAGTAGTGGCGTGAGGCATGTCACAGGAAGTTGATGGAGGTTACACAAAAGTGGGGCTTAATTTGTTTGACTATTTTGACCTTATATAACTGTGAGTCTTTGTTTTAAGATAAGGGGCATATTGGACAAAATAAAAGAACGACAGACTTCAAAATTTGATTTCACCGAAGTGAGTGTTGACCTTATATATTAGTATAGATAGTATAGATTCTGCGACTTCTTGCATCCAAAATAACCTTAACTGGGATGACAATTTTATTCTTATTTTTCATCTCTAACTTTACATGCAAACATTAATAGACTTGTAGTATTTATGAAGTCTCCCGTGGTAAACTTCTTTAATATTACAAGATTGTCATATTGTTCCCAATAAGGATAAGTTTCCTCTGAAGCTTAGAATTATATTATATTCCAACTCTTCATTGATACTATCTGTTTGTGAATATCGTTTACAATATCTATAATCAAGCAAATTTAGTCTGTGCTTTAACTATACATCTACAATAATAGTTAGGCACTTGTATTAGAAATATTATTTTTATTTATTTCATAAGTATTTCTGCCTGTAAATATTTTTTTTATGAAATGATATACATAATAGATAATATACTACTCACCAGGCGATATTACTAGTGTTGCTGTCATAACTCATGGGTGATCACAGGTAGCTAATCTGGTACACACTGTCACATATGGTTTCGAATGCATGAAATGGTCCCTAGTAAGAGGTTCAACAGGTACAAACTACAAAGTCAAAAATGTTACTGAAATGTAGGATGGGACTGTCTTGTTTGTGCTTCTGACAAGGTTCTACATAATCAGGTTTCAACAGGCAACAGTAACTTGAAATAGTTTGATTTTTGTGATGCTTTGAGGTGTTCAAATTTTTGGACAGTTTGGTAGCCGGAACTCCATTAGGCATATTTGGGTCTATGATGTTACAGTAACAATCTGTTACATTGCTGCAGTGGCAATAACTTGGCTGATGAAGTATAAATGTATAATATTATAACCAGGCTGACTGGCTGTCTTCAGACTGGTTGGAGTGTTTCGGTAGTGAGTCAGGCTGTGGTTAGGTTCCAAGTTTTGTGCTGCTCCAAAATGGCCGTAGTAACTATCATCTTAAGATACAAGAAAATTGGGATACAAATTTTACAGTTCTGACCTTTTCCAGAACGCTCAAACTGAGTTCAGAACTATGCTTAATTATGAGACGGAATTTGTTCTTACTAGTACCAATAGTTCATTTAACATGATGAGCAGGTGGAAACGTCGTCACTAATAGGGTAGACAGAAACCATCCCTGAGGTGGTATGGCAAATTACCAGGAAGCTACCTTGTGGGTTTGCTGTATTTCGATGCTTCCTCGAAGGCCTTGTCACCCCAGTCCGGAAAATCTGAGAAATACACCAAAGTCCTCCTTTGAGAGAGAGGAGTGACTGTGAGGAAGTGCAGATGAGTTGATGCATCAAACATATCATCAACCAAGTCTATCTCTCAAATGGAAATATTTTCTCTATTTCTAACTGAAAGAAAGGAAGAGTTGAAGGGACCTATTACTGGTGATGAGATTTGTTGAATTGGTACATCCAAAAGAGTCAATGCTACACCAACCGGATACTTGATTTTTTCAGGAAATTAGTGAAAAAACATGCACATTTATCAAGTAAAAAGTAACGAATGGACAAATATTCTGATTGATGGTCGTAATATTGCTTGCAGATTTGAGTCCGTGAGGTTTAGTCAAGAACAACTCAAATAGATTTTGGTGTAAACGAGGAGAGTGAATTGAGGAGAAAATGTAGATAGTACTTTATTGTGCATGTTAAAGTTCTTCGTACCAGAGCCGGAGTGCCGGACTACATTTAGACAATTGTGTAGTGTAAAAAACAATATCCAAAATCTGTGTCAATTTGGGTGTTTATTGTCTACTGAAAGTTTTCAAAATAATTGAGATGGAAAACTAAATGGAGCGTCTTAAGGAAAATTCTTTTTGCGGCTTTTTAGCTTTTCAGTGAGGGACAAGGAAAGACTTGGTCGGATGTACACCGGCTTATATTTTTACAGGCATGAGTTTTCTTTCATTGTCCAGAAACTTAAAAGAGCAAATGCCAAACAAAAAAAATAACTAAAAATTACACATCCTCATCTCTCTGATCAGTATTCTGGGTGAGATGAGATGGAGGTTTATCCAAAATCACTACGTTGTCTTCCTTTCTTGACCAAACTTGTTGAAAAGTTTTCCTACTGCAGAACACCAATGTTTCTTTCCATTACCAAGCAGAGCAATCTTCCTGTTAAGGGTTGGATATTGCCAATGCCGAAATGGTGTCCTTGTCTATGATTTTTAAAGGCACTCTTCTCATTTTTTTTGTTCACGGCCAGTAGAGTACAAACAATGAGTTGGGCCTGTCAATGGGTGAGGTCTGGATCCAATCCAATTCATACCCATTAGTGACCCGAACGGCTTACAATGGACCGGATCTGCCCCAGTGGTGGATGGCCCGTTTCTCTTCTCAGACCCGACCTCTCTGACCTGTCTGACCCAAACCGTCGTGTTAGTAGCTTTTTTTCACTCAAACTCTGTTCGGTGATTGTATGATTACTGTCTTCTCAATAATTATCCAAGTAACTAATTTTCTTACTCACTCCTAAAATACTTGATTTCATTCTGTAATTTTCCTTATTTATTTATTGCCCATTTCCACTCTACTTCATTCATTAATGAGTCCAACTAGGAGATTATCTCTTTCGTTATTTAACATTTCTCTCCCATTTTAACTCTCTCTCTCTCTCTCCTTAATCTCCTGTAAACTCTCCTCAACAATAAATATCTCCCGTGGTTATGTGTTTCCTTAAGCTATGTTCATTATTCGGGGAAAAGATATGAGAAAATGTTGCTAGAGAAAGTAGGAAGAAAACAAAATGGAAAAACTATAATCTTATTGTTCTGTATGTGTTCATTTAATAAGAACTTTCCTGCAAAATCTTGTAGGAAATGTTCTTTGCGCAGAAAAGTTATCATGGTAAGTCCCGATACTTTTCTGCCGTCAACATTTCACCTCCAACTATTGACCACACATTCGGACATAAGAGAATCATATCAAACTTCTGCACTTGCATTAACATGGTTCGAAAATAATAGAGAGGTCAAGTCAGGTGACTGATTTGGTAGAAGAAAATTCAAAGCCATCTTTAACCACAAAATCATTTTGAGATTTCTGTGTTTCATCTCCGTAGTCAATATGATCTTACAAGATGACCAGCATCACGTTGTGTTACAACTTACAAACATAACCCGAAACAGGTCCATAACACAACAAACTAAGTAAAAAGTCGGTGAACCTACCAAAACAAAACAGGTCCACACTTGCATTATTGGCTGCATAATATCATCACCCCCAAACAAGTAACTTCACTTCTTGCTTTCTTTCAGTTACATATCATACATGCAAATCTGAAAGAGATAGGCGACCTATTTATCTCTCTATTCACTGCTCTACATGTATACCCATCTTTCTCACTCACTATCCCTCTCTCTTTCTCTCCATCCACTTCAAATCCTTTATAAAAACCTCACCACATCAGCATTGTGTTTCTGGAAATTCAGAAAAATCTCTATCTTGAGGGTACGAGACTTACTAAACCAAGTTGATAATCAGCTAATTAAGGACTGTCAACTAGGTTTAGTAGTGTCTCCTACCTCCACCATAACTGTAATCTCCAACATATTTTGGGCATTAGAACAAACGGTTGGCAGTGTTTCCCGGAGCATTAAGTCACTACAAAACCTAGTTGGAAGGGCCTATTAGAAACGTTTCAGAAACCGGTGAACCTCAGAATTGGTGTTCTCCGGTTTCCAAAAGAGCCCCTTAAAGTTATCATTGAAAAGGGTGCTCCATTTTTAAAATAAGATTAGACTGGGTCAGTTTAGTTGTTAGCCATGTCCTAGTCTTGAGGGTTGTTTAGTTTGTTTGATCATATTCCCATGTTTCACTATTTTGTAGCTAGTAGTTTACTTAGTTAGCTTAGATAGTTGTGCTAGCTTTTAGCTACTCTTGTTGATGTTTTTGCCTATATAAAGACTGGTCTTTCATTCAAGAAAATTATCCAACTTTTCTCTCAAATTTCTCTAGAGCTCTTGTTATTTCATTGAGCTCTAGAGAAATTTGAGAGAAAACTTGGATAGTTTTATTGAATGAAAGACCAGCCTTTACATAGGTAAAAAACAAGAGTAGCTAAAAACTATCTCAGCTATTTAAGTGAATTACTAGCTACAAAATAGGGGAACATGGGATAATGATAAAACAACCGTAAAGACTAGGACATGGCTAACAGCTAAACTGGACCAAATCTAATCTTATCTTAATACCTAAATATATATGTACAAGATACTATGCAATACATAAATATGTAAAATACATATATGTATTTGTATATATACGTATATATAAATGTGTATATATGAGTGTGTATATACACACAATAATATATGTAAATATGTAAGCAAAATCAAGGCAATTAGGATTTCAAGACACCTATGATATAAAGCAAGGAATAATAGACTTACATCACGATATCTTGAGCTAAGATTTATAAATATCTCTACTCTAATATTGTCAGAGTTAACTTGTCAAAATGTGTATAATATTATTTGTTGTTTACATTCTACAGCAGAAGACAAAAATAATTGTAAAAAGCAAATTTTAAACAAGCAGGGCAATGTGGTCATTTACACACATATCCTGCAGCTTATCTTATCTCATATCCTGCCCTAACCAATCACTCCGCACCAGTACAATTTTATCCTGCCTTATACCAGTACAATCATATCCTAACCTCTTATACCAGTACAACTCTTATCCCCATCGTTTTTGTACCTTACCAAACGAGGCCTTGAAGTGTCATGGTATGTTCTGCTCTTTTGTCTAATTACTCTAGTTATGCAGATACCCATAGGCAATGTGGGTATCTGAACAAATGAGTGTGGATTCTACCAAGTTCAAATAAGCAATGTGGGGTCCAAATTCAAAAGCGATCTAGCTTTCTCTGACAACGGTGGTGCTAGAATCGAAGGGAGGGTGTAACTCAGAATTCCTCATCTGACGCATGTGGGATCCTTCAATGTGGATGTGAGCTTGGAAGGAAACCTCATACTCTGCCGTCAGGTCAACCAACCTGGTATGATTGGACGGGAACATTCTTGTTGAGCGGAACTTCAATGTAAGCTTCATGAGTGTGGGAAAGACTGTTCAGACGAAAGCCATAATGGCAATTGGTGTAGATGAGGAGCTGGGCGCAGACACCCTCAACAAGATAGGGAAAGTGCCTGCAATCGAAGAGTTTTTGTTCCTACATTTCCAAAGGTTCCACAGCAGTTGATGTGGTTGCATTTGAAGAACTGGAATTTTTTATTTAGTTATCCTCTTTGAAGAGACAGTTTAGAAAAGATGTTGTTCTTCTTGTTAGAATTGGGACTATTAAGATTAATACAGAGAGAACTTTTTGTTATTCCTGCCGCGATTGTAATTTTACTCTTTAATTATAAGGATTTAAATAGAAAGTCATATGTTTGGTCCTGGATTCGTTGTGATAATAGTTAGTGAGGTATCGGTTCTCCACAGTGGTAGTGTCCACAACGGTACTATAAGTAGTGCAGGATTTCACCGGGGAGGCATTTTACCAGTAATATACAATCAGCTTGCTCGGTTCCTGATTTGGCAACCATCCTTTTATTTTGACTATCTGCAATTCAATGAACTATAAAAGAGAATGCAATTTTACTATATCCATATTAACAAAATGAAACAATGCAATGATTTGTAATCTGACACGTGATCATTTGTAATCTGACCATTTTGTAGCAGACAGAAGCTCTCCCTTACTAACTAACAAGGGGAAATTGTAACCGGCACTAGCTAACGATACTTGTTCTTACTCGTCGTTTCACAAGTTTCTTTCCATAAAAGAAAACATTTGGAATTTTTTATACACTCAACGGTGTACCAAGTGATAATTTACCATTAAGTAAGAACCTAACCTTCAGTACTAGTATTTTTCAAGGCTATTGGTGGGAAAATTGCATAGTGAATGACAAAAGAGTCTTACGTAGTCTTCAGACGAATTGTATGCTTTGTAGTTCAGTTCCCTTTTCCATGTTGAGAAGTATTGTAGATTTGTAGTTCACACTCCAAATTAACGTGTGAAAACAAGCATCCGGAGCAATCAACAATGCCAGATTGACCGATGGTCTAGATATGTTACAACTGAATTAACAAATTAAATTCTATATGTTGTTAAGGTCTATAAACACTTTTCAGTTTTCATATATATATGTAAGAATTTCAATTTTTAGGGGAAGAAAAGAAGAAAATTGTTGTTAAGGACTTGAGGTCTATACAACCTTTTCATTTTTCATGAACTTCACTTGCTGGTTATGGTCTGCTCTGTTATGCTGTTTTATACACCACCTGTGTTTCATAAACGAAATAGTTGTTGATTTAACCAAATTTGAAATGATGAACTCCATGAAAGGAAACATACGGAGAGACACGGTTACTGAAACGGTTTGTGTTCTATCCAGCTGATTACCTAACAGTAAAACATATTTTCAATTTTAAAGGTTTCACCTGCAACTATAACAACTATTGAAAATCCGGTACGTGCAGAGAGGGAAATGATGGTGTCAAATCAGTATTTTTTGAAACTTCAAACGGTTTTAAGTTTTCAACTGATGAAAATCGGGTAGCTTGAGATTTCCTTGTTTGCTACTCAGTTCTCAGTATGATCTTACACAATGACTGACTGCCCTCTCCTTATGAACATAAGGCAACAGGTCAATTCTAGCTACAAACAAGTACTAGCTAGTCTGTGAACCTATCAAAGACAAAACAAGTACACAACCGCAACAGCAAACATTAAAGCCGTGATCATAAGTTAACATGCAACTAAAGGTTTATAATTCCTCAGTTCTTACCATCGTAGAAACTATTGACTACTCTTTGAAATGACTCTCCCTTTGTGTTAGAATTTTCCGCGAGAGCTTTTCTGAACAAAATCCTCTCAAGGATAAAGGAAACAGAGGACCACTTGAAAGCTTAATGAAGAGAAGGAAACGAATAACCAGCAAATTTATCTAACTTCTGCAAATACTTTTTTTTCCTCGCGTAATGTACTTTTTTCCCTTCATGTAATGTTAGCATTTATATATAACATGGCAATCACATGTGGCCTATTTATGTCATGCTACATTTAAATCTTAACCTTGAGGAGCTCCCACTGCGTACAGTATGATATGGTCTTTATGTTTCTCGATTAAAGTGTCGCAGAAACAAGAAGGGGACATTAACAAGTAATATATACCAAGCTAAAAGCATAATAAATAAAACTGTATTCTCATAAAAAGAAGTAAATTTACAAGGATAATTAATAGATGAAAGGCTTTAATCATACAACATTGGAGCAATTGACATAGCTATCTTAATAAACTTAAGACTATCCGTCTTGGATCCATCTTTAGTCCAAACTGAATTAACTAGCGTGACATCGTAGTCTTCGCTGAGCCTACTTCAAGGTGCCTCCTAAGAAACCTTAAGAAGTACTAGGTTGGTCGACTGTCCTCCAATTCTTCTGGTATCAATTTTGGGATTTTACTGCATGCAGCTTACTCTTGCAGAGATGCTTCAAAAGCTTTTTAAGGAAATCTTTCCCATTTCCACTGACAAAAGTTCACCTTGGAGCAGAAGGACTCATTGTTCATGGAGCACTAGGTCGCCTGGGGAAATTAGCAGGAAAAAAATGATCAACTAGGTGCAGTAATGTCTGTACCTCTCGAAAAACCAACCACTGCAATTTCGAGGTGGATAGATTCTTGTAAGCAGAGGGTGTTCCTCGCAGAGATCATCGGCATCGGAGAGGAATGTGACTCCGAGGTCGGCAGCTCTGTCGGAGTTGTCCGATCGGGAGTGGGCGAGCACGGTGTGACCCTGCTTCACCAAGCCTTTAGCTATACTGGCTGAAGTTTCCAAAACCGACGACGGTGACTTTGAGCTTGTTAGATTTGTGAAATCGGTCGGAGATTCGTGCATCTAAGTTGAAAGGCTGGGCGGCGTCTAGAGAGCGGATTCTGAGGCTGCGTCGGTGAGTGTTGTCTTGGGGAATGAGGTTCGGGAATTTTTTGGGGGAGAATGAAATGCCGGGGTGGGTCCAATGGCGGCGGGAGGAGGAGACGCTGCATGATGTGATGAGAGAGGATAGAGGGAACATTTCTGCCTGCCTATATATGTTTGTCAGTAGGCACGAGGGAGGGAGGGAGAGAGAGAGAGAGAGGTTTGCAGAGCATTTGGGGGTGACGGAAGAGGAGGGAATTGAGAGGTTGAAGATGAAGAGAACATCATTTTTATTGAGAGAGTGTAACACTTCAACAAAAAGGATTTAGGATCCATCATGGTTCAGGGTAGGAAAAGCAGTCTAAAACGGAAGAATTGCTTAGAAATATTTATATATATATAGTTATACCAACATTAGCTTTATTCTTCTAAGTATTTTCTAACCCTGTCGACCCAGACAACAGTTTCATTTTATGGAATCCATCCACCAGAAAGTTGTTCTGCCCCATAGTCCCATTAGGGAGGTACCTTATTTGAGCACTAGGTATGACTTCTGACATCACCATCTCCACTGACGAAAGTTCACCTTGGAGCACTAGGTCGCCTTGGAGCAGACGGACTCATTGTTCATGGAGCACTAGGTTGCCTGGGAAAATTGGCAGAAAAGAAATGATCAACTAGGTGTAGTAATGTCTGTACTTCTCATAAAACCAACCAAGCAATTTCGAGGTGGATAGATTCTTGTAAGCAGTGGGGAGTTGCGGTCGATAGATCCTTTAGGCTTGAAGTGGTATAGAGAGAACATTGCTACCCGCTTAAGTTTGAGAGAGAGGAGAGACTGTGAGGTAAGTGCAGATGAAACTTTACTGTTTATGCATCAAGTATATAAACATCCAAGTCGATCTCTAAAATTTTCCTCAAACAAAAAAGCTTGTATCTACAATGGAAATATTTTGTCTCTATTTGTAACTGAAAGAAAGGCAGAGTCGAAGGAACATATTACTGGTGATGAAATTGGTTGAAATGTAACATCCAAAAGATTCAATGCTACACTAATGGAAGACTTGCTTTTTTTTCCTCAAAAAAAAATTTGTATCTGAAATGGGAATATTTTGTCTCTTTTTGTAACTGAAAGAAAGGTAGAGTTGACGGAACGTATTTTGTGATGAGATTTGTTGAAATGTTACATCCAAAAGGTTCAATGCTACACCAATGGAAGGCTCGCTTTACAAGTCTGTATCTAAAATGGAAATATTTTTTCTCTATTTGTAACTAAAAGAAAGGCAGAGTTGAAGGAACGTATTAGTGCTAATTAGATTTGTTGAAACATTACATCCAAAAGATTCGATGCTACACCAATCGCAGGCTTGCTAAATAAAAGTCTATATCTAAAATGGATATATTTTTTCTCTATTTTAACTGGAAGAAAGGCAGAGGTCAAGGAAGGTATTACTGGTAATGAGATTTGTTGAAATGTTAGATCCAAAAGATTCAATACTACACTAATGAAAGACTTGTTTTTTTCCCTCAAAAGAAAAAAAGTCTATCTTATGTCTCTATTTGTAATTGAAAGAAAGGCAGAGTTGGGGATGTATTGTTGGTGATGAGATTTGTCGAAATGTTACATCCAAAATATTCAATGCTACACCAAAATTTCTTCCTCAAAAGAAAAGTCTCCATCTAAAATGGTAATATTTTGTCTCTATTCGTAACTGAAAGAAAGGCAGAATCGAGGATCGCTATACCGTGATGAGATTTGTTGAGTTACATAAAAACGATTAAATGCTACCCCCAATGAAAGACTTGTTCCGATATTGATAGCTGATCAACAAAAAATGAGTGATCCAACTAAATAGACTTGTTTCCTTTTAACCTATTTCAACTACTTTTGATTGGATGCTTGAGAGAGGCAATTTAACCATTCAGCTTGTATGTAAGATCCTCAAATATATATACTGTGGTTGGGAATCATGTGACTGTTATATCATACATACAGAATGATGTTTTACATCCACACAAGAAAAATGCCAAGTTATAAACAAATTCTACCTACTAAGTTAATAAACTCGTAGATAATTAGAACTTATCTCAACCAAAGTTTTCCTCAGATTGATATTTCTTTCAAATAGGCAGGTCTGAGGTGTGTGGTTTTGGTGCATTTTTCACTAAGTACCATTCATTCACCATAAGCCTGCCAAACCAATAATAATCAAGCAATGATTCATCCGTATGTAGTGGTGAAGACAACGATTATGTCTACCACTGACATGTAGTGTAATTATATCCAAATTATTATACATAAGATTAATGCTATATGTCACTTTTTCTCTTAACTCAGTCTCTAACCGCTTAAGTGGGAAGATAAAATTTGCTGGATATTTTTCTTGGTTTGATCCAGAAAAATGCGGATCAATTTGATAGCCCCAAATGAAGGTGACATGAAACGGTGTGTGTGTGTACCAGCATCCAATTGATCCGCATTTTGTAGGTTGGACTTTGGAGTCCTATACACTCACCTTTCTCTAAAGCCACTTGAAATCCTTTCTAAAACCTGACCACAGTAACTTTGTATGTCCGTAAATTCAGGAAAACTTCAACCCCCTCCGTGCCACATAATCACTCAAAATAAGCAAAGTTTGATTCGTCCTTATTTTCAGTTACAGGTGCAGACAAACTATTTTCATTGAAGTCGAATATGTATTTGTTGCACATCCACTGCAAATAAATACTAGCTTTGATTCGTATTTGTTGCACCTCCGTGCCACATAATCGCTCAAAATAAGCAAAGTTTGATTTGTCCTTATTTTCAGTTACAGGTGCAGACAAACTATTTCCATTGAAGTCGAATATGTATTTGTTGCACCTCCACTGCATTAAATACTAGCTTTGCAACACCGCATGTATGAAGTTTTAACATGAATTCAACATTTCACCTCCAATTATTAACCACAGTCCACATATGCAAACTTAAGAGAATATCAAACTTATGAACTTGCATTAACAAATTTTGAAAATGTGGTACGTACCGAGAAAAAAAATAGAGAGGTCAAGCCAGGTGACTGATTTGGTAGAAAATTCAAATACCACGCATTTGGAATCCCAGGCCATCTTTAAGGTTTGTAATTGGATGAAATTGCAAAGTCATCTCGAGATTTCTGTGTTTCCTCCAGGATCTCGATGTGATGTTACACAACGACGGACCTCACGTTACAAACATAAGCCAAAACAGATCCATATCATAACAAACCAAGTAAAAAGTCGGTGAACCTACCAAAACAAAACAGGTCCACACTTGCATTATTGGCTGCATCGCGAGTGTAGAGTCATCACCCCAAACAGGCAAGTTCATTTCTTGCTTTCTTTCAGTTACATATACATGCAAGAGAATTTCAAGTTAAGCAATTAAACGGATAGAGATAGGCGACTATATATATTTGACGCACTCCCTTCACTGCTCCTCAAATCTGAAAGAAACCTACATGTCTGTCTGTCTCTCTCTCTCTCATGCCTACAATTCACTCTATCTCAATGGACATACTCTATGTGGTAGTGTTTGCCGGAACATTAAGTCACTACTAAACCTAGTTGAAGGACCAGAGAACTCACACCTGAGAACCCCAGAACAGGTGTTCTCCGGTTTCCGGAAAGATGAGGTAACTGTTCTCTGTTGTTTTCTATGTCTATCATCTCATTAGACTTCTCCAACGACCAATCCCCTTAATACACTATACCAAATCATGGAAATACTAAGAGTTGTTGGTTAAGGATAGAGAAGCAGTGACTTATATATATTGTGATACTATTAATTACTACTATTCTTCTGCGCCTATTAATTCTATCCGTATACTTACGAATGTGTTCTCGTCTCTTAAAGGAAGGATTTATTTTTTCTCCTTATATATGGATGGATGATAAGAAAATTTTGATGCTCGACATATTTCACTGCACTTTTTCTTTTACTACTCTTATCTAATTTTATGTGTCATGGCGAAGAGATTTTTATATTACTAGTGCTCTATAAACTTTTCACGCCTTCATTGGATCTGCAGTAACAAATGATTGTCCAACCTATTAAGTTTTTGATTTCATTACTAGAACCCACTTAACCTTTTATTGTGAATTATTAGGACTTATTTGTTCCTATATTTCACCAAGGAATAAGAAGAAATTTTATGGCTTACTGTTGTTTGTCATGTCTCTGGATGCTATCTGAAACATTTTGTCTCATGCTATTATATTGTTCACGTATCTGTTTATTCTGTTATATGATTCTAGGATTGACATAATTATTACACAGTTGTTGAATTTTTTTATTTGTTTGTTAATAGGTATAGGCATCATAACTATTCCATATGCCCTGTCGAAAGGAGGCTGGATGAGTGTCCTCCTCCTTTTCATCGTGGGGGCTACGAGCTTATACTGCGGGGTATTATTAGGAAGATGCCTACAAAGTATACATCCATCAAAGGCTACGACACTATTGCTGCCAAGGCCTTTGAAAAGAAAGCCAAAATACTGGCGTCACTACTGGCAAACCTGGAGCTCTATTTAGTATGTACGGGGCTCCTCATAATGGAAGGAAACAACTTGGAGAAGTTGTTCTCCACATTCTATATGAATATTGGAATATTAAAATTAAGAGGAGAATCTCTCTTTGTAGTTCTTACTACATTAGTTATTTTGGTACGATGATTCCCGGGGATATGAAAATATTGTCATATGTTTCAGCTACTGGAATCATGTCATAGTAACTGTTGTTGTGTCTGTGATCTGCACTGGTACTACAACAAGTGGAGTAGGATTTCATCAGAAGGGCAACTTACTTATTGTTGAAGGCATACCTACCTCCATCAGCCTGTTCATTTCCTGCTTTACTGTTGTTCCAACAATTTATAACTCAATGGAGGATCTAACACAATTCACCAAGGTAAATAAATGTACAACCATATACAGTTTAAAATTTATAGATGACCTAGGTATGTTACTGATTTCCTTATACTTTTTGTGCAGGCCATTACTAATTTCCTTTTACTTTTGGTGCACGCCATGGTGCTCAGTTTCTCTTCTACCATCATCATATATGCAACTCTTGGTGTGGGCGCCTACACGATGTACAGGGAAAATGTGAGCCCAGAAATTACATTAAACCTCCCTACAAGTATGGTAAGTTTATATGTGGTTGTTTATTCCACTTTAATTATACCACTACCAAGGTATTCTCTTACAACGAAACCAGTTATCTACTGCATAACTGATGGACTCCTAAAGACTCATAGGAAACTGAAATTAGTTTGTCTTCTCACAAGAATGTTACTTTTGGCAACGACAACGAGTCTTTGCGTGTTTCTTTCCCTATTTTGAGTCACTCGTTGCTGTCATCGGATATCTTTTTGTAGTTTTTGTATCAATAATAATGACATCTGTTGTTACATAAGAATGTCAGGGGTTCATAAGACGCGAGAATCTGAATTCTGGATCAATCTAGTAGTCGAAAGAGATCCAGAAATTGAGCTTTTCGACTACTAGATTGATCCAGAATTCCGATTCTCGCGTCTTATGAATCCCTGATATCCTTATGTAACAACAGGATGGGATTATTATTGATACAAAAACTACAAAAAGAGATCCGATAACAGCCATGAGTGACTCAAAATAGGGAAAGAAACATGCAAAGACTGTTGTGGTTGCCAAAAGTGACACTCTAGTGAGAAGACAAACTAATCTCGTTTTCCTATGAGTCTTTAGGAATCCATCAGTGATGTAGTCGGCAACTGGTTTCAACAGAAAAGCATACGTTGTTAGTGGTATAAGGTGGAATAAACAGCCACATTTGAACTTAGCACACTTGTGGGGAGGTTTAATGTAATTTGTGGGCTCACTCTCCTTCCCGCTATTTTTTTGATAAAATTTATTTTCTACTTCCTTTTCTCCTTCTCAAACCTTAGCAGCCGCAGCCGCCGCCTCTGCCACAATCGAGACCACCATTACCTCCTGTGTTATGCAACCTGGCAAGATGACTGACCAAAACCTGTCCTATGCAACCAGGGAAGGTCCAAGATCGGCCCTCCTCCGCCAGCAAACCCCATGATCTAGTTTTCAATTTCGCCGCCGGCCCGGCCTTTCACATTGGAAAAGCCTGAGTTGGAGACTGAGTTCATCCAGGAAGCAGCTAAAGAGAAAATGGTGCAGCTCATGGGACACCGGTCGGTGGGCAGTATAACTTATGATGGATTCCTTATACAATGCCATGCCTCATAGATCATAGATCAGAGAGGGGGAAAGAGATTGGAGGTGATGTTCTTGACATTTATTAGGACTTCAAAGTTACGAGATCCTCCATTTGCCACCAAGGCCGTTTGGAAAAGGAGATGATCAATTGCTTCAATACTTGCAAACCTAGAGCTCTATTTACTTAGAGAAGACATTGCAGGGAAGATGTTATTCTATTCCTTGTTAGGATTGGGACTATTAAGATTAATTTGGAAAGAATTTTATGTTATTCTTGCCATTATAAGGATTTAAAAAGTGTCATATGTTTGGTACTGGATTCGTTATAACAATAGTGAAGTGTGGTATCAGTTCCATAGTGGTAGTGTCACAACGGTACTACAAGTAGTGCAGGATTCACCCGCAGGGAGGCATTTTACTAGGAATAATCAGAGGCATGCCTACATCAATCAGCTTGTTTGGTTCCTGATTTGACAACCATTTCAGACTATTTGCAATTCAATGAACTATAAAAGAGAAGTCACCAAGGTAATTAAAATTTACAAGTAAAAAAAATCACCAAGGTGAACAAATTTACATTCACTTGCAGTATAAATTTGCCGTAATTTTTTCCGAAGGCCTTGGCGGTTATTGAATTCATAGAGGGTAATATGGTCAGAGTAACAACTGTGGGCTGTGGCAATACCTATACAAGGTGAGAGTTTACCATAAAGTATGAACCTCACCTTTACTGCTATTTGGAAGGCCGTTTATAGGAAAATTACATGGCGAATGACAGAAGTCTTACCTGGTCTTCAGACGCATTGTAACCTTGTCCTACATGAAGGCGCCTCTTAAGATCACCGATCCGCCTAACTAGTTCAGTTCAGTTGATCAATACTTGTTATTGATATTCATAGATTCAAAGAGGAAGTAAAAAAAAAAAGTTGAACTTTGAACCCCACAGTCTTGTATGAATTGGGGGTCGCATTTATTTTATTTTTTTTCGTATGAATTTGATTCTGTAGTGGGACTTCTGGGTTTGTTGGTCAATTTCCTGGTTCGATGTCGGATTTTTTTGGGGGGCTCTTTAGTTATATTTTACAGTGTTTCTGGATTTAATTTTTGTTGTTGATATCCATCATGAATTTTATGGTGTAGAAATTTTTAGTTGAAGAAGTGTTGTTGGTTACTTTCATGGTGAGGCAGTGATTTTGCAGCCGCAACTGCTTATGTCGATTACTCCGCTCTAGGCAATGAAGATTATGATCCATTGAATTCACTTGCTGAGAAATCGTTACTTTCCTGGCAATGAATCTGCAGCCATGGTAGGTTCAATCTTCTGTTGCTTGTTTCAGTTACGTATATGTGTCTCATTCACTTTCAATGTTTCTCTGGAAAAAATAATGAATTTATGATGCTTGAAGTTAAAACTGGCTAGAAATCACAATCAATACTTGTTATTGATATTCATATATTCAAAGAGGAAGTAAAAAAATTGTCATTAGTGGTTGATGAAATTTGTTAATTGGTTGAGGACATAGTAGACTTCACATCGATTAGGGTTCAAAGTGTCATCCATTTTTCCTATACAAGGTGATAAAGTGAATTGTTCAAAACGCAGTGTTTTTTCACCTAAACATTAGGGTGCGAAGTGTCTTTTACCCCATATTTCTTCTAAGAGATCAAGTTCAACTTTTATATCTGAGCTCCATTTTCTATGTCATCGACATCGTTGGATTTATCATGCCTTCCAACCTCCATTCTCATGGATCATCTCAAGAAATTTAAAGAAAGCACAACCTTTTCTGGTGGATATGATCTTTGACTGTATGATAGGCATGATTCAACTACAGGAAAGCATAAGTTTGACCATTACGTTACAATGTTCTAACCACCCTGAAATGTCTTGCTCTTATCTATCTAACTAGTAAATCTTCTTCAAATAAACCCACCTTCAAAGGAAAGAAAATGAAAGAATTTGTACACGGGAGTTACAGACGACATTGAAGTTATGCGAAAACCTCCAAAATACATTGAACCAATCACGATCCCTGATTGTTCCCGAGCTTTTGTCATGCTTTGCTGGAATGGAAGATCATGCACATTCGTCAATTAGGAGGCCAAACTCTTCTGGGCAGGTTTCTTAGAATTATTCTTCCGTCGCACTTTTACAAAAGCCTTGTCCAGATTCTGCACAAAATGAAGAATAAGATTTTTGAGTATCTGCATTCTCCAAAGCCGTACCCATGATGGAATTGGGTTTCAGAGAAGAAAAAAAAAACGCATATAATGAGTAGATAAATACAAACTACAAACCAGATAGTTCAATGCTGAATCTGAAAATATAAGAGCTGAAGCAAACTAACAAGTTCATTTGTTGCGGAAAGTGTATTTTTAATCAGGAGTCGCAGGTCGCCGTCTTGTGAAACATAAATCAATGGAGAACGCTCATCAACCCGCCAACCCCTCCTTGCAACCGAACAATTCAGCCAGCCCATATAACTTTAAAGAACGCTCATCAAATTCAAAGCCAGGAGGACACTATGACCATAAATGTGGATGGAGCTTGGAACGACTGTACTCTCGCTTCCTCTGCTGGTCTGCACGCTGTTGGGATTAATGGTCCGGATTGGATTATTGGATAAATGACAAAGGCGTCCAGTGCCCTCCAATCGGAGCTCTTAGCCATTGATCATGGCGTTAGGTTTGCCTTACACCACAATATGCGTTGTATTCACATTAATACTTACAGCTCTGTGGCCCTTTCTCCTTCAGGGTACGAGTAGACCGGCCTAGCAGGATGCTCCTGTCATTGCCAAGATCAAGGAAGCTATTGATCTTCTCACTTTTTGCAGCATTTCCAAAGTTCCCTGTGCTGAAGTGGCAAAGGCCCATATTGCGGCTAAGTCCGCCTTGTTGGATAACCATCCACTTTAACTCTCCTTAGGCTTGTATTTTTCTTTTGTTTCCTTTCTCTTTCGCTTTTTATCTTTTATGGACTCTTTCTAGTTTCTTATAAATGAATGTTCTCTCAAAAAAAAAATCAATCGAGAGAGTAGAAAAAGAAAAAGAAAAAAAAATATATAATTCTTGTTTTCATTCTTTGCCTCCAAGGATTAAGGACCCTGATTTGATGAGATACACCACCCAAGCAAAAGATGCATATAAGCTGCATGCCTCTTGCTCTATCTGAGAGGAAAAAGTGGGTCAACATATGTAAAACCATGCCAGCTAAGTGAAACCTCAAATTATAGCTCTTGGATCTGCTTCCACATAACCTAACAAGATTTAGTATGACATAAAGTATCTGCTCCCTTTCCCCCTCCCTCATCAGGCAATTTTGTGATGAAAAATCAATCAAGATGTACGTACTTCATTCAAGATACAAATAAGTTCAATCGTCGAATCTTAGCTTCTGACGGTTGGCACAAAATCAAGACTATAACATTACTAAGTTGAAATATACCATTCATTATGTAATATATAAGAGTAACTAGTGTTCACTGCCCTTGACGTCCGTCATTTTTGGATGTGTGTGACATTCATTTTGCTCATATCACCATGCAAATGCAAGTAGATAATAAAGATATGGCTTGTAAATTTATTATTCAACTGAATTCTGAGACACAGACCAATGTTAGCTAATAAAAAGCATACTTTTCACTACTAGGTACTGAAGATGAACTGATACCGGCCCAATATCTAACAGACCTGGGATTTCCTAGACAATAAGAAAAAACAGAAGCATTCTAATGAAACATATGTGCTTCGTCGCTAGGAACATCAAGTACTTAATCACCAAGCCAAGGAAATCAAATTTTAACAGCTATACTACGTCAGGAAGGAATGTGTCACTTTGCCCCCTATGTTTAGGCATAAAGACACTTGTAATAGAGTCTTCATGCTTAAACATAGGGGTCAAAGTGTCATTTACCCTTTTTGTAGGCCTCCCAACTTTGTGGAAGCTAATCCTTCTTCCTATAGTACAACTGTTTCCTCAGTTTATCATTTCCGCGTGCCATTTATAGTGAATCCTACTTTATCCTTTTTCGTAGTCATTTCTCCTGTATTTGTGTTCTATTCCACCGTGAGCCTTTTTGTATCATGAACCAATAAGAACAAGCCTTAAAGAAAGAAGGAGAGTTCGTTTAGTACAAACTCTTTTCCAGAACAATGTTATCATATTACCTGAGGGAGATCTTTAGCTGACGTCTCGTTGGTCCAAAGCCTCTCCATATTGTAATAAGCTCTGGCTTTCTCATCAAGTGCGTGAATTATGATTGTACCTACATACAACTAACAAGCTAGTAAAATCGATGAAGACTCTCAGTCAACAACTATTAACAGATTCAGCCGTTATGCCATGAGATTAAACATGATTTAACTGACATCACGTACAAAGTGGATCACAGCATAGATTTAAAGATCTTCTCAAAATTTAAATTCAATTTGCAGTTGAAATTTGCACATTAATGTTCCTCGGTGAAACTCACTGTTGAGCTAATATCCGTATTTAGAGCATCTCCAGTAGTACTAGCTAAAATGTATTTATAATTTGATGAAAATTGAACATTTTTATTTTAGATATTGTAAAATTTTAGCTAGTGGGGCTGTTTGATGAGCTGAAGTAAGTGAGCGATTTGGCTAAAACGCTACTTTTATCTGGACTGTTTGGATAAGGTAGCTAAAAGTAGATTGATGTAGTTTTTATAATAAAATTAATAAATAAATATTATAATAATTGTGATTTACTTCGAAATGGGAAACTCAGGCAAATGGAACGGTGCTAATACTAAATGAATCTCATAATTTTTAACAAAACTTGACTAAAGGGTCCAATTGTTGAACAACACTTGGAAGGTGAGAAAAAATGTCGGCTGAAAAATTGTTACACATCCGGAGTTCCGTTGTGTTTCACCGGCCAAGACCATTTAAATCCAAAAATATCCGGATATTTGCCGTTTTTTCCGGAATTCCGGGTCCTAAATATCCGGATTCCTTCTCATTTTGGGAATTCCGGATTTAATGGGATTTTTGACCAACTATCTCAGATTTTTTACTTTTGTTTTAATCCCTACTTCCTCCCATCCAAACAGCCCCAGTGTTCCAATGGTGTTAGTTAAATCATTAGCTAAATAACACGTGGCACATTCTCAATATTTCTTGTAAGAGTCAGGACATAACCGCTAATAACATGGTTATAGAAAATATGAAGTTATTTATCCGGCTATTTAAATGTAGAGAGCGGGATAACTATCCGCTAAAATAAAGAGCGGAGTAGAGAGCCTATTGGAGACAATACTTTTCCCTTCTTATTTGTAGTGTAAAGGTACCGCTATAAATGACCTATTGGAGATGCTCTTGCACAAGCCTCAAATTGATCTACTTAACAGGTAAAACAGAGTCGAACGTTGATAAATCATGTAACGGAATATGATGTTTTCTCCACTATATATTTATACATGTGGATATACTCAACCATCCTATTAAATAGGGAACATCAAAATACAAGATAGAGATAGCAACGATTAGCATTTCATATATAAGGAGCGGGAAATTAAAATTAAACTAATAGAAATAAAAACCTTTGAAACATTTGAAGACAAATTATTATGAACTCTTTGGATAAAGATCAGTAAAGTTCTTATTGAATTGAATTGTATATACAGAAAAATGCATAATTATCTCTTAGTAAATTGTTTGATTAATGAGACAAGTTGTGATGCCATCCAAAACATACCAACTGATGAAGACAGTACCGGAGAGAAAATCACGATTAACCAGCTTCTAACGAAAATGACCGGATAACAAGGCCGCGCTTGTAAAGCAATATTTCAAACAACTTTAAATTTGAACCCCAGGACTAAAGAATAGCACAGGAAATACTGAAATTTGAAATCATACGGTTGTCGCAAACCCTGCATGTCTACATTACAATGGATGTGTTTAATGAGTATTCAAGATAAACACTATGGTGAAGCAAGACATGGAAAGAACACGAGGGGGTTATCATATAGGGCTTCCTCTAGGGTTTTTGATAAGCAGAGGTTTATCATGAACACAAACAGTTCAAGTACAAGATTGATCAACTCAATTGTTGATCATATCACAAAATTCTATGAGCGCAAGAGTAACACAGGTTTATTCATATCTTAATTCTAGATTTTCGTACTCCGAGATCTGCCAGAAAGACTCTGGACATACTTAGTTATATTTTTATAAATTTTGGTCGTAGAGTATATAGGTAATTTCCGTTTTCATGATATTTCCGCGGTAGGATTCTGAACGGTGTAATTTACACAGGATACTGTTTCCTGTTAAGATTTGCAGTTTTAGTAGGATTAGGTCATTTGAATGTAGATTCAAATGTACTGTTGATTATGAATTAGTGAGATGATTCTTTTATACTTCATTGAAGATTCTTTAGCCCGTTTGCAAGTACATTCTTGCAGCCTTACTTTAGAGATCCATCCTGAGGACATCTAGGTGAGAATCCTAGTTCCTATCTTCGTCTCCTCTTTCCCTTTGTTTCTCACTTCTGCTGCAACTTCACTGTTCAAAGTCTACTGGTCACAGTCCCTAGTCAGCCTCTATTATGCTCCTAACTTCCCTACTAGTTAATTTCAAACCCTTTGTCAACCTAACCCTATCAATAAATGCTTGATCTAAACCCTTAAACCTGTTTCCCAGCCTGCAAACTGCTTGAAAGCAGCAAGCAACCATCGTCGGTACAGACTTTCAGATTTTGCCTAAATCAAATGGTGCATGTTATCTGCACATTATTTAAGTTTGACTGATGAAACAATAAAAAGGTAGAGGGGTAGGTTAGAGTGCGGACAGAGAAACTAAAAGTTTGGTTGATTTAGTATCAGTGGGACAAAAATGAAGTACACCAAATGTAACTTTAACCGCAATAGGACTACGAAAGTGGACACGAGGTGTGAAAGAAGGATCACTTTGATTTATTGGGTCTGTTATGCAATTTGATATAGAATGAAGTAGGATGTTATCCAAAGACAAGAGTGGGTAGATGAAGTGAGGAGTACATCTGAACTAAGAAACACACAGGTGCTGGTGCAGGTAAGTTCGGAGGTGTGGGTCCGGGTGCGGCAATTTTCCGAAGTTAGGGATGTGGGTGCGGGGAGGGTGCGGCGAATTCCCTTGTGTGCATATAGTATATATTTATACTATTTGTGAGAGTCATTCATATGAAAATTATGGTCCAAATTACATATAAGCCAAACACATTAACTGTAATACAAAATAGATAATACACATCACATGCTCACAAGTCATAAAAGGCGCGTACTTTTGACTGAATTGAATTTTAAAATAACTCTGAACTAAAACTTTCAAACTGGATCTGCCGCACCAACAAAGCACACGTGCTTCCTAAAATCTAAAGTACTGGGTCATTGCATATTCAACAGAACCTTTGTAAGATACATACATTGATGTATGTAACTGAATCTTGTGGTGAAGAACATATAGTAAAAAAATAGCTTTCCTAAGAAAGCTAAGATGGATGTAGCTAGAAAAGATAGAACATCCAATTAAACAATTAAGCGGAACCAATAAGCTGAACCTATATTAGTAAATGGGCAAAATTGTTTGAGATAGTATATTTAGCTTCATCGTGAGCGCTTTCATGTACCAACTATGAGAAGTGATTTTATCCAAGTCCGGAAAAAATGGAGAGGGATACAAAGACGAGACTAGGTATAGAATACAAAACAAGCCTTGAAATTACATCTAGATGCAAGAATGTCACCTGGAAGATGGAGGAGATTGATCCCTATGGTCAACGCAAAACTGGGGTGGGGGGGGGGGGGGGGGGGGGGGAGCTTCTAGGAGGTACCATACATCATGTTGACTCGCACTAGGGACAGAACCATCATGCCCTTATTTATGTCATGAGAACAATATGAAGGAAATAATGAAAAAGAGAGAAATACCGACAATGCATAAAACTTTAAAAACCCAAATACGATGTTGTGAAGGCAATTTCAAAAGGGTACCATATGTTTCTATGGTGTTACAATGTGTATATTATTGACTCCCTATCCTAGGGAATGGTGCGGAACAGTCAACAGAGGCGTATAGTAGAACATGTCGTTTAGTTGATCAATCACGAATTGTGTACAAATATACATACATATTCATAATAAACATACAAACAAAACAAGAATGAACTGGTAAGATTAGGATCTACTTCAGTGTCTTCAGAAAATGAGTGAGATGGAAAAGGCATTTAAGTAATGAAGAAAACGAGAGAAATTAGATTGGGAAGTTATTGTATAGAATTGACTTCAATGCTTGGTGTTTCAAGGACTTGTTTGAAGATAAGGATTTGAGAGTGGAAGATTCACTTAAAGACCAGCTACAAGATTCGCCAAGACTGGGTGGCTGAGAAGCTATAGGTTCAGTACTTATTCCTCCATCTTTATACCAATAAAACTGTGAGGCACCCTCCGCTCCTATGCCGGATCAGACTTCTGAATCCAAACAACCAGATCCTAATAGTAGGGAAGGATTCAAGTCGGTAGGCACAAAAGAGAGACCACCAAAACAGATTGAAAGAGGCACAACAGCGACGAGACAGCAACATCATATCAATTTCTCCATTCTTTGTTTCTGAATCTTGTTTTTTGTCTCATGACTTTACTTTTCTTCATTTATGGGGTAATTAAAAATCATATTCAACTGACGTCGAACACGGAAAAATACTTATCGAAAACACCAGCAGGCTTGTCAGGGTATTTAAGTAAATTTTACCAGGCTGGACAGGATGGGGACATGCTTGGAGACACAGTAGCCCCCGCTTTGTAATTTCTAGAATTTTACACAGGGCCTTTGAGTTAATAATACAATAAGGCTGAAACAGATACAACACATACTATTAACGGAGGGGTCATAGTGTGAAAAGACAAACCTTTGAACGAAAAGTCAATTGAGGGCTTAGCACTCGTAGACAGAACAATCAAGGGTTTTGACAGACCTAAGTCGTCAATATAAGGTCTGAGAATCACTTCTCACACGAACAGCGAGTTACTCCCTATGTGCACCAAACAGAGAAGGAGATGGAGACAGAACGACACGTCGCCGACACGCCGATTTTGGAAAAATACCAACACGCCCGTGTATACTTTGTTATAATTTTTTTTTTGACCAATACTTTATTATAATTTAAATAACCACTTGACAAATGAATAAATAAATACAACACATTACCAACAATTTATCATGCCTTTTCTAATGTGCTAGATTCAAAGTCGTTCAAGAAAGTAAAGTGGTGCGAATGTGGTTAGTGGAAATGAGACCATATGTTTTTAAATCAGCCCCCCCCCCCCCCCACCCTTTTTTTTTAAAAAAAAAATTTAAATACTCCTAAAAAATTATTTTTTCATGATGGTGTCCTCGAAGGTTCAAACATCTCTGTGAAAGAGAGACACGTCTAACTAGCGTATTTCAGGTGATTTTGTACACCAAATGTCTCCTGGGTTTTGGAGACGTTGCAGTAGTATCCGAGAGCTTCTAGGAGGTACCATACATCATGTTGACTCGCACTAGGGACAAAACCATCATGCCCTTATTTATGTCATGAGAACAATATGAAGGAAATAATGAAAAAGAGGGAAATACCGGCAATGCATAAAACTTTAAACACCCAAATACGATGTTGTGAAGGCAATTTCAAAAGGGTACCATATGTTTCTATGGTGTTACAATGTGTATATTATTGACTCCCTATCCTAGGGAATGGTGCGGAACAGTCAACAGAGGCGTATAGTAGAACATGTCGTTTAGTTGATCAATCACGAATTGTGTACAAATATACATACATATTCATAATAAACACAAACAAAACAAGAATGAACTGGTAAGATTAGGATCTACTTCAGTGTCTTCAGAAAATGAGTGAGATGGAAAAGGCATTTAAGTAATGAAGAAAACGAGAGAAATTAGATTGGGAAGTTATTGTATAAAATTGACTTCAATGCTTGGTGTTTCAAGGACTTGTTTGAAGATAAGGATTTGAGAGTGGAAGATTCACTTAAAGGCCAGCAACAAGATTCGCCAAGACTGGGTGGCTGAGAAGCTATAGGTTCAGTACTTATTGCTCCATCTTTATACCAATAAAAATTGCGAGGCACCCTCCGTTCCTATGCCGGATCAGACTTCTGAATCCAAACAACCAGATCCTAATAGTAGGGAAGGATTCAAGTCGGTAGGCACAAAGGAGAGACCACCAAAACAGATTGAAAAAGGCACAACAGCGACGAGACAGCAACATCATATCAATTTCTCCATTCTTTGTTTCTGAATCTTGTTTTTTGTCTCATGACTTTACTTTTCTTCATTTATGGGGTAATTAAAAATCATATTCAACTGTCGTCGAACACGGAAAAATACTTATCGAAAACACCAGCAGGCTTGTCAGGGTATTTAAGTAGGTTTTACCAGGCTGGACAGGATGGGGACATGCTTGGAGACACAGTAGCCCCTGCTTTGTAATTTCTAGAATTTTACACAGGGCCTTTAGAGAAAAAACGACTTTCAGTGAGTTAATAATACAATAAGGCTGAAACAGATACAACACATACTATTAACGGAGGGGTGATTTTGTGAAAAGACAAACCTTTTGAACGAAAAGTCAATTGAGCTTAGCACTCATAGACAGAACAATCAAGGGTTTTGACAGACCTAAGTCGTCAATATAAGGTCTGAGAATCACTTCTCACACGAACAGCGAGTTACTCCCTATGTGCACCGAAACAGAGAAGGAGATGGAGACAGAACGACACGTCACCGACACGCCGATGTTGGAAAAATACCAACATGCCCGTGTATACTAATTACAATTTAAATAACCACTTGACAAATGAATAAATAAATACAACACATTACCAACCATTTATCATGCTTTTTCTAATGTCTCCTGGGTTTTGGAGACGTTGCAGTAGTATCCTAGTTTCCGAGAAGTTCTGCGGCGTAAACGGCACCCTAATGGAGTGTCGGTGCATACTAATCAAGTACTGCAACCAAAAACGAGTGGACAGAACATAAGCAACTGCTTGTGTTAACAACTGTTCACAACTATGATGGCCGGCTAAGAAACACAGAACATAAGTAACTGAAGAACAAAACCACTTCCACCTCTCTACCCAACCAAAAACAAGTGGACAGAACCATCATGTATCAGACCTTGACAAGAAGACAAGTTTTCTTTTAACCAGCGCGGTGATGGTGGTGATATAGTTACCAAGCCTTGAAATGGACCAACCAACTGCTAGTGTAAAGGAGAGCAACAGTGGAGTGAAGAGCACGTAACAGGAAACAGAGGCACAGCAAAACCCAGTGGAGAATGAAGAGACTGACTAGAACAAGAAAAGATCAGTCAACGAACTGAACAAGGTTGATACGTCGAAAACAGCGATGGTTTATCTCACGAACTGGATGTGAGAGATGGTAGTCGCTCTGATACAATGATACAATGGAAGAAAAACAAGAGCTTAACCCTTACAGATTAGCCCCCTCTCTTATTTATAAATGAACAATCTATATATTACAATAACATTAGATCTTATTAGTGTATCACTGCCGTGTCTGTATCCTCATTTTTTAAAATGGTAAGTTCCGTCCTGTGTCGGTTCCTGATCATTCATATACTACTCCCATATTCGTATTCGTGTTTCATAGCTATGCGCCCAATTATCCCCCTGAATAAGACCTTACTCTCTAAGATACCAGAAATCTCTCGGAAGGAATAACACCAGGTCCCACTCTCTGTCTTCATCCTAAAAGCTGCGCTGCAGCAAAAATCTAAAATACACAGTAATAAACTGCAAAGCCACCGGACACTTGATGCCTCTTATAATGTGATGTTTGTGTCTTTTGGCTCTAACAACTTTAAATATCCCTCATCATTGCTCTTTTAAACACTGCTTACAAGTTAAAATACACCCACACAAATAGGGGCCTCTAGAGTCTAGACACCACAAGGATGAAGCCTTTGGCCACAATCAATAGCGCGTTCGAAACCACTTTGACAAAAACAGAGCAGCACCATCAAAGTTTCTTAAACTTTACAGAGTGTCTGACGCACAGACAGCCTCCTCTAAACCTGAAAACACAAACAAGAATACACCTCGTTTAAAGGAAACAGCATGAGGAAATTGGTTTCTCCAGAGACTCCTAGTCGCCGTAAGTCCACCAATACTATCATACTTCTTGGAAAAAGACAATGCCTCTTCTTGCCTCCTTGAAAAAGAGATGTCATGAACCTTGGGTAGTTGCTCTTTCCTTTCGATACCTACCTATAGAGCTTGATCATTGTACGGGCCCCACCAAAAGATAGACTTGCCACAGGCTCCTTACCCCCTGTACATTTGGCAATGAAGACAATTCCTCTTCCTTTTGAGCTTGTGCAGTTCACTAACTATATTCTTAGTTGAGATCTAGGTGCTGGTGACGTTATCTAGGTTTTATATTTGTCTTTAAGAGAGGCTGAGAGAGCCACTAACTATATTCCCAATCAGGAGCAGTGACTATCATCATTGTCGATCAGATCTACAGTTTTCCAGAACTCCTCCAACACTCACTTGTGATAAACAGTGTCCAGTAGTTGTTTCGTGCAAATAGATATGTCTCGCTCTTTTTTTACCCAGTCTGATATACATGAGTTGAACTGAAAAATTTTACCTACTTTTGGTGCTTTTCTAAACCACAGGCTGGTAGTGCGTACATTCAGAAACTACATGCGAGTTGTGTGTTTTCCCCCACAGCAGAATCTGATAAAATGTGATTTTTCCTGGAAATAATTCACTGCCTTATTTTTATATCCTTCGTGAAATAGGAATACATTACACCATCAGCTTACATAAGCTCCTCACTCCCGACAACAACACTAGAAAGGCATCGGGGACATCATTCTGAAATTTTTGTGCTTAGCGGCAGTCTTTGTGATGTTCACTCTGTCAATTCATGTTCGTGTGTCATGTTCATATCATGTCAAAATGGTAGATGTCAATGAACAGTTTAGGCCGCCCAAAATTAAACCAACCATTATATATTTCAGGACTGCAAAACTAAACCCATACCTGGCCCATATATTAACTATGTTGTTATCAACTTTGAATGTGCGCCGATAACAGGTGATGGTTACACCGAACGACATGCTTAAGTAATGTACTACGTTACCTGGACTCGGCAGTCTCGCCAAAGAACCCGGGTCGATACGACCCGATCCGGTTGCGGGTACGAAATCCGCGTCGATCCGGCCGACAACATCTTGGACGCGGCTCACTGTTGACGGAGCCTTCTTCCTTCCATCTTTGCGCGCTTGGAACCGTCAACCTTCCTCCGCCGTCTGCTGCGTTTCTCTTGCCGGTCTTCATCGTCAACGTTCACGGAAGAGAAGACCTAAACTCTCTCTTGGGTTATGTTTATCTCCGTCCATTGGGTTGGGCTTCTTCTGTTTTTTTTTTTACTTAAAGAAAGCCCAAAGTTAATATTACATAATCAGCCCACTGCTATTCTTAGTTTCTTACTCCAAAAGCCCATAAAACACATTTTATTGATAAAAACCTCCCTAAGAACATCTTTTACTACAGAATAGTCCTTCAGATGATAAAAAAAAAATGTAATTTAACTTACTAGTACTAAAACGTATGTATGACGTTACACCACTAACACATAAAATAGACAAATATAACATATCCCCGCACCCGTGTCGAAAATTTGGGTACATATCCCTGAATCTTAAATTTTAACAATTAGGCAAATCCGATCCTCAGATACACACCCGACATGACACCCGCACCCGAGTCCAGGTAACGTAGGTAATGTACAATATTTATCCCGTATAACATGTAAGACTCTACTATGCATCGCTTCCGGTTTATTTATTAAAGATGAGAGGGTCAAGAGACAGATGATACAACAGGCCTGAATGAAGAAGACTTTGAAACTGTGACCCTAACACCATGGACAAAGAGGAAGGGGGAATCATAAACGGTAGATTCACCAAAATATAAGAATTGGGCTCCTTATGCTGTCATAAACAGAACTGTTACACAACATAACTACTTAGCTAATATCAATAGCTTTTGTAGTATTGACCTACACTACCTGGACTCGGGTGCGGGTGTCATGTCGGGTGTGTATCTGAGGATCGGATTTGCCTAATTGTTAAAATTTAGGATTCGGGGATATGTACCCAAATTTTCGACACGGGTGCGGGCATATGTTATATTTGTCTATTTTATGAGTTTGTGGTGTAACGTCATACATACGTTTTAGTACTAGTAAGTTAAATTACATTTTTTTTATCATCTGAAGGACTATTCTGTAATAAAAGATGTTCTTAGGGAGGTTTTTATCAATAAATTGTGTTTTATGGGCTTTAGGAGTAAGAAACTAAGAATAGCAGTGGGCTGATTATATTTTATGAACTTTGGGCTTTCTTTAAGTAAAAAAACAGAAGAAGCCCAACCCAATGGACGGAGATAAACATAACCCAAGAGAGAGTTTAGGTCTTCTCTTCCGTGAACGACGACGATGAAGACCGGCAAGAGAAACGCAGCAGACGGCGGAGGAAGGTTGACGGTTCCAAGCGCGCAAAGATGGAAGGAAGAAGGCGCCGTCAACAGTGAGCCGCTTCCAAGATGTTGTCGGCCGGATCGACGCGGATTTCGTACCCGCACCCGGATCGGGTCGTATCGACCCGGGTACTTTGGCGAAACTGCCGAGTCCAGGTAACGTAGGTTTTGACAACTCTTATACCCCAAATTTCAGTGATTGCATCAACTGTTCCCTCAAGCCTCGTTTGGGTTGGGGATAAAAATGGCACGATATGACATATACGGGAACATGAGGTGGGATTTGATTGATGGAGGACAAGGCAGGGTATGAAAGTTTTTGTCTTCCTATGTTTGATTAGGGCATGATATTATGATACATAATTATTACATATGGAGTATATAATGTGTACTATAACATAACATCTTTTTATTAGGATACCCTTTTTCTTAATTGAATAAGGATTAAGGACATTAAAGTCATTTTAAACACCAACCCATATCCCTCAAACTCTTATCCTTGCTGATACAACCAAGGGTTTTTGGGCAAACATTGATGAGATGGATAAGGAAGCATATGTTATACCTGTCACAAATCCCCAACCCAAATGTGGGATTTGAAACGACAGTTATAAACATATCCTGAAAGAACTAAAATGGTAGAGAGATGCTGAATCAAATAAGTAAGCATGGTGTTGAAGTCTAGTATATTGTCAATTTAAGCCACATCAGTCAAAATGTTTCAAACGAGACCCAGCCTAACCCCTTGATTAGGTCATGCACCTCTATGGTATGGAACTAGGCTCTGTAAATCACTCGTGAAATGTGAATCAACATCTGCACACACCAATATCATAGCAAACCCTATCAAAAAGAAACCTGTGCAACCCAAAAGCATGTCCAAACTTGAAACCACACAGAAACAAGCAACACAGCAATGACCAAAGAAACATAACTTTTAACTCATACTGCAACTTAATGGCATTTAGCCCAACAAGCTTCTAATAAAGAAATCTGAATCATCCAAGCTGTAACAATTCAACGCTATGCAGGGAAGGGTTAGATGTACCTGAGTCAACAACTATCCATTTCCCTTCCTTCTCCCCCTCCACACTGGGGAGTAACATCCTCTCTGCCCCTCTTTGCTTTTCCTTAACCTGTTCACCAATGAAGCCAACAGAGTAAGCAAATCACAACCCCAAAATAAACCCACAATTATCTGACACTTCAGAAACACAGAATACCGAAATTACCTTGAAAACTAGGGCTTGAGCGATGTTCCGAACATGCCAGGCAGACCGGCCCGTGACAAAGACCATGAAATCGGCCCAGTCGCAGTTCCCCTCGACCGGGACGACCTTAACATTGTCTGCTTTGACATCGGTGAGAACCTTCTCCACCTCCTCCAAGTTGAGCAACCCTCTTGAACTGATGTCACTTTGAATGAGTGGTGAATGATAGCAACGGTTAAACCCTGTTAACCCTAACTTCAGTTGGCGAACTAGGTGAGAGATAGAGGAGGTTGATGGTGACGATGGTACTGAAAGAGCACGAGATCTTAGAGCTGCCAACATCGGAGAAGGCGATGATTGCTTCGCGCTGTCGTTTGGCCGATAGCAATTTATTTTTTGTTCTTTTAGAAATACTTTGAACAGGACATGGGAAGTGTTCTGAACTTCGTCCAAGCCGTCATCGGAAAGAATTGGCGTGCTACCCGTCTGGCGAATTGGTCTTTGAAAACTACCCTTCTCTCACTTGCGTTTACTTATTGACCTGACTTTAGGTTAACAAATATAACTAACTCAATTATCTTTTAATTAATATTCTTTTTAAAACAAAACTCTCTCTTCTCTCTTCTTAACAACTGGGACATGAGAGTTGCTTGCCCGTCCCACTTGGTACTCGTCCCTGTTTGTATTCCCTCGTCTTATTCTTGATTGCTCGTCTCAGTGTGGCAATATACTGAGACGAGAGTTCTGCTCGTCTAAGTATATTGTCATACTGAGACTGAAACGAGCTATGTATACTGAGACGAGCAATTGCTCGTCTGACACAGAAATTGTGTTTTTCCTAAACTTAAACACAATTGAACTCATATGAACAGTCCGAACAAAGATCTGAAATGGAAACAAAAGAAGTTCAGAGCAACCCGAGAAGTTCATTACATAAAAAGATACAAAAAAAGAACATTAAAACTTGAAAAATTACATTTCATCATCGGAACTCCATTCCTCTTCTTCCTCCTCACTACTGTCAGGTCTCTTTCTTTTCTTCACCGGAGGAGGCGTCTTCTCCGGTGAGCCAGAGTAAGCGCCGTGTCGGAGTCATCTTCATCTTCATCGTCTGAGTACTGAGTCATTTCCAAACCCCTTTTAGCGATGAAAGAAGGTATTTCGTCAACTTCTTTTGATTCTTCTTTCACGTCATCTTCATCATCTTCTTCTTCCTCGTCACTTTACTTAGACTTTTCAGTTTCCTCCTCGTCGCTTTTCCCACTCTGTGGTAGCTTTTCCTTTACCATTTCAGATGTGGTGAGGTTTGGAGGATAGATCAGTGGCTTTTGTAGATGCAATTCCTATGTAGATGAAGAGACGGAGAGAGATTTTAGTTTCATGTGTCGTGGTTATGTTTAGCATGTTTTCTAGAAAATGAAATAATTTTGATACATTTTCTAGAAACACATGCATGTTACAAAAACTGTTCATGTTTTCTAGAGATTGTAATAATTTTGATACATTTTCAAGAACTAGAATATTGACTGTGCCCGAGGGCACTATCCCTAAGTTAGATAATTAGATAGTTTTTTTTTTTAATTTAGATATTTTTTTTAAATGAATTTAGAGGTGTTACCCAAAAATTATATTTACAAATGTGGTGGAAAAAATAACTTTCAAGTATGGGATGAGCATTATAATGGACGTGGGAATCACTCACAACTTACCTATTAGTTAGGGATGTAGTTGAGAAAAACATTTCTCCTATTAGTAAGGAATGTTCAAGGAGAATGGGTAGTTAGGGGATGTCCAAGGAGAGTGGGTAGTTAGAGATGTAATAAGTAGGTGAAATCTAATGGTGGGGATGGGGTTGATTTAATCTAAGGGCTGAAAATCAAAAGTTAGTTAAACCATGCTATTTTATAATATAGATGTAACAGTTTTTGTAAGAAATGTATCAAAATTTAAAACATGTAAAAGTTTTTCAATGTATCAAAGTTTTCCTCTTTGTCAATTAATTTAAATAATATATTGATTATTTATGTAATAAAATGCATATTTATGTTAAAAAACACAATAATTGATCGAAACAAAAGATATATTGTTTGCGCAATCATCAGAAGAGGTTGCGAACTTGAGATTACAAAGAATGAAGAACAACGGCTTCTATCACAACATAATTTTTTCAATTGAGGGCAAATCTTTATGGTATGCCCTTTTACATGGTAATGGCTACATCCGTACGTTCTCGTTCCTCGCTTCTTTTCACGCACGATTTCGACCATTGGCTTGTGTCTTTTCTCCTTGTCCCTCCCAAGTGTTACCACTTTCTTCGGTGGAAGTGGGCGAATGTTTCTTATGTGTGCAGGTACTTCGCTTGTGTCCCACGTTGTTGGGTTGGGAGGAGTCTTAATTGTACCTGCATAACCCATTTTGTAGCAGTCCAGTGAATAGAACACGTTGGTGTGGTCGTACATGACCTTCATATCGTGGTCGACATCGTAACGGCCAAGTTTTCTGAGTTCTTTTTAACAAGCACACGCATGTACACACGGGAACCACATCTGTTGGTATTTGTCGCACATGCAGGTTCCGAGGCAATGTCCTAGTTTGAATTCCACGGTATGAGTTTTCAGATGATTACCGCGGACTTCATACACAGACTCTGTAATTGGTCGCACGCGAAAACCTATACAGTTTATAGAACGGCTCAATATTCTTTTCTCCCTTTTTGCAAGCAAGTAGGTGTTTCCCATGTCGATGCCCAAGTTTCGTTTTTTCAGGTGCCACTCGCTTTGATGGTCGCATATTTGGGAGAACATTGTAAGAGCTTTGTCAGACTGCGTCGCCAGCAGGGACGAGTTAATAGACTCTGCATGGTTGGATTTAAGCATATCAAACCGTGCTGTTTTATAATACGACCTTACCCATTTCTCTAGACCGGCATCCCGTAAGTAACGTTCGACGGTCATGTGGTTAACGTCGTTTTCACGGTCGCACTCAATACCCATGTCCATCAGATGTGACTCACAGGCCATCTTATCAAATGTATAGGCCGCATCGTGGTAATGAGGCACCCACTTTTGTGTATTGTAATGCGACAGAGCGTTCATTTTCAAATGTCAATAACAGTGGACGTGGTTGGATAAGGGGTACACGGCCTTGATTGAATTGATGATACCCTTGTGCCGATCTGAAACAAACGCCAACTCATCGTGATCCTTGACAATTGAGCTCAGTCGTGTTAAGAACCAAGTCCACGCAAGGGTGTTCTCCTTGTCCACAAGTCCCCATGCAATGGGATAGCACTGTTCCTCGCTATCAACCATTGTGCATACGATCAATTGCAGGGGTTCTTTCTTCAGGTGCAACATATCAATGACAATTACTGGTCGCATATACGCTATTCCCTGAATTTGAGCATGACACGATTCAACCACAAATGTATGGTGGTCGTGTGTAGTAATATCCGGTAAACCGGGTTGTCGAACCCAAGAGACTTCTTGTAATTTAGTTACTAGTTCTCAACCTTATGTAGGCACAGCGCTTTGTTTGTTGTGCTAATTCTACTAAATTAAAAAGGACAAGAATTCTCAATTAATCGAGTGAATTGATTCACGATTAACAAAAATATTTTATGAGGTTACTAATACGAGGGCAAAATACCGGGAATTCTCTTTTGGATCACTAGCGATCATGAGAGTCGTGTTTTGATTCATAAAACACCAATATGTCTTCTATTATTAATCTAGCACTACACAACTCACCGAGTTACCAAGCAAGTTGTCTATGCTTAAAATCAACTTGAACTGAGTTACCAAGTCTAAACCAATTTTAAGCATGCATTACGTGTATGATTCTACTTACGATCCTAACCAACACTACCGAGTTACCAAGTAATGCTATATGCTAGGTAAATAGTTTGATTTACCGACTAGGAATCACGCAGTTACCACGCGAATCCCAATTAAGATCAATCCAACGTTAGCTACTCGCAAGAAAGATAGAAATCTAACACAAACTATTCATAATAATAGAAAAACACAATTGATTAAGTTCCAAACGTGAATCATAATCTCAAAACATCACGTTCACACCAAACCCTAGCTACCGCATGAGAATCCCCATCAATACAGTGTTTAGCTACGACAATACATGATCAAAATACAACGTTTTTTTATCATAAACCAAAAACTAGAGAGGAGGAAGAGTTTAGAAATCAAACGAAGAATCAAGCAAATCCAAGCACACTTCAATGGCTCTGCTTGATACGTTCCAAAGCTCCCCCAATGCGTCGAATGCTCTCTAGACACAGACTCCTAGGTCTAAAACAAGTCTCCAAGCTTACATCTTTCAAAGTATTACAAAATAGCCCCACAAATCTGAGTTTCCTGTTCTGTTCGCACGAACATAAAAGTGTTCACACGAACACTCTGTTCCCGGGAACACCTTGTTGTTCCTACTATTTTTTTTTTTTTCAGTTTGTTTCAGCTCCAAAATTTTGGCTAAGTATTTTTGTTCGCACGAACAAGAAGTTGTTCGTACGAACACTCTTGCCAACATCATTCTTTTGTTCTTTCTTCTTGCTTCTTCCTTCCTAATCTTCATTCCCAATCATCCCTTGAGTTATTCCAAAGTTTCGAAGTTCGCCTCCAATCCAATATCCTCGCTCCGAACTCCCGGTTCCTGAAATCCACAACACCTAAAACATACTGGAAGATCAAATGATACAAATATAGCATAAAATACGTGAAAAAGCGCCCGGATTCAACATTGAAGATCAAATGCTCAAATATTCTCCAATTATCAAAATTTGGCCCAAAACACATATAAATGCATCGGAAACTATGCAAAACGACAAGTAATCACGTAAGAATATAACTCCAATTATGGAGTTATCAACTATCCCCACACTTACCATTTGCGCGTCCCGAGCAATCTATCAAAACCGGCCATAATCTCAACACTTTCTTCCCAACAAACCATGGTAGGAGCCAAGCGACTTTGCATACTATTCGAAACACCATTTGCATACAAACCATAACTAGCCGACTCGACACAAACGACGACTCAATAAACAATTTAACGATGCAACAATATGATGCAATGCAATCTAGACTCGATCCTACACAAATACATATATACGTAAACACAAACTTTTTTATATTTTGGGTGAGATCGGGCAATCTCAAGTAGCTCAAACCTGTTCTCATGGAATGATGAAAAATCTAGGGCCAAGGCATGAATCGCAACTAAATTTGACAACGAGAATCTCCCCTAGTTAGTATAGAAAACCTAGCTTTACTAAGTACAAGAATAACCTACCTCTTCGCGTGTGCCGACAAATAAGAGGCTACCTTAGGCTAAGCCACGTTCAAGGTTCGAGCTCAGATTCCGCTAACGGTTTAGAATGTTGAGGCTTAAGGACAAAAACGATAATCATGAAGTAACAAGTCCTAAAGCGTCACATTCTCACATTCAAACCCACATCTCACACACCCTCGCCATGATGATAGAAACCGCAACCCGAAACTCACCGTCTCCGGCCCTCGATCCCCTCAAACCTCCGTCCAATAACGATCTCCGTGGCCACCATGGCGATACATGCCCGAAATGCAAACTGTCTTCAACGAACTAGCAACCTTCCACTATTCAATTTCCAATAAGCTCAAATTTATTCCTTTATTCAATCTATCCTTTTTTTTTCTTTTCTTTGTTTTTTCTCTTTTTCTTTTTTCTTTCTTTTTTTTCATCTCTCAATATCAACAACAACAAAAATCCGAGTGGTTCTCCAAGAATTAAGAAACGCAAATATGTTAAGGGAAGGAAATAGACGATCCGATGAATGTATATCACAAGTAAAATTCGTCTTCCCCTAACTCAATGAAGTACGTAGTGCTACCAAACAAAGCCGCCCAATAAACAAAGCATGTACGTAGGGATGGAGTCGTTAGAAGCTCATTCTCGATGTCCGTAGTCAAAAGTCGACATCCCCACACTAGAATGTAAACATGCCCCCTCTCAAGTAATCAAATGTATGTAAGTCTCGTGCCTAATCTAACCGATCCTCCTATACCGTGATGATGAAAAGAAACGATACCTAGCACGATCCATCGATTAAGATCAACCAACCCCATTTTGTGCGGATTAGACGTCACGCACTCACGGCTCTCCACAAATGTGTCCATGGTTTAATGACATGGAACACGGCCACACTGAAGTGCGCAAGCCTACTCACTCACCCTCGCATCCCCTCGTAAATATAAAATGAAGTACATGCGATACGTAGAACTCACAAGAATATATAGTGAAGCACTCCCTCATCGAATCCCCTCAACTACGACTCCCTCGTGACGCACTAAAGAGGTCATTCTAAACGATTTGTGATGAAGGCCAAGAATCGTCTCCCTAGGTCAAGAGGCTAGCAAATAAAACCAATGTCCAAAGCGGGCTTTCTAGTGGTCCTACAAGGTGAGATCTAACAAGAAGTGAGTGCTCTAATACGCATCCTCGCACAGCTGTTCTGTGCGCCACTACGAGGCGGGTTGGCGACTACCTAAGACTTACACATGAACGTTTGGCTTGTTTTGCTCACACCTAGCTCAACTCTTGTAAGAAAACAAGGCACACACTTTAAATTTGAAAATCAAGTAGGCGTATGAAAATAGGCAGGAATTCCTGAAAGAAAGTCTCTCTATACGTAACTAGGGGAAACTCACATTGTCACTCTCGGTAGCAAGTCATGCCCTATGCCTAAAGTTCTCACACTCCTTGATTTTACCTAGTTTTTTTCTTCTTCTGATTGCCCTTTCTTAAATTTTCATTTCTTTTTAATTTTTAATTTTTTTGATTTTTTTTGACTTTTTTTTAAACAAGTTCTACTCTATATGCAATGGCCGACGGGAAAGAAGACTCGAAACTGGCTCAGTTTGGGTAGGTGGACTCAATAAATTAAACGTGCAATATAAAATGCAACAATCACTAATCACGAACACAATATGAACAATATATATAAACACGTCACAAACATGACTCCCGACTCACTATACGACACAAACGTCCTATATGTAACAGAGTAATGCAGACACGGACTTGGCTAGTCAAGGCTAAAATTCCCCCCCCCCCCCCCCACACCAGAACGCTTCGTTGTCCTCAACGAAATAGTGATTAATTAAAGGACTCAGCACTTCTAGTGCGGGGGACGGTGAATCTAATCGGAATCGGTCTCCTGATCCGCAGCTCCCTCTACTGGATCAGGTGTCTCATAGTCACTAGACTCATACCACCACTGCTCAGTCTCCGGGTTGGGCTCTAGGATCACGTTAGCCACCTTGGCCAACTGCATCTGCCATCCTCAGATAGTCTTAACGGACGCTCCCATCCTCCTACGACTGCTCCTATCATGAGCAAACTGCCGCGCATTCTCAGCCTTAGATTCTATCATAAGCTGATGCATGCTCTGCAAGAGGGCGGCGTCAGCAGACGCCGGCCCTGACCGGACCCACTGGCAGAACCACTCGATTTATCCTTTCCCTTATTAGACCTAGAAACTTTCGGGGCTTTCTCTAATTTGGACCACTGCCTATCCGTCTCCTTCCCAAGATCTAAGTGAAGTTCGTCTTCCTCGACCCCTCCTTTTCTGGCCAACTTGGTCAACAAGCACGTGTGACCTGGGGCCATTATGTTCCTCTCGTTTTTGCGTGCCATAATGTTGGCCCAAATCATCCGAGAAATGTCGATCCTCTTCCCCAATCACATGCACATGGCCATACAACAAAGGCGAAATGTGTAAGTAGGATTACGCGTAATGCCCAATACCCAGTTTTCAAGCAACTCACACACCCACATAGCACGCGATAACAGCTCGTTCTTACCCACTACCCAACATGGCAAACCGGGCCTCCTCTCCCACGGGTCGGCCCCCTTCTCAAAACAGAATGCATTGACCATAGCTCTCACATCGGGTCTCCTAATCATATCATGGTAAGCACATTCTGTGTGGCCCTCCAAGGGGAAGTCCAAGCTGTGGAAGTTCATCGCATCGGCAATGGACTCGGGGGTGATACGCACCCACTTACCTCGACAATACACGAGACGGTCATCCTTTCTCTCTCCCTTATCCCCAAACCTCAAATTAACGCAAATTTCCCTCGCAATCTGAGAATTCGAAGGTCCAACTATCTCAAACCAAGCGTCTAAGTTCTCACGGTTGTCGAGGTCTATGATCTCGTTGGGCATGCATTTCTCTTTATCAATGGGGAAGATTTTCTCAGCTTGACCTTGGAGCTTTAAATAGCGGTCGGTAAAGGAAGCTTCGTGAGCTCTAAAGCTGACAAAACGGTAGCTATAAAATTTATTCGGTGCCACTTTGTCATTGTCTATTTCGAGTTTCTTTCCCGACCTACCCTTTTTCAAAGTTGGCTTACGAGGTAACGGGGTGGCGAGTATCGAGTGTGGCGGAGAGGCCGGCACCACTAACTCTGGATTTAGGTCGGGTCTATCTCAATCTCTTGGTTGGTATTTTCGGTTTCCATATCATCGTCATTCTCCCAAGCTCCCCTAAACACCTCGTCACCTAAGGTTGCGGCCTTTCTCTTATACATGTTCAAGCAATAAGCAAGAAAGTAAATGTAAAGTTCGTGCACGGTGGCAAGATGTGAGTACCGAAAGTAAGCACGTAAGCACGTAAACAAGTACTAAGCAGAGCACTGGGCAATTCCTCGCATGTTGCTCGAGGCCTTTGCGTATCGATCAAATTAAGAACAAAAATTTTCCAACTAAGGAAAAGTTGTGCCTAATACACGTAAAGAGAAGGATTAGAACGTACCTACGGGCCCGAAGCTCGTCTTACGGGCACGATTTTCAGCTAGTTTGGCGAGATGGCCTGTTTCGGGTCGTCGGAAAATCTTTCGTCGATTTTCACAATTGAGTATTGTCCCTTGCTCCTCGCGATGTCCTCGTCGATATCTTATTCTTCACCCAAGCTTGAATCTCAGCCCAAAATACCCAATTTCAGATTTTTCATCAAGAACCCTAGGTTCTTCAATTCTCCAATTCGCCCCGATTGTCTCTGATTTCAATCCAATACCATGAATTAATGATGACTGTCGTAGAATCCCGCTCAAAACCCACCGATCCCCCAATGATTTGCTGGATTTTCAGTCGGAGGGGGTTTCGTAGAAAGGGTCGTCGGACGGGACAACTTCTGCGAGGGAGAGAGTGGGAGGATAGCGGATCAAGAGGAAGGTCGGCGTTGAGGGCGGATGACCGGACGACTATGTGGAGTGCGGTCGGACGGCGCTGCTGAAGGCGGTGGTTATGGCGGACGAGGTTGAGGAACGGTGGTGAAGGGTGTCGGGTGAGAAGGGTCTGAGTTTCTCTCTTCAGTTGTGCGTACTGAGGAAGAGGGAATTATTTTTTGTCTGTTTTCACAAAAATCAGTAATACCCCCTAAAAGTCTTTGGAAATCAAATAAAACCCCCTTCAGACTTGTTTGCACGAACACGTTTGTGTTCGAACGAACACAATGTTCTCAAACTTGTACCCACTTTTTTCAGTCCCCTTTTTTTGTTCCCACACGAACAACACTGGGGAAATTTTATTCATACGAACACTCTGGCAATCAAGCTCTTTTCCTCCTCCGATTTCTTGCTTGATCATCGTGGCTTGCCGTTTTGAGTTCCAAAACACCCCCGTGTGTCCCCGGATCATCGTTACATAAAAAAAATTCTCAACAAAGGTGGTGTGCACAAGAGATTCCGGCGGGGAGACCTCCGTGTACACCGTATGTATAGGATCAGGGATCGCACAGGAAGAGTGGGGTTGTGTGTAGGGAGAGAGTAAGGCAGTAGTAATGTCTGAGAGAGAGACAGAGGTTTGGCAGAGCTTCCGCGTATGGCAAGTGTGTTCTCCCCTTGTATGGAAAGGTTAACGTCCTATATATAGCAGAGAACGTGACCGTTGTAGTGTGGTTAATGCGCCCATTAATGGCGGCTTAATTAGCTTAACCATAACGGCACGTTCGTCCGAGTATATAGGGACCGTTACAGCACGTGGTGCGCGAATACCGGAACCGTTATGGGGTTGACCGGGTTTGACCGGATTGACCGGGTTTATGGAGCTCGTGCCATAAATCTCTCAAAAGCAGTTACTAAAGGTCGCGTGCGGGCTTGGCTCGCACGCGACAGGGCTTACTCTAGCCTCCAAACCACTAAGTCCCTACAAGTCCCGTGCAGTGGTATGCGAGGGCTCTGTCTCGCAGCCCCCACATGGATCAGCTCGGCTGGTGATCCAGTGTGTGTGGAGCACAATATGGTGTGCTGGATGGTTGCCACGTGGCCAAGATCTGTCAGCTCAGAAAGCACTATCTACATTAGCCCCCTTTCTGCGCGTGAAGACTCATAGCTGCATAGACTTCCATGCGCGGAAACCAACATACGCGTCGTTGCCACGCACCAATTCAAATACGGGTAAGTTCAGCCCCCATGCGTGCCATTATGACCTAAAACCCCTAGAGTCGTGCCGTCTGGCCTTTAGGGTTTTAGGCGTGACGTCAGCTTGTCCTGTGATTGCGCGATTCGACGGTGACGGTTGCGATTCGACTACTGAAAGGACGCAGCCCTTCATTGTTTTGGATAAATACTTTGTATCCCCCATTATTGCAAAGCATCACTTCTTTCTCTTAAAGTGAATGGTACCCGGAGATCTTCGAGAGCAGATTCAGATAATCAATCACCAGTTCAGAACTGCAAATCGTGTTCTTCAATTGTGCATATCCAAGCAGGCTTCAAGAAAACAAGGTTGGCCTTGTTCAATTTTGATTTAAGATACCAGTGTTTGCCTTGAACTGCGTTGAATCTGTAAACCCATGAAATTTGTGAAGAAGCTTTGATCTTTGAACCCACTTTTGCTTTAATCCTTCAACAATAAGAACTTCAGATGTGAGATTTTGCAACTCCCTGATTTCTGAAATTGATACCAAAAACTGTTCGTCTTTCTTTGCATAGATCTTGAATTTCAAAATTCAAACTGAAGTGTGGTATTTCTCCCCCCTTTTTTCTTGCTCTTCCGCAGGAATGGCCAAGATAAAAGGAACCAGACCTGTCAAGGAAGATGAAGAGATGCCCGACCTTCCGCAGGCCTTGTGGCGAAAAGCCCCCTATTTAGGCGGCAAAGATTTCTACCATGCGAGGGTTAAGGCGAAGAGGATGCCTGATCCTGTCCCGGTTGAGCGATTGCTGACACAGACTCGCCCAGCTAACTCAGCCTTGCTCGAGTTGATTGGTTCCGAGGATGTGGTTCGATTGGGAATCGAGAACGGGCACTTCCCTTACACTGCGATTTCTACCCAGGCGTTCGTCCAGAAATTGGACTATATGGATGAGTGGATTGACCACGTGTTGACCGATCATGCTGCGACTCTTGATGATGCCGGCGTATACTTCGCCGTTCGTGCTATGAAGGGTGCTGCCGTGAAGCTGGATCAGTCCATGCTTCTAGACCTTCTGTCCCGTTACTCACCTGCGACTCACACGTTCCATTTTACTGAGTTCGAGGCTGCCCCCACACTCGAGGACGTGCAAATGCTGTACGATCTTTCCCCCATGGGTGAAGTGGACCCTTTGAGTCCTTTGAGGACGTCTGCGGAGATTGCTTTATACACGCAGATGGAGGAATGCCTAGCAGAGGTAAAGAAAATCTCCACCCGGTGGACCACTACAAAGGCCCTTCCAAACTGGAAGTTGGTTGATACGTCTGCGAAGAACACCTGGAACAAATGGTTGCAGTACTTCTTTCGAGACTATGCGAACAGTAGCATCACAAAGAAGCTTCTGAGTGAGAACCCAGAGGCTGAGAATTATGTAGAGGGTAAAGGCTATCACTTGACCCTTTGTGCTTTTCTCTGTGCTTGGTTGTCGAGATACCTGATTGATGGTCACCCACATGATGGGGTCTTCTACCACGTTTTGCCACTTGCTGTGAGGCTCGCCCTTGGCCAGAGGGTCGCACTCGGACCCTTGGTCTTGGGCACGCTGTACTATAGGCTTGATCAACTGGTTCTGGCCATGAAAGAGTCGCGTGGCCGCCTCGATGTACTGAATTTTGTCAATATTTCCTTTTTGACAATGTGGGTTTTCGAGCGATGGCCATCCTATGCTCCAACTCCTCTCAAACTTGACAAGTGGTGTCCCCCAGGCGAGACCGAAGAGCGTAACAGCGGCAGGGCTGCGAGGTGGTTTGGAGCGAGCAACACCAAGTGCGTTTGGAGTTTGATATGCGACAAACGGAAAGAGTTTACTGCCAGGCCCTATGCCACACGCATTGAGAACGTGCGATGGTTTCCAAGGATGTACCCCTCTAAGGGTGTTGTCTTCTCAGAAGAGCTGCTCTTCGAAGAGGGATCGCATTTCCATGAGCGCTATCGCGAGTTCTTTTGCTGGTGTCTGCGAGGTTCCCTTCTTGCCCTCACAGAGCATATTCGTGAGCTCGCGCCAAGGTATGAAAAGATTACCGTGGACGTTGACCCCACTCGAGTTTCTTCCCAGTTCGGTTTTGATGCGGTGGCCCCATCAATCTGGCCCCAGTCCATTATCAGAGGGTGCTATAAGCGCTTGCTAACAAAGGAGTGCAAGACCGTCTTCATGAATAATCTTCCTTTTGAGCAGCCTGCAGGGACCCGCGAGGGTGGCTATTCCCAGAACTGGCTCGCATACTGGATTGCCCAGCAAACGAGGATTGAGACGCAGTCGGCCGCGCAGCCAAGTAGAGCTCCCTTGATCAAGAGAAATTCTTTTCCGTTTCGCCCCAATTGCAGCCTGAGCGAGTCTGAATATGGTTGCTACTCACTGTTGGATCGTGAGAACCATTTGTGTCCTGACATCATTCTGAAGGAGAAGGTCGCCGCAGTTAAGAAGGGCGACACGCATGTCGTTAGATACAGCAAGGCATTTGCTGAGGTAAGCAATTTCTTCGCGTGCGTTAAGCTTCTTGATTTTCTTATGCTAACGCCTTCATTCTGTACTGTTTGCTGTAGTGTCATGTGCGGAGATTCGCATCTGGTGATCGCTCCAAGTCATTGGTTAACACCATTGTTGCCACCAGAAGACAAAAGCAGTCGTTTCGGCTAGCATGGAGGATGGACCCTGAGGTCGAAACCAAGATTCGCGCAGTCATGAATGCTTTTGCTGACTCGCTGATAGATAATGCTCCGGCCTCGTCTCCTCCCGAAAATGATCCGTCCCCTCCAGCGACTGCGGCGCCGAAAGTGAAGAGACCCAGGCAGAAGGGAATTACGATTTCTTCCCCCAGAAGTACTCCAACCTCTCCTCCGGTGAGGTCCCTTTCTGTCAAGGACAAAGGCAAAGGTCGCATGCCTAGCAAAGTGCGGAAAGAGCTCGCAGTTGATACTTTCGTTCCATTCATCCAAGAGGAAGAAGGAGAGAGGCAGGAGCCCCGAGAAAGTGATGAAGAAGAAGAAACAACAGTTGTGATGCATGAGGAAGAATCAGGAGGTACTTCCGTCGCATTTCTCTTCCCATCATCGTAATTTTTTTTTTTATAATTCTTTCCAATCATATCTTCGCAGATGATGATGATGATGATGAGATCATCAGTGGCCTTTTGGCCAAGAGACAAAAGAGAGATACCCATTCTGGCATTCCAGACGATCCCATAAGCGAGGACGTTCTTGCTGAGTCCAGGAAGACAGCCGCGGAGGCTGCTGAAAGAAGGAGACAGCGGGAAGAGGAGGAGCTCGAGCGTGTGAGACAGCGGAGCCTCGAAGAGCAACATGTTGACGACTTAGTGCGTCCAGCTAGCGAGGAAGATGAGCTTCCCGAAGAAGTGGTTCCCCAGGCGGAGGAGGAGGATGCGGTTCCGGAAGAGGATGCAGCAGCCCTGGAGCAAGTCCAAGCGGACTTTGAGGAAATCGCAGGCGGCGATAAAGGTGAGATCTTCAATCTCGCAGTAACTTATAGAGATGTTATTGTGGGTGCGTTAAAGCATGGAGTGTCAAAGACTGACATTCGCCGTTGGCTAGTAGACAAGTGCGGAGAACCTTCAGGTAAATATTTAAGCGATATGCATGTGCTAGACCTGAGCAACTTGAAACAGGATCATGACTGGTTTCTTCGCATCCCAGGTCACGCTCCTTTTAAAGAATTGCTTAGTGAGGAGACACTAATAGGACATGGTTCCACGTCCTTAGTGTATGATGAAGATACCTCAATCCCACCTTCGCGTGGAGGTGCTTACTCTTAGCTTTAGTAAAGATAGCGAAATAACTTATAGCACAAGTTACCTCATATTATCGCATTTAATATCGCAGGCCATGCTGAGGAACCTGTGCTGGAGCAGAGAAGTCAGCCTTCTGTGTCCTATGTTCCGATTTCGAGCTCCCATACCGAGAAGCCCGTCGCAGCTGCTGAACACGCAAGTGAGCCTCTCGAGGACATCATCGAACTTTCCGATGATGCTGAAGCTGATGCTGTGCTAATGGATGAAGATGTCCATACTGGCGCTGAGGAAGTAAGGACAAGTGCTGCTAATGCTTTCGCATCTGAGAGCGTCCTTCGCCAAGCGGCTTCGGCTGTCATTTCGCCTCCGGCGATGACTGAGCCAGTGGCACCTATTCCTGCGTGGAGCTTTTGGGGCTCGCAGGTTGGGAATGCAGTCGCAGCTGGTGCGGCCTACACTCTTCCTCCTGACTATGAGAGGTTGGAGCTCGCAGCTGATAGGAGAGCTATGGAGCGAGGACAGTCTTCGACCACCCCGGCAGCGCGCATTCCTTCTCTTCATGAGATTCTGGAAGGAACTGGTAAGTAGAGCTTTACTGTTCGCACCTCGCATTATTCACTTGCGAGTTTGACATCATAACTTAGCTTTGACATCTCTTTAGGTTTGAAGCAAACCGATGTAGACTGGGTGGTTCGAATGCGCCTCACCTACCCCCAATCGTTTGTGAGATCTCTGGAGATAGGGCCCTTCGACAGGAGGCTGTTTCTTACTGAAGCCATTTGGATTTTGGAGCAGCTGTCTGCGGCTACGCCTGCGACCATTTCTGTCCAAAGTGCTGAATTGCTATGTGGCATGTGCCAAAATCTTCTTACCAAAGTCCAGGGCAGACTGGGTTTCAAATTTCTTATGAACAGAGTCACGCTGATTCGCGCAGCCGTAACTTTGAAACTTGGCCACCAGAATCTCGCAGCTGAGAAGCAGAAGGTGGAGCAGCAAAAGCAAAAGGTTGACGAAGCTCTGAAGCTCTATCATGAGATGAATGCCAGGTGCGAGCAACTAAAGCAAGAAGTGGAACAGGTAGAGAAGCTGAGCCATCAGTTCGAGCCCCAAGACTCCTTGATCAAGAATTTGCTTTGACTTTTCGAATTTTGAAAAATAACGAGGAAATAGCTGAAACATTAATGTAATGTTTGAAACATTTGCCATTTGGGTTCTTCATCCCAAAAAATGTGCTTTGCCGTGAGTCCTTACGACTGCTGGCTTCAACGCTTGTTTTTCGTTGATTCATGGAAACTTCAAGTTTTGAATCCTGAGTTTGCGCTTTGTGCTATAAAAATAGTTTCTAAGATCCACTTTATGAGGAATATTGCTCTTTATAATCATCATAAAGAAGATGGAGATGATATCTCATGTGTGTTCGAAGAATTATCTTCGTGTATTATGTTTGCAGGTCATGTTTCCGGCCGCCTCCTGGTGAGGTGCAGCGCCGAAGTGTCCGTGCTACCGTCTCGTAATGAACGGCGGAATTCTCCTCCAGCATCCCTGGAGGAGGATTTCTTGCCTCTTCGTTCTTGAACTCAGGAGGCTCGTCAATGTCCTTGTCTATCATGACAAGGAACCCATCACCAGAGGAATGACTGCTTCCCCTGTTTTGCACGGCGGCATGCGCCGGAACAGGAAGTTCCTCCGGTGCCTATCTTGATCAGACAGAGGCCTTTGTCACGCCTTGGGGTCGTGAACGTGCCGTTTCCCAGGTCTCGCTGCTAGGGACGTAGCGAATGACAAGTTGATCTCTTCGCGGCAGCATCCCTTTTGCTATAGATCTTTGGCCGTAGATCTGCGTATTGCATTGCGGGTGTTAGGACCGGTGGGTTCATCCTTTCTTAGTTAGGATTCCCTTAGTGTGTCTCTGCTGGCTTGTCAGCTACTTTTTGAATGTATTGTAAGCCATGTTGGCTGTGTAGTTAGATTTGAGCTTTTCGCTTGTAAGCTGCTATCTAGACAGATAAATTGTAAGTCTTTTCGACTCATAATGATGAATAGACATTTGTATTATCTGCTGTTTTGTTACAACAAAATACAACATCGCATGCGTTTTGGCATATTTCGCCAGGCATAATGCTACACATGTGTTTCGCTTTCGCTATCTGCCATATGAAGTCGCAGATGATTCGCTAGATCGTTCGAGATCGTATTTTTGCAGCTGTGCCACCTCGGCGGATGGGCTTGTGATCTGCTCTCAGATTCAAGTGCTATCATATCAGATAGAACTTTGTAGATCACTTTTAGGATCATTTTGCACAATATTGCTATCATAGCAGATAGGCTTTAGTAGATCAATTAAGATCGTTTTTTCGCATGAGTTGCTATCGTAACAGATAGGCTTTGGAAGATCAATTAAAATCGTTTTTTTTTTTTTTTTTCATAAGTTGCTATCGTAACAGATAGGCTTTGGAAGATCAATTAAGATCGTTTTTCCGCATGTGTTTCTATCGTAACAGATAGGCTTTTATGATCAATCAAGATCGCATTTGCATAAGTTGCTATCGTAACAGATAGGCTTTAAATGATCAATTAAGATCGCATTTGCATAGACTGCTATCGTAACAGATAGGCTTAGATGATCAATTAAGATCGCATTTGCAAAGGCTGCTATCGTAACAGATAGGCTTAGATGATCACTTAAGATCGCATTTGCATAGGCTGCTATCGTAACAGATAGGCTTAGATGATCAATTAAGATCGCATTTGCATAGGCTGCTATCGTAACAGATAGGCTTAGATGATCAATTAAGATCGCATTTGCATAGGCTGCTATCGTAACAGATAGGCTTAGATGATCAATTAAGATCGCATTTGCATAGGCTGCTATCGTAACAGATAGGCTTAGATGATCACTTAAGATCGCATTTGCATAGGCTGCTATCGTAACAGATAGGCTTAGATGATCAATTAATAATAAACTGAAATAAAGCAAAATTGACATCCAGAAATATGAAGTTTCTCATTTGGGAGAATTCTTTTATTATAACGCTCTCGTATGGGAGAGATGAGATTACAATCCTCTCATATGGGAGAGAAGCTTGTGTAAATCGCAGTCATACAAGACATTAGGCGACATTATAAAATGCATGAAATGAGAGAAGTCAGGGATAGTACTTCTTAATCCAGCGCATGTTGACTGAACTCGGGGTTGAGGTTGTGCCGTGCAAACTTCGTATGCTGTAGTATCCACTGTCAAAGACTTCTGTGACTTCGAAGGGGCCTTCCCAATTGGCTGCGAACTTCGGGTGAGTCGCTTCTCGCATGCAGTGGTCGGATGCGCGCAAGACCAAATCTCCGACTGCGAAATCTCTTCGCTGGACCGTCTTATTATAAGCGCGAGCGATTCTTTCTTGATACCGCTTGTTGGTCCTCTTAGCTTGTTCTCGCTTTTCTTCCAGCAAGACTAAGTCATGATCGCGTTGATTTTCATAGAGTGCATGGAAGGCCAGCCTTGCCGAATTGACTCTAACCTCCGCAGGTACCACGGCTTCGGCCCCATAGCATAGTAGGAACGGCAAGGCCCCCGTGGGTTTCCTTGTAGAGGTTCGGTAGGCCCACAGAGCTATACTTAGAGAGTCAGCCCACTTTTTGTGGTCATCTGCGACCATCTTGCTTAAAATCCTCAACAGCGTTTTGTTGGTCGCTTCGGCTTGTCCGTTCCCCTTCGGGTAGTAGGGAGTAGAACATATTTGCCTGATGCTGTACTCCGCTAACTTCGCAGCTACCTGGCGATTAACAAAGGGAGTACCGTTATCTGAAAGAATGGTGTTTGGGATTCCGAACCTGCATATAATGTTTCCTTGAATGAAGTTGACCACAGCTGGCGCATTTGCCGTCTTCAGTGGTATTGCCTCCACCCATTTGGTGAATAGCTCGGTTGCAGTGAGAATAAAATGATTCCCGTGTGACGTTGGTCGGATGGGACCGATGAAGTCTAGAGCCCATGTATGAAATGGCCATGGCGTCCCTAATTCATGTAGATCCACGGCGGGAGCGTGCACTAGGTTTCCTTTGAATTGGCATTCCTGGCAACGTCGTACTTTAGTGCGGCAATCGACTTCCATCGTGGGCCAGAAATATCCAATTGAGAGGAGCTGCCTGCACAATTTCGCACCTCCTTGGTGTTCCACCTGATAAGAAAGGTCCATGACTTCTTGTGCTTCTCTGCCGTCTAGACATCGCAGCAAGTTGCCCTCGTGACCTCTTCGCCAAAGCAGGTTTTCCTGTACTACGTATCGAGATGCCTTCCTTTTCAATTTCTCGTCTTCCCTTCTTGAGTCGGGCAGGGTGCCCTGGGTGAGATAATCAAAGAGCGGCTTCCTCCAATCTGTGTCATCGTCGGTTAGAGCGATGAGTAGAGAATCTTTGATTAGTGCGCAACTCTCGCACTTCCCTTGTATCAGGGCCGCGACTGTTGACATGTCTGGCCAATGAATACCATATCTTTGAGCCTTCCGGTAGATTGACACCTCGCTTTCTCCGCAAGCATGTTGGTGAATCTTTTCTAACAATAGTTGTCCCTCTTGCTCGGAAACGCATCGCATGAGTATTCCGCCAGGACCCTTGTAGTAAAGGGTGTTGTCATGTATACAGTATCCCTTGGTGAGTGCCCAGTTTTCGCTGCTTGTGCCTTCCGCAATAGCTTGTAGGATTGTTCTTCTCCAATCCGTGTCATCCATGTGCTCGTCGTCGCACGCATCTTCTGTCAATGCCGACGATGTTCGCACTTCAATGGAGATCTTTGCGGGACATTTGTCTGTGCTGACCTTAGATCCCAAGGTTGCGAGAGCGTCCGCATGCCTGTTGTCTGCTCGGGGCTTGTGCTCGTACCTCACATCGCAGAATTGCTGCACCAGCTTTTGTACTAGGGTACGGTAAGACAGGAGGTTGATCTCCTTCAAACCATACTCGCCCGAGGCTTGCTTAACGATCAAATTGGAGTCTCCCATGACCGTTAGGTTGCTTACTTCTAAAGCTTTCGCCGCACGGAGCCCTGCGATGAGAGCCTCATATTCCGCTTCGTTGTTTGTGACTGCGAAGTTGAGCTTTGCGGACATCTGTATGACCTCCCCATCTGGTTTGGTCAAGACTATCCCAATGCCTCCACCTTTCCTTGTTGACGAGCCGTCGAAGTGGAGGGTCCAATAGGGCACGTCGATTGCATAGATCTCAGGTCCTTCGAGCTCTTCCTCGATCACGGGCTCATGGCTGTTGTTGGGGAACTGTGCCAACAGATCCGCTACCGCCTGCGACTTGATCGCTCGCGGTCGCACGCATGTGATATCGTATTGAGAGATGGTCATGTACCATTTCGCCAATCTCCCGCCCGGAGTAGTGTGAGTTAGCAAATATCGTATAGGGTCGCTCTTGGTGACCACTACTACTTTGTGTGATGCAAAATAGTGTTTCAACTTCTCTATCACAACGAACAGGGCAAGAGAATGACGTTCGATGTCTGTGTACCTTGATTCAGCAGGATGCACAATGCGAGAGATGTAGTAGATAGGCCTCTCTTGGCCTTCGTGCTCCTGAGCCAAGAGCGCTCCTATAGATCTCCTTGTTGATGTCAGATATAGCAGAAGCGGTGATCCCAGTTGAGGTGCGATCATTATTTTTGAGGACGTCAGCAAATCCTTCAGCTTTTCGAATGCGGCTTCGTGCTTCGGAGCCCAGTTGTACGCGGCGTCCTTCTTGAGGAGAGCACTAAAACAGCAGGTGATTTCTGCAATCGCTGGGATGAATCTTCGCAGATATGATAGCTTTCCCAAGAATGTTTTCAAGGTACTCTGGTTATGAGGTGGCGTCATGCCAGTGATAGCTGACACTTTCGCAGGGTCTGGCTCGATTCCTTGGCGATGAACTACGCATCCCAAGAACTTCCCTGATGTTACCCCGAATGCGCATTTCATGGGATTCATCTTTAGCTGAAAGCATCTGCATCTATTGAACACCTTTCGTAGATCTGCGAGGTGGTCTGATTCGTGCTTGGATTTAACAACCAGGTCGTCCACATAGAATTCCACTTCTTTATGCATCATGTCGTGGAACAGAGCCATCATGGCCCGCTGATAGGTTGCACCCGCGTTTTTAAGACCAAACGGCATCACTGTGTAGTTGAACACCCCTACCGGAGTGATGAACGCAGTTTTCCGAGCATCTTCGGGATCCATCTTGATCTGGTTGTACCCGCTGAAGCCGTCCATGAAACTGAACATGCGATGGCCCGCTGTTGAATCGATAAGCAAATCGATGTTGGGCAGTGGGAAATCGTCCTTGGGGCAGAAGCGATTGAGGTCTCGGAAGTCCACGCAGATGCGGAGCTGTCCGTTCTTTTTCACCACTGGCACGATGTTGGCCAGCCATGTGGGATGATGATTCGGCTCTATGAATTTGGCATCCAGGAGTTTGACAATCTCCTGCTTGATTTTCACGTTAAGCTCCGGCCTGAAGCTCCTTGTGCTCTGCTTTACTGGCTTAGACCCTGGAATGATGTATAGGCGGTGCATAGTGATGCTTGTATCCAGACCTGGCATCTCATCATACTCCCATGCGAACACATCCTTGTATTCCGTTAGGAGCTGTAGCAGTCCTTGCTCCTCCTCGCTGGTGAGGTCCGCACTTAGAAAGACTGGCCTTTTCTTTTCCTCGTTCGGGCTGAGGAACACTTCCTTTAGCTCTTGCTTTTGTGGTCTGGGCCTGTCTTCCATGCATTCAGGTGCTTCTTTGAGTTTCTCGTCTGGAGCGCCCTGTATTGGCTTTTCCGTCAGCGCGATTTGCTCGATTTGATTGATTTGCTCAGGGATATCCCCATGCCCGTGTGAGGACATCCCCGCGCACCTTCATATGCGATAGCACTTCTTTCCATTGGCGTAGAAGCTCTCTATCTCTTTGCCTTCGGGGTCATGCTTTGCGATTCTCTTCAAAGTATACACATTCTTTCGATGGTATGCGATACGCGGCGCCTCTTCGCGTGTAGGCGGCTTTTCCTTGGCATCTTCCCTTGTCACCATTACGCCCGCAGGTGACTGGTCCTTGATGTCCTCCCATAGAGGCAAAGGAGTAGGGTTGAATGGTCCCGGTGTTTGCTCGTCCGCCATCTCGGTGAACCACACCGCCTCGCTGAGATTTGCTTCGTCCAGGTTGAATGGGTTTGTCGAAGCCGGTATCTCGACTATTCTGTCGTTCCAGATAGATTTCATAACCTGGTGAGCCGTTGAAGGAACTGCGTCGAAGCGATGAATCCAGGCTCGACCTATGATCATGTGGTACATGGTGTTCGCATCTATGACATAGAACTTTGCTGAGCACTTGATTCTGCCGATCTGAACGCCCAGGCGGATCCATCCGATCGTCATTCTAGAGTCGCTTCCGAATCCCATCAGCGGAGATGGACGCCTGACGATCTTGTGCTCGGGGATCCCTGCTAGCTTCAGTGTATGGAGCGAAACGACATTGACTGCTGCTCCTCCATTGACGAATGCTCGTTTGAACTCGACGCCATTGATGATGGCCGTTACGTACAGAGGCCTCTGGTGGCTCGCATCTGTCTTCTTATCGCTGGCAGAAAAGGTCATAATCTTTTCTGTAGAGCGAGACGCCCTGATGACTTTCCCGTTGGACACTACAAGATCCTCCTCGTAGTCCTCCGCTATTCTCAAGATCGCTTTCGTCATATCTGTCCGGCATTTCTCCGTGAAATTCATCTCGTCGAAGAATCTGCTGAAGCCGTGCGACCCTTTCATCCGGTCGGCACGTTCATCCTCCGTGTCCATGCTGTAGTCTTCGTCTTCATGGACCTCGGCAACGATGGGTAGACCATCCTCTGCGACTTCTTCCAAGTCAACGATCGAGATCATGGCGACCTCTTTGCCTTTCGAGCCCTGCTCCGCGTGAGCAGGAAGTGGGTTGTTGCGACATCCTTTCTGTGATCGCTGACGATCAGCTCGCCGTTCTTCATCTTCTGGTCGAATGCGAACCTGAGCTTTTTACATTCAGCCGTGGGGTGCATGACCTTGCCGTGGTACTCGCACCACTTAGGGTCCCTTACCGTCTCCTTGGAGGGTATCTTCTCGAGCGGCGGTAGGACACCGTCCTTACGCCACTGCCTGCAGAGGTCGCTTGCCTCCTCTACCGAGCATGGTAGGGGTGGTGCGTCGAAGTTTACAACCTTCGCTTGCTTCTGGGGTGAAACCGTATTAACCTCAGCTTCGCGTCCCCTCTTGTAACTGAATCTCCCGATCTTGTAGGTGGCGCCGCTCGAAGCTCGCTCCGGAGCGTTCTTCTTTTTCTGTCTCTCGACTATAGGCTCGATGTTCTTCGTGCATTCAATTAGCTTTGAAAACGTAGGTGTTTGCAAATTGATGAGCATACCTTTGTATTCATCCCGCATGCACTGCAGGCATATCTCTACGAGCGGGCTTTCGAGCATTGGGTCCTTGCATTCCAAAGACTTCGCCCTGAATTTCTTGATGAAAGTGATCCCGTCTTCCTCGCGCTTCTGATACATCCGCGAGAGATGGATCATGGTTACCTTTTCTTCCATCTGGAAGAACTTGGTGTAGAACTTCTGGACCATGTCGTCCCAAGTCTTCACGGATCCGGCTTCCAATGTTCGGTACCACTTGTACGCTACGTTCCCTAGGGATTTCGGGAACTCTCGCATCAGCAGTTTGGGATCAGCTCCGTACGGACCCATGACATCAATGAAACGCATGACATGCTCATGAGCGTTTCCGTTGACATCCTCGAACTTGTCCCATTTAGGAGCCTTGTACCCCGCCGGGTTAGGCATGAGATAGATCTCTCGTGGAATAGGTGGATCGTTGTCTAACTTCGGGATAATGGTATCCGCGAATGACTGATGAGCCAGAATAGTGTCCAAGCGCTTCTGCAGAGACGTCATGCATTCTGGAATGCTCCCATCGGTAGTTGACGGAGGGGTTGCCGCAGGCGGGGGCGACACATACGCCGTCGGAGGATTGGGAGCATACTGACTACTCGCATTCCCCCATATCGCCGTTGGAGGAGGCAAAGGGTACTGCAGAGTTGGGTTAGACGCCAAAGCCGAGGGCTGAGGAGTGTGAGCAGCGAGAGGCAACATCTGAGCCGTTAACCCCTGAATCGAAGGCATCTGCGTGGTCGCCGGTGGAGTCTGCAGATTGGGGTTGGGAGGTGTGGTTGACACTCCCAGTCCCGGAGCGGTAGGAGCTCCTCCTCCTTGAGGGACGGCGGCAGATGATGAAGGATTTGGCGCAAGGGTGCCCAGAACGGCCAAGATCCGTTCCAATTGCGCAGATTGAGCCTTGAGAGCTTTCGCCTGACTTTGGACAGTGGCATCCAAAGACTCTAGCGTCGGTGTCTCGCCGGGAGTGGTAGGAGTACGGCGGGTTTCCTCTCCTGAGGCGGTTTCGGTGGAAGGCGATCTGTTGCTGATATCATCCTCCTGAGACATGGTTGCTTTTGCTGGTAAGTTCACGTCGGGTTCACCAAAATGTGCACAAGAGATTCCGGCGGGGAGACCTCCGTGTACACCGTATGTATAGGATCAGGGATCGCACAGGAAGAGTGGGGTTGTGTGTAGGGAGAGAGTAAGGCAGTAGTAATGTCTGAGAGAGAGAGACAGAGGTTTGGCAGAGCTTCCGCGTATGGCAAGTGTGTTCTCCCCTTGTATGGAAAGGTTAACGTCCTATATATAGCAGAGAACGTGACCGTTGTAGTGTGGTTAATGCGCCCATTAATGGCGGCTTAATTAGCTTAACCATAATGGCACGTTCGTCCGAGTATATAGGGACCGTTACAGCACGTGGTGCGCGAATACCGGAACCGTTATGGGGTTGACCGGGTTTGACCGGGTTTATGGAGCTCGTGCCATAAATCTCTCAAAAGCAGTTACTAAAAGGTCGCGTGCGGGCTTGGCTCGCACGCGACAGGGCTTACTCTAGCCTCCAAACCACTAAGTCCCTACAGGTCCCGTGCAGTGGTATGCGAGGGCTCTGTTTCGCAGCCCCCACATGGATCAGCTCGGCTGGTGATCCAGTGTGTGTGGAACACAATATGGTGTGCTGGATGGTTGCCACGTGGCCAAGATCTGTCAGCTCAGAAAGCACTATCTACAGGTGGGAATTCTTCCATCCTTCTCATCATCGCGTACTAGCTAAAATTCCGCCATGCTTAACCGTGCAATGTCCATTTTTCGCGTTCAAACTCCGATGTGCGCATTTCAAATGTCACCGGAAAGCTCTTGAACTCACCGTTAAGCTCGCATATGTATCACTCCTCGACCTCGAGTGAATTTTCTTTTTTTATCTTCTTCCACATCAAAGTGTCTTTCTCGGTTCTCGTGCATTCTCGTGTTTGCGCGCATCAAGAAAGGGAGTCCGAATCGCGTCTTAACCTGTAACCCTGCAAAAGACTCAGTTCAAATGTGAGATCCTCTCTCTCTCACCTATCAGATAAGAAACTGTATTGAAAAACGCACACAACAGTATTTAAACACACTCTCTACACTAAAGCATAAAAATACGTTGGGTTGCCTCCCAACAAGCGCTTGTACTTTACAGTCGACGGCCCGACCCGGTTACCTCAAAGAGAATCAAGTAGTGGGAGTCGCATGGAGCCACTCAATGACTCCAATGAAATTCCCGTCCACATACGGATTTGCTCTCTGACCATAAACTTTGAAGCGACCCCCGTTTCCATATTCTACCTCAAGAGAACCCCACGAAGACTGTAGTGATCGTGTACGGGCCACTCCATCTAGACTTTAACTTGCCTGGAAACAACTTCAACCTGGCGTTGAAGATCAGCACCTTCTGTCCCACTCGGAAATCTCGCGGAATGATGTGCTTGTCATGCCATTGCTTGGTTCTTTCTTTGTAAATATTGGCACTCTGATATGCCATCAACCGAAATTCTTCCAACTCAAGTAATGCCCGTTTCCTTTTCTCACCCGAGAGCTTAGCGTCCAAGTTGATCCTCTTTAACGCCCAAAACGCCTTGTGCTCAAGTTCCACCGGGAGATGGAAGGACTTCCCGAAAACTAGTTGGTAGGGAGACATGCCTAAGGGAGTTTTGTAAGCTATACGGTATGCTCAAAGACTGTCATCCAAGTGTAGGGACCAATTTTCGCGTCCTGGGTTGACCGTCTTCACTAGAATACCCTTGATCTCTCGGTTAAACACTTCAGCTTGCCCATTAGATTGTGGATGGTATGCCAAGGATATCTTATGAGTCTTAACTCCATATTTTCTCAAGACGTTGGCGAAGACTTTGTTCACGAAATGTGATCCCTCATCACTGATAATGGCCCTTGATGTCCCAAACCGCGTGAAGATATTCTTGCGCACAAACTTCTCAACAGTCGCGCCATCGTTCTTTGGACATGCCAAAGCCTCCACCCACTTGGTAACATAATCAACTGCTAACAGAATATAGAGATTACCAAGAGAATAGGGGAATGGCCCCATGAAATCAATGCCCCAAACATCAAATGGCTCTACCTCCAACACAAAATTTTGAGGAATCTCATTTCGGTTGGAAATATTGCTAGTTCGCTGACACTGGTCACACTGCTGCACAAATAGATGAGCATCCTTATGCTATGTAGGCCAAAAGAAACCACTTTGAAGTACCTTTGCCACTGTGCGTGATTTGCCGAAGTGACCCCCACAATTCAACTCGTGGCAATGTTTGAGAATCTCCAAAGTGTCTGGTTCCGCTACACACCGTCGCAATACGTTATCTGCTCCCAGCTTGAATAGATAAAGATCATCCCAGAAATACTGTCGTGCATCTGTAAAAAAAAAATTTCTCTGGTGGGAGGACATGTCTTTGGGGAATATGTTGAGTGCCTTGAAGTTTTCCAAGTCAGCAAACCAAGGCACCGCTGCAACCACTACCATAATTTGCTCGTCTGGAAACTCTTATTTGATTGGCACCACCTCGCAATTTTCATTCTCCAAACGTGATAAATGGTCAGCCACTACATTTTCAGCCCTTTCTTTTCCTTTATATCTATGTCAAATTCTTGCATCAACAATACCCACCGGATCAATCTTGGCTTGGCATCTTTCTTGGTGAGTAAATACTTGAGGGCCGCATGATCAGTAAAGATGGTCACCTGAGTACCCACAAGATATGGCCGAAACTTGTCTAATGCAAAGATAATAGTTAGAATTTATTTCTTAGTGGTCGCGTAATTTTGCCTGAGCATTGTTCAAAGTCCTGCTTGCATAGTAGATGACATGAGCCACATTTTCTTTTCGCTGTCCCAGCACTGCTCCCACCGCATGATCACTAGCATCACACATGAGCTCAAACGGTGAAGTCCAGCCTGGGGTGGTGATGATGGGCGCGCTAATCACCTTATCCTTGAGCAAATTAAAAGCTGACTTGCACTTTGCATTGAAATCAAATACCGCATCCTTCTCGACCAATCCAGATAAAGGCTTCGTGATCTTTGAGAATTCTATGATAAATCGCCTGTAGAACCCTGCATGTCCCAAGAAACTCCTTACCCCTTTGATAGAAGTAGGGTATGGAAGCTTCTCAATGACTTCAATCTTTGCCCTGTCTACTTCTAGACCTTTGAAAGAACTTTTGTGCCCCATAACTATGCCCTTAGTCACCATGAAGTGACACTTCTCCCAGTTTAGCACTAGGTTGGTGTCAATACATCTATCAAGAACCCGGGCCAGCTGTTGCGAACAGTCATCAAAACCATCACCATAAAGCGAAAAATCATCTATGAATACCTCAAAATTTTGCTCCATCAAGTCTGAGAAGATCGACATCGTGCACCTCTGGAAAGTAGCAGGTGCATTGCATAACCCGATGGGCATGCGTCTGAAAGCAAAGGTCGCATAGGGACAAGTGAATGTCGTCTTCTCTTGGTATGCTGGCTCAATAGCAATTTGGTTGTACCCGGAGTACCCATCCAAAAAGCAATAATGAGAATGATGTGCCAGCCTGTCTAACATCTGATCAACGAATGGAAGGGGGAAGTGATCCTTTAAAGTGGCATCATTGAGTTTGCGGTAATCCATGCAGACTATCCACCCAGTAACAATACGTGTAGCAATCTGATAACCTTTTCCCCCTTCCACCACAGTAATACCTCCCTTCTTAGGGACACACTGCACCGGGCTAGTCCATATGCTGTCAGATATCGGGTAGATGATTCCAACTTCCAACCATTTAAGCACCTCTTTCTTCATTTTCATTATAAAAGTGAGTCTTACAACACCGATTGGGCAAATTTGCAAACTCTAACGAAAGGTTTACGGGGTTAACACCTGGGTTGGGGAATGGCTTGCTTGTGCTTGCTTCCGAGGGTTCGGTGAGCATATCCCGTGATTTCGAGCATAATGTCGATTTTCGGTTAGAAGCTGGTCTTGAAATCAAAGAATTGGCTACAACACCGTGTTTTTGGAAATAATGGCGATTTCCCTTCATAAGCGGGTCTCGACATCAAACAAGTCGATGAAAACCCGTGATTTCGAACATTGAAATTGAACTACCGGCTTCTTGTCCTCCATGAGCCGGATCTTGTGCTGGAAAACTGTGGGGTTGATCCCCTTGATATCTGCTATGGTCCATCCCATAGCTGTTTTCTGTTCCTGCAACACTTTCAGCAATTGTTCCTCCTGTTCCCTGTCCAAACAAGAAGACACAATAATAGAAAAAGTATCATTAGATCCAAGATATAAATATTTCAAATGTGCAGGTAGAGTTTTCAATTATAAAGTAGGAGCAATATCAAGGGAAGTAATATGAGTCTTCCTGCTTCACTCATTAAAGAGGGGTAGGGGCTGGCGCCAATGAGGCTCCATGGCCTGCTCTTTTTCGCTAGAGTCAAGCAGAGCAAGCTCCTCATATAGTCTCCCCAATAAAATGTCTTCCTCCTCATCTGGTGTGTATGCCTCCACACCAAAACACTGCTCACTCACCGCATAGGCGGGAAATTTCAGAGCTTCAAAGACATTGAAGGCCACCTTTTCATCATTGATCCTCATCGTCAACTCTCCGTTAGGCACATCAATTATAGTACTTCCCGTGGCTAGGAATGGACGACCCAGGATAAGGGGGACATCATCGTCGGCCTCCATGTCTAGGATCACAAAGTCAGTTGGGAAGATAAGTCCCTCAACTCTTACTGGTACATCTTCCAAGACGCCCCTTGGACGTTTAATAGTGCGCTCTGCCATCTGTAAGCACATTCTTGTCGGTTTCGGTTCTCCCACCCCAAGCTGCTCAAAAACGGATGTGGGCCTTAGGTTAATGCTTGTGGCAAGATCACATAATGCCCTACCATGAAAGGCGTCTCCCAATGTCACAGGAATGATGAAATCAACCGGATCTTTCATCTTCTTTGGTAACGCTTTTTGAACAACGGCGCTACACTCTTCATTTAGAGTCACGGTTTCAAATTCATCCATGCGCCTCCTATTAGAAAGGAAGTCCTTGAGAAATTTTGCATATTTGGGCATTTGTGAAATTGCCTCCCCAAAGGGGATATTTATATGCAACTTCTTGAAGATATCCGCAAACTTCTTGAAGTTCTTCGCATCCTCTTGACTCTTCAATCTCTGCGGATATGGCACACTCACACTATATTCTTCCTTTGGCTTCTGCTTCTCATCCGACTTCCTCACCGTGTCCTTTGATTGGGGACTCACGGTAGGCACGGGAATCTCATCCAAAGCCTTTTTAGTGGCCTTTGTTGCCTCAGCCCGCGCATGGGTAGGATATGGAGGATCCTGAGTGGTGGTCCCACTGCGAGTAGTAATAGCCTTCAATTGCTCAGGCGGAGTAACTTTGTTAGAAGGTAACATGCCAGGTGGAAGTCGAGTATTTTGATTGGCTATCTGGCCAATGTGTGTCTCATGGCTCTTCATTGTGGCTTCCATGGCGACAATATTACTCTCTATCTTATCTTGACTAGCTAACAGTTTCCTCAGCAATGGGTTTGTCTCTTGTTCTTATGATTGTGGAGCCTGCTGTTGTGGAACCTGTCTTTGAGCTTGGTATGGAACATTTGGCCTTTGACCTAGTGCATATAATCCACTGTTTGGATTGGCATAGCTCAAATTGGGGTTGTTGCAGTTATTAGCAAAGTTTTAAAAACCGGACCGACCATCGAACCGGCGAGGCACCGGTTCATGGTCGGACTGGTGGTCGGACCGGTTCAATCGCACATTTATTTAAGAATATATTTCTTATACAAAAATAATAAACATAATAAAAATTAGTCAAAATTATACTTGAATGTTTTAATTTGAAACTTATTTAGCGTTATAATATATTTATAATACAAGCTATGCTTAAAAATATGAACATACACACAAAATAACTAAATTATAGTTATTAACAATATATATTGATGAAAGATAACTAACATAATTACACCCACAAGTAGTACAAAATAAACATTTGATGAAAGAACATCTTGCCTCTATATAATTTCGAATGTATACTTATATTTGCGAAAGATAAATATTTTTGAACATTTGATATACTAGTTGATAAAAAAATTATATTTTTGTAAATTGATGTTTACTATGGTTTGGAATCAATAAACATATTGTAAATTGATTTTTACTATAGTTTTTGTTTTTTTGGTAGGAGAGAAGTTTATTTCATCGTCACAATTCACAACCACATTTTATAAAATTAAAACATGTAACATTACAAAATAGTTATTTAAATATATTATTAAGTCCATATATTAAAAATATTAAGAAACGTTCATATAAAATTTAGTCTTTTTCTCAAAAAAAAAAAATAGTCTTTCTCTCAACCTCCCGCGAAAATTGAAATTAGTTAGTAAATATTGTGTAAAGTCAACAAATTGCCTAAATAGTTGTAATCCTTAATTCATGGAATACAAGTAGATTTACCAAAGAAAATGGAATACAAGTAGATATCCCTGATCTTGTGGTTTAGATAAGCACATTCTCTCCCTCTATCTCCGTTTATCTCTCCAATTTTCTTCCAACGTCTTTCAATCTTTCTCCATATTATCACGTCTCTCTCTCTTTCTCTGTAACTTCTCACAGTCTCTCCCAAATGCCGTTCGGCTCTCTCTCTCTCTCTCTCTCTCTCTCTCTCTCTCTCCTATCACCCTTCAACTGTTCATCATCTCTCTCTTACTCTCCAAACATCTTAATCTCTCTTTGTTGTCGAATCGATCGAACTTGAATGACTAGCCATTGATCTCATCCAAATACACCGGAATTGACAGTTTCTGCTACATCTAGACCACGTCGTTTAACTGTAGGGTTTTGATTCATGGATCGCGCAACGGAAGCATAATCAAACAAATAGCCATGCAAAACCCTCCAAGGATCACAAGTCTAGATGCATAACGATAGTAAAGGTAAGAAATCATAAACACACCTTTGGGTTCTCCTTGATGACTTCAAACGCGAATAGTGTCACGTTCTCTATAGTTGATCCACGCCTAGAGTTGCTCCTAGATCTCCCAAACTCCTTGGTGCTAGCCCGGAATAAGAAGAGGGTGAAGGAATCACGCAAAACGAGACAAAAAGAGGGGCTCGGCCCTCTTTTGGCCGACGGGGTGAGGGGGCGGCGGCAAGGGACGGGTTCGGACCTTGTTGCTTGCTCTCTCTCTCCTTTGTTCTCTCCCACTCTAGTTATGATCACTAATGAGCATAAGTTATATGGAAGGAAGGAAGGAGGGTCCTTTATATAGTCCAACAACTCCTTGTTAACTACCTAAAGGACTTATTCTAGTCCTACTAGAATTCAATTTAGTCCCTTCCTTGCAAATTAGTCCCTACTAAGTTTGCAAGGGTTTGCAAAGTGATCCTTCTAATTAATTAATCCAATTAATTAATTCCCAAATCTAGTACAACTCTATATAGCGTGTGACCCCATAGGTTCTATCTAGTTGGTAGCAACTATTTGCTAATATGGAGCGGTTTCTAGCAAAACATCCATTCTAGCCAACTAATAGAATAGTCATCTAGACAACCTTGTACAAGTAATTGTCTCATCCCTTTGCCTCCATATCCGGATTGGACACGATACATACAAGTCACACTCGTATATCCAATCCCTAGTTTCTCGATCCATGGAGTAGCCTTATTCGTGCAAATAACATCAATATCCTATATTGATTTATTTGAGTCTGGCCAGACATTCTATACGCACTATCCTTCGAGTGGCCTAGGATATTTGCTCACGTTATGTGGGAGGGGCAAATCCTCTCTACGTCCACTACGATCTCTAAGCTTGCTTCTCATTGTATCCAGTACGCGCCTTTATAACTACCCAGTTACGGTGTAGCGTTTAACGCTACCAAGATCACAATAATCCACAACTAGAATATCTAGTGACTTCAAGTCTAAGGATGACAATACCATTGCACCGCGAGAAGCACTTGTGACTCAACATAACTTGTATGTAGCCTTCTCGGTGATGGGTCAATCCAGTGCAACATACCGTAATGCACACCTATGTGTTGGATCGTGATATCTCCATATCAATCCAACCCCATACTAGTCTATAGATGATTGTCCCATTTAATCATTATACTTGACTAGGGATATTTAAGATAAACAACACAATTGTAAATCTAAGGACTTCATTATATTAAATATCCAATAAATAATAAATGAATTTTCTAGCCATATACATATTCATACTAAACTAGATTGCCTCTAGGGCATCTATTCCAACAGTCTCCCACTTGCACTAGAGCCAATCTGGCGCATCTCGTATGCCCATACTCCTAGTGTGCCCTTCATGCTTCCACTGGGTGAGAGGCTTCGTGAGCGGGTCTGACAGATTATCATCTGTAGGAATCTTGCATATCCGAACGTCTCCTCTATCGATAATATCTCGAATCAGATGAAACTTCCTGAGCACGTGCTTGGACTTCTGGTGCGATCTGGGTTCCTTTGATTGCGCGATCGCCCCAGTGTTGTCACAGAACAACTCCACTGGATCCGCAATGCTAGGGACCACACCAAGTTCAGAAACAAACTTTCTGATCCAAACAGCCTCCTTTGCTGCGCCATTTGCAGCAATGTACTCAGCCTCTGTTGTAGAATCAGCTACCGTCTCTTTCTTGGAACTCTTCCAGCTCACCGCTGCTCCATTCAAGCAAAACACATATCCCGACTGTGATCTAAAGTCATCTCTGTCGGTTTGGAAGCTTGCATCAGTGTAACCACTTACACGCAACTCTTCCTCACCGCCAAACATCAAGAAAGCATCCTTAGTTCTTCTCAAGTACTTTAGGATGTTCTTGACAGCAATCCAGTGACTCTCACCCGGATTGGATTGGTATCTGCTTGTCATACTCAAGGCATATGACACATCTGGCCTAGTACATAACATGGCGTACATGATAGATCCTATGGCCGAGGCATAGGGAATCTTACTCATGCGTTCCTTCTCAATCTCATTGGAAGGACAACCACTCTTCGAAAGAGTGATCCCATGTGACATGGGCAAGAATCCCTTCTTGGAATCTTGCATGTTGAACCATTTCAACACCTTGTCAATATATGTACTTTGACTTAGGCCTAGCAACCTCTTAGATCTATCTCTATAGATCTTTATACCGAGTATATAGGCTGCTTCCCCTAAGTCCTTCATTGAGAAACACTTTCCTAGCCAATCTTTGACAGATTGCAGCATGGGAATGTCGTTTCCAATGAGTAGTATGTCATCCACATACAAGACCAGAAAAGCTAAAGAGCTCCCACTAACCTTCTTGTAGACACAATACTCATCTTCGTTTCTGATGAAGCCAAACTCTTTGACCACTTCATCAAAACGTCGATTCCAACTCCTAGAAGCTTGCTTCAATCCATAAATGGATCGTTGCAGTTTACAGACTTCGTTGGCTTGCTTTGGATCCTCAAAACCCTCCGGCTGTATCATATACACGTCCTCGAGGAGATTCCCATAAAGGAATGCTGTTTTGACATCCATCTTCCAAATCTCATAGTCGTAGTATGCTGCAATTGCAAGTAGGATTCGGATGGATTTGGTCATAGCGACTGGTGAAAAGGTTTCATCATAGTCAATACCATGAATCTGTCTGAATCCTTTAGCCACCAATCGGCCCTTATAGGTAATCACATTACCATCCATGTCGATCTTCTTTTTGAAGACCCACTTGCACCCTATGGGCCGCGCCCCATCAGGTGGTTCCACCAAAGTCCATACTTTGTTGGTATACATGGATTCCATCTCGGATCTCATGGCCTCAAGCCACTTCTGTGAGTTTGGGCCATTCATGGCCTCCTCATAGGTAGTAGGCTCATCATCTATGAGCATCGTGTCGCCGGAATCAGTTACGAGAAGTCCGTACCTCTCGGGTTCCTGGCGCACTCTACTAGATCTACGAAGCTCTTGTGTTACCTGAACAGGTGGCTCCACAATTGCTTGTGATTCCTGTTCATGTTCCATAATCGGTTCAGTGATTTGTGGTTCTTGAACTTCTTCAAGCTCTACATTCCTCCCACTTGCTTCTTTAGAGACAAACTCTCTTTCTAGAAACACGCCGGTCCGAGCAACAAACACTTTATTCTCGGTTGGATTGTAGAAGTAGTATCCCTTAGTTTCCTTAGGGTACCCCACAAATTTACACTTATCCGATTTAGGCCCTAGCTTGTCTGATTGTAAACGTTTTACATAGACATCGCAGCCCCAAATCCTCATGAACGACAGTGTGGGACGCCTCCCACTCCACATCTCATATGGTGTCTTCATGACTGATTTAGATGGAACACGGTTAATGGTGAAAGCTGCACTTAATAGAGCGTAGCCCCAAAATGATAATGGAAGATCGGTTTGACACATCATAGACCGAACCATATCCAATAGGGTTCGATTCCTCCTCTCGGACACGCCATTCCATTGTGGCGTTCCGGGTGGAGTGAGTTGGGATACGATCCCACACTCTCTAAGATAGTCGTCAAACTCTTGGCTCAAGTACTCTCCTCCACGATCCGATCGTAGAGCCTTGATACTTTTGCCAAGTTGCTTCTCTACTTCATTCTTGAATTCCATGAATACTTCAAAGGATTCGGATTTTGCCCTCATAAGGTACACAAATCCATATCTACTGTAATCATCAGTAAATGTAATGAAGTAGACATAACCACCCCTGGCAGGTGTGGCAAATGGCCCACACACATCGGTATGTATGAGCGCCAATTGCTCACTAGTCCTCTCACCTTTCTTATTGAAAGGGGACTTTGTCATTTTTCCTAATAAACAAGCCTCACATGTCTCATATGATTCAAAATCAAATGAGTCTAGTAATCCATCCTTATGGAGTCTAGATACACGTTTCTCATTTATGTGGTCTAAACGACAATGCCATAAATAAGCAGGATTTAAATCATTTATTTTAATCCGCTTGGTATTAATGTTGTAGACAGGATTGCTTAGATCAAGGACATAAAGTCCATTAAATAACTGCGCACTAAAATAGTGAATATTATTCAAATAAAAGGAACAACAATTGTTCTTTATTGAAATAATAAAACCTTCCTTGTCCAAACAAGAAAAAGAAATAATGTTTCTGCTCATAGCAGGCACAAAATAGCAATTATTTAATTCTAAAGTTAATCCTGAAGGCAGAGATAGCTCGCACACGCCTATGGCCAACGCAGCAACCTTTGCTCCATTCCCAACGCGCAGATCTACCTCCCCTTTAGCCAATCTTTTACTTCTCTTTAGATCCTGCATATTTCAACAAATATGAGATCCACATCCAGTATCTAATACCCAAGATGTAGAGACAGTTAAATTGACATCTACAACAAAAATACCTGGTGGTGGTGGAATCACTATTCCAAGCCTCTTGTCCTCCAGATATTTTGGGCAGTTCCTCCTCCAGTGTCCAGGCTGACTGCAGTAGTGACACTCACCCTTAGTCACGACCTTGGCAATGCCACCAACAGGCTTAAGGGCTTGTTCCTTGGTCTTGGCAACTGACTTGCCTTTGCCCTTGGAGGAAGAGGCAAACTTTTTTGCCCTTTCCTTTATGCACCATCATAATGGCCTTGCCCTTACCCTTGTTGATGCTCTGTTCAGCCGTCCTCAGCATGTTGAGTAAATCTGGCAGTGGTTTAACGATCTCGTTCATGTTATAGTTCATAATGAACTGTCCATAACTCTCAAGAAACGATTGCAACACGAGATCGGTTGCCAACTCTTGGCCGACCGGGAACCTGAGCCGGGCGAGATTCTCCAAGTACCCTATCATTCGGAGTACATGGGGTCCCACCGGGTTCCCTTCTGCCAGATGACATTTGAACAGTGCCTTTGAGACCTCATACCTCTCTACCCTCGCCTGCTCTTGGAAGAGCTGCTTTAGATGTTCGATCATATCGACAGCATTCGTGTTCTCATGTTGCTTCTGAAGCTCAGAGGTCATGGTGCAAAGCATTAAGCAGGCCGCATCATTAGCGTCATCAACACGCTTTTTTGATACGCCTTTAAGGCAGCAGGTGTCTGATTCTCTGAACCTTCTGGAACATGCTCCTCTATTGCGTACAGTTTCTTCTCTTGCTTGAGAACAATTCTCAAGTTTCTGTACCAATCAAGAAAGTTGGTTCCAGAGAGCTTGTCCTTCTCAAGGACAGATCGTAGGGAATGTTGTGAACTCGATGAGTTGTTTGCCATTTGGAATTCCACAAAAAGGAAAATACGCAAGTTTTAGTATTTGTGAATTTTTTGACTATATTTAATAATGGCTAGTTTATTAAATATAGCTCCAACTATTTTTCTACGGATTAAACCCTCAAGATATTAATGCGGAAAATATCCTTATATTTTCTAGTGGGCCAAGATCCATCCTTTCATCTCCTTATGAGCTTGCTTTGGCAAGTCACCCATACTTTGACTACTTTTAGGTAGGAACAATTTCCAATTGCATCCCATATGCAACTCTTGGTTCAATCGGGCAAATAACTCCTTATTTATCCATCCATATGGATAATCCCAATTGATTGCCTCTAGGTTTCTTAATCAAATTAATAGCCTAGTTGTGTTCAACCTCTTATCTAAACAATTGCACATTGTTACGTGCCATCGCATTCCATCATTATGAACCAAGTCGCCATGCTTTGGCATGCACGAACTTGATAAATAATGATGATAATGAGTGTTTAAATAACGAGAAGGCAAGAACACAATATTTAAATTTTGAGGGATTTTATATTCAATTTTAATTATGTTGTTGATCAATATCAACTAATCTATCTATTTGAGTTTGGGCACAACTCCAAATAATAGATCCGGGTTGTCTAATTATCTTATTATCCTAATTTCATGCATCATCCATACACCAACCACACAAATAATAAGACAATAAATAAACAACCACAAAACAGAAATTAAACGTGATGTGGATATGGCCTTTTCTAGACTAAGATAATTCCAAGCCAATGGAATTATCTATGAACCCTAAGCAAACACATCTCCATGCGTCTTGGTCTTTTGGTCCATCCTTCATAGTCATGTGGGATACTCCATGCTCCATGCTCCATCTTTTGTGGCTTCTTTGGCTTTGAGCTTCTTTTCTCCAATCTTGGCTAACAATCTACTTTATCTAGCACTAGCTAATATCTATACTAAATAAAATAAATCTCACAAGTTGAGAAAAAAAAATGGCACGCAGGCCATAAAACCCTAATTAATTATTACAATTAATTGATCAGCTCGCAGGCCGTAAAACCAAACCACAAAATTAAACATCCACATCAAACCACATCCTAAGGCCATATCCAATCACCATGCGATTTGCACATAAACAGTTAAAATCCAATTTTAACGCGCTTGGTCAATTTTAATTGATTTTAGGATTTCTAGGGTTAAAACGGTCCATGGGCCTGTAGGGTTTTGATTCATGGATCGCGCAAACGGAAGCATAATCAAACAAACAACCATGCAAAACCCTCCAAGGATCACAAGTCTAGATGCATAACGATAGTGAAGGTAAGAAATCATAAACACACCTTTGGGTTCTCCTTGATGACCTTAAACGCGAATAGTGTCACGTTCTCTATAGTTGATCCACGCCTAGAGTTGATCCTAGATCTCCAATCTCCTTGGTGCTAGCCCGGAATGAGAGGAGGGTGAAGGAATCACGCAAAACGAGGCAAAAGAAGGGGCTCGGCCCTCTTTTGGCGTCGGGGACGAGGGGCGGCGGCAAGGGATGCGTCGGCCTCCTTGTTGCTTGCTCTCTCTCTCCTTTGTTCTCTCCCACTCTTGTTATGTTCTTTCTAGAGCATAAGTTATAAGGAAGGAAGGAAGGAGGGTCCTTTATATAGTCCAACAACTCCTTGTTAACTACCTAAAGGACTTATTCTAGTCCAACTAGAATACAATTTAGTCCCTTCCTTGCAAATTAGTCCCTACTAAGTTTGCAAGGGTTTGCAAAGTGATCCTTCTAATTAATTAATCCAATTAATTAATTCCCAAATCTAGTACAACTCTATATAGCGTGTGACCCCATAGGTTCTATCTAGTTGGTAGCAACTCCTTGCTAATATGGAGCGATTTCTAGCAAAACATCCATTCTAGCCAACTAATAGAATAGTCATCTAGACAACCTTGTACAAGTAATTGTCTCATCCCTTTGCCTCCATATCCGGATTGGACACGAGACATACAAGTCACACTCGTATATCCAATCCCTAGTTTCTCGATCCATGGAATAGCCTTATTCGTGCAAATAACATCAATATCCCATATTGATTTATTTGAGTCTGGCCAGACATTCTAGAAGCACTATCCTTCGAGTGGCCTAGGATATTTGCTCCCGTTATGTGGGAGGGGCAAATCCTCTCTACGTCCACTACGATCTCTAAGCTTGCTTCTCATTGTATCCAGTACACGCCTTTATAACTACCCAGTTACGGTGTAGCGTTTAACGCTACCAAGATCACAATGATCCACAACTAGAATATCTAGTGAATTCAAGTCTAAGGATGACAATACCATTGTACCCGAGAAGCACTTGTGACTCAACATAACATGTATGTAGCCTTCTCGGTGATGGGTCAATCCAGTGCAACATTCCGTAATGCACACCTATGTGTTGGATCGTGATATCTCCATATCAATCCAACCCCATACTAGTCTATAGATGATTGTCCCATTAATCATTATATTTTACTGGGGATATTTAAGATAAACAACACGATTGTAAATCTATGGACTTCATTATATTAAATATCCAATAAATAATAAATGAATTTTCTAGCCAATTACAAATTCATACTAAACTAGATTGCCTCTAGGGCATCTATTCCAACAGTCTCCCACTTGAACTAGAGCCAATCTGGCGCATCTCGTATGCCCATACTCCTAGTGTGCCCTTCATGCTTCCACTGCGTGAGAGGATTCATGAGTGGGTCTGACAGATTATCATCTGTAGGAATCTTGCATATCCGAACGTCTCCTCTATCGATAATATCTCGAATCAGATGAAACTTCCTGAGCACATGCTTGGACTTCTGGTGCGATCTAGGTTCCTTTGATTGCGCGATCGCCCCAGTGTTGTCACAGAACAACTCCACTGGATCCGCAATGCTAGGGACCACACCAAGTTCAGAAACAAACTTTCTGATCCAAACAGCCTCCTTTGCTGCGCCATTTGCAGCAATGTACTCAGCCTCTGTTGTAGAATAAGCCACCGTCTCTTGCTTGGAACTCTTCCAGCTCACCGCTGCTCCATTCAGGCAAAACACATATCCCGACTGTGATCTAAAGTCATCTCTATCGGTTTGGAAGCTTGCATCAGTGTAACCCCTTACACGCAACTCTTCCTCACCGCCAAATATCAAGAAGGCATCCTTAGTTCTTCTCAAGTACTTTAGGATGTTCTTGACAGCAATCCAGTGACTCTCACCCGGATTGGATTGGTATCTGCTTGTCATACTCAAGGCATATGACACATATGGTCTAGTACATAACATGGCGTACATGATAGATCCTATGGCCGAGGCATAGGGAATCCTACTCATGCGTTCCTTCTCAATCTCATTGGAAGGACAACCACTCTTCGAAAGAGTGATTCCATGTGACATGGGCAAGAATCCCTTCTTGGAATCTTGCATGTTGAACCGTTTCAACACCTTGTCAATATATGTACTTTGACTCAGGCCTAGCAACCTCTTAGATCTATCTCTATAGATCTTTATACCGAGTATATAGGCTGCTTCCCCTAAGTCCTTCATTGAGAAACACTTTCCTAGCCAATCTTTCACAGATTGCAGCATGGGAATGTCGTTTCCAATGAGTAGTATGTCATCCACATACAAGACCAGAAAAGCTACAGAGCTCCCACTAACCTTCTTGTAGACACAAGACTCATCTTCGTTTCTGATGAAGCCAAACTCTTTGACCACTTCATCAAAACGTCGATTCCAACTCCTAGAAGCTTGCTTCAATCCATAAATGGATCGTTGCAGCTTACAGACTTTGTTGGCTTGCTTTGAATCCTCAAAACCCTCCGGCTGTATCATATACACGTCCTCGAGGAGATTCCCATAAAGGAATGCTGTTTTGACATCCATCTGCCAAATCTCATAGTCGTAGTATGCTGCAATTGCAAGTAGGATTCGGATGGATTTGGTCATAGCGACTGGTGAAAAGGTTTCATCATAGTCAATACCATGAATCTGTCTGAATCCTTTAGCCACCAATCGGCCCTTATAGGTAATCACATTACCATCCATGTCGATCTTCTTCTTGAAGACCCACTTGCACCCTATGGGCCGCGCCCCATCAGGTGGTTCCACCAAAGTCCATACTTTGTTGGTATACATGGATTCCATCTCGGATCTCATGGCCTCAAGCCACTTCTGTGAGTCTGGGCCATTCATGGCCTCCTCATAGGTAGTAGGCTCATCATCTATGAGCATCGTGTCACCGGAATCAGTTACGAGAAGTCCGTACCTCTCGGGTTCCTGGCGCACTCTACTAAATCTACGAAGCTCTTGTGTTACCTGAACAGGTGGATCCACAACTGCTTGTGATTCCTGTTCATGTTCCATAATCGGTTCAGTGATTTGTGGTTCTTGAACTTCTTCAAGTTCTACATTCCTCCCACTTGCTTCTTTAGAGACAAACTCTCTTTCTAGAAACACGCCGGTCCGAGCAACAAACACTTTGTTCTCGGTTGGATTGTAGAAGTAGTATCCCTTAGTTTCCTTAGGGTACCCCACAAATTTACACTTATCCGATTTAGGCCCTAGCTTGTCTGATTGTAAACGCTTTACATAGACATCGCAGCCCCAAATCCTCATGAACGACAGTGTGGGACGCCTCCCTCTCCACATCTCATATGGTGTCTTCATGACTGATTTAGATGGAACACGGTTAATGGTGAAAGCTGCACTTAATAGAGCGTAGCCCCAAAATGATAATGGAAGATCGGTTTGACACATCATAGACCGAGCCATATCCAATAGGGTTCGATTCCTCCTCTCGGACACGCCATTCCATTGTGGCGTCCCGGGTGGAGTGAGTTGGGACACGATCCCACACTCTCTAAGATAGTCGTCAAACTCTTGGCTCAAGTATTCTCCTCCACGATCCGATCGTAGAGCCTTGATACTTTTGCCAAGTTACTTCTCTACTTCATTCTTGAATTCTTTGAACACTTCAAAAGATTCGGATTTTGCCCTCATAAGGTACACAAATCCATATCTACTGTAATCATCAGTAAACGTAATGAAGTAGACATAACCACCCCTGGCAGGCGTGGCAAATGGCCCACACACATCGGTATGTATGAGCGCCAATTGCTCAGTAGTCCTCTCACCTTTCTTATTGAAAGGGGACTTTGTCATTTTTCCCAATAAACAAGCCTCACATGTCTCATATGATTCAAAATCAAATGAGTCTAGTAATCCATCCTTATGGAGTCTAGATACACGTTTCTCATTTATGTGGCCTAGACGACAATGCCATAAATAAGCGGGATTTAAATCATTTATTTTAATCCGCTTGGTATTAATGTTGTAGACAGGATTACTTAGATCAAGGACGTAAAGTCCATTAAATAATTGCGCACTAAAATAGTGAATATTATTCAAATAAAAGGAACAACAATTGTTCTTTATTGAAATAATAAAACCTTCCTTGTCCAAACAAGAAATAGAAATAATGTTTCTGCTCATAGCAGGCACAAAATAGCAATTATTTAATTCTAAAACTAATCCTGAAGGCAGAGATAGCTCGCACACGCCTATGGCTAACGCAGCAACCTTTGCTCCATTCCCAACGCGCAGATCTACCTCTCCTTTAGCCAATCTTTTACTTCTCTTTAGATCCTGCATATTTCGACAAATATGAGATCCACATCCAGTATCTAATACCCATGATGTAGAGACAGTTAAATTGACATCTACAACAAAAATACCTGGTGGTGGTGGAATCACTATTCCAAGCCTCTTGTCCTCCAGATAGTTTGGGCAGTTCCTCCTCCAGTGTCCAGGTTGACTACAGTAGTGACATTCACCCTTAGTCACGACCTTGGCAATGCCACCAACAGGCTTAAGGGCTTGTTCCTTGGACTTGGCAACTGACTTGCCTTTGCCCTTGGAGGAAGATGCAAACTTTTTGCCCTGTCCTTTATGCACCATCATAATGGCCTTGCCCTTACCCTTGTTGATGCTCTGTTCAGCCGTCCTCAACATGTTGAGCAAATCTGGCAGTGGTTTAACGATCTCGTTCATGTTATAGTTCATAATGAACTGTCCATAACTCTCGGGAAACGATTGCAACACGAGATCGGTTGCCAACTCTTGGCCGACCGGGAACCCAAGCCGGGCGAGATTCTCCAAGTACCCGATCATTCGGAGTACATGGGGTCCCACCGGGTTCCCTTCTGCCAGATGACATTTGAACAGTGCCTTTGAGACCTCATACCTCTCTACCCTCGCCTGCTCTTGAAAGAGCTGCTTTAGATGTTCGATCATATCGACAACATTCATGTTCTCATGTTGCTTCTGAAGCTCAGAGGTCATGGTGCAAAGCATTAGGCAGGCCGCATCATTAGCGTCATCAACACGCTTTTGATACGCCTTTAAGGCAACAGGTGTCTGGTTCTCTGGACCTTCTGGAACATGCTCCTCTATTGCGTACAGTTTCTTCTCTTGCTTGAGAACAATTCTCAAGTTTCTGTACCAATCAAGAAAGTTGGTTCCAGAGAGCTTGTCCTTCTCAAGGACAGATCGTAGGGAATGTTGTGAACTCGATGAGTTGTTTTCCATTTGGAATTCTACAAAAGGAAAATACGCAAGTTTAAGTATTTATGAATTTTGACTATATTTAATAATGGCTAGTTTATTAAATATAGCTCCCACTATTTTTCTACGGATTAATAACCCTCAAGATATTAATGCGGAAAATATCATTATATTTTCTAGTAGGCCAAGATCCATCTTTTTCATCTCCTTATGAGCTTGCTTTGGCAAGTCACCCATAATTCGACTACTTCTTAGGTAGGAACGATTTCCAATTGCATCCCATATGCAACTCTTGGTTCAATCGGGCAAATAACTCCTTATTTATCCATCCATATGGATAATCCGAATTGATTGCCTCTAGGTTTCTTAATCAAATTAATAGCCTAGTTGTGTTCAACCTCTTATACAAACAATTGCACATTGTTACGTGCCATCGCATTCCATCATTATGAACCAAGTCGCCATGCTTTGGCACGCACGAACTTGATAAATAATGATGATAATGAGTGTTTAAATAACGAGAAGGCAAGAACACAATATTTAAAATTTGAGGGATTTTTCAATTTTAATTATTTTGTTGATCAATATGAACTAATCTATCTATTTGAGTTTGGGCACAACTCCAAATAATAGATCCGGGTTGTCTAATTATCTTATTATCCTAATTGCATGCATCATCCATACACCAACCACACAAATAATAAGACAATAAATAAACAACCACAAAACAGAAATTAAACGTGATGTGGATATGGCCTTTTCTAGACTAAGATAATTCCAAGCCAATGGAATTATCTATGAACCCTAAAAGCAAACACATCTCCATGCGTCTTGATCTTTTGGTCTATCCTTCATAGTCATGTGGAATGCTCCATGCTCCATGCTTCATCTTTTGTGGCTCCTTTTGGCTTTCGGGCTTCTTTTCTCCAATCTTGGCTAACAATCTACTTTATCTAGCACTAGCTAATATCTATACTAAATAAAATAAATCTCACAAGTTGAGAAAAAAAATGGCACGCAGGCCATAACACCCTAATTAATTATTACAATTAATTGATCAGCTCGCAGGCCGTAAAACCAAAACACAAATTTAAACATCCACATCAAACCACATCCTAAGGCCATATCCAATCACCATGCGATTTGCACATAAACAGTTAAAATCCAATTTTAACGCGCTTGGTCAATTTTAATTGATTTTAGGATTTCTAGGGTTAAAACGGTCCATGGGCCCAACAATCCAATTGCCCGGGCCCAAACAAAGTGAACCATAAGGCCCTAGGGCCGGCCCGGCCCAAAACCCGCAAGCTAGGCCCGCGGGTTAGGGCCGCCCGGCCCCTTAGGGCGCCAATCTTGGGCAGCAAGCAAGGGGGGCGGTCCCCTAGGGGGCCGAACCTCCTTATGGAGGTTGTTTCCAAAACAACCTCCTTGCTTGGAGCCCAAGTTTGGTTGTTTCCTTGTTTTGGGAGAACTCCTTCTTCCCCAAGGATGCCCAAACCCTAGATCTAAGATCCTAAAATTTCTCAAACTCACCAATTCATGCATCCAATGCAATAATTGGGTCTTGTTATGATTAATTCTTTGAAAAATTGCATCCAATGCTTGATTTGTCTTGTTTTACGCGATGAACAACAATTTAAGGTGTAAAACAACAAGAATGTAACACATAAACTACGTTTATGCTCTATGACCTGTGGCTCTGATACCACTGTAGGGTTTTGATTCATGGATCGCGCAAACGGAAGCATAATAAAACAAACAACCATGCAAAACCCTCCAAGGATCACAAGTCTAGATGCATAACGATAGTGAAGGTAAGAAATCATAAACACACCTTTGGGTTCTCCTTGATGACTTCAAACGCGAATAGTGTCACGTTCTCTATAGTTGATCCACGCCTAGAGTTGATCCTAGATCTCCAATCTCCTTGGTGCTAGCCCGGAATGAGAGGAGGGTGAAGGAATCACGCAAAATGAGGCAAAAGAAGGGGCTCGGCCCTCTTTTGGCGTCGGGGACGAGGGGCGGCGGCAAGGGTGGCGTCGGCCTCCTTGTTGCTTGCTCTCTCTCTCCTTTGTTCTCTCCCACTCTTGTTATGTTCTTTCTAGAGCATAAGTTATAAGGAAGGAAGGAAGGAGGGTCCTTTATATAGTCCAACAACTCCTTGTTAACTACCTAAAGGACTTATTCTAGTCCAACTAGAATACAATTTAGTCCCTTCCTTGCAAATTAGTCCCTATTAAGTTTGCAAGGGTTTGCAAAGTGATCATTCTAATTAATTAATCCAATTAATTAATTCCCAAATCTAGTACAACTCTATATAGCGTGTGAACCCATAGGTTCTATCTAGTTGGTAGCAACTCCTTGCTAATATGGAGCGGTTTCTAGCAAAACATCCATTCTAGCCAACTAATAGAATAGTCATCTAGACAACCTTGTACAAGTAATTGTCTCATCCCTTTGCCTCCATATCCGGATTGGACACGAGACATACAAGTCACACTCGTATATCCAATCCCTAGTTTCTCGATCCATGGAATAGCCTTATTCGTGCAAATAACATCAATATCCCATATTGATTTATTTGAGTCTGGTTAGACATTCTATAAGCACTATCCTTGGAGTGGCCTAGGATATTTGCTCCCGTTATGTGGGAGAGGCAAATCCTCTCTACGTCCACTACGATCTCTAAGCTTGCTTCTCATTGTATCCAGTACACGCCTTTATAACTACCCAGTTACGGTGTAGCGTTTAACGCTACCAAGATCACAATGATCCACAACTAGAATATCTAGTGACTTCAAGTCTAAGGATGACAATACCATTGTACCCGAGAAGCACTTGTGAATCAACATAACATGTATGTAGCCTTCTCGGTGATGGGTCAATCCAGTGCAACATTCCGTAATGCACACCTATGTGTTGGATCGTGATATCTCCATATCAATCCAACCCCATACTAGTCTATAGATGATTGTCCCACTAATCATTATATTTGACTAGGGATATTTAGAATAAACAACACGATTGTAAATCTAAGGACTTCATTATATTAAATATTCAATAAATAATAAATGAATTTTCTAGCCAATTACAAATTCATACTAAACTAGATTGCCTCTAGGGCATCTATTCCAACAGGGCCCAACAATCCAATTGCCCGGGCCCATCAATGTGAACCACAAGGCCCTAGGGCCGGCCCGGCCCAAAACCCGCAAGCTAGGCCGGCGGGTTAGGGCCGCCCGCCCCCTTAGGGCGGCCAAGCTTGGGCGGCAAGCAAGGGGGCGGTCCCCTAGGGGGCCGAACCTCCTCTTGGGAGTTGTTTCCAAAACAACTCCCTTGCTTGGAGCCCAAGTTTGGTTGTTTCCTTGTTTTGGGAGAACTCCTTCTTCCCCAAGGATGCCCAAACCCTAGATCTAAGATCCTAAAATTTCTCAAACTCACCAATTCATGCATCCAATGCAAAAATTGGATCTTGTTATGGGTAATTATTTGACAAATTGCATCCCATGCTTGATTTGTCTTGTTTTACGCGATAAACAACAAATTAAGGTGTAAAACAACAAGAATGTAACACATAAACTACGTTTATGCTCTATGACCTGTGGCTCTGATACCACTGTAGGGTTTTGATTCACGGATCGCGCAACGGAAGCATAATCAAACAAATAGCCATGCAAAACCCTCCAAGGATCACAAGTCTAGATGCATAACGATAATAAAGGTAAGAAATCATAAACACACCTTTGGGTTCTCCCTGATGACTTCAAACGCGAATAGTTTCACGTTCTCTATAGTTGATCCACGCCTAGAGTTGCTCCTAGATCTCCCAAACTCCTTGGTGCTAGCCCGGAATAAGAGGATGGTGAAGGAATCACGCAAAACGAGACAAAAAGAGGGGCTCGGCCCTCTTTTGGCCGACGGGGTGAGGGGGCGGCGGCAAGGGACGGGTTCGGCCCTTGTTGCTTGCTCTCTCTCTCCTTTGTTCTCTCCCACTCTAGTTATGATCACTAATGAGCATAACTTATATGGAAGGAAGGAAGGAGGGTCCTTTATATAGTCCAACAACTCCTTGTTAACTACCTAAAGGACTTATTCTAGTCCTACTAGAATTCAATTTAGTCCCTTCCTTGCAAATTAGTCCCTACTAAGTTTGCAAAGTGATCCTTCTAATTAATTAATCCAATTAATTAATTCCCTAATCTAGTACAACTCTATATAGCGTGTGACCCCATAGGTTCTATCTAGTTGGTAGCAACTATTTGCTAATATGGAGCGGTTTCTAGCAAAACATCCATTCTAGCCAACTAATAGAATAGTCATCTAGACAACCTTGTACAAGTAATTGTCTCATCCTTTTGCCTCCATATCCGGATTGGACACGATACATACAAGTCACACTCGTATATCCAATCCCTAGTTTCTCGATCCATGGAATAGCCTTATTCGTGCAAATAACATCAATATCCTATATTGATTTATTTGAGTCTGGCCAGACATTCTATAAGCACTATCCTTCGAGTGGCCTAGGATATTTGCTCCCGTTATGTGGGAGGGGCAAATCTTCTCTACGTCCACTACGATCTCTAAGCTTGCTTCTCATTGTATCCAGTACACGCCTTTATAACTACCCAGTTACGGTGTAGCGTTTAACGCTACCAAGATCACAATGATCCACAACTAGAATATCTAGTGACTTCAAGTCTAAGGATGACAATACCATTGCACCGCGAGAAGCACTTGTGACTCAACATAACATGTATGTATCCTTCTCGGTGATGGGTCAATCCAGTGCAACATTCCGTAATGCACACCTATGTGTTGGATCGTGATATCTCCATATCAATCCAACCCCATACTAGTCTATAGATGATTGTCCCATTTAATCATTATACTTGACTAGGGATATTTAAGATAAACAACACAATTGTAAATCTAAGGACTTCATTATATTAAATATCCAATAAATAATAAATGAATTTTCTAGCCATATACAAATTCATACTAAACTAGATTGCCTCTAGGGCATCTATTCCAACATTAACACCCCCCCGATCCGCAAGGCCGGCCGGGCCCTACGTTCGGAAGAGATGCCTCCGCCTGAGGTGATGAGCCTCATTGGGAACGGATAAGGATCGTCGGTTCACAGCTAGTACAACCATCGATAACATTTTAAAACGTAGCCTATTACAATTTCAATACAAACAATGACATTTGAAAAGTCAATAACACAATTTTCAGTGATATGAAACAAATTACTACGTGATCGATGATCTAGGAATCAAGCTTCTCTATCCTGCTGTGTCGTGAACGTTCCCCCACCTCGATATCCAACCTGCGGTTTTAAAATGGCAAAAGCCGAGGCAGTTTTTACAAGAAATAGTCAGCAAACGGCTGAGTAAGCTAACACCCATAGCACGTAAATAGATGATGAGACATACGACAGGAATAACCAATTCGTTGATAAATAAATATCAAAAACTCGCGGGAAAAGCGTTCACAGCTGATTCGGTGTGTCCAACTCAACGATCTCAAATTTCGTGTTCCAACCCGAAGATGTGGTCCATCTCGGGAACTCACTGATATTAACAAATCACAATATTACTTTAAATCTCAAGATATCTCATATCCGTATAAATCGAGTCCGAAATCCATTTTATTAACTAGTTGATACGGGGCGTGACCATATCAAATCCACAACCTCTTTCTCATATGTGCAAAAGCACCCACAACCACAAATCAATCACAGGAGGTTCGCATCACAGCGCCTCATAACCATAACTCAATCAAAAGAAGGTCAGAGCCTCATAATCTCATAATCAGTAACCAACACAATATGTCAGAAATGTATCGTATCATGGATATGGCACAAACCCACGCACAACGACTTTCCACTTTACATAATTACCAATTTTCTTTCAAGGTGTAGAATCGTGTAAGGAGTGTAGATGTTCAAATTATTTCTAATTATTTCACAATGGGATTTAGATGTTCGTCTTTCGGATTTGTTATTTAGATTTGGATCCCAATTTCATGCAATATTTCAAAAGAAGAGTATTTCAAAACCAAGTAGACAAATAAAACATGTATAGTAATAGACTCTAAACCAATTGCCGATTATAATTTCAAACAATTATTTTCAAACCACCATATGTCCCGATTAGGGATAATCTCATAATACTGTCCCAATTAGGGAGAAAATCTCATATAGAATTTATTTCCGTTTGTTCATGAAAAACCATGTTTATTAATTAGTTGTAGCGGGGAACGAACCAATCCAATAATATGGAACCAACCATCTCGCATGCATCCAAGACCTTAAGTGCCGGCACCCCCCTAAGACTCTTGCGGCCAGAGAGGTGAGTACAGGGAGCAACTCGGGGCTAATTGCAACCGAGCAAAATATCAAAATAGAATGGGTGGCCGTGCCATCCCAAATATCATAACCACAGTGTATATAAGGTTCCGCCGCACAACTGTTTTCACTTTACGTTATTACGTGTTATTAATTTCACGTGATAGTTCTCAAAGAATCATTTAGACAAATATTTAAAATTTCAAATCGAACACGTATAACACAAATCACATTTGAGACATAAAAGCATAAAAACATATTTAGACATGAAGGGAGGACAACACGTTTGATAATTGTGGCTTGTGAACTAATCAATCAAGGCCTAATATGGTAGTCGGGATTTGATTGGTACTTCGTTTAGCCGTACTTCTTTCGGATTCTTATTTTCGGATTTGGATTATCATCTCTCATACGATACTTTAAGGAAGAGTATTTCAAAATAGGCAAATAACTCAAATAAATCAAGTACGGTAGCATATCACAAATAACTCACGCGATACGCGAAAAGAAAGAAAGGCACACGAGGCTAGCCATATTAACTTACCAAAATCCAAAGCACGTCATATAAGTCGTCTCGTCTACGGAATCGTCACCTACAAATCGGAGCTTCTAACTTAATAAAACCTCAACAAATATACATCCTATATTTATTTCTAGCTTCTTTATTTTTTTAAATAAAATATTAATTTTATCTTGTTTATAAACCCAAAAACATATTTTCTTCAATAATATATACCCCCAAAAATATACTTATTAATTTATAAATAGTAATCTAAATAAATTTAAGAGAAAATAATTTTATAAATAAATCTGAATTAAAAACTGCATATAGTATCTAAAAGTTTCTGAAATGACATCTACCTCCCTCAAAGTTTCTGAAACGACATTATAACCCCCTGAAAACTTTCTGAAAAAGACACTTTAACCCCCTAAACATGAATATTCAAACTAACCGATTAAAACGTGGATTCAAGGCCTTAAAACTTGATTTTGATTACCAAAAACAACTCAGGGAAAGATTTCAAGCATACCTAGTCCAAAAATCGCGAGAAACGGTGAAGAAATGGGACGGGTCGAAGTGCCGAAAGTGTCACCGGTGATGGTGGCCGACGGGGTTATTCTCCGGTGGTTCTTGGCTCTGTCTTGGACCTCTACAGACCTGATCGGACCTCCAGGAGGCCAGGGGGATTGGTGGAAGAGGCTGGGTGCCTCTGTTTTGAGCGGGCTCGAAGCTCTCTTCGGGTCGCCGGAAAAATGGAGGTGGCGGCGGCGTTGTTGGATGCTCCTACGGTTTCTGCTGTTGTTTCGTCCTTCGGTGGCTTATTCGAGCAAGGTAGAGAAGGGAGAGAACGAGAGAACAGTGGGAAGGAGGGAGAGATGGGTGGCCGTGAAGGTGGCTGCCATTTTTGCCGGCGGGTTCTCGTCGGAAAGGCAGCGGCATTGTTGCCGCTGCTGCTGCTGCTTCGCCTACTGCTGCGGGTGTTCTGAGAGGGAGAGAGAGAGAGAGCTAGCTGGAGGTGGTGGCGGTCGTGTTTGGGTGTTCTCGGTGGTGGTGGGTCGTGGTGGCGTTCGCCGGAGGCAGCGGCTATTGCCGCTGCAGCTGCTGCTGCTTCTTGTCGCCAAAACAGAGAGGAAGAGGGAGATAGAAGGAGAGGGTGGAGAGTTGGTGATGTTGTTGTTGGCGATGGTGGTGGTAACCGGGGGTGTTGGTGGTGGCTGCGGGTTTCTCTCGGCAAAACCAGAAGAGAGAGAGAGATGCAGTGAGAGGGAGATGGGTAGGGAGAGGGTGAGAGCAGAGAGGGAGATGGCGTTGGGGGTGGTGATGGTGGTGCCGGGTGATGGAGGAGGAAGAGGGAGATGGAGGAAGTAGAAATAGGAGAAGAGGGAAGAGAGAGAGAGAGAGAGAATAAAGAAAGAAAAATGTGTGTTGGGGAATGGGGGATTGTTGGGGAACGGGGAGAAGTCAGGAGGGGTTAAAAACATTTTTTTTTACTATTATTATTATTATTATTATTATTATTATTATTATTATTGTTATTATTATTATTATTATTATTATTATTATTATTATTATTATTATTATTATTATTATTATTATTATTATAGTGTAAAGTATAGTATAATATACGTATAGGTAGAGTATAAGTACGACATAACAATACGTATAGTATAAAGATAAAATACAAGTATTAAATACTACACGTTTCGTAAAAGACGAAATATACCCCCAACAACAACTATATATTATTATCCAAAATTGCAATTACCTCCCCTACTAGTCACATAATTCAAAAATAACTGTTTAAATTTTACGAAAAATACGTCAAAATATTCAGAAAATACGGGGTGTTACACGTCGTGTTCAGTTCGGAATCGTCGGATCCGAGTTTGCAGAAACCGGTGGAACCGGTTAAAACCGGCCAGTTCACTGGTTCACGCACAAACCGGGCGGTTTTGACCGGTTCTTGCATGGGCGGTCCAATTAGCGAATCGGACCGGTCATGGTCTGGTTCACCGGTTCAACCAGTCGACCGGCCGGTCCGGTTTTTAAAACTATGGTTATTAGGATGATATGTGTTGGACCATTGCTGCTGTCGTGGTTGACCCATATAGTTCACGTCTTCAATACCATCTCCATACCCCTAATTTGTGTCCGCTACCATCTCTCCCACTGACTTCACCTGTGCTGATGGATTCATATTACTGAAAGACGAAGTCATCACTGCTATCTGATGTTCAAATTTTCGTTCCACCATTAACTCAATCTTACTAACCAGTGCCCCATCAGATTTTGTGTTCCTACGAGTCTCAGACCTCGTGGACTCACGTTTTGCCACATTGTCCAGCAGGTCCCGGCATCTCTGTACTCCTAAACCCATGAAGTTCCCTTGAGCCATCATATCCAGCTCATTTGCTGTCTCTCTGTCTAGAGCATTATAAAAATAGTGTAAAAGTTTGTACCATGGCTCTTCGTGAGTAGGGCATCTGCGAAAGAGTTGGTTAAATTTTCTCCATGTGTCTTCCACAGAATCATCTTCCTGTTGCGTGAACTTTGTTATATCCGCCATCCGTTGAGCAACCTTGGACGGTTGGAGATATTTCCTGAGAAACTCCTTGCAACACTCTGCCCATGTAGCAATACTGCCTGCTGGAAGTTCCATAAGCCATGTCTTTGCTTTTCTCGATAAGGAGAAAGGAAAAAGCATGAGCTTTATCGTATCGAGTGGAACTCTCTGATCATACATATTGGAGGTAATTTGCTCGAAATTGAGCAAGTGTTGATGTGGATTATCACCTGCAGCTCCAGTGAATAAGCACTCATCCCGAATCATGTTTATCAACGGTTGGCGTATTTCGAAATGGGCGGCGTTGATTTGTGGCCTGAAAATAGTGGGTTGGTAACCCTCCGGTGTAGTCCTGAAGTAGTCCACCAAAGGACGGTCATCTTCTTCAGCATTATTCACCTGTGCCGCCACATCCTTTGCATTATTTCCCCCATTATTATTATTACCACCATCATTTCTCTCTTGTACCCCCACACCAAGACGTGGTTGTGGATTTGGAGGGTTCAAGCGTGCCATAGCAGCTTGCATCTTGGTCAACTGAGCTCTGAGCTCCTCAGTCTCCCTTGCTCTATTTGCCACATCTTCCACAGCTGCAACTCTAGCTGCTTCCGCATCCTGCATGTTTTTGCGGATCCTTTAAAACTCAGCTCTAGTTTCATCATCCATGGTAACAGAGCTTGATTTTATCTTGTCTCTACGCTATTCTCATAACAGGGATTCCGAGTCTTCAAGTGTAGGATGCAAAGGCTCGTCTCTAGAACGGCACATGCACCGTACAAGCTAACCTGAAATCACAAATCACACAAAACGTAGGTGAGTAATAGATATAAACAGAAAAGTAAAATCCCTAAGGCTAAGAATTATAAACAATTTAGCCGAAGTCCCTGGAAATGGCGCCAAAAACTTGACACGATTCAACCACAAGTGTATAGTGTTCGTGTGTAGTAATATCCGGTAAACCGGGTTGTCGAACCCAAGAGACTTCTTGTAATTTAGTTACTAGTTCTCAACCTTATGTGGGCACATCGCTTTGTTTGTTGTGTTAATTCTACTAAATTAAAAAGGACAAGAATTCTCAATTAATCGAGTGAATTGATTCACGATTAACAAAAATATTTTATAAGGTTACTAATACGAGGGCAAAATACCGGGAATTATCTTTTGGATCACTAGGGATGATGTGAGTCGTGTTTTGATTCATGAAACACCAATATGTCTTCTATTATTAATCTAGCACTACACAACTCACCAAGTTACCAAGCAAGTTGTCTATGCCTAAAATCAACTTGAACCGAGTTACCAAGTCTAAACCAATTTTAAGCATGCATTACATGTATGATTCTACTTACGATCCTAACCAACACTACCGAGTTACCAAGTAATGCTATAAGCTAGGTAAATAGTTTGATTTACCGACTAGGAATCACGCAGTTACCACGCGAATCCCAATTAAGATCAATCCAACGTTAGCTACTCGCAAGAAAGATAGAAATCTAACACAAACTATTCATAATAATAGAAAAACACAATTGATTAAGTTCCAAACGTGAATCATAATCTCAAAACATCACGTTCACACCAAACCCTAGCTACCGCATGAGAATCCCCATCAATACAGTGTTTAGCTACGACAATACATGATCAAAATACAACGTTTTTTTATCATAAACCAAAAACTAGAGAGGAGGAAGAGTTTAGAAATCAAACGAAGAATCTAGCAAATCAAAGCACACTTCAATGGCTCTCCTTGATACGTTCCAAAGCTCCCGCAATGCGTCGAATGCTCTCTAGACACAGACTCCTAGGTCTAAAACAAGTCTCCAAGCTTACATCTTTCAAAGTATTACAAAATAGCCCCAATTGTGTTAGATGATTTTAGATGATTTTAAAACAAGTCCCCACATTGGTTAGATGATTTTAGTGTTTATAGTTTAGGGTTTGGATATTAGGAAGAGAGAGAATGATTTTAGGGTTTGGGTGATATTAGGGTTTGGTCTGACAAAGTAAAAAGGTGTTTCTCTCACCATACCCCACCATCTGATGGGTAACAGAATGTTCTGTACTTTTTTCCGATAAGAGAGGGACGAGAGGGACCACCACTATCTGATGAGTAACAGAGTTATAACCTTTTCAGGCTGGGACGAGCACACACTAGTCCCAGTCTTAGTGAGATAACATTTTTTTAAGGATTAGTGAGCCAGCATGGATTGCTCTTTACTTGTGTCAGGGACGAGTAGGCACGCCAATTGAGACGAGCACATGCTCGTCCCTGTATTTCCAACTGAGACGAGAACATACTCGTCCCAGTCAAGTGTACAATCTTAGGGTTTAGTTAAGATGCTTAGATGTTCTATGATTTAGGGATTCAGGTTTACTGATCTAAGGGGGATTAATATTATTTAATAACACTTTAAGTATCTATTGGAATGATACTTAGTTGGTTCTAGTGTTTAGATGATATACGGTTAGTGGAATGTATAAGGTTTAGGCTTTACATGATTAAGAGATGATGTTATAGGATTTTGAGTTTATAGTTTAGATTACATGATTATATGGTTTAGGACTTACAATTAACATTTTTAGTGGCTATAGGAATTATACTTAGTTGGTTCTAGTGTTTAGTGTCTACAAATGTAGGATTTTGTTAGATGATATATGGTTTAATGGTTGTATAAGGTTCAGGCTTTACATGATTAGGAGATGATGTTATAGGATTTTGAGTTTATAGTTTAGATTACATGATTATATGGTTTAGGAATTACAATTAACATTTTTAGTCGCTATAGGAATGATAATTAGTTAGTTCTAGTGTTTAGTGTCTACAAATGTAGGATTTTGGTTAGATGATATATGATTTAATGGCATTTATAAGGTTTAGGCTTTACAAGATTAAGAGATGATGTTATAGGATTTTAAGTTCATAGTTTAGATTACATGATTATATGGTTTAGGACTTACAATTAACATTTTTAATAATATTGAATACCATTTTTTCAAGATAGGAGATAAGAGGATTTCAGGATTAAGGGTTTAGGGTTTAGGGTATGCTCGTCTCTGTCTTCTCGTACCAGTCTAACACTTGCACAACTGGGAAGAGCAAGACATGCCAGACTGGGAGGAGTAATATCTCGTCTGGCATTTAAATCACAGACGAGAGGTGACTCGTACCAGTCTTGCATGTGAATGACTAGTACGAGTAAGATACTCGTCTCTGTCTTTTACTCGTCTCTGTCTTTTCAAGAATAATTTTGAGATGAGTATCTTACTCGCACTAGTCCTTCACATGCAACACTGGGACGAGTCATCTCTCGTCTGTGATTTAAATGCCAGACTAGATATTACTCCTCCCAGTCTGGCAGGTCTTGCTGATAACTCTCTATTAGAGTTATATTTCTTGCACGTTTTACATTATTTTGCGTGCTTTCCGAGTTGATAATCTTATATTCGTGCTATGAATTCAGAGAAATATAGCATGCTTGAGCGTTTGAGCATAAATGTGTAATCCGGACATTTTTTTTTGTAAATTCAAGCTTTTATTGTCACATTTGATCTTCCGGTATTTGTTTTGTGTTGTGCGTTTCAGGAACCGGAGGCTCGAAATGTGAATTGGAGGTAGAATGAACTTCGGAATGTTTGAAGGCTCAAGAATGGTGCATGGAATGGAGAACGGTTGAAGGAAAGACCAAGGAAGCCAAGAAAAGGAGATTATTTTCTCAGACTGGTCTTGGGACCAGTAGACTGGTCTTAGAATCTGGGCGAAATCTTCTAGAAAACCACCCGCTGCTGGTCTTAAGACCAGTACGACTGGTCTTAAGACCAGTCTGATGCCCAATACACGAATTTTTGGGGTTTTTATGCAATTTTTAAGAAATTTTGGGCAAGAAGTGAGGGAAATATTGTATTAAGTGACCTAGGAGCTGGGGAAAAGAGGGAGGCACGTTTTTGGATTGATTCATCTATGCTACGGACGTGAGAAGAGAAGAACAAGGAGAAAACGAAGAAAAAGCTTCACCATTGAAGCCTTAGTGTTTGATTTCTCTTCTTCCTACCTTTCTTAGTCAATTTTAATGGAGAAACACTTGAGTATTGCTTATTTAGTTATGAGTAGCTAAGCAACTTTTGCTAGGCATCTCGATTTGAGAGCCTAGGGTTCATGTAAACAATGAATATTTTCCGGATTTGATCTTTGCTTCATGATTTATTGATTTCTTCTTTTGAATCAATTCAAGTTTCTTGTTCATGCTAGTAATCCTCCTCGAGTGACACGATTAGGAGATAAACTAGGATTCAAGAACTAGGGTTTGCTCAATGGTCGATTCATGCTTAACGTTAGCAATATTTTAATTCAATTGTTCTTGTATTGTGCTTAATTCTCAGTGTTAATGGAGTAATTAACCGGAAACACTGTTTAGTTAGCGAATGCACGACAGTGATTCTAACTAACTAGGATGAGACTTGAACATCAATCCCGTATCACTGAGACTGAGAAGAGACATGTTAGGATGGGCTAGTGTGGGTAGATTTGGTAAGTGAGATTAGACTGTTTCGTGCAACGGTGGACCGACAGGACCCGTTGCCGTGCATGTCATTAACCTACTAGAACGGACCGGTAGACTCAAGATACCGATAGGACATTGTAGTCTACCGTGAATTAGAATGACTTGTGACCGATAGAAGATAGTCAGAGCTGTTACCTGGCTTAGTTAGAATATAGTTAACGTGTTGCTCAGATAATCCGCACATCGTTTACAACCCTAGATCATCAATGAAATTGCCTAGTTCTTTCCATTTATTGATTAAGAACTCTTCTTAATTTCAGTTTACCTTTGCTCTGTCTTTACTACAACCACTTTTTTGGGGGGTGGCAACACCACAAAACACACACTTTTTACTCCGGTTACCTAGTGAACTACATTAAATTGTTAATTATAAACTTGTTGGAAGCTTGTCTCCGTGGGATCGACAACCCGAGTACCAAAGACACTCACACTCTACTACTTGACCGTACGCTTGCGTAATACGTGCTAGTAATCCGCGTCAAGTTTTTGGCGCCGTTGCCGGGGAAAACGGTTAACAAGTTTTTAGTTAATAATTAGTTTAGTTTGCTTTTATTTTTCTGTTATATTTTCTATTTTGCTTTCTAATTTTTTTTCTAATTTTCTGCTATTTCAGGTACTCTGTGCATGCACAGGATCCCAAGAGAGCTTGTGCCCCCACTAGAAGACCCAGAGCAGTTGTTCAGAGACCAAATGAGAAAACAAAAACAGAGCACTATGGGCGAACTATTAACCAACTCGCAACTCAATCAGCGGTTGGAAGAGCTGTCTAAGCAGCTAAATGATCGCAACTCCCAGAAACCATACAACAAGTCTTGGCAGACTATTGTGGAGAAGTTTCAGTCGTCCACCTATGGACACAATCCGGCAATTGTAGTGCCAGAGATACAGGCCGAGCATTTCGATCTTAAGCCTGCGACAATTCAGACGGTAACCAATCAGTTTCAATTCTATGGGAACAGGGTTGAAGAACCCAAGGAATTTATTGGGAGGTTCAACGCGTACATAAAGACTACCAAGTACAAGGATGTGACACCAGAGGCGTTGAAGCTCATCCTTTTCCCTTACTGTCTGAAGGGTGCAGCTGAGAAGTAGCTTCAGTCAAGAGCTCCTGATTCGATCACTACATGGGCTCAGTGTGTGGATGAGTTCATGGCTATCCAGTTCAACGGGTGATTGTGCTACAGGGTGATATTCTAGGCTTTCGGCAACAGGCCGATGAAACCGTTGTGGATGCATGGGACCGTTTTATGCATTTGATCAGGAAGTGCCCAAATCATGATTTTGGGAATTACAAAATTTTACAGGTCTTTTATCATGGTCTAGAACGTCACAATCAGGAGCTGGTCAACAGAGAAACTGGAGACAATTTTTTGTACTCTGTTGTCAAAGAAGGAGCTTATGCGCTCATGAAGCAGCTTGCTAGGCATGACTCACAACTCTATGATTCCAGGAGATTATCGGCATTGCCTAAACCTAAGGATGATGAATGGAAGACTGGGATCATCAAAACGGTGTCTGATTTAGCCAAGCATGTGTATAGCGACAAGAAGCCAGTTGCAAGGGTAGAGGAGCAGGAATTTGATTCAGCCTTGGCCCATATTGTAAGTGAAGATGTGAACTTTGTGGGGGGGGGGGGAAAGGACAACGGCAGAATTGAAACCAAGTGAACTACAGACCAGACACAAGAGATCATCCAAGTTTCAGGTATGGGGATCAGTCTTGAGCTATATAAGCACCGAGGTTTCCGCACATGCCACAAGCACCAATTTCACAGGGTCCACCACCAGCTGCTGCAGCGCCAAACCCAGAGATTTCTGTACTTACTACGGCGTTAACACAACTGAGTAACAACATGAATGATATGACCAACAACATAAACAATATGACCACGACGATCAATGTTGTGTCTTCTAATTTGCAGGCTACGAAGACTTCTCTTCGTTCACTGGAGGTTCAAGTTGGGCAAATTGCAACGCAATTATCTGATTGAGCACCTGGCTCTCTACCGTCTGACACAGAGAATGTGCGCCAGGTAAATGCCATTACCACTCGCAGCGTTATTTCGTTGACTAATCCACCATACCTGTGCTATGCCAGAGCTGAAGCATCAAAGGCTAAGGAGCATGAGGTCTTCGATTATGAGAAGACACTTGTCATGGTCCCCCAATCAATGGGCATGACTCCACATGATGAGGAAAAGTCCAATGAGGTATTACCACCATCCCCTTCTTCTAAAGATCTACCTTTTCCATTGAGAACCAGGAAGAAGAAGGATGAATCTGAGGAGTACAGGCGATTTCTTAGTATTTTCTCTAAACTGCACATCATTATTCCATTGATTGAGGAGCTGTAGAAAATGCCTAAGTATGCGCGGTTTGTCAAGGATGCAATCCTTGGGAGAAAAGCTATGGATGACTTTCAGAGAGTGAAGTTGAATGAGCAGGTGAGTTCATGTGTCTTGCATGGGGTACCTAAGAAGAAGAAAGATCCAAGTAGTTTTGTGATTGAGGCTACACTTGGCGGGGCCTATACAGGCAGGGCTCTGTGTGATCTGGGGGCGAGTGTCGACTTGATGCCGCTTTCAGTATTTAAAAAGCTAGGTGTGGGGGAGCCTCGTAAAACCTGGATCAATCTGCAATTCGCAGATAAGTCATCCAAGAAGGCCATTGGGAGGGGGGGGGGGTAGAAGACTTACTTGTGAGGGTTGGTAGTTTTATCATGCCAGCCGATTTCGTGATACTGGACATGCCAGTTGGTGATGTTTCGATCATTCTTGGTAGGCCCTTTCTCGCTACCGGTCGGACGGTAATTGATGTAGAGAATGGGGAGTTGATCATGAGGGTCAACGATACTGTGGAGACTTTTCGGGTTTTCAAACCGACTCCTCAGTACACTCGTGAGGTGAAGCCAGGATTGCCATTTCCCGTGCATGTTAGGCGTGGAATTCCAGAGCTGACACAGGAGGATCCGCTTGAACTTAAGGGCAAAGCATCGAGTGTGCAGGTGCACGAAGTAGTTATGAGCATCCAGCGCCAGATGTTGGATGCGGAACGACCTGCCAAACCACCTTTCTGAGGCTCATGAGGTAACATGGTCGGGCCATCGACCTTAAATTACAAGCGCTGCTTGGGAGGCAACCCAATGTAGAGTAGGTTGCTTTTTGTTTTTATTTATTTATGAGTTCTCTATATTTGAATATGAGGGGTGAGAGAGAGAGAGTGGGCTTATTTTTCCAATAAGTGTGCAGGGACACAGGTATAGAAGACACGTCGGATTCCCCTTCTTGATGTACGTGCTTGACATTGCACGAAGTTGTGGAGAAAAAAAAGCCCCACAGTAGTATGCAGAAAAGATATAAAGAATTCCTCGAGGTCGAGGAGCAATTCCAATATGTTGAGTGCCACACGAATGAGAGGGCTACAGTTCATGTCCTGGACGCACATCGGAATCCGGGCGCGTAAAGACTTCTCCGAAAATTGTCAACGGTCCACAAGACCCCTTCTTGTTGCAACGGAAACGGTGCCAATGTAGGTTCGGGGACCTAGGTACCTCTAACTCTCTCTCTTGTTTCTACGTTTTGAGCGCTAATTGTTGAAATCCACCGCCTACACATTTAAGTGAGGAAACCTCCTGTTTGATCTAAAAATTCGTCGAGAACAACGAAACGCTTAAGTGTGGGGGAGTTTGTGTATAATTTCACTAGCCATGTTTCGTATGCATAGCCTTGTTACATGTAGTATTATGTCATAGTGTCGTATTTGTGGTTAGTGTTGAGTTTTTTGATATGTGAGGTTATTTTCCGCATTGTTGTGCACTTTTTCTTTATTGAGTCCCATACCCGAAATTTGTGTTTAGTCGAGTTGGCCCAAGCATATAGAGTTAGGAACATGAAATCAAAAGAAAAAAAAATCAAAAATTCAAAAATTATAAAAAATTGAAAACTTTTGAGAAAGGGAAATCGAAGGGAGTGAATGTGGAGAGGGCTTAATGTTAGAATTCCTTAGGAGTATGAAAATATGAGGTGAGGTAGACACGAGAATCTGGATTAGGAAGACTTATAGGGCTAATGCACATTAGAAATACGAGTAGCTGCCTCTCAGACTGCTTATCCTACTAGCGCTACACCGTCGTCACTTAGGTAGTCGTCAACCCTCATCGTAGTGGCAGTGGAACAGCTGTGAGAGTGATTTTTGGGGACCTCACGTCCCATCTCCATCGCCTAGGTCCACTGGTTACCCCATTTTGATCCATCTACCCCTTTTATTCACAGCCTCTAGCCTAGGAAGCCATTCCTTGTGACTTTCATCACTAGTTAGAATGGTCCCTTACTATGCATCATGATAGAGGGAGTTGAGTTAGGGAGGTTCGTCAGGGTGAGCGGATATTATACATCTTACGTGGATTCTCTTACATGTCATCTTTTGAGGGGATGCGAGGGTGAGTTAGAGACGGTAGCACACTTCGGTGTGGTGGTGAGTAGTGTCCATACACCACGATCACAGGTGGAGTGCCGTAGTGCGTGACATTATTTCCTCACGTTATGGGCTGGGGTTGGTTGATCTTATAGGAGGACGTGCTTGTGCTTCATTTACATTCTCTATATCTTAGGTGATGGGGAGGATTGGTTGGAATTAGCACGTGTTACATTGACTACGGGGTTCGTGATTTGCTTTACATTGAGTGTGGGGGTGTCGACACAGATTTGATTACATCATTGATTTGACACAATCCACCCCACGTTATCTATCTTGATATTTGATCTCCTTGGATATTGTTATCATCATTGGTGGCTCCATGTGCTTATATATGCTGAAAAACGAAGGAAAGTTGAAAGTGAAATGGAATAAAGAGCCGGAAATTAAACTTCATAAATAACCGAGGATATTAGCTATGGATCTTGATCACTCTTTCACATTCGTGGCCGCGAGAACGGCGTTGCACCATGATTGAGGGAATGAGGGCCGGAGCAGTGAGATTCGGTGGGGTTCGTTGGATTTTGGTGAGGGAGTGTGAGAATCGGGTTTTGTTTGAGGTATATCATGACGTCTAGGATTACGCTTCTAAATATCCTATCCTACCAGTCCCAAGTCGTCGGCAGTGTGAACCCGTGGATAAATAGCTCGGAAGGTAAGTGCCAGGGATATGTTTGATGAGTGTGCGGAAGCGATATCTTAAGCGTTCGTGCCCGTTCTTTCTAACGAAACTGGCCGCAAGTTCTACCGATCAACAAAGTTATGGAATTTCCGAGGGAATATGAGAGCCTTACGACTTGCCGATTTACTTTTCAAGATTGCCCAATCTCTAACTAAAAAGAAAAAAAAATTGCGTTGTTTAATTCTTGCATTGTTCTATAATTGAGTTCAATTGTATAGTCATGTAGTTTTCATTGGGAGTGTGTGTTGTTTGTGTCATGGCTTGTGGAGATTGTATGCAATTCGGTGAATTAAAACGTAGTGTGAGATTTAATTTTTCTCGGGACGCGCAAAAAGGTAGTGTGGGGGATTTGATAACTCTCTATTAGAGTTATATTTCTTGCACGTATTATATTATTTTCCGTGCTTTCCGAGTTGATAATCTTAGTTTCATGCTATGAATTGGGAGAAATATAGCATGCTTGAGCGTTTGAGCATAAATGTGTAATCCGGACATTTTTTTTTGTAAATCCAAGATTTTATTGTCACATTTGATCTTCCAATATTTGTTTTGTGTTGTGCGTTTCAGGAACCTGAGCCTCGAAATGTGAATTGGAGGTAGAATGAACTTCAGAATGTTTGAAGGCTCAAGAATGGTGCGTGGAATGGAAAACGGTTGAAGGGAAGACCAAGGAAGCCAAGAAAGGAGATTATTTTCCCAGACTGGTCTTAGAATCTGGGCGAAATCTGCTGGAAAATCACCCGCTGCTAGTCTTAAGACCAGTCCGACTGGTCTTAAGACTAGTCTGATGCCCAATACACGAAATTTTGGGGTTTCAATACAATTTTTAAGAACTTTTGGTCAAGAAGTGAGGAAAATATTATATTAAGTGACCTAGGAGTTGGGGAAAAGAGGGAGGCACGTTTTTGGATTAATTCATCTATGCTACGGACGTGAGAAGAGAAGAACAAGGAGACAGCGAAGAAAAAGCTTCACCATTGAAGCTCTAGTATTTGATTTCTCTTCTTCCTACCTTTCTTAGTCAATTTTAATGGAGAAACACTTGAGTATTGCTTATTTAGTTATGAGTAGCTAAGCAACTTTTGCTAGGCATCTCGATTTGAGAGCCTAGGGTTCATGTAAACGATGAATATTTTCCGGATTTGATCTTTGCTTCATGATTTATTGATTTGTTCTTTTGAATCAATTCAAGTTTCTTGTTCATGCTAGTAATCCTACTCGAGTGAAACGATTAGGAGATAAACTAGGATTCAAGAACTAGGGTTTGCTCAATAGTCGATTCATGCTTAAAGTTAGCAATATTTTAATTCAATTGTTCTTGTACTGTGCTTAATTCTCAATGTTAATGGAGTAATTAACTGGAAACACTGTTTAGTTAGCGAATGCACGACAGTGGTTCTAACTCACTTGGATGAGACTTGAACATCAATCCCGTATCACTGAGACTGAGAAGAGACGTGTTAGGATTGGCTAGTGTGGGTAGATTCGGTAGGTGAGATTCGACTGTTTTGTGGAACGGTGGATTGGCAGGACCCGTTGTTGTGCATGTCGTTCACCTACTAGAACGGACCGGTAGACTCAAGAGACCGATAGGAGATTGTAGTCTACCGTGAATTAGAATGACTTGAGACCTGATAGGGGATAGTCAGAGCTGTTACTCGGCTTAGTTAGAATATAGTTAACGTGTTGCTCAGATAATCCGGACATCGTTTACAACCCTAGGTGATCAATGAGATTTCCTAGTTCTCTCCATTTATCGATTAAGAACTCTTCTTAATTTCGGTTTACCTTTGCTCTGTCTTTACTACAGCCACTTGTTTGGGGGTGGCAACACCACAAAACACACACTTTTTACTCCGGTTACCTAGTGAACTACATTTAATTGTTAATTGTAACCTTGTTGCAAGCTTGTCTCCGTGGGATCGACAACCCGAGTAACAAAAATACTCACACTCTACTACTTGACCGTACGCTTGCGTAATACGCGCTAGTAATCCGTGTCACTTGCTCTTCCCAGTTGTGCACGTGTTAGATACTCGTCTTTGTCTTCTCATGAAGAAGACATAGACGAGTATCTTACTTGTACTAGTCCTTCACATGCAAGACTGGGACGAGTCATCTCTCGTCTGTGATTTAAATGCCTGACGGGATATTACTCCTCCCAGTCTGGCAGTTCTTGCTCTTCCGAGTTGTGCACGTGTTAGACTGGTACGAGCATATGTATCGTCTCAGTATTTTGAGAAGACAGAGCTGATGAATCTACTCGTCCCAGTACCTCCACATACAACAACACACATCAAACCCAGAATGAAGAACAGAGCACAAAGATGAGAGTTTCAGTTTTTACCATACATTTTAGAGTAGTGTGATCGACATATTAGAAGGATGAAAGCAAAAAATGAGAATACCATACATTTTAGAGTACTGTGATCTATAGGAGGGACAAAAGCACACAAAGATGAGAGCTTTAGTTTTTACCGTAGCTGAAGAACAAAAGTGGGGAAAGAGAGAGACTTGTACAGACAAATGGGAAACTTCTATGGGAGAACTGGAGCCAATGAGAGTGACAAATGAGCCATATTCTTGAGGAGTTTAAGGTATACATTCATAAAGTTTACGGTTGGAGTAAATTCAATTGTACATGGTAGGTTAAGGTAGATAGAAGTAGTTCAATGTTAAGAGAGAGTACGCGTTTTTTAGGGTTTGTTTCGAGGTGACAAGGGTAGCAGAGTCATTTAACAAATCTCCCCATGTGTTTGGAGATGAGAGATACCTGTTTTTGGAGAAGAGAGAGAGATGGAGACGACAATAAAATTGGAGACGAGAGAGAAAGATGGAGACGAGAGAATCGGATGGTCCCACTACCCCTGCTAACAAAAGTTGTTACCTAGTGTTTAAAAAGGAGGTTATTTTTCAAATACCAATCCAGCCGAATGCATTTTTCTAAGACCAATTCACAGACGGTTATTTTTCCAATTACCCCCGTCATTGTCAACATAGAAAGAATTGACAAAGCATGGTTTAGTCATTTAGGCCTAGCTTTCTTTTGCCTAAATTTAGGCGACTTTTTATCTTTTATTAAAAGTTATAAAAAGTTTTAATAAGGTCATTTTCGTTAAAATGTATGTCTGATAACTTGTTTACCTTTTTATAAGACTAAAAAATATATGTTTTTTCCAACTTCAAGCTTTTTTTTAGGCCTACTTTTTAGGAGATAAAATAGAATTTAATTAAACAAAATTTTCTACTAAAAATGTAACTAAAACTTTTTAGAAAATTATTAGGCACAAAGTAAACATTTTTTTTTGTTGTTGTTGTTGTTGTTGTTTTTTTTTTTTTTTTTTTTTTTTTTTTTTTTTTTTAAATAAGATAAAAAGTCGCCTAAATTTAGGTAAAGAAAGCAGGGCCTTAGTGGGGAGGTGATAATTACACGAAGGCCTTGTTTGGGCAGAGGATTTGGTATGTAGGGATAAGGTTTATGTTGGGATATGAACAAGGATATGAATGTTGTCTGATAAGGCCTGATAAGATATGCTGGCAGTCCGTGTTTGGGTGATGTCGGATATCATTCAGGATATGAGGCAGCATATGTGCCAAAATTACTGTAATACCCTTTTATTTTGTATGAAAGATTGTATATTTCAAATTGATGAGGAAAATGTATACAAAATGTATTAGTATTTATGTTTATATTTTAATACTCTTTTTTCTACACAATAGTGACGTTGTCAAAATGTATACAAAATAATACGCGAAATAAACTTGTAGTAACATGCAAGTATAACATATATTCATGGATACAACATGAACATAGCAAAGTATGGACTATAAATTACTAGTACATATTGGCATGGTGTTACAAAACTACAATAAATAAGTTAAATTAAACCAAGAAAAATTTCAGCAAGCACGGTAAAATGTCTTCATATTTATCTCAATTATACATACTCAAAGGCCCTGCTTTCTTTGTCCAAAATTAGACTACTTGTACATTTTTTAGGTCATAAAAAAGTTCTAATTTACTCATTTTCGTTACAGTTAATGTTACGTAACTTTTGTTTACCTTTTTATAAGACTAAGGCCCTCCTTTCTTTGTCTAATTCAGGTCAATTTTTACCTTTTTCTTTAAAAAGTTAAAAAAGTTGCTTACTTTGCTACTATTAATTTTTCTAAAAAGATTTTTTTTTAGTTTTAGAAAAAAAAGGCTGCTTACTCTGCTCCTATTTTATCTCCTAAAATGGAAATTTTAAGAGTAATAAATAACAAAAGTTGAAGTTAAAAATAACCTATTTTTTTTTTCTCTTTTTTTAGTCTTAAAAAAAGGTAAAGAAATTATCTAAAAAAGATTCTATGAAAAAGGAATTAAATGGAACTTTTTCTATGACCTAAAAAAGGTTAAAAGTTCCTAAAATAGGCAAAGAAGACTCTGCTTTCTTTACCTTAATTTGGGGAGAAAAGTTAAAAATTTGCTTACTTTTATATTATTAAACTTTCTGAAAAGGTGTAAGTAACTTTTATTTTAGTAAAATGTTGCTTACTTATGTTCTATTTTAGCTCCTAAAAAGTAAATTTTAGGCGTAAAAAGTAAGAAAAGTTGAATTTTAAGAAATTAATTTTTTTTTATTCTTTTAAAAAGGTAAAAAAGTTACATAACATAAATCGTAACAAAAATGAATAAATTAGAGCTTTTTTATGACCTAAAAAAGTTAAAAGTCACATAATTTTAGACAAAGAAAGCAGGGCCTAAAAAAAGTTACTTTTTTCTAACTTCAATTTTCTTATTTTTTTATTCATAAAAACTACTTTTTAGGAGCTAAAATAGAACATAAGTAAACAACATTTTTCTAAAAAAAGTTACCTACAATATTTTAGAAAATTTAACAATGTCAAAGTATGCAACTTTTTGATCTTTTTCTAAAAATAACTAAATAGTCCCTAAATTAGGTAAAGAAAGCGGTGCCAAATAATGTTATGCAATATCAAAATAATAGTTAACAAACTCATGAGGACCTACTCCAAAATGATAGTTATCAACCTCAAAACAATAGTTATCAATCCAAAATGATAGGATTTGGGGACAAGGGTAGGAAATTAAATAGTTTGTGGGGGTATTTTTGTCAACGTACCAGCAACCTAATATGCTATATTTTCTTACCCGACCTTATACCTCCATGTTGGAGGAATAAAATTTGTTCATTGAAAGCTCCATCTGCATAAGACAACATAACTTATTCCCTCTCTCATTCGGCACCCAAACACTTGATAAAAATAAGAGAGGGTATAACTTATCTTATGCTCCCTCCTTATACTCTACCCAAACGACACCGAAGGGTTAATTTTAAAATAGTTGTAGATTTTTTATCATGGATACGCAGCGGAAAGATAAATTATCCATTCAATACCCTTCAAAAATCACAGGAAGAGAATCATAACGATGGTAAAGGAAGAATCATGTTACACACTTTAGGGTTCTCCTGTGATGACTTGTAACGTGAATTGTGTCACGTCTCTACGTTTGATCCACGCCTCGAGTTGAGATCTAGATCTTCCTTCTCCTTAGTTCTAGCTTGGACCGGAGGAAGAGGAAGAAGAAATCACGCAGCGAGATCACAAAGGAAGCTCTCGGCTTCCTCTTGTGGCCGACGGGTAGGGGGCGGACCAAGGGGGTCGGGTTTGACCTCCTTGTGTCTTGCTCTCTCTCCTTTGTTCTCTCCCACTCCACTTTTGTTATGAGCATTAGTGTGGGAAGGAAGCTAGGAGCATCATTTATATAGTCCAACAACTCCTTGTAAACTACCTAAAGGCCCTTCCTAATCCAACATGAGTTCAGATTAGTCCCTTCATTGCATATTAGTCCTACTAAGTTTGCAAGGTGTTGCAAAGTGATCCTTCTATTTGATTAATCATATTAATTGATGGGTAATTTACACATATTACCCTCGGGTTTTCGTAAATATGCAATGACCGCCCTTACTGTTTGCCAATCATCAGAAGACACCCTTATTTCTAACTTCACTAACGGTAATCAGCAAAGTTACCAAATTATCCTCCAACATCAGTTCTATTTCAATCCTATACGCCTCTCTCCCTCTCCTGACCACCACCACCATTCCAACCCACTTCTTCCCAACTTCCCGATCGACATCGCCACACACATACACCAGCTTAACCCACCACAAAAAACCACCACCACCGTCGTTCTCAACCCACCACCGTCAATACCCCTCCAGTCCACGATTCACGACCTCTCTAACTCTCTGTTTTCTTGAATGCACGGAGTCATGGACAATTGTGCGCTCTCTAAAAAATACCACAAGTAGAGAGTTCAAGGACTCCTCATCGAAACTACACCAGACCTACACCAAATCGAGAGTTATATACTGCTTGACCACAACCTTTGACCACGTCAATCACCATCGTCAACACTCAAACACCAACTGAAACCAGAAAAAACCCAACAATCAAAATTCACCTTGTAAAATAACTGCACCCATCAAAACCTCGAATAATCGCCGGCTATTCAATAGGCCCGATCGACAGCGCCAGATTGTGTTGGGTGTTCGAAGAGCTTCAATTCTTGATTATGGGAGAACGGGTTTGAAGGGGTTATGGCGAATTGGGTTCGAAGTGGTGAACGCAGAGGACTGGTTGATTTCGATGCTGGTGGGTGCGATGCTTGATGACAGGGAATTTTGTGGTGCTGTGTGGACGTTTGTTCGGTGATTGTCGCCGGTAATCGTAGACGAAGATTGTGGTGGTGGATATCAGGGATGGGTCTTGTCGGAAATGAAAGAGACGGTGGTAAGGGGATTTAAACTTGGACGATGAAGATGGAATCATGGAGGTAGGTGAGGTCAGTGCTGGGTTTACGATTTGGGGTGAAATAGGGTAGAGAAAGGAGAGAGAAAGAGGGGTACAACGGGCATTTCAGATTAAATTTTACGGACTCATCCTTTGACTAACGGGCTGTTAGTTAAAGGGTGTTTGATGTCAATATTTAGGCACAAATTAAGGGTGTCTCCTGAGAATTGGCAAACAGTAAGGGTGATCAATGCCTATTTACTAAAACTAGAGGGTAGTTTGTGTAAATTACCCCTAATTAATTACCAAATCTAGTTCAACTCTATCTAGCGTGTGACCCCATAGGTTCTATCTAGTTGGTAGCAACAATTTGCTAATATGAAGCGGTCTCTAGAAAGACATCCATTCTAGCCAACTAATAGAATAGTCATCCGACAAACTTTTGCAAGTAATTGTCACATCCCTTTGTCTCTATATCCGGATTGGACACGAGACATACAAGTCACACTCGTATATCCAATACATAGTTTCTCGATCATGGGAATAGCCTTATTCGTGCAAATACACATCAATATCTCATATTGATTTATTTGAGTCTTGCCAGGCATTCCATAAGCACTATCCCTCTAGTGGCCTCGGATATTTTCTTCCGTTATGTGGGAAGGACAAATTCTATCTACGTCTACTACAATTTCTAAGCTTGCTTCTTATTGTATCCAGTACACGCCATTATTGCTACCCAGTTACGGTGTAGCGTTTGACGCTACCAAAATCACAATAATCCACAACTAGATAACCTAGTGACTGCAAGTCTAAGGATGAAAATACCTTTGTCACCACGAGAAGCGCTTGTGACTCTACGTAACATGTATTTAGCCTTCTCAGAGATGGGTCAATCCAGTATGCCATTACCCTTAATGCATACAATGTGTTGGATCATGATATCTCTATATCAATCCAACCCCATACTGGTCTATAGAGGATTGTCCCATTTAATCATTATAATGGACTAGATATATTTAAGATAGAAAACACAATTGTAAATCTAAGGACTTAATTATATTAAATATCCAATAAATAATACAACAAATGTTCCAGCCAAAAACAAGTTCATACTAAACTAGATTGCCTCTAGGGCATCTATTCCAACAAGCTCCCACTTTCACTAGAGCCAATCTTAAGCATCCCGTATGCCAATGCTCCTAGTGTGCCCTTCATGCTTGCGCCGAACAAGCGACTTTGTAAGTGGATCTGATAGATTCTCATCTGTAGGAATCTTGCATATCCGAACGTTTCCTCTATCGATAATATCTCGAATAAGATGGAACTTCCTGAGCTCGTGTTTGGATTTGTGGTGTGACCGGGGCTCCTTTGATTGCGCGATCGCCCCAGTGTTGTCACAGTACAACTCAACTGGATACGCAATGCTAGGAACCACACCAAGTTCAAAAACAAATTTTCTGATCCAAACAGCTTCCTTTGCTGCGCCATTTGCAACAATATACTCAGCCTCTATTCTAGAATCAGCTACCGTCTCTTGCTTCAATCCATAAATGGATCGTTGCAGCTTACAGACTTTGTTGGCTTGATTTGGGTCTTCAAAACCTTCCGGCTGTATCATATACACGTGCTCGAGGAGATTCCCATAGAGTAATGCTGTTTTGACATCCATCTGCCAAATCTCATAGTCGTAGTATGCTGCATTGGCAAGTAGGATTCATATGGATTTGGTCATAGCAACTAGTGAAAAGGTTTCATCATAGTCAATACCATGAATCTGTCTTAATCCTTTAGCCACCAATCGGCCCTTATAGGTAATCACATTACCATCCATGTCGATCTTCTTCTTGAAGACCCACTTGCACCCTATGGGCCTCGCCCCTTCGGGTGGTTCCACCAAATTCCATACTTTGTTGGTATGCATGGATTCCATCTCGGATCTAATAGCTTCAAGCCACTTATGAGAGTCTGTCCCTTTCATGGCCTCTTCATAGGTAGTAGGCTCATGATATATGAGCATCGTGTCAGTCACGAGAAGTCCATACCTCTCGGGTTCCTGGCGCACTCTACTAGATCTACGAAGCTCTTGTGCTACTTGAACATGCTGTTCCACAACTTCTTGTGGTTCCTGTTCATGTTCCATAGTATGATCAGTGTTTTGTGGTTCTTGAATTTCTTCAAGTTCTACAGTCCTCCCACTTTCTTCTTTAAAGACAAACTCTCTTTCTAGAAACATGCCGGACCGAGTAACAAACACTTTGTTATCAGTTGGGTTGTAGAAGTAGTAACCCTTAGTTTCCTTAGGGTACCCCACAAAACTTACAGTTATCCGACTTTGGTCCTAGCTTGTCTGATTGTAAACGCTTTAGATAGACGTCGCAACCCCAAATTTTCATGAACGACAGTGTGGGACACCTCTCACTTCCCATCTCATGTGGTGTCTTCATGACTGATTTAGATGGAACACAGTTAATGGTGAAATCTGCACTTAATAGAGCATAGCCCCAAAATGATAATAGAAGATCGGTTTGACACATCATAGATCGAAACATATCTAATAGTGTTCGATTCCTCCTCTCGGACACGCCATTCCATTGTGGCGTTCCGGGTGGAGTGAATTGGGACACGATCCCACACTCTTTAAGATAGTCGTCAAACTCTTGGCTCAAGTATTCTCCTCCACGATCTGATCGTAGAGCCTTGATACCTTTGCCAAGTTGCTTCTCTACTTCACTCTTGAATTCTTTGAACCTTTCAGAGGATTCGAATTTGGCCTACATAAGGTATACGAATCCATATCTACTGAAATCATCAGTAAATGTTATGAAGTAGATGTAACCACCCCTGGCATACGTGGCAAATGGCCCACATACATCAGTATGCACGAGCGAAAATTTCTCACTAGTCCTCTCGCCTTTCTTATTGAAAGGGGACTTTGTTATTTTTCCCAATAAACAAGCCTCACATGTCTCATATGATTCAAAATCAAATGAGTCTAGAAATCCATCCTTATGGAGTGTAGATACACGTTTCTCGTTTATGTGGCCTAAACGACAGTGCCATAAGTAAGCAGGATTTAAATAATTTATTTTAATCCTCTTAGTATTAATTTTTTTTATATGACTGCTTAGATCAAGGACATATAGTCCATTAAATAAGTGCGCACTACAATAGTGAATATTATTAAAATAAATGAAACAACAATTGTTCTTTATTGAAATAATAAAACCTTCCTTGTCCAAACAAGAAATAGAAATAATGTTTCTGCTCATAGCAGGGACGAAATAGCAATTATTTAATTCGAAAACTAATCCTGAAGGCAGAGACAGCTCGTACACGCCTACGGTCAATGCAACAACTTTTTCCCCATTCCCAACGCGCAAGTCTATCTCCCCATTAGCCAATCTTCTACTTCTCTTTAGATCCTGCACATATTGACAAATGTGAGATCTGCATCCAGTATCCAATACCCACGATGTAGAGATAGTTAAATTGACATCTACAACAAAAATACCTGTTGGTGGTGGAATCACTATTCCAAGCCTCTTGTCCTCCAGATATTTTGGGCAGTTCTTCCTCCAATGTCCAGGCTGACTGCAGTACTTACACTCACCTTTAGTCACACCTTTGGCAATGCCACCAACAGGTTTAAGGACAGGTTCCTTGAACTTGACTTGCCTTTTCCCTTGGAGGATGAGGCTAACCTTTTGCCCTTTCATTTCTGTCCCATCATAATGGCCTTGCCCTTACCCTTCTTGATGCTTTGTTCAAATGTCCTCAACATATTGAGTAAATCTGGAAGTGGTTTCACGATCTCGTTCATGTTATAGTTCATGATGAAATGTCCATAACTTTAAGGCAACGATTTCAACACGAGATCGGTGGCCAACTCTTGGTCGACCGTGAACCCTAGTAGACACGATCTTACCACAAGTGTACGGTTGTCGCGTGTAATAGTAATCCGGAAATCCGGGTTGTCGAACCCAATGGACTTTATTAAACCAGTTATTATCTTAAACCTTATGTGGGCAATTCGCAAAGTTGTTTGTTGTTTTAATTCTTCTAAAATTAAAATAACAAGATTCTCAATTAATCGAGTGGAATGGTTCACGATTAACAAAGAGTGATTTATGAATTTTCTAAAAAGAGGGAAAATACCGGGAATTCTCTAGGTTCACTAGGGATGATATAAACTTATGCTCTGATTTGTGAAACAACAACGTGTCTTTTACTATTAATCGAGCAATGTAAAATTTACCGAGTTACCAAGAGAATCATCTATGCCTAAACTAAAATACACCGAGTTACCAAGTCTATTTCATTTTAAGCATGCATTAGACTTCACAATTCTACTCCAACGATCCTAGCTAACAATACCGAGTTACCAAATATTGATTCAACTAGGTGGATTATTCACTTTACCGACTAACCTTCACGGAGTTACCACGTGAATGTCAATTAAAATTACTCCTACGTTAGCTACGCGCAAGAATAATAGAATCAAACTCATAAACAACCCATAATAATAAAAGACATGATAGATTAAGTTGAAAACTTGAATCACAATCTCAAACATCAAGTTTATAGCAAACTGTAGCTACGCCAAACAAAAATTCCCAGCAAAAAGGGTTTAGCTACTACGATTCATACTCAAAACAACGAGTTTCATGTATCTCATAACAAAAGCTAAGGAAAAGAAAGAGTTGAGAATCCAAACGAGTGATCCAAAGCTCCCAAGCTCCAAAAATGGCTTCTAGCTCTCCAAGATATGTTTCTAACGTGAAAAACAACTGAAAATCACGACTTAAAACACTTAAATACGTTTCCATAACAACACTACAAAGTTTGGATAAACTACACAAAAGCCCCAAAAATCCTGCGTTTTCTGCGATGTCTTCGTACGAATACTTTTCTCTTCGTACGAAGAGTCTTTGTGCGAAGACAATTCCTCTTCGTACGAAGGTCTTCTTATGTATGTACTGCAAGCTTGTTTAGGAAGAGATCTTCAGACTTCAAAATTTTGGCTAAGTATGATTTTTCGTACGTAGACATTTGTCTTCGTCCGAAGACTCCGTTTTTCTGCACTTCTTCTTTGACTTTTTCTTTGAGTTCCTTACTTCCGAAGCTCGTTTCCATCTCCCGCATGATCCTCCCAAGCCCTGTTTTCCTATGAATCACAACACAAAAACACAACCCGCGATCTTATCACGATAAAAGCTCAAAATATCCATAGAAACGCCCGGATTCAACAAGTACAGCTCATGAACTCATATTCTCACATTTTAACATAATTTACTCAAAAGAGGACAAATTCTCCATGTTGAGCACGCAAAACCTAGAAAGATAAGGCATAAAATAACTCCGAAAACGGTGTTATCAACTACCCCTACACTACCTTTTTCTCGTCCCGAGCAAATTCCCAAGTCATATAAAACATCGCAAGACAAAATCCTCTCACTTCCCGCAATCAATCCAACTTTGCCTATCAAACCAATTAATCCTTGCATAACTTCCCTACGCCAATTGCATACTATCACCATCCATTGCATACAAATCCGACACCAATTGCAAACTAGTCCGAGTTAGATACCAAACCACAAACCATCCTTTTACTAGTCGACACGACTCGATTATACGCAATGAACCTATATGCAAATCCTATATTCACAATGAAAGTATTGAAATAACAATTTTTTTCTTTTCTTTTGCGAGATCGGGCAATCTCCATTGGCTTAAACCGGTTATCACGAAGCGATGAGAAATCTAGATACAAGGCATGAGTTGAAACCAAATTCGACAAAGAGAATCTCCCCTAGCTGGTATAGAGAACCTAGCCTTACTACTTATAAAATAAGAGGCTACGCTAAGCTAAGCCACGTTCAAGGTCCGAGCTCCTATTCCACTAACGGGTTAGAATGATGAGGCTTAGGGACGAAAGGATAATAATCATGTAATAGTCCTAAAGCGTCACATTCTCACAAATAAACCACATCTCACACACCCTCACAAGAATGATGGAAACCGAACTCGAAACTCACCATCTCCAGCCCTCGATCCCCTTAAACCCGGTACAATAATGATCTCCGCGGCCACTGTCATAAATCGTGCACAAGATGAAACTTCCCGTTGATGAACTAGTTGCTCCTCCACTCGGTCTTCCAATAAGCTTCTCCTTTATTTCAACTCTCCTTTTTTTCTGTCTATTTTATACTATATCTCTCTCTCAAATTTCCGCAAAATTTCCACAATACAAATCCCGAGTGGTCTTCCAAAAGTCAAGCCAAAATAAGATGACAGGGGGAGGAAATAATCAAGCCGATGAATACGTATCACAAATAAACTCATCTCCCCCTAAATCGATGAAATCCATGGTGTCACAAACTAAGCCGCAAACAAAGCAAAGCACACGTGTGGGGATGGAGTCATCGCATGCTCAATCTCGATGTCCGTAGTCAAAAGTCGACACCCCCACACTCGAATGTAATCTTGTCCCCTCTCACGTAGTCAATCGAATGTATGTCTCGTGCCTAATCCAACCGAATCTCCTACACCACGATGAGTAAAATCCGATACCTAGCACGATCCACCAATTAAATTCACCCAACCCAATTTTTGTGCGTATTAGATGTCACGCACTCCCGGCTCTCCACAACTGTGTCCATGTTGTAACGACATGGGACACCACCACACCGAAGTGCGCAAGCCTACTCTCACTCACCCTTGCATCCCCTCGAAAATCACAAATGAAGCATATGCGATGTGTAAGACTCACAAGAATATATCATGAAGCACTCCGTCATCGAACCCCCTCAACTACAACTCCCTCATGACGCACTGAAGCGGTGATTCTAAACAATCAATGATGAAGGCCAAGAATCGTCACCCTAAGTCAAGAGGTTATCAAAGAATCCAAACTAGTGGTCCTTCAGGGTGAGTTCTATAAGCAGTGAGTGCTCTAATACACGACCTCGCACATCTATTCTGTGTGCCACTACGAGACGGGTTGGCGACTACCTAAGACGTACACAAGAACGTTCGGCTTGTTTAGCTCACACCTAGCTCAACTCTTGTAAGAAAACTAGGCACACACTTTAAATTTGAAAAGTAAGTACGTGTAAGCAAATAGGTATGCATTACCGTAAAGAAAGCTTCTCTATACTTACTAAGGGGGACTCACGTTGTCACTCTTGATTGCAAATCATGCCCTATGCCTAAAAGCCTCACACTTCTCGATTGTACCAATTTTCAGATACTTTTGATTGCCCTTTCTCAATTTTTTTTTTTTGGTTTTTAAAATTTTTAATAATTTTTTATACCTATACTACATGCACGGTCTACTCGATTACCAACTCAATATGTTGGTGGGATGACTCAATTAAATAAACGTGCAAACAAAATTAGAAATAATAAAGAAGAAAATAAGGACATAACCAAAATTCCTACCTAAATTCGACACGGGCGATGCAAAGACTCGACAACTGACTAGTAAAAGGTATAACCCACCCCCACACTAGGATGCATCGTTTTCCTCAACGATAAAACGAGGACTCAACAATCCTAGAGTAAGGGCACGCTCCTCTACTCATCCTCTTCCTCATCCTCCTCATCTTCATCATCCTCGTCTTCCAGCTCCAACTCATCCTCACTCGGCGGCACCGGATACTCAAATTCATCTTCCTGAAACCACGGATCCACCGTCGGGACTGGTGGAAAAAACTCCCCAGCCGCCTGACCACTAGACTGTATAACTCACTGGCCCACCATCTGGATCAAATTACCCAGCTTCGCCTGATTGTCCCTTGTATGGTCAAACTGGCGTCTTCTCTTAATTCTATCCCGGGCCATCTCCGCCTTCAAGTGGTCATAGGCAACTTGGTTGTCAAACCGCGAGGTGTTCATCTTCCTACCCTTGCCCTTTGTTTTGGCTGACTCATCAAACCTAGACCACTTCCTATCAGTAAACCTTTTCAGGTCCATGTCTTTCCCAATCGGTATTTCCGCAGTCTTATCCAAATGAGTCAGCAAACAAGTGTGGCCGGGACCCAACTTGTTATTCCTCGAAACTCTCTCCAAGCAATTGGCCTGAATCATCCTAGGGATGTCTACCCGAACACCGGTGTATAAACACAATGCCAAGACACATAGTCGGAAAGAGTAATGGGGATTCTGCGTGATTCCCAGAACCCAATTCTCTAACAAGTCACAACGCCACCTCGTCTCGGGCCTAAATTAGTTCTTGTGAGCTTTCCATTGAGGCACATCACCTCTCCTATCCCATGGGTATACTCCCTTCGCAAAAAAAGAAGAAGGCATTGACTCGAGACCAAATACCCTCACTTTGAATAGTGGCACTGTAACCACAACCCTCTAGTAGACGTGGAAACCCCATGGCCAAGCCGATAGTCTCTGGCGTGAAGACTATCCACTCGTTTATACAGTATACGAGACGGGGGTCCTGGATCTCACCATCTCTAGCACACCTCAAATTGAGGCAAAACTCACGTGCTATGTGAGAACTAGACTTCCCTACAAGTTTGAACCGATTGGTTAAATTTTCACGCTCAAAGATGTCCTTGATCGCCTGAGGCATGTCCTCATGCAATGGAAACTCCTTCTCAGACTGCCCATTCTTCTTCAAGTAAGTGTCCCTAATAGAGTCTAGGTGGGCCTCAATTATAACGAATCGATAGCAAGCGGGCCCAATACTACGCTCTTTTAGGTTCACTTTAGACGTTATTCTTCCTACAATTCCCGGTTTAGTAGGTGGAGGGTTATCCAAAACAGGGTATTGGGGTGAAGGTGGAATTTCTAACTGAGGATCACCCGAGCCGGATGCCTCTTGAGATGTTCCCTCACCCGTCTTTCGTTTCGTTCCACCACCCGCCATTTTAATGCTCAAAATCAAGTAAAATAAGCAATTCAACCCGTGCAATGTGACAAGAAGGGTTTGCAGAAATTAGACACGTAAGCAATTTGAAGCACGTAATCCTAGGCTCTATTCAACCGCCCCCAAGCACGCTACTAAGCGCAACAAAATAAATCGTATATTGAAATGACTAGAGCAGAGATCAGCTACGTGCCCGAAGCAAGTCTTATGGGCACAATTTGCAGAAAATCCGGCAAGAATGACCGTTTTTGGGGTCGCCGAAAATTTTCGATGAAATCTTCAATTGAACGGTGCACCGTGCTCCTTGTGATGTCCCCGTCGAGGTTGTCTTCTTGACCGACGGCTGAATCAAGCTCCAACTTTCCAATTTTGGAATCTAGAACCGAAAATCCTAGAGTTTTTCTCACTGATTTTTCTCTCGTGCGTCTCTTTCAGTTAAAACCCCCTCCAAATCTTGATCTCCTTGCAAATCCGCACAAAACCCTATCTTGTTTGTTGAATTTGGTGAAGTTTTGAGTTGGGAGAGAGAAAAAGATAGAGAGGTTTGGTTATGGATGATGAAGGAGAAGATGTGAAGAATGAGAGAGATAGGGACGAGACCAACTGGTTCATCACCTATTTCGTGCAAAAAGTCCTTTTTTCCCTCTCTTTAATACCCCCTCTTCCTTCTCTCAATCGGGCAAAACTGTCAAACCATCAGTGGTCTTCGTACGAAGACAACTCTCTTCGTACGAAGACTCTTCGTGCGAAGAGAATTTGTCTTCGTACGAAGGTCTTCCCAGACAAGTACTGCAAGCTATTATGAGAAGACAATATTCAAAGGCCAAAAATTTTTTAAGTTAAATGTTTTCGTACGAAGACCATTCTCTTCGTACGAAGAGAAGTCTGGACCTGCCAAAAGCATCCTTTTTGGTATTTTTTTGCGTATCCGATCGTGCCTTTGCTTTTCGAAGGATCTCCTCGTCTTCGAGACTCCCTTTTTACCCTAAGACACTCCCAAAAATCGGGGAATATTTCCTTCGTCAATTTTACGCATTCCAAGGCCCGTTTTGCATTTCCGGATGCTTTTGGCCTCGTTTTACTCTCTTGAGCATCCTTTTTGGCGTAACTTCCTCATCTGGACTCCGATATGCGCGATCCACCTATCTAAAAAAAGCTCTCAACCACCCCCACTCATTGGCACTCTTCAATTCTATTTTCAGTCTCTTCTTCAAAATTTTACCTCGTAATCCATGCCAATGTGCTAGCTTTCTCCGTTCCTCAATATAACCCTCGCGTATATCAAGGCGGGGAGTCCGGGAACATGATCTTCCCCAAGTGCGTTTGTTGAGTGAGTGTAGGAATGGCGTCAATCTTCAATTCCTTCATTCCGGATCCCGATACGTGTTCTAGGCTGCTGTTCTTCAATTTTTACTCTGTTATTCATACGCGCATCAAGAAGGGGGATCCGGAATAGGCTTTTCACCTCGAAATCCTGCACATACTCATTGGAAACATTAAATCCACCCTCTCGTACCTCTCAAATAAATCAAACATAATAAAAATAAACTAAACAATATTAAAACCTAAACTACAACAATAAATAGGTTGGGTTGCCTCCCAACAAGCACTTGTAATTTAAGGTCGACGGCCCGACCCAGTTACCTCAGGGATATTCAAATAGCAGGAGTCGCATGGAGTCATTCAATGACTCCAATGAAATTCCCATCCACATACGGCTTTGCTCTCTGGCCATTTACCTTGAACCTATTCCCATTTGCATCTTCCACCTCAAGAGAGCCCCATGGATAGACTGCAGTAATCGTGTAGGGACCACTCCATCTAGACTTCAACTTTCCTGGAAACAACTTTAGTCTGGCGTTGAAGATCAGCACCCTCTGTCCTACCTTGAAGTCTCTCCATATGATGTGCCTGTCGTGCCACTGCTTTGTCATTTACTTATAAATTTTTGCACTCTCATATGCCATCAATCGAAATTCCTCAAGTTTAAGTAGTGCTTGTTTCCGTTTCTCACCTGAGAGCTTATCATCCAATTTGATCTTCTTCAAGGCCCAGAACGCCTTGTGCTCAAGTTCCACCGGAAGGTGACACGACTTCCCAAATACTAGCTGGTAGGGAGACATGCCTAAAGGGGTCTTGTATGCAGTCCGATAAGCCCATATACTGCCATCTAAGTGTAGGGACCAGTCTTTGCGTCCTGGATTGGCTGTCTTCTCTAGAATCCCCTTTATCTCTCGGTTAGAGACTTCATCTTTCCTATTCGACTGCGGATGATAGGCTAATGATATCTTGTGTGTCTTTACCCCATATTTGCTTAAGACATTGGCAAAGACCTTCTTCACGAAATGCGATCCCTCATCACTGACAATGGCCCTGGGAGTCCCAAACCGTGTGAATATGTTCTTGCGCACGAATCTCTCTACAATAGCTCCATCATTCTTGGGATAAGCCATTGCCTCCACCCACTTGGTCACATAAACCACAACTAACAGAATATAAAGATTTCGAACTGAAGAGGGAAATGGCCCCATGAAATAAATGCCCCACACGTCAAATGGCTCCACCTCCAACACGAAATTCTGAGGCATCTCATTTCGGTTGGAAATATTGCCGGTTCTCTGACACTGGTCACACTGCTGTACAAATAGATGAACATCCTTATGTAAAAAAAGCCAATAAAAACCACTTTGAAGTACCTTAGACACAATAAGCATTTTGCCAAAATATCCTCCATAATTCAGTTCATGGCAATGTCTAAGAATATCCAACGTATCCGGTTTAGCTACACATCTTCTCAACACATTATCAGCTTCTAACTTGAACAGATAGGGGTCATCCCAAAAACAACGTCGTGCATCTGCAAAGAACTTTTTCTGATGGAAGGTCATGTCTTTGGGGACAATGTTTAGCGCCTTGAAATTTGCCAAGTCAGCAAACCAATGCACATCTGCTACTACTACCATAAGTTGTTCATCTGGAAAATCTTCTCTAATATGAACATCTTCCTGTTTTTCATTCTCCAGCCGTGACAAATGGTCCACAACAACATTCTCTACCCCCTTCTTGTCTTTTATGACCACGTTAAACTCTTTCATCAACAAAACCCACCGGATCAACCTTGGCTTTGCGTCCTTCTTGGTGAGAAGGTACTTGAGGGCGGCATGGTCTGTTAAAATCTTCACCTTTGATCCCACAAGATATGGACGAAACTTGTCCAACGCGAAGATGATAGACAACATCTCTTTCTCCGTGGTGGCTTAGTTAACCTGTGCATTATTAAGAGTACGACTGGCATAGTAAATAACATGAGCTACCTTGTCTTTCCGCTGTCCCAGTACTGCTCCTACTGCATAGTCGTTGGCATCTGATAACGCCCGATTAGGGGTTATCTTACAGCCTGATTTCACGAGCGTTTGTGTCGGAAAACAGCGTATTTTGCCAGAATTTGCCCTAGAATGCCTCGGGAATTTAGAACGAGACGCTTATTTGTACTTTCGGGATTCCTGCTTATTTATTGCTTTTATTGGATATGATCGCGGGTTCTGTTCATGTTGGCTTTTCAGGAACAGGTTCGGGAGGTGCATCGGGAAGCGTGTCGGGACCAAACCGGGACCGTCTCGGGAAACGTGCACAAGATCGGGCCAAGACGGGAACACGGAAAAGCAGGAGAACACCTAGGGAGGCAAACCGGGGACTTCAGGCAGAGGAGTGGGACCCAGGGGACCCAACCGGGCCCACCAGAGGAGCAAGCAGGGCCACACCACAGCCCCTGCCTGCGTATATACGCAGGGGCTGCGTATATACGCAAGCCTTGCGTATATACGCAGGCAGGGAGGTGGTGTTGGGTTGTTTTTGAGCCCCTGGTTGCGTATATGCGCAACCCTTGCGTATATACGCAGCCAGTTTGACTTTTTTCCGAAGTCGGTGGACCGATGGCAATTTTCGTAATTTCTAGCGCACGCGTTTCGGGAAAAACAGCACTATTTAAAGACTCGTCCAGACACGTTTTGACACAAAATACACAGCACAACCGAAGGACAAGTCAGAGCATCCCCGGAGAGCACGGAAGAGCGATTCGAGATTCGAAGACTTAGTTTGATTTCATTCTCTCTCTTTACATTCAGAAACTGTGTTTAGTATTATGTCTATTCGTAGCTAAACTTCTTACCTAGGTTCTCAGTGAACCTAGGGTTTCGTACCCAGATTTTATGACTACTTTGATTATGGATTCACGATTGTTATCTTAATTCAGCAAGTTGTGTCTGTTATTCTGGCTTTGATTATTCTCGTATATGCATGATAGGATTGATCACCCAGGATTGCTATAGACCCGAGCTTATAGGTGAAAACATTAGGTTAGGGTTAGGAAGAAAAGTCAGGATTTAGTATCTTACCCTGATAGACCGACCAGAGAAAGGGAGATAGGACTAGCACCGAAAAACGTGAGACCAACTGTTAGAGAATTTGACCCGGGCCATTCGAACAGGTTAGAAACCCTAACAGGATTAGATGGAGACTACAGACTTAGGCAGCTTAACAGGAATCCGAAAGTCTGCAGGATCGGGATGACGTGTGGAAGCTGAAAGGTCACTGCAAAATCGGTACGTTGCACAGATAACGAAACTACTGAGTGTTTTCATATCAAACGTAAAATTGAAATCTGTAGAAACCCTAGGGGATTCTGGAGCCTAGTTCCCATCCATTATAGTAACAACCAATTCAGCTTATTTCAGAAAAACGTCACAAAAATTATCTACGTTTGCGTTTTTTATTTCTGTTCTTAGTTTAGTAAACTGCAATCACAACCAACTCCTCTTCGTTACTACACTCGGTTAACTAAAACTGACTACGTGAGAAAACCCGAAACAGTCTCTGTGGGATCGACAACCCGATTTGAAATACACCCGGTATTACTTGATTTCGTATACTTGCGAATAGCCTGTATTCTGCGCATCAAGTTTTTGGCGCCGTTGCCGGGGACTTTTTAGGGTCTATTAAGTTGTCAAAATTAGTTTTCAGAGTTTTTTTTTTTTTTTTTTTTTTTTTTTTTTTTTTTTTTTTTTTTTTTATCTCATTGCGTTTTTGAAATTGCGTTTTCAGGACTGTTCAGTTGATGTCCAGATTGCCTCGCTATTTGGTGCAACCACTCGACAATCCATAAGAGCTGTACACCGAACAGAACCGCAGAAACCGAGAAAGCAGAATGGCAACCAACCAGATAGATACTCCCGAAAACCCTGCAACCGGTGGGCAGGAACGAGAGACACGTACCCCAGCCCAGATGGCCCGGTACATCGAAGAACTTGTCACAGCGGGACTTGCTGGCCCGAAGCAACCAGAGAACATATAATCGATCTGGGAAGGCGTTGGTGGAAAATTTCGAAGTCCCCACCGGGGGGCATGAACGAGCTATTGTGGTGCCCGAGATCACCGCCGAGCACTTTGACATCAAACCATCCACCATCCAGACGGTACAGACTCTCTGCCCGTTTCATGGCAAGGCCGACGAAGACCCGAACGATTTTATCGGTAAATTCGAGGATTCCTGCAAAAAGGTCCGATACAAGGGGGTAGAAGCAGAGGCACTTATACTGATCTTATTCCCATATTGCCTATTCGGAGTGGCCAAAGACTGGCTCGTATCCCGACCACCCAGATCCATCACCACATGGGAGGAGTGTGTCACAGATTTTCTGGCAAAGTTTTATCCCGCCTCCCGAGTCATTGAATTACAGAGCGAGAGACTGTCATTCAAACAGAAGATGGGGGAGACGGTGGTAGACGCATGGGACAGGCTCATGAGATTGGTGAAAAGATTCCCGAACCACGGTTTTGGAGATGCAAAGATCCTGCAGGTTTTCTACCACACCCTAGACAGGGAGAATGCCGACAGGATTGACAGAGAAGCCGAGGGAAACTTCTTGTATCATGTGGACAAAGATTGTGCATATGTCCTAATGAAGAAGTTAGCCAAGCAGGACACCCGACTGTTTGACGATCGCAGGATGACGGCTAGAGCCAAACCAGCAGAAGTCGACCGGATAGATAATCTGGCAAAGATCGTTCAGGACTTGGTCAAGAAAGTCTACTCGGATAAGAAGACTGTTGCAGCAGTCGGAGAACCTGATTCGGATGCAGCCATTGAGGAACTGAGAACCGAAGACACCAATTACGTACAACAGCAGTGGGACTCGAGCCGGTACCGACCGGGTACGAAAGGCCATCCCGGATTTTGGTACGGAAACCCGAATTTCGCAGTTTATGCACCGGGATTCCAGCACAGGCCACCAGCCCAGCAGGCTGCATCTGCACAGCAGATTCAGCCGGGCCCATCTGCACAGCAGTACGACGCCCAGATGAAGAAGATCGAGTCGATGTTTCAGACCATGGAGTCCCGGTTCGCACATATGGACGCCCTGACAGCAGACATGTAGACAACCAAAACGTCACTGCGCGCTTTGGAAGTACAAGTGGGGCAGTTAGCACAGCAGCTAACGGAGAGACAGCCAGGAAACCTACCCTCGAATACAGTAAATAATCCACGGGCTCAGATCAATGCTATCTCCACTCGGAGTGGATTGGCACTGCAGGATCCACCGTATCCTAGCCATGCTCGCGCAGAAAATTCGAAAGAAGTAGAACGCAACTTGTCGGGCCAGGATAACAGCTCAGTCGACCGCCCCCAGCCGAAGGGCTCGGCTGCGCAGGATGGAGTGCAAAACGAGACAGATGCACAAACTGTACCATTCTCCAAGGAGGTGCCATACCCCTTGAGGACACGAAAGAGGGATGACAGCAAGGACTACGCCAGGTTTCTCGAGATGTTCAAACAGCTGCAGATCAACATACCCTTTGCCGAGGCTTTGATTAAGATGCCCACTTATGCCAAATTCCTCAAGGACATTCTGTATGGGAGGAGGCGGATGAGCGATTTCGAGACCATAAACCTGACGGCAGAAGTGAGAAACTGTGTGAAGAATGGGATACTGAGGACGAGAAAGGATCCTGGCAGTTTTGTTATACCGGTCACCCTAGGTAACGCTTACACAGGAAAGGCTCTGTGTGACCTAGGGGCCAGCATCAACCTGATGCCATTAAAGATTTTCAAGAGTTTGAAAGTCGGTGAACCCCGACCCACCAGAATCATGCTGCAGATGGCAGATGGGTCCGTAAAACAGGCTCATGGGGTTATCGAGGATATTCTGGTCAAAGTCGGCGAGCTGATTTTTCCGGCAGATTTCGTCATCCTGGACATGGAGGCAGGGGAGGTACCGCTCATACTTGGCAGGCCGTTTTTGGCCACGGGCGAAGCTATGATAAACTGCAAGAGCGGGGAGCTGACCATGCAGATTAACGAGGAAAAGGTGGAATTTAACGTTTTCAAAAATCTGCAACTGCCAAATTACTACGACCACGAGGATATCTTTGCCATAGACGTGGTTGACAAAGGCTGGGAAAACGAGGAGATGGACCAATTGTGGGAAGAAATTGACAGCATGTACGGGGAAGAAAAGGAGAAGGCTCGGTGCGAGAACGCCATGAGAGCTGAAGACTGGACCACTTTGCACCGGGACGAAGACGGCAGACAAAAGATGATTCTGGTCTCGTCACTCAAGAAATTACCCGCACAGGAGCAGAAACTGCTCCCGAGCCATCTCAGGTATGCGTATATTGGTGATAATAGTACTCTACCCGTAATTGTTTCCTCCCGTTTATCTCAGGAACAGGAGCAGAAACTGCTGGTGGTATTGCGAGAGCATAAGGAAGCAATCGCCTGGACGATTGCAGATATAAGGGGTCAGCCCCTCCTATTGCATGCACAAGATCCGAATTGAAGAAGGCAAGAAGCCGGTGATTCAGCCCCAGCGGCGACTGAATCCAAACATGAAAGATGTTGTACGAAAAGAGGTCATGAAGTGGCTGGAAGCGGGAATCATATACCCCATTTCTGACAGCACATGGATCAGCTCGGTCCAGTGCGTGCCCAAAATGGGGGGGGGGGGGGGCGTATTACGGTGGTGCAGAATAATGACCAGGAACAGATTGCGCAGCCCACCGTTACAGGCTGGCGGATCTGTATGAACTATCGGAGGCTAAACGACGCAACGCTGAAAGACCACTTCCCGTTACCATTCATGGACCAGATGCTGGACAGGCTCGCCCACCACGCCTATTACTGTTTTCTGGACGGGTACTCCGGGTACAACCAGATTTGCATAGCCCCGGAAGATCAGGAAAAGACAACGTTCACCTGCCCGTACGGTACATTCGCGTTCCGGCGCATGCCATTCGAGTTGTGTAACGCTCCAGCCACGTTCCAGAGATGTATGATGGCGATATTTTTTTGACATGATCGAGAAAAATCTGGAGGTCTTTGTGGACGACTTTTCACTATTCGGGGACAGTTTCGATGACTGCCTGCACCATCTGGGTCAGGTTCTGGTCCGATGCAAAAAGGCGAATTTGGTACTAAATTGGGAGAAGTGTCACTTCATGGTCACCGAGGGGATCGTGCTGGGTCACAGAATTTCCATCAAGGGACTCGAGGTGGAAAGGGCCAAAATCGAGGTGATAAAACAGCTTCCATACCCGACAAACGTAAAGGCGATCAAGAGTTTTCTAGGACATGCAGGATTTTACCGGAGGTTCATCAAAGACTTTTCTAAGATCACGAAGCCCCTCTGCGCTTTAATCGGAAAAGACGTGCCCTTTGACTTTGATGCAGCATGTCGGCAGGCTTTTGACCATTTAAAAGAGAAGCTGACCACAGCCCTGGTTATTACTACGCCGGATTGGTCACTCCCGTTTGAGCTGATGTGTGACGCTAGCGATTACGCAGTCGGTGCAGTCTTGGGGCAGCGAAAGGATAAAGTCTGCCACGTGATATATTATGCGAGCCGGGTACTCAACGATGCCTAGATCAACTATGGCACGACAGAAAAGGAACTGCTTGCTGTGGTGTATGCCCTGGACAAATTCAGGCCATATTTGGTCGGATCAAAAGTTATCGTTTTTACCGACCATAGTGCCCTGAAATACCTTCTGGACAAGAAGGACGCGAAACCGAGACTGTTGAGGTGGGTACTACTGTTGCAGGAACTCGACGTGGAAATCCGGGACAAGAAGGGAGTTAAGAACGTAGTAGCGGATCACCTATCCAGGCTTGAGAATGTTAAGGTGGACCCGGTACCGATCAAGGAAAACTTCCCAGACGAGCACATCATGGCAGTGAAAATTGGGAGACCGTGGTACTATGCCATAGCCAATTACTTGGTAACTGGCACGCTTCCCGAGGATCTTACCCCGTCTCAATGAAAGCGGATCGTTTCCGAAAGCCGACAGTATTTCTGGGATGACCCGTACCTATTCAAACAGGGGGCCGACAACATCCTGAGAAGGTGCATTCTGACCCACGAGGCGTGGAACGTAATCAGACACTGCCACTCATCACAGTGTGGGGGTCATTTTGGGGGAACACGAACAGCTCATAAAATACTGCAGTCCGGGTTTTTCTGGCCGACAATCTTTAAGGATTGTCATGACTATGTGCAGGGATGTGATGGATGCCAGAGAACAGGGAACACGTCACACCGGGACGAGATGCCGATGGCCGTGTGGCAGGAAGGGGAACCTTTCTATGTATGGGGTATTGACTTTATGGGGCCGTTCCCGTCTTCCATGGGTAACATCTACATTCTGCTGGCAGTGGACTATGTGACGAAGTGGATCGAGGCGATCGCGTGTCAGAAAAATGATGCAGCTACCGTTGAGCGTTTTCTGTAACGTAACATTTTTACTAGTTTCGGAACTCCCAGGGCAATGATCAGTGACGAGGGGTCACACTTCATCAATCGAGTTTTTGCGAAAGTTCTGAAACAGTATGGCGTGTCAGTTCACAAGGTGTCGTTACCCTACCATCCACAGAAAAACGGGCAAGCCGAGGTTTCAAACCGAGAGATCAAAAGCATACTCGAGAAAACGGTGAATCTCGGCCGAAAGGATTGGTCCATCAGACTGGACGATGCGCTCTGGGCCTACAGGACTGCTTTCAAAACACCGCTGGGCATGTCGCCATACCAGCTCGTGTTTGGGAAAGCGTGCCACTTACCGGTGGAATTGGAGCACAAAAAGTATTGGGCCATCAAGCTGCTCAACATGGATCAGAATCTGGCGGGAGATAAGAGAAAGATGGCGCGGCTGGAATTGGAGGAGTTCCGCAGAACAGATTTTGAGAGCGCCAAAATTTACAAAGAGAAGACAAAGAAGTGGCATGATCAGCGCGTCACGCCAAAGCAGTTTAACGAAGGAGATAAAGTGCTTCTCTACAATACCCGTATGCATTTTTTTTCTGGGAAAACTGAGGTCTCGTTGGTCGGGCCCGTTCATCATCAAGCAGATTTTTGCATGGGGAGCATTCGAGCTGGAGAATCCAATAGATAATTCCAGTTTTAGGGTGAACGTGAATCGGATCAAGCCATATCTCGAGACCGCCGAAGTCGTCAAAATAGACTCAGTCTATTTCGATGACCCATGAGAGGTAACAAGGTCGGGCCGTCGACCGTAAATCACAAAGCGCTCTTTGGGAGGCAACCCAAAGTAATCGTTAGTTAATTTATTTTTATTATTTTATTCAGTTATTTTATTCAGTCCTGAATTTTTGAGAGAGGCGAGATGAGCGAGTTTTTGACTTGAAAGTAAGTTTGTGCAGATGCAGCAAAATAGAAAACATGCAGAAACGGGAAAATGGAGGAAAATAATGAAAAAAAAGAAAAATTCCTGCTGGTTGCGTATATACGCAACCCTGCGTATATACGCAACCAGGGGGTATTTTCCTTTTATTTGTTTTTTAATTTTTTGAGTTTCTGATTGCGTATTGCGTATATACGCAGACAGAAGAAAAAAAAAAACTTTGGAATTTTTTCAAATCCCAGGGGTATTTTGGACATTTTTCAAAAAAATTAGGGTGTATAAGGAGGGATGGAGGCCGGCCACCATTGTTGGTGCTCCATTTTCTCTCTCTTCATCCATTTTCTCTCCACTTGAAGAACACAAGTTTCGCCTCAGACCACCAAATCAAATTCCGAGCACATTTCTGGAATCCCCTCGTTGCAAGGAGCAAATAACACTTATCAAAATCCAGAAACAAGCAAGAATCGAGCGGGAAATTCGGATCTAGGAATGAGATGTTCTTGAGGAAAAGGGCCAATTCGAAGATGTTAGAGGAAGAACTAGCAAAAACCGAAGAGGGGAAGTTGAAAGAGGAGATCGAGAGCTTCGATTTGGTAGGTTCGGGTTTTGATCCGGGCAGTTTCGTTTTCCGGGGACTTTTCCGGCGACCGCCGGTGACTTTTCCGGCGACTTTCCGGGCAGAATTTGCATTCTTCACCTCTGTTTAGGGAAGGTCGAAAATTTTCATCTCTCTCTTAATATTCCGTTTTGGCACGACCCGTAGCCGGGTCCATTATTTTCGGCAATTTTTAATTTTGGAGCGGCACTTACCGTGTGGACCTCTGGTAGATCATAGGTGGACTATTTATTGAGACACACTTGTTACGTGCACGTTTCACAATTTCTGCACAATTCCCGAGTTGGCACGTTTTTTGAGGTTTTCTGACTGACATGGAGTTCGGAGTGCCGATTATTGACCCGAACCGGGACCAGTTCCCTACTGACCTCCCAAAGGAGGCAATTCATGCGGTTAACTTTGACAGTTTTCGTTTTGTAAACCACTATGCCCATTATTATTAGATGACGGGACGAAAATGAGTCATAAACTGCCCAAGGACTACCGTTTCGAGGTCGACCACATTAGCATGCCTCCAGAGATGGCACAGTATGCTAGTCGTCCGGAAATTTTTGGACTGTCCTTGACAGGGTTTTCTGATGTGTCTAGCTCCTCCTTAGTGCATGATTTTTACAGTAACCTTATGCATAAGGGGGCCGGGGAGGCCAACGGTGACCCCCGCTGGGTGTACTGCCATAGGCGGTTCATGTTAGTGACGGTGGACAGCATCCGCCAGGCATATGGGATATCGTTGACGAATATCCCATGCGCCTATGCTGAGTGTGAGGATTACCCGCCAAGCGATCCATATATTTTTCCGGGTTGTGACTAGTGGTGCCGCGGGAGCCCACTTCGAGAGAGGGGATGATGGGCAGAGTGGCATGAAACTGCACTCTCATTTTATTACCGGACCACCACGATAGTGGGCCGAGTGGGTTGTGAACCGAGTGGTGTGGATCAAGCATTTTACCCATCTAGATTATGAGTATGTCCTCTTGGTTTACTGCTTGGTTCTCCGGAGAGATGTCGACATTCCTCGTCGCATTTGGGTTTACACGCATGAACGGAATGCGACCGCTAGCCATAAGGGGTTGGGGTATGCCAACCTCATCGCAAAACTGGCTCGGGATTTTGATGTTCCCTTAGAGATCCTGGATGGCGACTTAGAGCCTCCCATTCTGCAGACTTATAGGAAGATAGTGACCCGTAACCCGGGTCCACCAGAGCTGGTCGTTGACCTCGACGAGGATGACGACATTATGGAGGAGGATCATGCCCCTGCCCCTAGGAGGAGGTCGACTCAGGAGAGACCCGCCAGTCGCCAAGCATCGGCCGGACTTCGGCGATGCCGTACGAGTCGAGAGAGTGACCGTCCCGAGTCGAGTCGGCAGGGTAGTGAGAGGAATGCCCCTACTCAGCCAGCCAGAGAGCGAGGTAAGCCGGCCCCACCATGTAGGTAGCCCCGAGTTGACGAGGGATTTGAGGGGTGTCGCGGGGGACACAAGTCCGTAGGGGAGCGACTGCTCGCGAAAGCGTGTAAGCCTTGGAGTGCTGTCACACATACCCGACGGACTCAGCGCAAGATGGCGAAGGACCATAACGCTGCCTTTACCAGTATTCGAGAGGAGCAGTGTGAGGCGGCCCGACACGCAGGCCGAGAACCGCCACTCCCGCTGTATTTTCCTCCTACCTACTCCAGCAACTTTACCACGAGTTGGTCAGACGAGGGGGACTCTAGCGAGTATACCTCCGCTCCACCTCCCCCGACTCAGCCACCTCCCCCGACTTAGCAACCTCCGCCACCTGAGCGACAGTAGAGAAGTCAGCCTGGGACACGATCCCAGCAGCCCACGGGTCGTCAGACTGGGTCCCGTACCCAGGAGCCTTCGAGTGGAAGGACGAGATTGCGATCCCAGCCACCTAGCAGTTGGACTGGATCAGAGTCTCAGTCCTCTGATTACCGGCCCCGTTCACGAGTACGTCGGCCGGTCATCTACAGGACTGACTCTGGCAGCAGCTCTCCGGGCAGCATATCCGGTTCTTCGGAAACCGGGTCAGACCCGACATTTTTTCCGGACGAGTGAGTGCCATGAGGCATGCCACCTCTTAGTGTGGGGGTGGTAGTCGTGTCTGCATTAACCCAGTCTTCACGTTTTTTCATGTTTATTTTGCAGTTTTTATTTTATATTTTTGAGTCAGCATATTTTCGTTATTTGAGTCAACCCACCACAAACATTCTAGCCATGCATTGTATATATTAAAAAAAAAAAATTAAAAAAAAAAATTATACTGCTGGTTGCGTATATACGCAGCTGCTGCGTATATACGCAGCTGCTGCGTATATACGCAGACAGCAGTATTTTATTTATTTTCAAAAAAAAAAACTAAAAAATTAGAAAAATCATAAAATTTTGAGAAAGGGCAATCGTGACAACAAAAACAGTGAAGAAATCGAGGTTGAATCCTTTGAAGGAAAAGAAAACTTGCACCGAGGTATAGTAGATAGGTGAGAGCCAGCGACCTTTGGAATCCGCAAGTAATTATCACCTGAGCTAAGAATCCGACTAGTTGCTACACCACCGTCATCTAGGTAGTCGACAACCCGCCCACGGGCGCCGTCACGGTCATCGCATTTTTCGGTGGAGTGATTGGCTATCAAGGGACCTCAGGTCCTATTTCTTACCCCTAGGTCCAATTAGTCAGCCCTTTTGAAGCGATTTACCCTCTTTCTTCTTAGCCACTAGAGCCTAGGCAGCCTTCTTTGAGACCTTCATCAGTCGATAGTTGGCTATTCTACGTGTTATGACAGAGGGAGTGAGTAGGGTGGGTTTTAGATGGGAGAGCTTCATGATTTATCAGTATTGGACAGTTTTTGACATTGACACGTTTTTCGAGGGAAGGACAGGGTGAGTTAGTGGCGACAGTGCATTAATTTGCGAAGGTGGATCACTGCATTACATAGTGACCACAGGAGGAGTTAGTCGCGTGCGAGCATCTTTTTGCACAAAAAGGGGTTCCGGGGGGGGGGGTTGTAGGGTTAATTGGTGGTTGTGCCGTTTTCTACATCTTTGGTGATGAGGAGGTTCGGTGGGACTGCACAGTATCATATCGACTACAGGATCACCGCTTCAGGATTAGTGTGGGGGTACTTCACATGAGGACATTTTACGTACCCCACGACAGAGATTTATTTTCACTCACTCAGCTTTAGTCAGTTTAGTGTTGTCATTATTCGTGTATTTATGCATATTGTCGTATTATTATTATTAAAAAAAAAAAGAGAAAAATAAAAAAAAGAAGAAGAAAGAAAAGAAAAAGAAATAGAAAAGAAAAAAAAAGAGGAAAAAAACAAAGCTTTGTTCTAGTTTTTAGTTTTATTTGTCGTTTATGTTATTTAAGCGAAAAGCTGAGTGGCACAATTTTCGAGACGTTTACATCACTTCACATTTGTGGCCGCGAGCACGGCGAAGGCACACCGGGAGACAGAGGAGTTGGAGAAAGCAGGAACTTAGGTTTTTCGGACAATTTTTCGGGATCTCGGTGAGGGGTGTGAGTTTGGTAAATTGTGAGAATGTCATAACAAGTAGGACTATGCCGTACCTTGATACATATATATATCCTACCTTTTAGACAGATCCTTACGGAAAAAGCTCGGATGGTAAGTTAGCTAGGGATTTGTTCAGATTGATAAGGAAAGTAATAGTACTTTGGTCCAGTGCTTAAATCCACCATATAAATGTGTTCAGATTTACCGATCGCTTGCAGGGAAGTACATTCTGAAAAGGATGAGGTCACGAGGACACACTGGTTATGTTTTTGAGATTGCCCAATCTCACCAAAAAAATAATTTGTCATAAGTATGTTTTGAGTCGTTTGAGTCTGTGTACATTCTATTTGAGTCAGTTTTCTATCGAGTCGTCCGGTTGAAAGGTTCAGGTCGAAAGAGTATGCAAAAGGTAGTGTATGCACGGCACAGCCGGTCTCATGAGGGCAGAAATGTATGATTGCAGGCTAGTGTAGGCGGGTTTGCTCGGGATGAGCAATGCCTAGTGTGGGGGTATTTGATAACACCCGATTAGGGGTTATCTTATAGCCTGATTTCACGAGCGTTTGTGTCGGAAAACAACATATTTTGCCGGAATTTTCCCTAGAATGCCTCGGGAATTCAGAACGAGACGTTTATTTGTACTTTCTGGATTCCTGCTTATTTATTTCTTTTATTGGATATGATCGCGGGTTCTGTTCATGTTGCCTTTTCAGGAACAGGTTCGGGAGGTGCATCGGGAAGCGTGCCGGGACCAAACCGGAACTGTCTCGGGAAACATGCACAAGATCGGGCCAAGACAGGAACACGGAAAAGCAGGAGAACACCAAGGGAGGCAAACCGGGGACTTCAGGCAGAGGAGTGGGACCCAACCAGGCCCACCAGAGGAGCAAGCAGGGCCACACCACAGCCCCTGCCTGCGTATATACGCAGGGGCTGCGTATATACGCAAGCCTTGCGTATATACGCAGGCAGGGAGGTGGTGGTGGGTGGTTTGTGGGCCCCTGGTTGCATATATACGCAACCCTTGCGTATATAAGCAGCCAGTTTGACTTTTTTCTGAAGTCGGTGGACCGATGGCAATTTTCGTAATTTCTAGCGCACGCGTTTCGGGAAAAACAACACTATTTAAAGACTCGTCCAGACTCGTTTTGACACAAAATACACAGCACAAGCGAAGGACAAGTCAGAGCATCCCCGGAGAGCACGGAAGAGCGATTCGAGATTCGAAGACTTAGTTTGATTTCATTCTCTCTCTTTACATTCAGAAACTGTGTTTAGTATTATGTCTATTCGTAGCTAAAATTCTTACCTAGGTTCTCGTTGAACCTAGGGTTTCGTATCCAGATTTATGACTACTTTGATTATGGATTCAGGATTGTTATCTTAATTCAGCAAGTTGTATCTGTTATTCTGGCTTTGATTATTCTCGTATATACATGATAGGATTGATCACCCAGGATTGCTATAGACCCGAGCTTATAGGTGAAAACGTTAGGTTAGGGTTAGGAAGAAAAGTCAGGATTTAGTACCTTACCCTAATAGTCCGACCAGAGAAAGGGAGATAGGACTAGCACCGAAAAACGTGAGACCAACTGTTAGAGAATTTGACCCGCGCCATTTAGACATGTTAGAAACCCTAACAGGATTAGATCGAGACTACAGACTTAGGAAGCTTAACAGGAATCCGAAAGTCTGCAGGATCGGGATTACGTGTTGAAGCTGAAAGGTCACTGCACAATCGGTACGTTGCACAGATAACGAAACTGCTGAGTGTTTTCATATCAAACGTAAAACTAAAATCTGTAGAAACCCTAGGGGATCCTGGAGACTAGTTCCCATCCATTATAGTAACAACCAATTCAGCTTATTTCAGAAAAACGTCACAAAAAATATCTATGTTTGCGTTTTTTATATCTGTTCTTAGTTTAGTAAACTGCAATCACAACCAACTCCTCTTCGTTACTACACCCGGTTTACTAAAACTGACTACGTGAGAAAACCCGAAATAGTCTCTGTGGGATCGACAACCCGAGTTGAAATACACCCGGTATTACTTGATTTCGTATACTTGCGAATAGCCTGTATTCTGCGCATCAGCATCACACATAAGCTCAAACGGAAAGGAATAGTCTGGTGTGGCTATGATGGGTGAGCTGATGAACTTTTCCTTGAGCACATAAAAAGCTGCCCTGCATTTTGCATCAAAATCAAAAACTGCATCTTTTTCAAGCAAACCAGATAACGGCTTTGTAATCTTTGAGAAATCCTTGATGAAACGCCGGTAAAACCCTGCATGTCCCAAGAAATCCGTACCCCTTTAACAGATGTAGGGTAAGGAAGCTTCTCAATCACCTCAATTTTTGCTCGGTCCACTTCTAAACCCTTGCTTGAAATCTTGTGCCCCAACACTATTCCCTCGGTCACCATGAAATGACACTTCTCCCAGTTGAGCACTAGGTTGGTGTCAATACATTTGTCAAGAACCCGAGCTAGTTGTTGTAGACATTCTTCGAACCCATCACCATAGAGCGAAAAATCATCCATGAAGACCTCAAAATTCTGCTCCATCATGTCAGAGAAGATAGACATCATACACCTTTGAAACGTGGCAGGTGCGTTGCACAACCCAAATGGCATGCGTCTAAAGGCAAAGGTCCCATAAGGACAAGTGAATGTCGTCTTCTCCTTGTCAGCTGACTCAATTGCTATCTGATTATACCCGGAGTATCCATCCAGAAAGCAATAATGCGAATGACGTGCCAGCCTATCAAGCATTTGATCAACGAACGGGAGGGGAAAATGATCCTTCAACGTGGCATCATTGAGTTTGCGGTAATCCATGCAAACTCTCCACCCAGTAACAGTACGAGTTGCAATCTGATCACCTTTTTTCCCTTCCACCATAGTAATACCTCCCTTATTAGGGATACACTGCACCGGGCTAGTCCATGTGCTGTTGGAAATCGGGTAGATGATGCCTGCTTCCAACCATTTAAGCACCTCTTTCTTCACCACCTCCTGCATGTGAGGGTTGAGGCGGCGCTGATATTGAACTACCAGCTTCTTATCTTCCATGAGCCGGATCTTGTTCTGGCAAACTGTGGGACTGATCCCCTTGATATCCGCTATGGTCCATCCCATATCTGTTTTCCTTTCCTGCAATACCTTGAGAAGCTGCTCCTCCTGTTCCCTGTCCAAACATGCAGACACAATAACAGGAAAAGTCTCATTAGATCCCAAGTATAAATATTTTAAATGGACAGGTAAAGGCTTTAATTCTAAAATAGGAGCAGTAATAAGAGAAGGAGTAAGAATCTTCCTGCTTCCCTCATTAAAGAGGGGTAGGGGCTAACGCCAGTGAGCTTCCACAGTTTGTTCCTTTTCGCTTGAGTCAAGTAGAGCAAGCTCCTCATACAGCCGCTCCAATAAGACATCTTCCTCCTCATCTGGTGTGTATGCCTCCACACCAAAACACTGCTCACTCACCGCATACGCGGAAAATTTCATAGCTTCAAAGACATTGAACGCCACCTTATCATTGTTAATACGCATCGTCAACTCTCCATTGGCAAAATCAATGATAGTCTTCCCCGTGGCAAGGACTGGTCGTCCCAATATGAGTGGGACATCATCATCAGCCTCCATGAATAGGATCACAAAATATGCGGGGAAGATGAGTCCTTCGACTCTTACAAGCACATCCTCCAACACGCCCCTTGGGCATTTGATAGTATGGTCAGCCTTCTGCAAACACATACGAGTAGGGTTTGGATCCCCTACACCAAGTTGCTTGAATACTGATGTGGGCATCAAATTTATTCTTTCGCCAAGATCACACAATGCTCTACCATGGAACTCATCTCCTAATGTCACAGGAATGATGAAACCGCCCGGATATTTCATCTTCTTGGGCAACGCCTTTTGCACTACGGCGCTACTTTCTTCATTCAGGGTTACAGTTTCAAAGTCATCCATGCGCCTCCTATTGGAGAGGAGGTTCTTGAGAAATTTTGCATACATGGGCATTTGGGAAATGGCCTCCGCGAAAGGGATATTAATATGTAACTTCTTGAAAATATCCACAAATTTCTTGAAGTGCTTAGCATCCTCTTGACTCTTCAACCTTTGGGGGTATGGCACACACATGCTGTACTCCTTTGGATTTTACTTCTCCTACGAATCCCTACTCGTGTCCTTTGGTTGGGGAATCACGGTAGGCACGGGAATATCTTCACTCAAAGACTTTTCAATGGCTTTGGTTGCTTCAGCTCGCGAGTGGGCAGGATATGGAGGATACTCAATGGTGATCCCACTGCGAGTAGTGATAGCCTTCAACTGCTCAGGTGGAGTGATTGTGTTTGAGGGCAACATACCAGGTGGAAGTCGAGTGTTTTGATTGGCTATCTGGCCAATCTGTGTCTCATGGCTCTTCATTGTAGCTTCCATGGAGATGATATTGCTCTCAATTTTGTCTTGGCTAGCTAACAGTTTCCTCAACAACGCGTTTGTATCTTGTTCTTCTGATTGTGGAGCCTACTGTTGTGGAACCTGTATTTGCGCTTGGTATGGAACATTTGGCCTTTGACCTGGTGCGTATAATCCACTGCTTGGATTGGCATAGTTGAAATTGGGGTGGTTGCGGTTATTCGGATGATATGTGTTAGACCATTGTTGATGTCGTGGTTGATCCATGTAGTTCACATCTTCAATACCATCTCCATATCCCTGATTTGCATGTGCTACCATCTCTCCCACTAAATTCACCTGTGCCGATGGATTCATATTACTGAAAGCCGAAGTCATCACTGCCATCTGATGTTCGAATTTTTGTTCCACCATGGACTTAATTTTACTAAACAATGCTCCATCAGATTTTGTGTTTCTACGAGTCTCAGACCTCGTGGACTAACGTTTTGCCACATTATCCAGCAGATCCCAGCATCTCTGTAATCCTAAGCCCATAAAGTTGCCATGAGCCATCATATCCAGTTCGTTTGCAATTTCTCTGTCTAGAGCATTATAAAAATAATGTAAAAGTTTGTACCATGGCTCTCCATGAGTGGGGCATCTGCGAAGGAGCTGGTTGAACTTCCATGCGTCTCCCAGAGAATCGTCTTCATGTTGCGCAAATTTTTTTATAACATCCATTCGTTGAGCAACCTTGGATGGCCGAAGATACTTCCTGAGAAATTCCTTGTAACATTCTGCCCATGTAGCGATAGTTCCTGCTGGAAGTTCCATAAGCCATGTCTTTGCTTTTCCTGATAAGGATAAGGGAAAAAGCATGAGCTTTATTGTCTCTAGTGGAACTCTCTGATCATACATAGTGGAGGTAATCTGCTCAAAATTGAGCAAGTGTTGGTGTGGATCATCACATGGGGCTCCAATGAATAAGCACTCATCCCGAACCATGTTGATCAATGGTTGGCGTATTTCCAAATGTGCGGCTTTAATTTGTGGCCTGACAATAGTTGGTTGATACCCCTCCGGTGTAGTTCTGAAGTAGTCCACCGAAGGACGCTCATCCTCTTCAACATTATTCACCTGTGCCACCACATCCTGCTTATTATTCCCCCATTATTATTATTTCCCCCATCGTTATTATTACCTCCATCGTTTCTCGCTTGTACCACCAAACCAAGACGTGGTTGTGGGTTTGGAGGGTTCAAGCGTGCCATAGCATCTAGCACTTCGGTCTGCATCTTCCATAGCTGCAACTCTAGATGCTTCCGCATCTTGCATACCCTTGCGGATCCTTTCAAACTCAGCTCTAGTTTCAGCATCCATGGTAACTGAGCTTGATTTCCTGTTGTCTCTACGCTGTGCTCGTAACAGGGATTCCGGGTCTTCAAGTGTAGGATGCAAAGGCTCGTCTCTAGAACGGGACATGCACCGTACAAGCTAACCTGAAATCACAGATCACGCAAAACGTAGGTGAGTAATAGATATAAGAAGAAAGGTAAAATCCCTAAGGCTAGGAATTAAAACTAACTTGGCCGAAGTCCCCAGCAACGGCGCCAAAAACTTGTCACGATCTTACCGCAAGTGTATGGTTGTCGCGTGTAATAGTAATCCGGAAATCCAGGTTGTCGAACCCAAGGGACTTTGTTAAACCAGTTATTATCTTAAACTTTATGTGGGCAATTCGCAAAGTTGTTTGTTGTTTTAATTATACTAAAATAAAAATAACAAGATTCTCAATTAATCGAGTGGAATGGTTCACGATTAACAAAGAGTCATTTATGACTTTTCTAATAAGAGGGAAAATACCGGGAATTCTATAGGTCACTAGGGATGATATAAACTTATGCTCTGATTTGTGAAACAACAACGTGTCTTTTACTATTAATCGAGCAATGTAAAATTTACCGAGTTACCAAGCAAATTATCTATGCCTAAAACCAAAATACACCGAGTTACCAAGTCTATTTCATTTTTAAGCATGCTTTAGACTTCACAATTCTACTCCAACGATCCTAGCTAACAATACCGATTTACCAAATATTGATTCAACTAGGTGGATTATTCACTTTACCGACTAACCGTCACAGAGTTACCACGTGAATGTCAATTAAAATTACTCCTACGTTAGCTATGCGCAAGAATAATAGAATCAAACTCATAAACAACCCATAATAATAAAAGACATGATATATTAAGTTGAAAACTTGAATCACAATCTCAAAACATCAAGTTTATAGCAAACCCTAGCTAAACCAAACGAGAATTCCCAGCAAAAAGGGTTTAGCTACTACGATTCATACTCAAACAACGAGTTTCATGTATCTCATAAGCAAAAGCTAAGGAAACGAAAGAGTTGAGAATCCAAACGAGTGATCCAAAGCTCCCAAGATCAAAAAATGGCTTCTAGCTCTCCAAGATATGTTTCTAACGTGAAAATCTACTGAAAATCACGACCTAAAACACTTAAATACGTTTCCATAACAATACTACAAAGTTTGGATAAACTACACAAAACCCCCAAAAATCCTGCGTTTTCTGTGATGTCTTCGTACGAAGACTTTTCTCTTCGTACGAAATGTCTTCGTGCGAAGAAAATTCCTCTTCGTACGAAGGCCTTCTTATGTAAGTACTGCAAGCTGGTTTAGGAAGAGATATCCAGAATTCAAAATTTTGGCTAAGTATGATCTCTTCGTACGAAGACATTTGTCTTCGTACGAAGACTCCTTTTTTCTGAACTTCTTCTTTGACTTTTTCTTTCAGTTCCATGCTTCCGAAGCTCGTTTCCATCTCCCGCATGATCCTCCCAGCCCTGTTTTTTTGTGAATCACAACACGAAAACACAACCCGCGATCATATCTCAATAAAAGCTCAAAATATCCATAGAAACGCCCGTATTCAACAAGTAAAGCTCATGAACTCATATTCTCACATTTGAGCATAATTTACTCAAAAGACGACAAATTCTCCATGTTTAGCACGCAATAGGTAGAAAGATAAGGTATAAAATAAATCTGAAAACGGAGTTATCAACTACCCCCACACTACCTTTTGCTCGTCCCGAGAAAACTCCCAAGTCATATAAAACTTCGCAAGCCAAAATCCTCTCACTTCCCGCAATCAATCCAACTTTGCCTATCAAACCAATTCATCCTCACATAACTTCCCTACGCCAATTGCATACTATCACCATCCATTGCATACAAATCCGACACCAATGGCATACTAGTCCGAGTTAGATACCAAACAAACCACAATCCATCCTTTTACTACTCAACACCACTCGATTATACACAATGCACCTATATGCAAATGCAATATTTACAATGCAAGTATTGAAATAACAATTTTTTTCTTTTCTTTTGCGAGATCGGGCAATCTCCATTGGCTTAAACCGGTTATCACGAAGTGATGAGAAATCTAGAGGCATGAGTTGAAACCAAATTCGACAACGAGAATCTCCCCTAGCTGGTATAGAGAACCTAGCCTTACTACTTATAAGAATGCATTACCTCTTCGTGTGTGCCACAAAATAAGAGGCTACGCTAATCTAAGCCACGTTCAAGGTCCGAGCTCCTATTCCACTAATGGGTTAGAGTGATGAGGCTTAGGGACGAAAGGATAATAATCATGTAATAGTCCTAAAGCGTCACATTCTCACAAATAAACCACATCTCACACACGCTCACAACAATGATGGAAACCGAACCCAAAACTCACCATCTCCTGCCCTCGATCCCCTTAACCCCGGTACAATTACGATCTCCGCGGCCACTGTCGTAAATTGTGCACAAGATGAAACTTCCCGTTGATGAACTAGTTGCTCCTCCACTCGGTATTCCAATAAGTTTCTCCTTTATTAATTTATTTAAACTCTCCTGTTTTTCTCCCTTTTTTTACAATATATCTCACTCAAATTTCAGCAAAATTTCCACAATACAAATCCCGAGTGGTCTTCCAAAAGTCAAGCCAAAATAAGATGACAGGGGGAGGAAATAATCAAGCCGATGAATACGTATCACAAATAAATTCATCTCCCTCTAAATCGATGATATCCTTGATGTCACAAACTAAGCCGCAAACAAAGCAAAGCACACGTGTGGGGATGGAGGCGTCGCAAGCTCAATCTCGATGTCCGTAGTCAAAAGTTGACACCCCCACACTCGAATGTAATCCTGTCCCCTCTCACGTAGTCAATCGGATGTATGTATCGTGCCTAATCCAACCGAACCTCCTACACCACGATGAGTAAAATCCGATACCTAGCACGATCCACCAATTAAATTCACCCAACCCAATTTTTGTGCGTATTAGATGTCACGCACTCCCGACTCTCCACAACTGTGTCCATGTTGTAACGACATGGGACACCGCCACACCGAAGTGCGCATTCGCATCCCCTCGAAAATCACAAATGAAGCATATGCGATGTGTAAGACTCACAAGAATATATCATGAAGCACTCCCTCATCGAACCCCCTCAACTACAACTCCCTCATGACGCACTAAAGAGGTGATTCTAAACAATCAATGATGAAGGCCAAGAATCGTCACCCTAAGTCAAGAGGTTATCAAAGAATCCAAGGTTCAAATCCGGGTTTACTAGTGGTCTTACAGGGTGAGTTCGATAAGCAGTGAGTGCTCTAATGCACAACCTCGCACAACTGTTCTGTGTGCGACTACGAGGGGGGTTGGCGACTACCTAAGACGTATACAAGAACGTTCGGCTTGTTTAGCTCACACCTAGCTCAACTCTTGTAAGAAAACTAGGCACACACTTTAAATTTGAAAAGTAAGTACGTGTAAGCAAATAGGCACGCATTCCCGTAAAGAATGCTTCTCTATACTTACTAAGGGGGACTCACGTTGTAAATCTCGATCGCAAATCATGCCCTATGCCTAAAAGCCTCACACTTCTCGATTGTACCAATTTTCAGCTCCTTTTGATTGCCCTTTCTCAAATTTTTAATTTTTTTTTTTGGTTTTTAAAATTTTTAATAATTTTTTATACCTATACTACATGCACGGTCTACTTGATTACCGACTCAATATGTTGGTGGGATGACTCAATAAAATAAACGTGCAAACAAAGTTAGAAATAATAAACAATAAAATAAGGACATAACCAAAATTCCTACCTAAATGCGACACGGGCGATGCAAAGAGTCGACAACTGACTAGTAAAAGGTATAACCCACCCCCACACTAGGATGCATCGTTGTCCTCATACCTCTCAACCTTTGCCTGCTCTTTGAAGAGCTGCTTCAAGTGTTCGATCATATCGACTGCATTCATGTTCTGATGTTGCTTCTGAATCTCAGAGGTCATGGTTCATAGCATAAGGCAGGCCGCATCCTTGGCGTCATCAACACACTTCTGATACGCCTTTAGGGCTGTAGGAATATTGTTCTCTGGACCTGCTGGAACTTGCTCCTCTATTGCGTACAGTTTCTTCGCTTGCTTGAGAACAATTCTCAAGTTTCTGTACCAATCAAGGAAGTTGGTTCCTGAGAGCTTGTCCTTCTCAAGGAAAGATCGAAGGGAATGTTGTGAACTCGATGAGTTGTTTGCCATTTGGAATTCTACAAAAGGAAAATACGCAAGTTTTAGTATTTGTGAACTTTTGACTATATTCAATAATGGCTAGTTTATCAAATATAGCTCCCACTATTTTTCTACGGATTAGTAACCCTCAAGATATTAATGCGGAAAATATCCTTATTTTTCTAGTGGGCCAAGGTCCATGTTTCATCTTCTTTTGAGCTTGCTTTGGCAAGTCACCCAAAATTTGACTACTTTAGGTAGGAACAATTCCAATTGCATCCCATGCAACTCTTGGTTCAATTGGGCAAATAACTCATTATTTATCCATCCGCATGGATAATCCCAATTGATTGCCTCTAGGTTTTAGTCTTATTAATAACCTAGTTGTGTTCAACCTATTATTTAAAAAATTGCACATTACTTGATTGTGCCATCGCATTGCATCATTATGAACCAAGTCGCCTTGCTTTGGCATGCACGAACTTGATAAATCATGATGACAATGAATGTTTAAATAACGAGAAAGCAAAAACACAATATTTGAATTTTCGAGGGATTTTAAATTTCAATTTTAATTGTTTTGTTGATCCATATCAACTGATCTATCTATTTTGAGTTTGGGCACAACTCCTGTTAATAGATCCGGGTTGTTAATTATCTTATTATCCTAATTGCATGCATCATCCATACACCAACCACAAAATAATAAGACAAGAAAAATAAACAACCACAAAATAAATAAAACGTGATATGGATATGGCCTTTTCTAGACTAAGATATTCCCAAGCTAATGGGAATATCTATGAACCCTAAAAGAAAACACATCTCCATGCGTCTTCATCTTTTGGTCCATCCTTCATAGTCATGTGGGATGCTCCATGCTCCATCTTTTGTGGCTTTCTTTGCCTTCGGGCTTCTTTTTGTTCAATCTTGGCTAACAATATATTCTATCTAGCACTAGCTAACAACTATACTAAATAAAATAAATCTCACAAGTTGAGAAAAAAATCGGCTCGTAGGCCGTAAACCCTAATTAATTATTACATAAAATTGATCGGCTCGCAGACCGTAAACTAAACCACAAATTTAAACTATCACACCAAACCACATCCTAAGGCCATATCCAACCACCATGCGATTTGCACATAAACAGTTAAAAACTCAATTTTAACGCGCTTGGTCAATTTTTATTTGATTTTAGGATTTCTAGGGTTAAAATGGTCCAAGGGGCTCACCATACAATGGCTGAACCATCTTTGAGCCGCCCGGGTCGAGCCTAGGCCGGCCGGCCCAACCCGTGGGGTTGGCCGACCGCCTAGGCCCTCGACCTATGTGGATTGGGCGGCAAGGAAGGGGAGGGGAGGTCCTAGGGCCGAACCTCCTTAGTTGTTTCAAAACAACTCCTTCCTTGTTCCCCAAGTCCAAAAGGTTTCCAAATTTGAAACTAGTTTCCAGATTGGTGTCTAAACCCTAGATCTAAGATCCTAAAATTTCTCAAACTCACTAATTCATGCATAAAATATAAAAATTAGGTCTTATTTTTTTATTATTGACAAATTGCATCATATGCTTGATTTGTCCGTTTTACTCGATAAAAAACAAAAATTAAAGTGTAAAACTGTCAAAACGTAACACATAAACCACATATATGTTCTACGACCTGAGGCTTTGATAAAACTGTAGGGTTTTGATCATAGATACTCAGGGGAAAGATAAATTATCCATTCAATAACCTCCAAGGATCACAGGACGAGAATCATAACGATGGTAAAGGAAGAATCATGTTACACACCTTAGGGTTCTCCTGTGATGACTTGTAACGTGAATTGTGTCACGTATCTACGGTTTATCCACGCCTAGAGTTGTGGTCTAGATCTTCCTTATCCTTAGTGCTAGCTTGAACCAGAGGAAGAGGAAGAAGAAATCACGCAACGAGATCACAAAGGAAGCTCTCGGCTTCCTCTTGTGGCCGACAGGTAGGGGGTGGACCAAGGGGGTCGGGTTCGACCTCCTTGTGTCTTGCGATCTCTCCTTTGTTCTCCCCCACTCCACTTATGTTATGAGCATTAGTTTGGGAAGGAAGCTAGGAGCATCCTTTATATAATCCAACAACTCTTTGTCTACTACCTAAAGGCCCTTCCTAATCGAACATGAGTTCGGATTAGTCCCTTCCTTGCATATTAGTCCTACTAAGTTTGAAAGGTGTTGCAAAGTGATCCTTCTATTTGATTAATGATATTAATTAATTCCCAAATCTAGTTCAACTCTATCTAGCGTGTGACCCCATAGGTTCTATCTAGTTGGTAGCAACAATTTGCTAATATGGAGCGGTCTCTAGCAATACATCCATTCTGGCCAACTAATAGAATAGTCATCCGACAAACCTTGTGCAAGTAATTGTCACATCCCGTTGTCTCTATAACCGGATTGGACACGAGACATACAAGTCACACTCGTATATCCAATCCACAGTTTCTCGATCCTGGGAATAGCCTTATCCGTGCAAATAACATCAATATCCCATATAGATTTATTTGAGTCTGGCCAGACATTCCATAAGAACTATCCCTCGAGTGGCCTCGGACATTTGCTCCCGCTATGTGGGAAGGAAAAATTATATCTACGTCTAATACGATTTCTAAGCTTGCTTCTTATTGTACCCGGTACACGCCTATAGCTACCCAGTTACGGTGTAGCGTTTGACGCTAACAAAATCACAATAATCCACAACTAGATAATCTAGTGACTTCAATTCTAAGGATGACAATACCGTTGTCACCAAGGGAAGCGCTTGTGACTCTACATAACATGTATGTAGCTTTCTCGGAGATGGGTCAATCCAGTATGCCATTACACTTAATGCATACCCATGTGTTAGATCATGATATCTCTAAATCAATCCAACCCCATACTAGTCTATAGATGTTTTTCCAATTTAATCATTATGATGGACTAGGGATATTTAAGATAAACAACGCAATTGTAAATCTAAGGACTTCATTATATTAAATATCCAATAAATAATACAACGAATGTTCTAACAAAAAACAAGTTCATACTAAACTAGATTGCCTCTAGGGCATCTATTCCAACAATAGTAACATGTGCTTTGTAGATTGTCCACTTTAGGACTAGTTTGGAAATGCTGTGGCGGTGCTAGAAATCTGTTGTGTGAAAATACTGTAGCGAATTTGATGTAAATTCTAGATAAAATATTGTTTGGTAAATATTACGTAAAAGTTGTTGTAAAATATTGATATAGTAATTTTGCGTTTGGTAAAATAAAATTTGAAGTTGCTGTGAGGGTAAAATGACAAAAATATATGACACGTGTCATTTCTGTAAAGATGAATATTGATATTTAAAAAAAAAATGTAAGATTAAAATCGGTTGTAGATAAATTAATCAAAAGCACTTTCTGGAAAAGCATCTCCCCCCTTATTCCTGAAAACTATTGTGGGACAGCAAAAAAACTGTCAGGAAAGCAGAAATTTTATTTTTACCAAACACACTAAAACTGCTTCTGCTGTCGGAATACATATGTGCTGGCAGCAGAAGCATTCCCAAACTCACCCTAATAACCCATGGTTTGAAAAGTTTGAAATTTAGTAACTTGGGGTTTGATAGATTAGGCTGCTGTTAAATTATCAGTTAGTAACATTAGCTTCCTCAAATATCCTCTTGAAATTTGAGAGAAAGGATTAAATGCCCCAAAATCAATTGGAGAGATGAATGTGAGATGCAACTGAAATTTGATTTTCTATGGCTGCTAGGTCAATCCCATACAGCTTCGCATGAATTTCGAAGATAAGTATCAATAATTGCAAAAGTTCCTCAAAAGTTTTGAACATAAAATCCGTCGAATCAACCATTATGATAGATATAATACGCACCAAGGCTTCGTATAATAGTGCTTCATAATGTTAATTCGCATATATTCGAGCCTTCCTCTGCGTATAGACGCTGCTCTTTCTTATGTCATCCAACATGGCTTCTCCTTGTTGGCCCAACATTCTTGTAACTCATCCCCTTGTATATATGTGTGTAGCTGGCATACATATGCTTTTCGTTCTTCTTTTTTTCTCCATATATTCTCTTGCCTCCTACTTTCGATTATATTCCATGGAAGCCTTGTATATTAGTGCGCACTAGGTTGTGATTTAATATCTTTGAAAAATTACTGACCAATCTTCTTTCCCCAACTCACTTCCCTCTATTTTTGCAAGAAGTGTGTGTATAATTAATAATAGAGTTGTACTTCGTCCATGCCTTAGCCAAAATTTCGCTCTGCTTTTCCTCGACTTTCTAGTTTCTTCGCAAATATTTTTTGTGAACTTCCTATCATATCTCAACCTCCGTTCCTGTGAATTAAAATAACAACAAACTCCGTGATCACATTTTACAAAATTTATCAATTAAAGAACAAAAAGTCGATAAACTCTTAATTTTGCGGCTACGACATAAATTGGGCAAAACAAAAATGCTCAATTTATGGGAAAACATCCTCAAGTAAGCCTGAAATTCCTCAAAGTAAAAATGTAACTCCAGATTTATCGATGACGGAGTTTAGTTGTCAGCATAGTTATTAAACCCAGTCCGCGTCACTACTCGGTTCGTATATGTCACTAACCTGGTCGAACCCGCCCAAACCTCATCAGACCCGACGGGTTTGTGATTAACCCGATGACCCGTTTTGAGTTAATTGGGCTGAACCGGTCCGGTTTTAAGCATGAAAAAACAAATCGAAATGCCTGTTTAAACATTTTTATTAACGTCTGTGTGATTTCATTCATAATAAATGTAAAAAAAGTTTAACAACACAAAAATTAATGATTTAAACTATAATATGTCAATTTTTAATATATTTCACTATAAATATGTACTATAATATATTATTAATAATTTATTATTGACCCACTAGTCCGACCAGTGATTCGCCGGTTGGACCGGTGACCCAGTGACCCGACATCTTTGTCGGGTCAACCACCGGTACGGGTGAGGTGTGAAGTGCTTTAGAAAATGTGACACATGGGGGTTCCAAGTGTCATAAAACAAATTTGTGGGTAGATTTTGATTTTCCTATTTCCATAAATTATATTTTTACCGCCAACACTCCTACTAACTATAATCCTACCTCTCAACAACCTGTAATCACACTGTCCCAAATACTTCTGTTTCTGGAAATTATAATTACTGAATTGTCCAAAACAAATTGATCGTGCATTAGGTCATGATAAAAATCTAGAGTGTTACACAAATCACAAACAATAATAACGAGCTTTTAGATCATAGATTTCTTCTGTTGCAAATAGAAATGCACTGAAAAATGTGATATTACTTATACACCAAGAGAACAACATTAAATGATTAGTTAAAATATTTTCTATTCAACTAATTTAGATAAATACAACTATAAAATTCCCTAACAAGAAAAATCCTAGAGAGAACAACAAAGGACACAGGTTAATATTTATGACTACAAAGTAAAAATAGCATATCTAATGAAGTTGTTCCATTCACTAATTGGTGCGAAGTTAGTCTAGTGGATAATAATAAACAAGAATCAAGAACATTGAATTAATTTGGTAAAATCTTTGATAATAGAAAGTCAAGTTAGTGTCGTCCTTTCAATGGCAATTCATGACACAACATCACATATGAAACTTATGAAACTTCTCTCACGTGAAGTTGGTTGATACCAAGTTCTGCTGCGAGGATTCGAATTATTTAACGCCAAGCAAATAAATTTTGAAATTCCAACTCAAGGAGGAATTTCGTTAGGATGTCAGAGTTGACATCCTTTGAGACTAGTGATTAAGAACAGTGAGTAATTACTTCAAAAAAAAAAAGACGCAATAGTTGAGGCTTGGAAATTATGGCTCCCAATTCGCAAAGTAGTAATGAAGCAGCGATGATCAGGCGCAAAAGAGAAATCAAACCATATTCAAAGAGTAGCTTACTACATATGCTAAATTTGTGTCTAAAATATTATATCATATACCGTGGCTAGCAACCCTTGGATTTTAGTTATCAAGTTTAAATGGCAATACTAGATAGTTTTCTATAACATTGACTTTTATGACTTGCAAATTTGTTTTGCAACATTTTAAGAATTAAGTGAATGGTGTCATATAAGAATGGACATTGACAAGAAGAATTATTTATTATATTTTTTATTTTTTTGAGAATCAGAAAAATTATTTATGCCCCTGCATGTTGTACCCATTTATCTCATGAATGGGTTTGGCCGGACAAAAATCCCATTCAAACGTGAACCTACAATTTGAGTTAAAAGGGGATCACTAATCTGCTAGATCACTAAGTGTGCACTTTTGTTTTGGATGATTACTAAGTTGGTTTGGTAAACTCATGATGAATGTGGTTGGACGAAAGTCATCATTCTTGTTCTAATGTAGAAGCATCCAACTTTGTATCATATTCTTAGCACAATTACTTTCGCTCGGGCACATACATCAAACACACAGACGAAAATAAAACACTAACACATTAATTTTCTTCTTGATTTATAAAGCTAGACAATTACACTATTTAAATATGTAAGGTCACATGTTTCATGGATTTGAAATATTTAGGTATTTCAAGACCTTGAATCAGTTTTCAAAGCCTTGAATCAGGTTTCACAGGCTTGAGCTATTTCAAGGCCTTGAACCAGGATTCAAAGTCTTGAAACTGTCTGACCTGCATGCATGTTCTGAGGGGGAGTTTCTCTAAACTCTTTTGATCTAATTATATCCCTCTCACCCCTGTACTTGATGTGTTATTATTTGATGATGAAAGACAAACTGTTTTTATATATCTAACATGTTTTAATCCATCAGTTTGACTCAGTTTTGCAGGGAAATTTTATTTCCTAACCCTGCAGGATTTGTTTCCTTATCTGGCTTTTGCAGGAAGGGAAATACGTAGAGAAGATGATCCTGTGATAAATCAGAGACTCATGACAGCTTCTCAGATTGTTTAAAGACAAGATCACAACAACATCTCTGATGATTGTGACCAACTATCCGTTGGAGAAAGCTGTTAAAGAAAGTCAAGGCTGTTGCCTACAAAATAGGAAGTTGTTGCTGAAAATCTGGAAAGATTTGCAGAGCTTCAAACAGTATCAATGGAGCTCATTTGAAGCAAAAATATAGGACACTCAACGGGAAAAAAGAGAGACACAATTCTGGATTGACAAGCATCAAAGAAGTTCATTACTCTCACAATCCGACTCACAGAAGTTCAATGCATTCTTCACTGCAGTTTTGCACTCTAGTGTTCTTCTGTATTGTGCTTTATTGGTAGATAATTTCTATAATACTTCTATATTTAATTATCAAGGATTTTTCAAGGTGAAAAATAGAGAATTCTTAGTTCTGTTAGCTAGAGCATGTACTAGATAGGTTAGCGAGAACCACAAGCTGTAACAGAGTAAGGGAACTCTCTGTGCTTGAGATCTAGGGCTTAGCTTTTGATTAATAAGAATTGAGTTGAAAATCCTGCAGGGAGAAGATCCCCGAGGTAGAGACGTAGGTCCAGTGGACTGAACTCAATAAATCCCTTGTCTCTTGCAGTTACAGTTTCAGTTACATACTTAGTTCTGCTACATTTAAACTTGTCTGTTTAAAATGGTTTGAAACTCTTTTCAAGGCCTTGAAAAAGACTTGTCTGTTTCATTTCAAACTGTATTTCTTTTCAAAGGCTTGAATTTGTGTTCAAAGCCTTGAACTCCTTTGCACTTGAACTAAAAATCTTTCCCTCCACAAGTTTTGCAACATGTTGGCATACTCTATTCAACCCCCCTTCTAGAGTGTCTGTGCTGCATATCTATCTGCATACACCCCTTTCAAAATAGAAAAATATGCAACCCTAAGCTTAGAACGTTCGACCTAACGGGCCTGGGAAAGAACCGACAAAAATACTTGGTTCGACTAATTAAGTAAATAACAAAGTTAAATAATATAAATAAATAAACTAACTATCAAATAATACTTATTATAAAGATACGATTGATGAAGATACGGTTGACCCGTATCAACTCCCCCGCTGTTGAAAAGGACCTTGCCCTCAAGGTGAATGGGGATTTTTTTTAAGCACGTCTATAAATATGTGTGCCTGGATCAAATTGACGGAGAACGACCTAGAAAAGGCTGCGTTGTAGTCAAATATAAGTAATAAGGACAAATATCTTCTGCCCAAGAGAATGAGGCCCAAAAGGAAAATTGGGCCAAAGTAAATTATTGGGCCCAATTGTAACTTTTAGCCAAATTAAAAATTAGCACGAATGTACTATCAAACCTAGTTGTCTGCTGAACAAAAAAAATAGAGGATGTACCCGTCGGTTGTGGCAGGTGGTGGTTGTGTCTCTTGGATGGAGGTGGTGGTTCTGTTGGTGGTGGGCGCAACGCCTAGAGGGACGCGACGAGGGAGCCCACCACTGAACGTAGCTGGTAATTTCCGTTCCCTTGCGGCACAACTTGGTGAATGTGCTGCTGCTTACTCGTGTGAAGTAGCCACGGTGGCTGGAACGGTGGTTCGGAACCGGACCTGGGCGAGGTCGCCGGCATGGGCGAACGGGTAAGGACTGCGGATCTGCGTCATGGTTATGGGAGGAGTGATTTGATGGTTCGCGGTCTGGTGCTGAAACGCCGGTTGAAGTGCTAGTGAATCTCCTCCAATAGTAGATCCGACCGAATGGAATGTTCCTACCCGTTGCGGGGGATGCGCATGAGGATCTTGGAACGCTGTCTATGCAGTTTCCTTGGCCACGTTGTGCGGAGTGGGAAGGAAGTGTTTTACCTGGTGCAGCTGGGTTGTGTGTTGTGGTAAAGAAGGTGGCAATGATGGTGGCGATTGCTGCTGCTGCATTGGGTAAACTAGCTGTTGTTCTTGCTTGGATAGTTGGATGTTCCTGGATTTGTGGCGACGTCTGTGGCTTCTCTTTCAGAAATGGGTAGGAACCTTCTATTCGGTCGAAGATTGTATTTATTTTATCGAATCGAGCTTCCATTTGAATATGTAGTTGTTCGATTGCAACAAGCAATCATTTGGCAAGAGTCGAGGAAACAGTATCTTCTGTCATCACCATTCACCAGTTGAGTAGCGGAAAGACAATAAAAGCACCAATTGATAACACAATTACTATTGTACAACACGAAACGCACACACGAAAATAAAACACTAACACTTTAATTTTCTTCTTAATTTATAAAACTGAATAATTACACTGTTTACATGGAAAGGTACGCAACCCTAATGTAAACGATTCGACATAACAGGCCCTGCAAAGAACCAACAAGAAAACCCGATTCAACTAATTAAATACATAAACTAATTAACTAAATTAAATAAATAAGCTAACTATAAAATAATACTAATTAAGTAAATACATTAATACGATTTATGAAAATACGGTTGACCCGTATCACATATACATTACCAAAGAGTGGTCATTATGTTTATCTTTTCTCTATTTAGGGATATTTTGTGTGGCTGTAGGAATGTTACTTGCATTATTTTTCTATAATTTTGAATCTGATCATCTAGATAGACTTGGATATTGTTCTAAAATTTCTCCCTATGGTGTCCTGTGATCCATATCGCTTATTTAATATTTTACACCGATGATTCTCACAGTAGCTATATATCTTATCATCACCCGAAAGGACATAATGACTATTCATGAACTTGAAAGAAGGTTCCACATGATACTTGCTATGCAACTTCGCTCTAAACCTGAGAGGCTCGAGGATCATGGCCTTTTGGATATATCTAAAGATTCTTGTCTTCCGAAACCTTGTGAAAGAAAATTATTATCGCTCGATAACTCTGTGATCATACACACGATGTATGTCATATGGCCGTCATGGATGTAGTGACGGTTAAAAATAAGTAGGGTCAGGCAAGGATCAAGTAACCTTATCATTCTCCGTTGACTACCTTGCATCATATATTTTTTCAGCTTCCTGCACTACCTTCGTTAGTCCCAAATGGCATAGTTTGTGTGGGACCACAACGATTCCCATGATAAAATTGGTGCGGTTACCACCAAGGAACCGGGGGTCTTTAAATAAATTAAGTCTTCTGTGATTTAGAGATTACTTGAGGTTGGTTACTATAGAAAACGATGAGTGCTAAAGTAGTTGAGGCATCTTACTACTTCCTTAGTGATCAAAAAATCGTATCTGACATTATCGAGCAACATAATTGTCTTAACAGGGTTTCTGAAGCCAAGAGTCTACCAATATATCCAAAAGGTAATGATCCTCAAGGCCTCTCAAGAATTAAATAAAGTTGTATAGCAAGGATCATGTGCATCATTCTTTCAATTTCATAACTAAGAATGATGTCCTTGCGGGTGATGACAAGGGATACATGAACAATGAGATACTTATCTGTATAACGTTAAATCAGCAACAAAGATCAATGAACACCATGGAGAAATAAAAATTCAAACAATTTCCATGTAGATCAAGATGATCAGATTTGCATTTATAAAAAAGACAATTCAATGAACATCCCGTGCAGTTACCCAAAAAGATCCTTATGGAAGGAGACGAGAAACAGAACGGTCTCTCTTATGAAAGCTCTGTCATACAAGGTTTGATGCGTCTCCATCATTTTTACCTTTATTATAATGCAGCAAGGGATATCGCGCAACTAACTCAGTAAATGTTCATTATAAATATAACCGGACTTTCGTGGAACAACAATTATATTTTAACGTAAAAACAAAATAGTAGGTTCATGTTTGAGTAGAATTATCGCCCAACCAAATCCATTCATGATACTCTTAAAAAAACATTAAGAAACCCTTTTAACAAACGCGTAAGACACATAGTGGAAGAAATAATTGGTCTAGTCAAAGCTCATTGACATTGATTACTCGGTTCTTATATACAGTTGCAAAATAATTTGGTTAGTCATCAAAATTAAGTTAATGATAAGTTTATAGTAATTTCAATTGCAGTTAACAATTAGAATTAGGATTTCTATACATAGTCTAAGTTATAATAATTCATATATAATTTTTTCATATGAAACAAACTGCACTCTCAACTTGTGTTGACATCTCATTTTTATCTCATCGTTGGCGATTTATTCCTTCTTTACTAATTAGGAGCCACAATTTGCAAGCGTCAACCCTCGAATGATTGATTACTAAACTAATGTCTCATTATTCTTGACCCCTTATCTCAAATCATGGAAACTCATACATCGTATTAAATTTTTTTCCTATGTTAAGTATTTCTAAACTAAATTTACTTGGCATTAAATTGCTCAAATACTCGTAAAACAACTCTGTATCAACCAGTTTTCTATGATACAATTTTCATAAATTTCATAAGTAAAATGACTCTTTTTCATGAATTGCTAGCGCAAGGTCAAGCTAAAATGACTTTCTATGATGAAAGATTCACCAAATTATTTCAATTTTATGGTGCCTCGCTACTTATTATTTTTTTCACAAGACGTAGCCATACACTAAATTGTGTGAGGCACATCTTCATTAGACTTGTTGTTTTTCCTTGTAGTCTTCAATATAGTATCGTGTTCTTGAATGTCATTTTTAGGATTTTACTTTGATTAGTTGGAGAATATTATTTCTCTATTGATCTTGATAAGTTGAAGATTAAATATTTGTAATAATTCTTTAATCTATTTTTAGGTGTACAACTGTCAAATTGGTATTTTTTTTAAACTTTTATTTCTTATAAAATGGCTTGATGAGGTTGTCGGTTGGACTTTATACTATTACCTTCTAACCTTCAATTAAAAATATCGCAATATCATAAAAATAAATATTTTTATGAACAAAAAATATATGGAGAACATGTAATTGTCAGTTCATAAAAAAATTAAATATCCATAAATACTGAATTGCTCCAAATTTTTCACAATGAAAAAAGACCAAGCACTACCATATTGTTTGAGTCCGTATCTTTTTTTTATCATACTAGTTGTTCAATTCACGCCTAGAACAAAGCCGAGTTATAGTGTTCAAGCATAACTCTCAATATGTCCTCAACTAAATGAACATGTTATCATTTGTGTAACGATCATAAACACGATTTCTTTGAAATATGATCAAATTTAATTAAAAATTAATTGCGAAGGAAACTATGAATATATAGTAACATTTGCAAACTATATTTCAAGTGAGCCATACATGTATGGTGATACGGGTCAACGATATTGTAAGGATTAACCGTATAACTATTATTATCGTTAATTAGATTAGTTATTATTATTTATTTTTACTTAATTAAATTATTTAATTAATTTTAATTAGTCGAGCCGAGTTTTCTATTCGGTTCTTTCTCGGGCCCGTTAGATTGAACCGTCTAGGCTAGGGGTGCGAATGTTTTCTAGTTTAATAGGTTTAATTGTTTCTTTTATTCATCAATCAAGAAGAATATTAAGTGTTTAATGTTTTCTTTTCGTTTTCATGTGTGTTTAGTGTTAGTCTGGAGATTGTAGCATCTTGAATCGGTAAGTGTTTAGTGTTTTCTTTTCGTTTTCATGTGCGTTTAGTGTTAGTCTGGAGATTGTAGCATCTTGAATAGGTAGTTCGTTAGGTTATTCCTAAAAGATTGGTTCTTTCATTGCGATCATCATTCAACTCGTCTATTTACTTTAACTGAAAAATCTTGTGCCATTATTCAAAGAGAAACCTTTAAGTTGGGAGACTCAGAAAGTGTGATTGGTTCTTCAAGTTGTGGGTGCATTTAGTACTAAAGATTTATGTGATTTTGAAGCTAGTGTAAGCCTTATTCATTTATCTTTTCTCAAGCGGCTAGGGGTTGGAGATCCAAGTCCATCTAGTGTGTGCTTACCACTTGCAGATTAGTCCACAGTGCGTGAAACCGAAATGATTGAGAATTCTACTTGTGAAGGAGGGATAATTTGGATTTCCAGCTAATTTTATCATAGTTGACGTAGAAGTGGATAAAGAAGGGCCTCTTATCTTTAGGAGGCCATTATTAGAGACGATGCTACTCACTGTTGACTTGAAAATTGGGGAACTCACTATGATGAGTCCATGACACATAAATGCATTTGATGGCTCAATTGGACAAGGTAAGTTGGCAATGATAAGGTTTCGGGAACCTAAGGTTTGTAAAAGGTTAAACAAGGAGGATTCAAAAACGGAACATGAGACATTATTAAAATTTGAGACTAGGCTGAAGGAACCTATAGTGCAGAAGAAAGTTGAAGTGCACGAGGTGGTGAACAAACTCAAATAAAAAAAAAATCAAGGAGATGTTTAGCCAAGCTATGCAATTCTAGCTTCCCCATCAGGTAACCAAGGCGGGACGCCGATGCTAATTTAAAACGCTCATTCGGATGCTACCCAACCATTTATTTTTTATTTTTTTTTTTATTTTTTTGAGTTAGCTTATCAAGTTTTACTTTAGTTAGTTTAAGTTTCTAAATTTCAAGTATCTAATTTAAGTCTTGTTTCTCGTAGCTTAAATTCATTCTATTAATGAGACTGAGAAAGGATGTGTTTAATGTTTTGATTTCAGGGAATGAAGTTAGAGTTTAAAGATGTACCCCAGTGCGCAAAGCACTCGAGTGCAAGGGAGTAAATTCCATGGAACTTGGGGATATTTTTGATGAAGGCGACATTCAAAAGATGTGTGGTGTGATATTCTCCCAATGCATTACGATAAATTTGACCCTCATAGGTAATTCATTCCATGAGTTTGCGGATCACCCTACACATTTGAAGGGAAATAATTGAAGAAACGAGAAGTGGAAGCTAGAACGAACAAGGCAAAACAAGGTTGGCAAGGAAAATGACGAAAATTGGGCTGAAAGAGAAAATAGTGAATTTGCCACCTCGACGAGACAAAATAGAAACTTTCCCACCCTGGAGAGAAATAAAAAGGCAGTAATAGAAAAGGAACCCTTCTCCCACTGCAGCGAGAGAGTAAGATGCGACCTATAAAGACAGGGAAAATATTATTCTTTCACTTTCTCACTAAACCCTCCTTCGCCATTGTTGAGAGCTTCACCTGCCGAATCCTCCATGTGCTCACTATTCCACCAAGTCTGACAATTTACTACTCCAAACACTGCACTCAGTGCAAGCATCTCACTCCCACTACCGATTTCATCTAAAATCGAGCGCGGAGTAATAAAGAGAAGTTTTATCAAGAGAAAAGTTAAGATTTAACGATCTTAGACACATTTCGGGAAGAAACTTGAAGAAGAAAAGATGACGGGAATCTCTCCCCTACGAGACCACACAATTGGATTGAGAACTGGTGAAGTTTGGCCTTAGAGATTATTTGGTAATCATTTGTAAGAATACTCCGAGTGTGAGGTACAAACTTTACTTCATCTTGTTCACTTTCAGTTCATTATTTTCAAATCCACAATTTTACTTTCATTTGTGATTTGTTAGTTTCATTCAGGGGCATGAGCTAGTTGATTTTTTATTTGTTGAATATTTTTTTTTTGTTTTGTTGAGTTTAACTGTGGCATCGAGAAAGAGATCCAAGTGCGCCGCATCCTATCCTCTGTATGGACATTAAATAGTATTAGTATTACTTAAGAGAACTTACTGTTATCATTATTTATTGTTTAGTTCTAAGGTTAGTCTATATAAGTATAGACCTGGCTATCAGTTTAATACAACACAATCTTCTTATTTGTCTATCATGGTATCGGAGCAGATGATCTATGTCACCTCTCCACACCATACCCCTCATCATAATGTCCATGTCAAACGATGACATCGTCACATTGTCGAGACCGGCTTAGCCCTCCATCATGCGTGCATGCCCACTTTCTATCTCATAATTAGACTTCCTACTCGCACTCTGAACATGGTTTCTCCCTTTGAGGTGTTTTTTTGATAGACTCCTAACTATCTAAAGCTTCACATCTTTGGTTTGTAGGTGTTATCCCAGACTGCGTCCCTGCATCTCCCATAAGCTTGAGGATAGATCTGTACCATGTCTCTTTGTTGGGTATTCTCTTAGGCAGAGTGTGTATCTGTTTCTAGACCCCACTACCCACCACATGTATGTCTCCAGACATGTTCAGTTTGATGAATCTCAGTTTCCTCTATCTGCATCACTTCGTCCTATCACTGAGCCTGATTTGGCTTCTGACGATTGGTTTCCTCCTGTCCATTTCATATTCTGTGTAGTGGCGCCCCCACTAATCCCCCCAATAATTATGAAAACATTCTTAAAAATTATAAATCAAATATTCAATAAAAAATATAACAAAAAAAGGAAATCAAATTAATATTAAGATAAGGCCAAAATTTATAATGAAAACCATATAATAATGGCCAAATTTCTTAGAAAAAATGCTATTACCACACATTTTCAATTTATATTGAAACACTTCCGATTAACTTTAAATAGAAAACTGATTAAGTTCATTAAAGATTTTTATTAGAAAAATGCATCTTATTGTGGTCATTATCACTAAATATATTATATTATTAAAATATATATTTTATTCCTAATTAGACTCTCTTTACTTGGAAGACAATGAATAATATCATAAAGAATCTCTAAGAAGTATAAATTACGGACTGAAACTGTCAAAAGAGCAAAACAAAAAGTCAAAGAGCCTCCAAAACCAACCCTGCCCGCCATTAGGTTGTGCACGGTCACCTAGGGATCCGTGCAAAACTGAGGACACGCCAGAGAGGGTCTATGCTGCCCTTTGACTCTTTTCGCTTTTGTAGTGTTGATTGTTTAGTGCAAAAATACATGGATTGATGCTCCAGACCTAAGAATGAACCAGAAACTTCTATGAATATATCTGAAACTCAAGGATCAAAAAGCGATTATTCATGCAAAAATAGATACAAGTAGTTAGAACTGCCTGCAAGATACATGTTACCTTCACAGAGTATCTAAATAGACTCATATCATCTATAATATTATTATACAATGCACTACGTAATCTGAGTTATTTTATTCCCGAATTCATAAGCACTTAGAAACAGTGCGGGATCCAAGATTTAACACATTGTCACTCATCCATTTTTAATCTCCCCATTTGTTAATTTGGGTAGAAAATCCTATTTTGAACTTCTACTGAAAAGCACAATATACTAGTCTTCGTCTTTCTGCATCGTCTTGCTCCATCATGAATGCTTCAATATTTTTGAATCAAGAGAAAATTAACTTTGTTTTCAAAGCTTATTACATTCATCATTGTTGTTTCAATTATGCATATCAATTACTCCATAATCAAGTGTAATATGCTCTGTAACATAAAATCATAAGAACAATGGTAAGTAGATACCAATTGATATGTCTATGATTGAAAATGTACTTGTTTGTTTCTCATATTCATAAATTCAAATGTTGAAGATATGTGCTGGAAATTCTTTTGATTTCTTATCCAATAAAACATGATGGTTGGAGTAGCGTAGAGCATATGGAATAAATGAACACACATCAATTGATTCATCAATGTGAATAAACATCACATTAGTCATAATCAGTTGAAACATCATGAGATTTAATGAAGTACAATAATCAAATAATCAAGCTCATACGATTCTAAATTCTAAATTACTCCTCCTATTTTTCACACGTGTTTGACAAAAGGATATTTTTTAATTGAACGAAATTAACAAAGAGATAAACTTCCAACTAAAATAAACAGAACTATGAAATAAGAGACTCCGTCTTCATAAAATTATGGAAAATCCATCTTGACAAGAAACACGTCAACACATGACATATGTCTAACTTGTGCCAACATGTAGCAATGAGACACCTCTTTAGTAACACGTCATGCATTTATCATATGATAAAAATCTCCTTTCACAAAGTAAAAAAATAAAAGTGAAATAGTGAAGAACCGTACGAATTAGTACCATAGTTGCATCACCGAACCAACTACTGGAAGAACGAGAACTTCTGCATAACTACCAACACATTTCTTCTTTCTAGAACCTTGAACCCCTTTGTTACATTCGCCAAGAATGTGGTTGTGAGATTCACCTGGAATAATATGTCTATGCTGAAGCGGAAGGCAGTAGTCCATTGTGGCGTAAAAACAAGTAATTGAAGGTCAGGAAGATGTTGAAAACACCAGCAACACTCCCAAGCTAGGCACGGTCTGCTTGTGGCCAAGAGGATCAAAAGAATGAATCACTGGAGTCAACAGGTTCTCTAGGGTGTTGGGTGAGTCTGAAGCTTTTGTTGTAGGTCAAATCCTACACTCCGTTTGTATTTATATAGGTTCATATGGATTTCTGAGAGTCACAATCCTACCAACATTTAAATTCTAGGCATGAAAATATTCCTAAAACTTCTAGATTCATAAAATTTGGCATAAATCCAAATAGGATACTAAATATGTCTAAAATATAGGGTTTTGATAAGGGAATAAGTCTAAAAGAATAAAAAAAACATGTAAAGATATTTAAAATGTTCCACCAAAAATTTAAAAAATTGGATTACACAACTTTCCCAATTTAGAAGAAAAAATATATAATTTTTAATGAGAAAAAGCTAGAAAATTGTGAAAAGTGGCTAGTTTGATAATCTTCTTCAAAAAAAAAAAACTACATCCGCTAGCTAAAATAATTATATCACATACTAGAGAGTAAAGAAAAATTAACTCTTACATTTCTCAAAAATCTCTTGTTGAAAATACTTTTTCTATTATCCACATTCTTCTTGAACTAAAAGTATTCACTGAAGGGAAATTCCCTCTTTGAAAAATTATAGATAACCAAAAGAATACTTAATTCTCTTCAATTTTCATAAGGAATAAATTCGTGGATATGTAGAAAAAATAAATTTCAAATAAGATCGTCAATGCCCATAATAAACACAAATACGGAATGATGTTTGGTAGAAGATGATCCTATGCAAAGTCACACTAAGACTTTCATACTAAAAATACCCTTAAGAACAACGTTAAAATAAAGATTTTCATCCTAAGGCTCCTAAGAGCAGTTTTTCTATTTCATAGAATCTAACTTGAAGGTAGGAAACACTTGAATGAAGTTCCATATTCAATCTCCGTTCTTGATGATCATTTGAGATTCATTTGCAGAGCATTTTAGACAATGCTAAACGCAGGGCATTAGAGAACGTAGATGTATTAGAATACTTGAGATTCTCATTTCAAATCTTTCAGCCTCCTCGGATGCAAATTATCATTGCAAACTGAGACAAGACTTCTTGTAGTAACACTGAGAGTGTGTGTGCATTTTATGATATTCTCATAAGACCACTGTAAGGTATAGAAACACCCCATGACTTACTTAAGCCACCACAACTGTGCGGCATTAAAGCAATCTCAACACGAAAGTCTACCCCATAACTAAATATGATTCCATAGTAATATGATAAGATTGGCACACTGAGTAAATCCTTCCAGCTAGCACAGTAGAGGAAGTGAGATATAAAATTATGAGACACTTAAGGTCACAAAAAGAAATTTCAAAAATTTGGGGCAATACTTCTGCCTTAGCATAACTCTACATGGGAAGCAACACATAATGGTTGGTAGAAGGCATATTCTAACCATAGAAATTTCTTAAGGGAAAAGCAAAAGGGCTCTTTGTTGGATATTTAGAGTCCGTTTTTGTTGTTCTTATGATTCATGAGACACTAAGATAGCAAAATTCAGAAATACGAAAAATTGTGTTGTAAGGTTGATCGCACATACAACTCCATCAATGTAATAAAAAATTGCCCATGATGGTCACACAAAATCAACCACTATTCTGCCAAGAAATACGAATATTTGTACCTAAAGTTTGAAATATCAAAACACAGTTTGTCGCTGTAAGTTGTTTGATTCGGTGTTCATTCTAATTTAACCACTTCATTCATTTTGGTTAACTACTGCGCACGGACAAGATTAGGACTATCACAAATAAGATGTCATTTATTGTTGTTACTGGAATGAAGAACATATCAAACATAAGAAAAAATGCTAATCTCAATTAAGCTAAGTGTAGATCATCACAATCCCATTAGAACAAAATCTGAAAATCATAACCCTAGGTACCTAACTCGTGCAATAAAAAATATATCTAGGTGATGGCAATGATATTAAGAACAATACAAAATGAAGCCATAGTTTGAGGAGAGAAGAAATAACCACCCATATCCACTATGAAGTTTCGCCGCATATCTCCCTCACAAAGTTTTTCGTATTTCGTCCAAAATGCGTACGGATCATCATTTTGGTTGCGTGGTTGTGTCTATTAATCTTGGGATAAAAATTAGGGCTTAAACCCACTTGTTTAGAATTTCCTTGCTAAATTTAGTCATTCCCGAAGCGCATACCGGAGTATAAAGACAGCATACCGCTATGCAATGTTCTGGCTGAAGTTCCACTCTCTAGAATGATTACCACAGTATGCCAGGCGTGCTTACCATGATATGGTCATACAACATCAGTTGTCCAACTTTTCTGAGGTCGTATCTTCCTCATCTAGACTCTATTTTGTCTCTCACACCTACTGTGGGAAAATTATTGAACTCCACCAATTTGGCGTCGACCTCACTCTGAAATTCCGAGCAGAACATGAGTTATGATCAATATAGCGCGACTGGTACAATGTTACTTCTCCAACTTTGAAGCGTCACTTTGTCTCACGACGTCCCGTGCCATTCTGTTTCTTCTAGAGCGTATTAGAACCTCGATACATCTCTTAATATAATTCGTTGTAAATCCTTGGTTAACTCGCTCAATCTGAAGCATCTCAAGCACAATTTTTCTGTTCTTCGCTTTTCAACTTGAGATCCGAGCCTTTGTTCTCCATTTTTTATCCTTTCTATTTGTATCTCCATATCCTCTTAGTTGTAATTTCTCAAAAATATTGTGATCATGTGTCGGATGGAAATAAATGCACCAAGTCATGCTAAAAATAGTGAAAATCAGGTAAAAATAAAATTACACTGAAAAAATCACCCAAACAGTAAAATTTACCTAAATCTATCGGATTAGTGTATAAAATTACTCGGAAATTGTAACAAACCTATCAAAATTATGATCAAAACAACATAAATTTTGACATTTTCAGTTGTTCTCATACAACTTAGTAGAATTCCCAAACTAAGCATAGCAAAAACTCAATAAATTTTTGACAAAAAAATCCGTCCAACAAGCCATTATGCTCAATATTATACACACAAGGGCTACGCATTGTAGTGCTTCAAAATTTTAATTCACATATAGATGTGCCTCCATAAGTATATGTAAGGTCACAGGTTTCATGGACTTAAAATACTAAGTTATTTAAAGGCCTTGAATCAGTTTTTAAATCCTTGAATCAGGTTTCACAGGCTTGAAATAGCAGAGCTATTTGAAGGCCTTGAACCAGGATTCAAAGCCTTGAAACTGTCTGACCTGTATGCATGCTCTAAGGGGGAGTTTTTCTAAGCTATTATGATTTGATTATATCTCTCTCACCCCTATGCTTGATATGTTATTATTTGATGATGAAAGACAAACTGTTTTGATATACCTAACATGATTTAATCCATCTGTTTGATTCAGTTTTGCAGGGAAATTTTATTTCCTAAGTTTGCAGGATAGGTTTCCTAATCTAGCTTTTGCAGGAAACGAAACATTAAGAGAAGATGATTATGTGATAAATCAGACAGTCATGAAAGCTTCTCAATTTGTTTAAAGACAAGATCACAAAAATATCTCTGAAGATTATGATCAACTATCCGTTGGAGAAGGCTGTTAAGAGAGTTAAAGTTTGTTACCTACAAAACAGGAAGTTGTTGCTGAAAATCAGGGAAGATTCGCAGAGCCTCTAGCTGTATAAATAGAAATCATTTTGAAGCAACAAGAGACAACGCTCAATGGGAAAAAAGAGAGACTCATTTTATGGATTGACAAGCATCAAATAAGTTCATCATTCTCCCACAATCCAACTCACTGAAGATCACTGCATTTTTCACTGCAGTTCTACACTTCAGTGTTCTTCTGTCTTGTGCTTTATTTGTAGATCCTTCTTGTATTACTTCTATCTCTCATTCTCAAAGATTTTTCAAGGTGATCAATAGAGAATTATTAGTTAATCAGTTAGCTAGAGCAGGTACTAGATAGGTTCGAGAGAACCACAAGCTGTAACAGAGTAAGGCATTTCTCTGTGCTTGATATCTAGGGCTTAGCTTTTGATTAATAAGAATTGTGTTGAAAATCCTGCAGGGAGAAGATCCCTGAGGTAGAGACGTAGGTCCAAGTGGAATCAACTCTATAAATCACCTGTCTCTTGCATTTACAGTTCATTTACATACTTAGTTTTTACAACATTCAAACTAGTCCGTTTTCAAGGGTTTGAAACTCTTTTCAAGGCCTTGAAAAAGACTTGACTGTTTTATTTCAAACTTTATTTCATTCCAAAGGCTTGAAATTGTTTTCAATATCTTGAACTGCATAGAAACTCTTCTCGTCCACAAGTTTTGCAAAAAAAGTTGCCATTCAACACCCCCCTTCTAGAGTATCTGTGTTGCATATCTATCTTCATATTACCCTTTCAGTATAGATTCACCTCATTCTTTTTTCAGCCCAATTGGCTTGTCCTCATTGTCAAATGTAAGTTCAGCTTGCTTTCAAGGAATGAAGTGCAGTAGTTTCATGGCCTTCAAACTGCTTTCAAAGGCTTGAACCTAAACTACAGATTATAAGCATGAACTTAGGGAGAGCTTTTCTTGTAGATCCATTCTCGATATCATAATATTTTTTTATGCCTTATTTGATGACAAAATAAAAAATATATCATTTAGAATAGCTGTTAATACCACTGATTGATTTTTTATATAGATTAATGTAGTTGCCTTTTTTGCAGGATTGTTTCATAATCTGTTTGACTGCAGGTATGGAAATACACTTGTCAAATTGATTGTGTAACTGATCAGTCATGCCTGAAGCTTCCTATTCCTCTTACAAACAAGATCAAATCAATATCTTTGAAGATACTGAGCAACTAGCTGTTGGAAGAACAGTTAGAAGTGTCAAGATACATTGCTGATTTTTAGGGAAGTTAGGTTCCAGAAAATCCTGATGATGTCTAATTCAAACTGGCTCCATAAGAGTGTGAATGAGTGAAGAATTTCAAATAGAATCAACAAAGAGAAACTCAAAACATATTCAAGGATTGAAAATGAACAAAGAAGCAGATTCATTTCTCCGAATCCAAGCATCTGAAGAGCACTGCATATTCACTGCCCGACTTTGTCTCAGGTTCTTTCTGAACTCCATTTTTATATCATTCTTATAATACTTCTTGATTAATTTTCTTGTGAGTTGTTCAAGGTGAACAATAGAGAATTTTTAGTTAATCAGTTAGCTAGATCAAGTACTAGATAGGTTAGTGAGAACCACAAGCTGTAACAGAGTAAGGCATCACTCTGTGCTTAAGATCATATCTCTTTGCTTAAGATCTAGGGCTTAGCTTTTGATTAATAAGAATTGAGTTGGAGAAAGCTGTTAAAGAGAGTCAAAGATGTTGCCTACAAAATAGGAAGTTGTTGCTGAAAATCTTGGAAGATCTGCAGAGCTTCAAACAGTATCAATGGAGCTCATTTTGAAGCAACAATATAGAACAATCAACGGGCAAAACAAGAGACACAATTCTTGATTGACAAGCATCAAAAAAGTTCATCACTCTCACAATCCAACTCATAGAAGTTCACTGCATTCTTCACTGCAGTTTTGCACTCTAGTGTTCTTCTGTATTGTGATTTATTGGTAGATCATTTCTATAATACTTCTATATTTCATTCTCAAGGATTGTTCAAGGTGAAAAATAGAGGATTCTTAGTTAATCAGTTAGCTAGAGCAGGTACTAGATAGGTTAGGGAGAACCACAAGATGTAACAGAGTAAGGGAGCTCTCCGTGATTGAGATCTAGGGCTTAGCTTTTGATTAATAAGAATTGAGTCTAAAATCCTACATGGACAAGATCCATGAGGTAGAGACGTAGGTCCAAGTGGACTGAACTCTATAAATTCTTTGTCTCTTGTAGTTACAATTTCAGTTACATACTTAGTTCTGCTGCATTCAAACTTATCTGTTTTTAAGGGTTTGAAACTCTTTTCAAGGCCTTGAAAAAGACTTGTTTGTTTCATTGCAACTGTATTTATTTTCAAACGCTTGAATTTGTGTTCAAGGCCTTCAACTCCTTTACACTTGAATTAAAACTCTTTTCCTCCACAAGTTTTACAAAAAGTTGGCATACTCTATTCACCCCCCCACCCCTTCTAGAGTATATGTGCTGCATATCCATCTCCAGACTCCCCTTTCAATTAGTATCAGAACTTGTATCACTGTATAAGATTTAACCATCTGGTGATCATGAGTACTGCAGGTGATGGTGTTTTCTCACATGGAAGAGCTTCCAACAAACCTCCTCTATTTTGTGGAGACAACTTTTCTCACTGGAAAGCCCTGATGATGATGTTCATCATTGATCAGGACATAGAGCTTTGGACCATTTTTCAGAATGGACCTCACACTTTCTTCACATAAAAAGATGGAATGTAAACTCCCAAATTTGAAGACTCACTCTCTTCTTCTGAATTAGAATTTTTTTTTTAAAATTACAAAGCAATTAACATCTTGTATTGTGCTTTGAGTACAGATGAATTCAACAGGATTTCAGGTTGCCAGACTGCCAAAGAAATATGGGATAAGCTTGTGGTGACCTTTGAAGGAACCAGTAAAGTCAAGCAAACCAAAATCAACATCTATCTCAGTTAATATGAGTTGTTCAAAATGAATGCAGATGAGTCAATCAGAGAAATATTCAAGAGGTTCACTGACATTGTCAACAACCTTGACTCATTGGGAAAACATATCTCCAATGAAGAAAAGGTGAGGAAGATACTGAGAAGTATTCCAAAGGCTAAATGGGAGCCAAATACAACAACCATTGAAGAAGCTCAATATCTCTCATCACTACAACATAATGACTTACAATGGAAGCTCCTAACACATGAAATATCCATGAATGAAGCTGATGGAGAGCTACCTGTGTTGGAATAGATGCCCTAGAGGCAATCGTAGATTTAGTATGAACAATGTTTTGGCTAGAATATTCATTTATTATTTATGGCGATATTTAATATAATGAAGTCCTTAGATAAATTGTGTTATTTATCTTAAATGTCCCTAGTCCATTATATTGATTAATAGGGCAATCAAATATAGACTAGTATATGGGTAGATTGATATGGAGATATCAAGTCTAACATATGGGTATGCATTAGGGTAATGGCATACTGGACTGACCCACGACGAAAAGGATACATTAGATTATGTGAAGTCACAATCGCTTTTCGTAGTGCTAATATTATTGCAATCCTTGGACTTGAAGTCACTAGATACTCTAGTTGTGAAATATTGCGCTTTGATGTTATCAAACGTTACACCGTAACTGGGTAATCATAAAGGTGGCTATCGGGCGTGATAGGAAGCAAGCTTAGAGATCGTAGTGATGTAGATAGGATTTGTCCCTCCCACATAATGGGGGTAAATATCCACGGCCACTCGAGGGATGAGGCTTATTGAATGTCTGGCCAGACTCAGATAAATTAATATGGAGATATTAATGTTATCTTCAAGCGTAAGCATATTCCCAGGATCGAGGAACTATGGATTGGATATACGAGTGTGACTATTTATGTCTCGTGTCCAATCCGGATATGGATACAAAGGGATAATGCAATATGACATATTGGGCACAAAGGTTTGTCGGGATCACTGACTATTTCTATTGGTTGGGTGGCATGGATGTGTTGCTAGACACCGCTCCATGTTAGTAATAGTTACTACCAACTATATAGAAACCTATGGGGTAACACGGCAAATAGAGTAGAGCTAGATTTGGGATTAATTAATATGGATTAATTAATAGAAGGATCATTGTGCAACACCTTGCAAACTTAGTAGGACTAATTTGCAAGGAAGGGAATAGTTCTAGTCCTACTAGAACAAGAAAACTCTTTTATGGAAACAACAAGGAGTTGTTGGAGTATATAAAGGAGGCTCTAGCTTCCTTCCCACTACATGAGTTATTAGTCATAACACACAAAGAGTGGGAGAGAGAAAAAGAGAGAGCAAGACAAGGTGCTAGGGCCGAAACCCTAGCCACCCGTCCGCCCCTACCCGACGGCAAGAGGGGGCCGCCCCCTCCCTTGTGCTTTGGTGATTTGTTGCTTTGATCTTCATCCCTCTTCCTCCAAGGTTCAAGCTAGCACTTGATTGAAGGAAGAATCTAGATCTCACCTCTAGACGTGGATCAACCGTAGAGACGAGGACATCATTCTTCGTGTGATCTCACAAATCAAAAGGTACACATCTTCTATGTCCTTAATCATGTTATGATGTCTCTTCCTGTGATCCTTGGTGGACTTTGAGTAGGATTAATTTTTGTTATTCCGCTGCGTTACCTACGTCAAAACCCAACAGTGGTATCAGAGCCACAGGTCGTAGAGCATAACATGATATTATGTGTTTACGATTTCAGTTCATACACCGTATTATTGTTTATTACGCGAAAACTGAAAAATTGGCATAGTAGATGCAATATTGAATTTGATTCAATCAAACAAGACCCAATTTAACATTGGATGTTAGATTTGGTGAGTTTAATCACATAGGATGTGAATAATTGGGTTCTTGAAAAATTAGGGTTCATGGGCACATGATTGAAAAGGGGTTTTCAATTATGGAAATAAAATTATGGAAATAAATCCATATGGAAACAACCTTGCTTGGGCAACAAGGAAGGAGGAAGGGGACTAGGGCCGAAACCCTAGCCGCCCGCCCCTCCCTTGCGCGCCAAGCAAGGCCGCTGCCCCTTAGGCGTGCGGCGGTCCTAGGGTTCGGGCCACTTGTTGGCTTGGACCCTTTGGACCGTTGTGAAACCCTAGTTACCCAATTTCATTAAAATTAAACAAGCGCGTTAAAAATTGGTTTTAACTGTATTATGTGCTTTATTGCATGGTGGATGGATATGGCCTAGGATTTGGATGTTTATTGTTTTTGTGGTTTGGTTTACGGCCTGCGAGCTGATCAAATTAATGTAATAATTAATTAAGTTTTACGGCATGCGAGTCGTTCTTTTTCTCCTCGACATGTGAGGCTTTTATTATTTATTTATTCTAGATGTTAGGCTAGAATTAGAAATATTTAGATGATAGCCAAGAACATGGAGAAGAAGACTGGAGAACCAAAGGAGCCAAAAGACATCCCTAGGCGCGCAGCTATGGTGGAGCACATGGAGATGAGCTCGGCACTTTAGGGCAATTAGATATTATCATTGGCTTGATAATATCATTAGTCTAGAGGCCATATCCATGCCACGTTTTTTATTTTGTGGATGTTTATTATTCATGCCTTGTTATTTATTTTGTGTGTATGGCGCTACAAGCAAAACAATAACAAGATAATAATAAACAAAGTTGGTCTTTTATTGTGGATGGCCCAATCCAAATAAGTAGACCATGTTGATAAGATCAACCAAACATATTAAATGAAATCCCTCAATTAAATATTGCGTTTTGCCTTCTCTTGCCAAAACACCCTTCATGATCATGGCCTATTAAAATTCGGGCTTGCCAAAGCAAGGCGATTTTAATTTTCATGATGTGTCGCGGACGACTCAAGCTAGTAATGCGTGTATGTTGAAAGCAAGAGGTTGGACGCAACTAGGCAAGAGTCAATTGGATTGATGAGCTTAGAGGCATGACAATTAGGAGTTATCCAATTGGATAAAGAAGAAAAGGAATTTATTCACCTAATTGGACCAAGAGTTGCATGGGATGCAATTGGAATGGTTCCTACCTAAATAACCAATTCTTGGGTGACTTGCCAAAGCAAGCTCAAGTGAAATAAGGATCTTGGACCCACTAGAAAATATAAAGATATTTTCCGCTTTAATAGTGAGGGCTATTAATCCGAGAAAAATAGTGGGAGCTATATTTAATGATCTAGCCATTGTTAAATATAGTTAAATTGTTCAAAATACTAAATTGCTTATTTCTCGTTTTGTAGAATTCCAAATGGCAAACAACAACGCATCGAGTTCATCCCTACGATCTGTCCTTGAGAATGATAAATTGTCTGGAACAAATTTCCTTGACTGGTACAGAAACTTGAGGATTGTCCTCAAGCAAGAAAAGAAGCTGTACGTCTTGGACACTCCAATTCCAGATCCACCACAAGATGAGTCTCTATTAGCGGAAGTAAGGGCACGTCAGAAACATATTGATGATTCTAATGACGTGACTTGCCTCATGCTTTGTACCATGACTGGTGAGCTTCAAAAGCAACACGAGAACATGGAAGCCTATGATATGATCAGACACTTGAAACAATTGTTTCAGGAACAGGCAAGGCATGAGCGCTATGAAGTGTCTAAAGCATTGTTCAAAAGTAGTCTTGCAGAGGGGAATCCAGTAGGCCCTCATGTACTCCGAATGATCGGGTACATAGAAAACCTTGAGAGACTGGGGTTCCAACTCGGCCAGGACTTGGCGACTGATCTCGTCTTGCAATCGTTGCCTGACAGTTATAATCAGTTCATTATGAACTATAATATGAATGAGATCAACAAGTCTTTGCCAGACCTATTGAACATGCTAAAGACAGCTGAGCAAAGCATCAATAAAGGCAAGGGCAAGGCCATAATGATGGTACACAAGAAGAAGGGCAAGTCAGTTGCATCTACTTCAAAAGGAAAACGCAAGAAAGTTGCGAAATCCAAGGAAGCCCTAAAGCCTAGTGGAGGCGTGGCTAAAGGTGAGTGTCACTACTGCAGCCAGCCGGGTCACTGGAGGAGGAATTGCCCTAAATATCTGGAGGATAAGAAGCTTGGAATAGTGATTCCACCACCACCAGGTATTTATGTTATAGACGTTAATATTTCTATTTCATCATCCTGGGTATTAGATACCGGATGTGGTTCTCACATTTGTCGTAATGTGCAGGATTTGAAAAGAAGTAGAAGATTGCGAAAAGGGGAGATAGACTTGCGCGTCGGGAATGGAGCAAAGGTTGCTGCATTGGCTGTAGGCGTTTATGAGCTATCTTTGCCTTCTGGACTTATTTTAGAATTAGACAATTGCTTTTATGTGCCTGCTATGAGCAGAAACATTATTTCCGCTTCTTGTTTGGACGAGAAAGGTTTTTCTATTTCAATAAAGGACAAGTGTTGCTCCATTTATTTTGATAGTATGCACTATTGTAGTGCGCATTTGTCTAATGGATTGTATATCCTTGATCTAAATAATCCAATCTATAACATAAATACTAAAAGGATTAAAACTAATGATTTAAATCCTACATATCTAAGGCACTGTCGTTTAGGCCATATAAATGAGAAACGCATATCTAGACTCCATAAGGATGGACTTCTAGACTCATTTGATTTGGAATCATATGAGACATGTGAATCTTGTTTATTGGGAAAAATGACAAAGTCCCCTTTCAATAAGAAAGGCGAGCGGACTAGTGAGTTGTTGGCACTCATACATACTGATGTATGCGGGCCATTCCCCACGCCTGCCAGAGGTGGTTATACCTACTTCATCACATTTAATGATGATTTCAGTAGATATGGATTTGTATACCTTATGAAGGCCAAATCTGAATCCTTTGAATTGTTCAAAGAATTCAAGAGTGAAGTAGAGAAGCAACTTGGCAAGAGTATTAAAGCTCTACGATCGGATCGTGGAGGAGAATACTTAAGCCAAGAGTTTGATGAGTATCTTAGAGAGTGTGGGATAGTATCCCAGCTCACTCCTCCCGGAACACCACAATGGAATGGTGTATCTGAGAGGAGGAATCGCACTCTATTAGATATGGTGCGATCTATGATGTCTCAAACAGATCTTCCGATATCCTTTTGGGGACATGCTCTAAAGACGGCAGCTTTTACCATTAACCGTGTTCCATCCAAATCAGTCATGAAGACGCCGTATGAGATATGGACTGGGAAGCGTCCCATAGTGTCGTTTATGAAGATTTGGGGCTGCGACGTCTATGTAAAGCGTTTACAAACAGACAAGCTCGGGCCTAAAGCGGATAAGTGTAAGTTTGTGGAATATCCTAAGGAGACTAAAGGATATTACTTCTATAACCCTACCGAGAACAAAGTGTTTGTTGCTCGGACCGGCGTGTTTCTAGAAAGAGAACTGGTCTCTAAAGAAGCAAGTGGGAGGGTTGTAGAACTTGAAGAAATTCATGAACCACAAACCACTGAACCAATAATGGAACATGAACAGGAACCACAAGAAGTTGTGGAAGGACCTGTTCAGGTAACACAGGAACTCCGTAGATCAGGAAGAGTGCGTCATGAGCCAGAGAGGTATGGACTTCTCGTGACTGAGCCCGATGACGTACCACTCATTGATGATGAGCCTGCAAACTATGGAGAAGCCATGAGTGGCCCAGACTCTAAGAAGTGGCTAGAAGCCATGAGATCCGAAATGGATTCCATGTACACCAACAAAGTATGGACTTTGGTGGAACCACCCGAAGGGGCTCGACCCATAGGGTGCAAGTGGGTCTTCAAGAAGAAGACCGACATGGATGGCAAGGTAGTTGCCTATAAAGGCCGATTGGTGGCCAAAGGTTATAGACAAATTCATGGTATTGACTATGATGAGACCTTTTCACCAGTCGCCATGACTAAATCCATTCGAATCTTACTTGCTATTGCAGCATACTACGACTATGAGATTTGGCAAATGGATGTCAAAACAGCGTTCCTTTATGGGAACCTCCTTGAGGATGTGTACATGACACAACCAGAGGGTTTTGAGGATCCAGAGAATTCCAATAAAGTCTGTAAGCTGCAAAGGTCCATTTATGGATTAAAGCAAGCTTCTAGGAGCTGGAATCGACGTTTTGATGACGCGGTCAAAGAGTTTGGTTTCATCAAGAACGAAGATGAGCCTTGTGTTTACAAGAAGGTTAGTGGGAGCTCTATAGTATTTCTGGTCTTGTATGTGGATGACATACTAATCATTGGCAATGATATTCCTACTCTGCAATCTGTTAAATATTGGCTAGGAAAGTGCTTTGCAATGAAAGACTTAGGAGACGCAGCCTATATACTGGGTATAAAGATCTATAGAGATAGATCTAAAAGGTTGCTTGGCCTAAGTCAGAGTACATATATTGACAAGGTGTTGAAGAGGTTCAACATGCAAGATTCCAAGAAGGGATTCTTGCCCATGTCACATGGAGTCACTCTTTCAAAGAATGACTGTCCCTCCAACGAGATGGAGAAGGACCGCATGAGCAGGATACCCTATGATTCGGCCATAGGATCCATCATGTACGCCATGCTATGCACGAGACCAGACGTATCATACGCGTTGAGTATGGTGAGCAGATATCAGTCCAATCCGGGTGAGAGTCACTGGATTGCTGTCAAGAACATCCTAAAGTACTTAAGAAGAACTAAGGATGTGTTCTTGATATTTGGAGGAATGGAAGAGCTAAGTGTAAAGGGTTACACTGACGCAAGCTTCCAAACCGACAAGGATGATTACAGAACACAGTCTGGATACGTGTTTTGCCTGAATGGAGGAGCTGTGAGCTGGAAGAGTTCCAAGCAAGGCACAGTTGCTGATTCTACAACAGAAGCTGAGTACATTGCTGCTGCGGAAGCGGCGAAAGAGGCAGTATGGATAAAGAAGTTTATCACTGAGCTCGGTGTGGTCCCTAGCATAGTGGATCCCGTAGAGTTGTACTGTGACAACTCTGGGGCAATCGCACAGGCAAAGGAACCAAGATCGCACCAAAAGTCAAAGCATGTACTTAGGAGATTCCATCTTATTCGTGATATGATCGATCGAGGAGATGTGAAGATATGCAAGATTCCGACAGATGACAACGTGTCAGATCCGCTTACGAAACCTCTTGCGCAGCGAAAGCATGAAGGGCACGCCAGATCTATAGGCATACGAGATGCGCCGGATTGGCTCTAGTGCAAGTGGGAGACTGTTGGAATAGATGCCCTAGAGGCAATCGTAGATTTAGTATGAACAATGTTTTGGCTAGAATATTCATTTATTATTTATGGCGATATTTAATATAATGAAGTCCTTAGATAAATTGTGTTATTTATCTTAAATGTCCCTAGTCCATTATATTGATTAATAGGGCAATCAAATATAGACTAGTATATGGGTAGATTGATATGGAGATATCAAGTCTAACATATGGGTATGCATTAGGGTAATGGCATACTGGACTGACCCACGACGAAAAGGATACATTAGATTATGTGAAGTCACAATCGCTTTTCGTAGTGCTAATATTATTTCAATCCTTGGACTTGAAGTCACTAGATACTCTAGTTGTGAAATATTGCGCTTTGATGTTATCAAACGTTACACCGGAACTGGGTAATCATAAAGGTGGCTATCGGGCGTGATAGGAAGCAAGCTTAGAGATCGTAGTGATGTAGATATGATTTTTCCCTCCCACATAATGGGGGTAAATATCCACGGCCACTCGAGGGATGAGGCTTATTGAATGTCTGGCCAGACTCAGATAAATTAATATGGAGATATTAATGTTATCTGCAAGCGTAAGCATATTCCCAGGGTCGAGGAACTATGGATTGGATATACGAGTGTGACTATTTATGTCTCGTGTCCAATCCGGATATGGAGACAAAGGGATAATGCAATATGACATATTGGGCACAAAGGTTTGTCGGGATCACTGACTATTTCTATTGGTTGGGTGGCATGGATGTATTGCTAGACACCGCTCCATGTTAGTAATAGTTACTACCAACTATATAGAAACCTATGGGGTCACACGTCAAATAGAGTAGAGCTAGATTTGGGATTAATTAATATGAATTAATTAATAGAAGGATCATTGTGCAACACCTTGCAAACTTAGTAGGACTAATTTGCAAGGAAGGGAATAGTTCTAGTCCTACTAGAACAAGAAAACTCTTTTATGGAAACAACAAGGAGTTGTTGGAGTATATAAAGGAGGCTCTAGCTTCCTTCCCACTACATGAGTTATTAGTCATAACACACAAAGAGTGGGAGAGAGAAAAAGAGAGAGCAAGACAAGGTGCTAGGGCCGAAACCCTAGCCACCCGTCCGCCCCTACCCAACGGCAAGAGAGGGTCGCCCCCTCCCTTGTGCTTTGGTGATTTGTTGCTTTGATCTTCATCCCTCTTCCTCCAAGGTTCAAGATAGCACTTGATTGAAGGAAGAATCTAGATCTCACCTCTAGACGTGGATCAACCGTAGAGACGAGGACATCATTCTTCGTGTGATCTCACAAATCAAAAGGTACACATCTTCTATGTCCTTAATCATGTTATGATGTCTCTTCCTGTGATCCTTGGTGGGCTTTGAGTAGGATTAATTTTTGTTATTCCGCTGCTTTACCTACGTCAAAACCCAACAACCTGAAGGAGTCAAGAAATTAGCACTCAAGGCCATAGATAATTAGAAAAATCAAAGTCTTGAAACTGAAGATGATGATGATGAAGATCGATTTGCATTAATCTCCAAAGCCTTGACCAGAATTCTCAATATGAAGAAAAACTTTGGAAACAAAGACTTCAACATGGAAAGAAATATATCATCCAGTAGCAAGGACTACAAAGGTAAGTCTTCTTCACAGAATAAATCTAAAGTCATGAACTGCTTTGATTGTGGTGATGCAGGACACTTGATAAGATATTGTCCACACAAGAAAAGCAAGAACTTTCAGAAGAAAGACCATGACAGGAGAAAGAAAGCTATGATAGCTTCATGGAGTGATTCAGACAGCTCAATCTGAAGATGAACATGCCAACCTATGATTCATATCCAAACATGATGAAAGTTCTGAAAAGAACATTGAGGTAATGGTAAACTGATTGATTTCAAAATCAAAAGATGCTCTTTCATATTATCTAAGAACAATGCTTTTAAATGGAGAAGATTTCTGGAAGATATTAGACTTTGAAAGAAAAAGTTCATGAGCAGGAAAAAGAGAATCTACAACTTGTTTTCTGAATCAGAAGATTGAAATCTCTCAGAAGAAAACTGACAGTGATTTCAAGGTCTTGAAAACCAGTTTCAAATCCTTGAAAACACAAGTCAAGGAAGTAGTCACTGAGAACTCTTTACTGAGTAACAACCTTGTTAATCTGAGACATCAGGTTGATGAATTAGATAAACAAAAGACTATTCTCTATGAGAAACTTCAAGAATCCGAACTAGTCAAATTCAAGCTTGCAGGCTCAGAACACAAGTTAAACTTGATTCTTGGAGGAAGTTCAAAGTCTGTTCACAATCCAAGTTTTACAAGAAATAACAATACCAGATTTGTGAAAGCTGGAAGCAAAACTTCTCCTAAGTGTCATTTTTGTAACAAGATTGGTCATATGAAGATGACTTGTCCTTTCAGAATAAGAGACCCTCATATAATGAGGAACACATTCTCATTTCAATAAATGACAAGTCAGACAGATTTGGGTTCCTAAACGGGTTAGACCACCTAACATGGTTGATCCTGAGTATGAGTCCAAATTCCACACTTGGTCTAACAACTAGGTAAGGAAGTTATTGTTGTTTGCAGGTTGTCACCAATATCAAAGAACAAAAGTAGTTTATGGACAGTGGTTTCTCAAGACACATGAGTGGAAAGAGATCTCTATTCTCAAAATTAAAAGATCAATCTGAAGGTTCAATTACAAAGGCAAATGAAACATTCTTGGTATTGGTAAAGTTGGTATAGATTCTGAAAATTCTATCTATGATGTTTATCTAGTTGATGGTTTGAAATTTAACTTGCTTAGTTTATCTCAGCTTTGTGATAATGGCAATAAGGTCATCTTTGATAAAGTGTGGTGCTAAATGAGAAATCAGGCAATTGCATTCTCACAGCCTCTAGATCAAACAATGTTTATACTCTTCAGACTAACAAAGTTTCAGGTAAGAGCTTAAAGTGCCTCAAGGCCTTGAAAGAGGATTCAAGGGTTTGACACAGAAAGCTTGGTAACATTAGCTTGCATACCTTGAACAAATTGATCTTCAAATACCAGGTAAGAGGATTACCATCTATCAAGTTAAAAAAAGATGAAGTATGCAAAGCTTTTGCCCAGGGTAAGCAGACCAGAAGCTCATTCAAACCAAAGAAGTTTGTAAGTACTTCTGGACCTGTTGAACTACTTCACATGGATTTGTGTGGTCCTATGAGGAAACTAACTCCAAAAGGTAAGAGGTCTATGCTAGTTATTGTAGATGATTATTCTAGATATACTTGGGTTATGTTTCTGAAAGAAAAATCTGAAGCCCTCTCTGAATTTTCAAAGCTTTGCAGAGAAATTCAAACTTGAAAAACCTACCCATTACTTCAATTAGAAGTGATCATGGTAGAGAGTTTGATCAATTAGAATTGATTTTTTTCTGTTCTAAGCATGGTATCTCTCACAATTTCTCTGCTCCTAGAACTCCTCAACAGAATGGAGTTGTTGAAAGAAAGAACAGGATTCTTGAAGATATGTCAAGAACAATGCTTCTAGAAAACAAGCTGCCAAAATATTTTTGGGCAGAAGTTGTGAATACAGCAAATTACATTCTGAACAGGTTCTTGATCAGACCTATCTTGAAGAAAACCCCCTATGAACTCTTCAAAGGGAGAAAGCCAAACATCTCGTACCTCAGACCATTTGGTTGCACATGTTATGTCCACAACAATGGTAAAGACAACTTGAGTAAGTTTGATGCAAGAAGTGATGAAGTTATATTTCTTGGTTACTCTCTTAATAGCAAAGCTTATATAATCTATAATAAAAGAACCAAGCTGGTTGAAGAAAGTATTCATGTTATTTTTAATGAAAGCTATGATGGTTCTTTGAGTGAAAGTTTTGCAGACTTGAATCTGAACAAGCATGAATCAGAAGAAGAAGCTGAGAATTATCTTGGGTTCAAGAAAGGTTCATAAGGTAACAGAAGCCATTTTCAATTCCTTGAAAACAGGTCTTAAGGCCTTGAAAATAGAGATCAAAGCCTTGACAAAGATGATCACAAAGAGATGAATGATCAAGCCACTACTTCAAGACCAGAGAAGATATATGGAGAGCCTGAACCCTGGTCTCCAAGAAAGAGATTCAAATATATTTCATCTCATCCAGCTGAAAACATCATATCTGACCCAACCACTGATACACAAACAAGATCACAGTTGAAGAATCTTTGTGCTTTCAATGCTTTCATTTCTCTTGTAGAACCCAAAACTGTGAAGGAAGCTTTACAAGAAGCAAACTCGATTATAGCTATGCAAAGTGAAATCAATGAGTTTGAAATAACTAAGGTATGGAACCTAGTTTCTCCACCTACAAATCAGACTGTCATTGGTACCAGATGGGTGTTCAGAAAAAAATTGGATGAGAATGGCAAGGTGATCAGAAACAAAGCAAGGTTAGTTCTCAAGATTACAATCAAGAAGAAGGTATTTATTATGATGAAACTTTTTCTCCAGTTTCCAGGTTAGAAGCAATTAGAATTATACTTGCATTTGCATCTTTCAAAAACATGAAACTATTTCAAATGGATGTGAAATGTGCATTTTTGAATGGCTACTTACAAGAAGAAGTTTATGTGGCACAACCTCCTGATTTTGAAAGTGAAAGTTTCCAGATCATGTTTATAAACTTGACAAAGCTCTTTATGATTTGAAACAAGCTCCAAGAGCTTGGTATGAAAGATTGTCAAAGTTTCTGCTTGAAAATAATTTCAAAAGTGGATTGGTAGACAAGACCCTTTTCATAAAGGCTTATGAGAAAGATTTACTTGTAGTTTAGATTTATGTTGATGATATTCTGTTGGAGCTACTAATGATCTTCTATGCGAAGAATTCTCAAGTCTTATGAGCAGGGAATTTGAAATGAGCATAATGGGAGAGTTGAACTTCTTCCTTGGACTCCAGATACATCAATTGAAGAAGGGCATCTTTCTGCATCAAAGCAAGTACACTAGGGACTTGACGAACAAGTACAATATGTCTCAATGCAAATAAATCAAGACTCCAATAAGTTCTAAACTGTCTTTAGCTAAAGATGAATCTGGTAAGAGTGTCAATGTAAAAGAGTATAGAGGTATGATTGGATCATTACTATATCTTACTGCTAGTAGACCAGATATCATGTTCAGTGTATGTATGTGTGCAAGATCTCAAGCTGATCCAAAAGGAATCACACTTGACTGCTGTGAAGAGAATATTCAGATATCTCGATGGTACCACAAACTTAGGGATTTGGTATCCAAGACATTATAAATTCTCTTTGCATGGATTTTCTGATGCTGACTTTGCAGGTTACAAAGTTGATAGGAAAAGAACTTCTATAACTTTCCAATTTATTGGATCATATGTGATTGGTTGGCAATCCAAGAAACAAAACTCAGTTGCTTTATCAACAGCTGAAGCTGAATATATATCTTCTGGAGCATGTTGTTCACAAGTGTTATGGATTTCTCACAATTGAGGGATCTTGAATTTGATTTCATAATTATTCCCATTAAATGTGACAACACCAGTGCAATATCTATTACAAAGAATCCAGTACATCATTCAAGAACCAAGCATAGTGATGTCAGACACCATTTCATCAGAGATCATGCTGAGAAAGGTGATATTTTTCTTGAATTTGATTCTACTAACACGCAGCATGAAGATATCTTCACTAAACCATTGCCAGATGAAAGATTCTGAGCTCTAAGACTAGAATTTGGCATGCTAAATAAAGATGCATTGGTTTAGGAGGAGCATCAGGTAAGGAAGGTAAGTTATTATGTGTTTCAAAGGTTTGAACTGATTTTCAAAGCCTTGAAAATCTATTCAAAGCATTGGTCTTATGTGTTTCAGCTTAACAACATTTCAAGACCTTGAAACTATTTTAAAAGCCTAGAAAATAAATCTGATAACTGATTAGTGAATAAATCTTGTATCATTGAATATTGGGTGCTATCTTTGTAGATATTTGCTCAATATTGCCCCTACCTTTTTCAAAATTGATTTTCAGCCAAATATAGTATTAACTTATTTATTTCCAACTGCTTTAAAGATTTGAATCTTAGTTGATCATTACAGATTTTTTAAGATCAGAAAAATATTAGAGTTTCCTTTTCAAATACAAACTCTCTGAGTATTTATCTTCTTGTCTTCTCCTTCACTCCGTATCAAATCTACCTCTCTCTATTCTTCTCCCAAACCCTAATGAGCACTAGAAGAGCCTCAGACAGAATCAAGATGGCCGGATGTTCAAAACAGAGTACAGAGAAGAAGAGAAAGACATCAGTTGATGAAGTTCAAGAGATTAGTGGAGACTCCAGTTCTAGAACACCTAGTGTAGAGTAAGTTGCAGAGCTTCCTCCACCTAATAAGAAAGCTAAGAAGGACGCAACTCCCTCCTCAGACAAGAATAAGAAGAAGAAAGAGAAAGATGCTGCAGAGAAGCAACCAAAAACAGAGACCTCTAGCCCCAATAAGTTGAAGAAAAAGAAGATGGAAAATCAAGCTGAAAAGGGGAAAGGAAAGGTAACAGACAACAAGAAGAAAATGTGGAGAAATCATTGTAGATCTACTCAAAGAAAAATGCTCCTAATGAATCTTGGTTCATCTCAAACACTTCAAAAGGTCAGTGGTTGAATGTTTTTGCATCTAGGAATATTTCTTTCTGCAGTTTGATCAGTATGCATATGTTGCTTGGAATGAATTTGAACGTATTACTATGTTGAAGAAAATATCTTTGTGGTTCATGCTAAACCCCCCTGAGCTAGCCTATCCTAGACTCACCAGATTTTTCAATCTCAACATGAAGCAACTTAAGAATTCTCCACACTTAGTTATCAAGTCTTTAGTTGCTGGAGTTACAATGCAACTAGATCATGCTGAGTTTGCATCTGTCATAGGGTTTCCGAAGAGGTATGACACACATAACTACCCTCCCAAGAATGAATCTTTGAAATTGGCAAGAGAAGAATTCTTTCTACCCAATGTCCCTGCATCATCAAAGCAGTTAACACACTCTGTGTTAAATGTTGAGGCTAAAGTGTTATTCACTATATTGATGAGATGCATCATTCCAAGGGAAAATTCAAATGAGTTAGTTACTGAGAGGGTGTTATACATTATTTATTTGATCATGCATGGCTATGACATTGATTTCCAGAAAGATGTAATGGAACACATGCTTTTTAGTCAAACAGATCAGAGAAAGCCTCCTTTGCCTTATGCACACTTGCTCACTCTGTTCTTCCAACACCTTGAGATTCCTATTGCTGGTGAAGAGTCTATCACTTCTGGGATTGGTATGCTAAATGATAGAGCTTTTGAAAAGATTGGGGTGGTAAAGACCAAAGAGAAAATTTGGTAGTTGTATTCAAATTTGACTGAGGAAGAGCTGAATGCAAAGAAATTTGTTAAGCCCAAGGCCTTGACCCCCACTTCAAGCCAGACATCTCAGCCTCCTGATTTGTCTTCAATCCTTCAGAGAATAGATGGTCTAGAGATGGACAATAGTGGGATCAAAGAGAATCAGCATGGGTTTGAGACTGATCTCTCACATGTCAAATACATGGTGGAAACTATCTTTAGAAGTATAACTGCGTTTGATGTCCCTGACGATGAAGAAGTTGCCAAGAAAGATGGCTTTGACAAGAACTTGCCAAGTGAAAATTCCAACCAGGAAGAGGCTGCTCCAGTCAAAGATAAAGGAAAGCAGGCGGTAGTTGAACAAGCTGCTCAGGAAGGAGATGAAGTAAACAGTCCTGACTCAGATGATTTGCTGATTACTCTGAAGAAGAAGAAGAAATCTCCAACGACTGCCACTAAGGACAAGACTGAAGAAGTGACTGCTGCTGGCCAGAATGAAGAGGAACAAGAAGAACAGGATAAGACTGATGAAGATAGTGAGGAAGAAGAGGGAGATCAGGATAGAGATCAAGACCCAACCCCTTAATCCTGCCTACTCTATCTTTCCATTTTTTTTCTTTTTAAATTTCTATTTTCAAAATTTTCCAGACACTGATCCAATATCTTCTCATTCTTTTTGATGAAAGTCAAAAAGGGGGAGAAAAATAGTAGGTTGTTTTGTTTTGTTTTTTTTTTTTGTATTTTTTGTTTTTTTTTTTGTTTTTTTTTGTTTTTTTTTTTTTTCTGTTTAGAAGACCTATCTTTTGGTCAGTAGGATTTTCTACAACTTACTTGCTGTTTTTTCTTTTGTTAATTAATAAGTTGGATCTTTTGGAATTACTGTGTTATTCTTATTTGTGTGAATTGTGTACTAATCAGTATTTTTTTGCAGAACTAAGAATCAAACAGATTAAGGTTTTGTCTTTTATCAAGGGGGAGATTGTAAGGTCACAGGTTTCATGGACTTGAAATAATTAGGTATTCAAAGGCCTTAAACAAGTTTTCAAAGCCTTGAATCAGGTTTCACAGGCTTGAAATAGCAGGGGCCTTGAAAGAGGATTCAAAGCCTTGAAACTGTCCGACCTGCATGCATGTTCTGAGGGGGAGTTTCTCTAAACTCTTTTGATCTAATTCTATCCCTCTCACCCCTGTACTTGATGTGTTATTATTTGATGATGAAAGATAAACTGTTTTGATATATCTAACATGTTTTAATCCATCAGTTTGACTCAGTTTTCAGGGAAATTTTATTTTCTAAATGTGCAGGATTTGTTTCCTTATCTAGGTTTTGCAGGAAGGGAAATACGTAGAGAAGATGATCCTGTGATCAATCAAAGACTCATGACAACTTCTCAGATTGTTTAAAGACAAGATCACAACAACATATCTGAAGATTGTGATAAACTATCCGTTGGAGAAAGCTGTTAAAGAGAGTCAAAGTTGTTGCCTACAAAATAGGAAGTTGAGCTTCAAACAGTATAAATGGAGTTCATAAGAAACAATATAGGAAACTCAACGGCCAAAAAGAGAGACACAATTCAGGAATGACAAGCATCAAAGAAGTTCATCACTCTCACAATCCAATTCACAGAAGTTCACTGCATTCTTCACTGCAATTTTGCACTCTAGTGTTCTTCTGTATTGTGCTTTATTGGTAGATAACTTCTGTAATACTTCTATATTTAATTCTCAAGGATTGTTCAAGGTGAACAATAGAGGATTCTTAGTTAATCAGTTAGCTAGAGCAGGTACTAGATAGGTTAGGAAGAAACACAAGCTGTAACAGAGTAAGGGAACTGTCTGTGCTTGAGATCTAGGGTTTAGATTTTGATTAATAAGAATTGAGTTGAAAATCATGCAACGAAAAGATCCCTGATGTAGAGACGTAGGTCCAAGTGGACTGAAATCTATAAATTCTTTGTCTCTTGCAGTTACAGTTTCACTTACATACTTAGTTCTGCTACATTCAAAGTTATCTGTTTTTAAGGGTTTGAAACTCTTTCCAAGGCCTTGAAAAAGACTTGTCTGTTTCATTTCAAACGTTATTTCTTTTCAAAGGCTTGAATTTGTGTTCAAAGCCTTGAACTCCTTTGCACTTGAACTAAAACTCTTTTCCTCCACAAGTTTTGCAAAAAGTTGGCATACTATATTCAACCCCCCTTCTCGAGTGTATGTGATGCATATCCATCTGCATACTCCCTTTTCGAAATAGAAAAATATGCAACCCTGAGCTTAGACCGTTGGACCTAACGGGCCTGGGAAACAACCGACAAAAATACTTGGTTCGACTAATTAAGTAAATAACATAGTTAAAAAATATAAATAAATAAACTAACTTTCAAATAATACTAATTAAAAAAATAGGATTGATGAAGATACGGTTGACCCGTATCAATTCCCCCGCTGTTGAAAATCACCTTGCCCTCAAGGTAAATGGGGATTTTTTTTAAACACGTCCAAAAATATGTGTGCCCGGATCAAATTGACGGAGAACGACCTAGAAAAGGCTGCGTTGTAGTCCAATATCAGTAATAAGGCCAAATATCTTCTGCCCAAGAGAATGAGGCCAAATAGAAAAATTGGGCCAAAGTAAATCATTGGGCACAATTGTAACTTTTAGCCCAAATTTAAAATTAGCCCAAATGTACTATCAAACCTAGTTGTTTGCTGAACAAAGAAAATAGAGGATGTACTCGTTAGTTGTGGCAGGTAGTGGTTGTGTCTCTTCGATGGCGGTCGTAGTTCTGCTGGTGGTGGGCGCAGCGCCTTGAGGGACGCGACGAGGGATCCCACCACTGAACGGAGCTGGTACTTTCCGTTCCCTTGCGGCACAACTTGGTGTATGTGCTGCTGCGTACTCGTGTGTGTTAGAAATTAAACTTGATTTTTAGTGTCACATTTTCTAGTGTGGTACTAGCTAGTTTCTAGAAAAAGACTTTCAAAGTGTCATTGTTGTGGGACTTGGTCCAAGTTAATGAGGTTGGTAGTTGCACCAACTAATTGAGGTTTGACCAAGTTAATGTAGTAGTTAGTGGGAAGAAGCTACTAGACATTTTTGAGTCCTATATAAACCTATGTACATAAGTCTTTTTTCAAGTCAAGCAATAGAACAAGTCTTCCTCTTCTCTCTAGTTGTCTTGAGTAGTCCTCTTGATTCCAACAAAGTGGTATCAGAGCTACGGTTGAGAGAGTGAGTCATGGCTAATGGATATCAACCTCCTATCCATTTGCTCACCAAGGACAACTATGATACTTGGTGTATACGCATGAAGGCGAAGCTTGGCTCCCAAGATGTGTGGGACATCGTGGAGAATGGATTGGCGAATCCACCGGTTGAAGGTTCTAAGAAGAAGGACCAAAAGGCCCTTATGATGATTCATGAGTGTCTAGATGACACTATGATGACAAAGATTGCCAATGTCTCCACTTCAAAGGAGGCGTGGGAAGTCCTTCAAAACACCTTTCGAGGTGCCGACAAGGTCAAGAAGGTCCGGCTTCAAACTCTTCGGGGAGAGTTTGAGTTGTTGCACATGAAGGAGTCCGAGTCGATTTCTGACTATTTTACAAGAGTCTTGTTAGTTGTAAATCAACTAAGGAGATATGGTGAAGATGTGAAGGACAAGTCGGTGGTGGAAAAGGTTCTTAGATCCTTGACCTCCAATTTCGACTACATAAGTGTGGCAATAGAGGAGTCAAAAGACATAGACTCCATGACGGTAGACGAGCTTATGGGTTCTTTGCTAGCCCATGAAGAGAGGCTAAAGAAGCCGAAGAAGGAGCCATTGGAGCAATTGCTTCAAACAAAACTTTCTCTAAAAGGGAAAGAAGGACGGTACGAGTCGAGTTCAAGAGGACGTGGACGAGGCCGAGGTCGTGGAAGAGGCGGCCAATCTTTCTACAACAAGGAGGAAAAGAAGCAAGAGAGCAATTCCTCAAGAGGTCGTGGAAGAGGAAGAAATTCAAAACCCAATGAAAGAAGGTATGACAAGTCTAAAATTGAATGTTATAATTGTCATAAATTTGGGCATTTCTCTTGGGAATGTAGATATGCCTCAAATGAAGTTGATGAGAAGGCAAACTATGTGGAGGAGAAGAATGAAGAGGTAGAGCCAACTTTGCTATTGGCCTACAAAGAAGATTCCAAGGAGGCGATCAATACTTGGTATCTTGACACCGGCGCAAGCAACCATATGTGTGGAAACAAGAACATGTTTCTTGAGCTTGATGAGAAAGTTAGCGGCAAAGTCACTTTTGGAGATTCCTCTCAAATTGCGGTAAGGGGTAAAGGTAAAATTTTGATCCGTTCAAAGAATGGAAATCATCAATTCATCTCCAATGTTTATTATGTGCCTAATATGAAGAGCAATATTTTGAGTTTGGGCCAACTTTTGGAGAAAGGTTATGAGATTCTCATGAAAAATAATTGTTTGAGCATTAGAGATGAATGTGGAAGTTTGCTAGCCAAAGTTGCTATGTCTAAAAATCGGATGTTCTTGTTGAATATTCGAAATGACTTTGCTAAATGTTTGAAAGCTTGTGTGAAAGATGCATCTTGGCTTTGGCATATGCGATTTGGGCACATGAATTTTGGAGGCTTGAAGCAATTGGGCAAGGAGAAGATGGTGAAAGGCTTGCCAAACATCAATCACCCGGAAAAACTTTGTGAAGGACGCCTATTCGGAAAGCAATCAAGGAAGAGTTTTCCCAAAGAATCATCTTCAAGAGCAAAAGTCCCATTGGAGCTTATTCATTCGGATGTTTGCGGTCCAATCAAACCGGCGTCCATGGGTATGAACAATTACTTCCTCCTTTTTATTGATGATTTTAGTCGCAAAACATGGGTTTATTTTCTCAAGCATAAATCGGAGGTCTTTGAAGCTTTTAAAAGATTCAAGAAAGTTGTTGAGAAACAAAGTGGCTATGAAATCAAAGCGATAAGATCCGATAGAGGAGGGGAGTTTACTTCAAATGAGTTTCAAAAATTTTGTGAAGAAAATGGAATTAGGCATCCTTTAACCGTTCCAAGATCACCACAACAAAATGGGGTGGCGGAAAGAAAGAATAGAAGCCTTCTTAATATGGCTAGAAGTATGTTGAAAAGTAAAAATATGCCAAAAGAATTTTGGGCTGAAGCCGTTGATTGTGCCGTTTACTTGTCTAATCGGTGCCCCACTAAAAGTGTGGAATCTAAAACTCCTCAAGAAGCTTGGAGTGGAGTAAAGCCCAATGTTTCTCACTTGAGGGTATTTGGTAGTGTTGCCTATGCCCATGTGTCGAATGAAAAGAGATCAAAGTTAGATGATAAAAGTGAGAAATTTATTTTTGTTGGATATGATGCAAGATCCAAGGGCTATAAACTCTACAATCCCGAAACTAAGAAGACTATCATTAGTCGTGATGTTGAGTTTGATGAAGAAAGTTCATGGGATTGGAGTTCTCCTAATGGTAATTATGATTTCTTTCCATTTTATGATGATGTTGATGTTGATGTTGATCATGTTCAAGAAGATGTTGTGTTGCAGCCCGCTACTCCTCCTCCATCACCCGTGCCATCCAATCATGGACAAGAAAGTCCATCATCTCAAGAAGGAAGTCCACTTGAAGGGCCACGTGGAACAAGAAGTCTTGGAGATTTGTATGAAAGATCCGAAGAGGTATTTCCAAGTTTAGAGGATTTAACACTTTTTTGTCTACTTGGTGATTGTGAACCTCTAGATTTTAAAGAAGCCGTCAAAGACAAGAAATGGAGGAATGCTATGGATGAGGAAATCATGGCGATTGAGAAAAATTCTACATGGGAGCTTGTCACACTTCCCAAAGGTCAAAAACCCATTGGAGTGAAATGGGTGTACAAGACCAAGTTAAATGCCAAAGGAGAAGTAGAAAGACACAAGGCGAGATTGGTGGCCAAAGGCTACAAGCAAAGATATGGTGTTGATTATGAAGAGGTGTTTGCACCCGTGGCACGTCTTGAAACAATAAGGCTTATTATTTCCATGGCGGCTCAAAACAATTGGAAGATCCATCAAATGGATGTGAAGTCGGCCTTTTTGAATGGCTACTTGGAGGAAGAGGTATATGTTGAGCAACCCACCGGCTATATTGTGAAGGGACAAGAAAACAAAGTGTTGAGATTAAAGAAAGCACTATATGGGTTGAAGCAAGCACCACGCGCTTGGAATACTAGAATTGACAAGTATTTCCAAGACAAGAATTTTCTCAAGTGCCCTCATGAGCATGCTTTGTATGTAAAGAAAAATAATGGTGGTGATTTAATGATTGTTTGCTTGTATGTGGATGATTTAATTTTCACAGGAAATAATGCAAGCATGATTGAGAGTTTCAAGAAGGAGATGGCCAAGCATTTCGAGATGACGGATATGGGGCTCATGTCATACTATCTTGGCATTGAAGTAAAGCAAAGGAAGGAAGGAATTTTTATTTCTCAAGAGAAGTATGCCAAAGACGTTCTCAAGAAGTTCAAGATGGAGAAATGCAATTCCGTAAGCACACCCGTTGAGATTGGAGCAAAATTATCCAAGCATGATGAAGGAAAGAAGGTAGATTCGACTTTGTTCAAAAGTCTTGTTGGAAGCTTGCGGTATTTAACTTGCACAAGACCGGACATACTCTATGGAGTTGGTCTAGTTAGTCGCTATATGGAGGCCCCCACTACTTCTCACTTGAACGCGGCTAAGAGGATTCTTCGCTACATCAAAGGTACTAGAGATTTTGGAATTCTTTATTCTCCTTCATCTCATTCCAAACTTGTGGGATATTGTGATAGCGATTGGGGAGGAGATGTTGATGATAGAAAGAGCACTACCGGCTTTGTATACTTCATGGGAAATTGTGCTTTCACTTGGAGTTCAAAGAAGCAACCAATTGTGACACTCTCCACTTGTGAAGCGGAATATGTGGCGGCTAGTTCTTGTGTTTGCCAAGCTATTTGGCTAAGGAATTTGTTGAAGGACCTCTATATGCCGCAAAAGGAGCCAACGGAGATCTTTGTTGACAACAAGTCGGCCATTGCTTTGGCCAAGAATCCGGTGTTCCATGAGAGGAGCAACCATATTGATACAAGGTTCCATTTCATAAGGGAGTGCATTGAGAAGAAAAAGGTGGAGCTCAAGTATGTGAAGTCCCAAGATCAAATTTCCGATATCTTCACCAAGCCTCTCAAGGCGGACGTTTTCCGCATGATGAGGATCTCCCTTGGAGTTACCAATCAAGTTTAAGGGAGGGTGTTAGAAATTAAACTTGGTTTTTAGTGTCACATTTTCTAGTGTGGTACTAGCTAGTTTCTAGAAAAAGACTTTCAAAGTGTCATTGTTGTGGGACTTGGTCCAAGTTAATGAGGTTGGTAGTTGCACCAACTAATTGAGGTTTGACCAAGTTAATGTAGTAGTTAGTGGGAAGAAGCTACTAGACATTTTTGAGTCCTATATAAACCTATGTACATAAGTATTTTTTCAAGTCAAGCAATAGAACAAGTCTTCCTCTTCTCTCTAGTTGTCTTGAGTAGTCCTGTTGATTCCAACAGTGTGATGTAGCCACAGTGGCTTGAACGGTGGTCGGAACCAGACCTGGGCGAGGTCGCCGGCATGGGCGAACTGGTAAGGACTGCGGATCTGCGTCATGGTTAGGGCGGAGTGATTTGATGGTTCGCGGTCTGGTGCTGAAACGCCGGTTGAAGTGCTAGTGAATGGCCTCCAATAGTAGATCCGGCCGAATAGAATGTTCCTACCCGTTGCGGGGTTGGCGCATGAGGATCTTGGAACGCTGTCTATGCAGTTTCCTTCGCCACGATATGCGGCGTGGGAAGGAAGTGTTTTACTTGGTCCAGCTTGGGTTTTGTGTTGTGGTAAAGAAGGTGGAAATGATGGTGGCGATTGCTGCTGCGGCATTGGGTAAACTAGCTGTTGTTCTTGCTTGGATGGATGTTCCTGGATTTGTGGCGACGTCTATGGCTTCTCTTTCGGAAATGGGTAGGAACCTTCTATTCGGTCGAAGATGGTATTTATTTTGTCGAATCGAGCTTCCATTTGAATCTGTAGTTGTTCGATTGCAACGAGCAATTGTTTGGCAAGAGTCGAGGAAACAGTATCTTCTGTCGTCACCATTCACCAGTTGAGTAGCGGAAAGACAATAAAAGCACCAATTGATAATACAATTACTATTGCTCGGGTACACACACGAAACACACACACGAATATAAAACACTAACACTTTCATTTTCTTCTTGATTTATAAAACTGAATAATTACACTGTTAACATGGAAAAGTACGCAACCCTAATGTAAACAGTTCGACGTAACAGGCCCTGCAAAGAACCGACAAGAAAACCCCATTCAACTAATTAAATACATAAACTAATTAAACAAATTAAATAAATAAGCTAACTATAAAATAATATTAATTTAGTAAATAAATTAATACGATTTATGAAAATACGGTTGACCCGTATCACATATACATTACCAAAGAGTGGTCGTTATGTTTATCTTTTCTCCATTTAAGGATATTTTGTGTGGCTGTAGGTATGTTACTTGCATTATTTTTCTATAATTTTGAATCTGATCATCTAGATAGACTTGGATATTGTTCTAAAATTTCTCCCTATGGTGTCCTGGGATCCATATCGCTTATTTAATAGTTTACACCGATGATTCTCACAGTAGCTATATATCTTATCATCACCCGAAAGGACATAATGACTATTCATGAACTTGAAAGAAGGTTGCACATGATACTTGCTATGCAACTTCGCTTTAAACCTTGAGAGGCTCGAGGATCATGGCCTTTTGGATATATCTATAGATTATTGGCTTCCGAAACCTTTTGAAAGGAAATTATTACGCTCGATAACGCTTTGATCATACACACGATGTATGTCATATGGCCGTCATGGGTGTAGTAACCTTATCATTCTCCGTTGAGTACCTTGCATCATATATTTTTTCAGCTTCCTGCACTACCTTCGTTAGTACCAAATGGTATAGTTTGTGTGGTACCATATAGAATCCCATGATAAAATTGGTGCGGTTCCCACCAAAGAACCAGGGGTCTTTTTAAAAATTAAGTCTTCTGTGATTTAGATATCACTCGAGGTTGGTTACTATAGAAAACAATGAGTGATAAAGTAGTTGAGGCATCTTACTACTTCCTTAGTGATCAAAAAATCTTATCTGACATTATCGAGCGACATAATTGTCTTAACAGGGTTTCTGAAGCCAAGAGACTACCAATATATCTAAAAGGTAATGATCTTCAAGGCCTCTCAAGAATTAAAGAAAGTTGTATAGCAAGGATCATGTGCATCCTTCTTTCAATTTCATAAATAAGAATGATGTCCTTGCGGGTGATGACAAGGGATATATGAACGATGAGATACTTATCTGTATAACGTCAAATCAACAACAAAGATCAGTGAAGACCATGGAGTAATAAAAATTCAAACAATTTCCATGTAGATCAAGATGATCAGATTTGCATTTATAAAAAAGACAATTCAATAAACATCCCATGCAGTTACCCAAAGATCCCTATGGAAGGAGACGAGAATCATAACGATCTCTCTTATGAAAGCTCTGTCATACAAGGTTTGATGCTTCTCCATCATTTTTACCCTTTTTATAATGCAACAAGGGCTATCGCGCAACTAAATCAGTAAATGTTCATTAAAAAACGTAAAAACAAAATAGTAGGTTCATGTTTGAATATGATTATCGCCCAACCAAACCCATTCATGAGACTGTTGAAAAAACATTAAGAAACCCTTTTAACAAACGCGTAAGACACACAGTGGAAGAAATAATTGGTCTAGTCAAAGTTCATTTACATTGATTACTCGGTTCTTATATACAGTTGCAAAATAATTTGGTTAGTCATCAAAATTAAGTTAATAATAATTTTATAGTAATTTCAGTTGCAGTTAACAATTAAAATTAGGATTTTTATATATACAGTCTAAGTTATAATAATTAATATATAATTTTTTCATATGAAACAAACTGAACTCTCAACTTGTGTTGACATCTCATTTTTATCTCATCGTTGGCAATTTATTCCTTCTATACTAATTAGGAGCCACGATTTGCAAGCGTCGACCCTCAAATGATTGATTACTAAACTAATGTCTCACTAATCTTGACGCCTTATCTCAAATCATGGAAACTCATACACCGTATTAAATTTTTTCTCTATGTTAAGTATTTCTAAACTAAATTTACTCGGCATTAAATTTCTTAAATACTCGAAAGAACTTTTTATCAACCAACTTTCTATGATACAATTTTCATAAATTTCATAAGTAAATGACTCTTTATCATGAATTGCTAGCGCAAGGTCAAGCTGAATTGACTTTCTTTGATGAAAGATTCGCCAAATTATTTCAATTTTATGGTGCCTCGCTATTTATTATTTTTTTCACAAGACGTAGCCATACACTAATTTGTGCGCACATCTTCATTAGACTTGTTGTTTTTCCTTGTAGTCTTCAATATAGTATCATGTTCTTGAATGTCATTTTTAGGATTTTACTTTGATTAGTTGGAGAATGTTATAGTTCTATTGATCTTGACAAGTTGAAGATTAAATATTTGTAATAATTATTTACTCTATTTTTAGGTGTACAACTGTCAAATTAGTTTTTTATAAAACTTTTATTTCTTATAAAAGGGCTTGATGAGGTTGTCTGTTGGACTTTAGATTATTACCTTCTAACCTTCAATTAAAAATATCGCACTATCATAAAAAAAAAAATTATGAACAAAAAAGATATGGAGAACATGTAATTGTCAGTTCATAAAAAGAATAAATATCCATAAATACTGAATTGCTCCAAAATTTTCATAATGAAAAAAGACCAAGCACTCACTACAACAAATTCTGCCTCCGTTGACAGATAAAATTGTCGCTAGAAAGGCCAAATATGTCGGTAGAAATTCTACCGACAAATAATTTTTTGACGGAAAATGGTCACTACAAGTCGGTTGTTAGTATTAAGGCAGACAAATCTCAATTACGTCGGCAGAAAAAAAAAAAAAAAAAGCGACATAATTTTTTGTCGACAGTTTAAATCTAACAACAAATTGTTTTTGTCTCTAGTTTAACTACCGACAAGTAATTTTGGTAGTTTATGTTCATAGGTGACAAATTTTGTTTGTCACCAGTAGACATGTTTTCTCACTTTTACATATTCCTGGCGACATACATGTTTTTCGCCTGAATCACGACGAAATAAAAAAAAATTATGGAGATTTTTACATATATGCAGATCTGAAAGTCAAGATCAACCATATATGCACCAAAAATATAAACATACTCATACATTTATATGCACCACTGTGCTGAAATCTAAGAACAACCCTTCAACAGCGGGTTTTTTTAATAAGTCAGCATCCTTAGTGACCGTCTAGTACGGTCACTCTAATACAACAGTCGTACAAAGGAAAACAGTACTAGTAAGTTAATTTACAAAACACTTAGTTTGCTGATTGTTTCAAAGTTCAAAAAGTTCATAAAGCTCAAAGTTTGCTGATTGTTTCTACGACGTGTTATATGATCGAACTGCATGTCCAGAATCACCGGCAAGTGGGTCCTTCGATGCCCTGAACCTGTGCAATGCAAGCGACGCTAAAACCTGCAAATAATGAAATAAATAATCATAAACTTGTAACTGTATGGTTTAACACCAGTGAATATCGGCTACGATACACATCAACAGCCTGCCTAGTTAGGTATGTACTCATGCTGTCGTTGAATATATGTTTTCACACATTGGACTTACAATTACTGCATACGGCATATAGGGCAGCCAATGTACAAGTACAGTTTCATGTTAGAATACCTCCTTAAATATGCAGATATCATACAGTACGTTGAACTAATTTCGACACAAAATGTGTTGAATACAAAGCACAAAATGGTGGCTAGCACGACTAACATTCTGGAAAGTGAACTCTTTCAAAATTTTCCTAGCAACCTAAGTTCATGTCAAATAAAGACTTGAAATACAGTTTCAAGTTGCTACCGTTTTCTGCGAATAGAGCACAATATGCATATGCATGATGTGACATATCATACTTGTCAAAAAACAACATTATTAAGTATTCTGGAATTGAAGCAGACTAGAACACATTTCAGAAAAGAAGCTGTCTTCAATACGTTGTCGAAGAGACTTTAATTCCGACGTATCAAAAAAAAATATTCGTAGAGACTTCAGCCATTGCAAAATTAAGAAAGCTGGAAATGGTGTGCTAGCATGGCTGACTCGTCGTACACATTCTCGAAGAGGAAGGCTTTTCAAATTGCCTAGAAACCTAAGTTTAGGTCCTACAGTGGACGCATCCAATTGCAAGCCACAATCTACAGAACTGTCTAGCCCATTCGCATCCAGCAGCCATCTTAATTACCGTATTCAGTAGTGAATTTGGTAAAAGTACAGGCAATACAGGATACTGTAATCGAATTTATTAAAAGTAGGAAATCTCTTACGTATTAAGTACATGCACTACACGAAACTGGAATCGAATTTCTTAATAGCAAAAGTGTTGTCTAAACTCAATTTCTTACGTACTAAAGGTACACTGTTGTCTAAACTCGAATCGAATTTCTTACAAGTAGTCAATTAACAGCAAATATTTTGTCTAATAATTTATACATTACAAGTCCAGTCGTTACAGCATGGTTGTTTCGTAACTGGTGAGGTTATGCGTATACGTATATTATGTATATAAGCATATTGAAGTAATAACATGAAAGCATTCACGTAATGTAACGTATAAACATGTAATGTGTACATATATGGAAAAGAAGTACACGCATTCATTATTTCTCTTACCTCATTGACTTTCTGAACCGAAAGATTCGGACCCCTCCTCGGATTCCCTCTCAGATTACTCCTCTGCATCTGATTCATAATCCTCTTGAAGTTGCATGCCCTTCAAAATCAGTTTCTCGACATTGGATATGCTCTTCTCGAGGGCCTCATTACGCCTTTCTGCAGCCACTGCCCTGCGTCGTTCAGCTTCAGCTCTTCTTCTATATGCACTTGCCTTCTTTTCTGCTGCTTCAGCCCTTGCTAGCGATTCAGACACGCCGTCATCGTAAGTCCATGCAGTCTTTGGGACCTCACCTCCACCATAGCCAGCAACAACATCCGGCCTTCTTCCATGCAGTCTCTTCTTCAGTTAGGTCATGATCCACGTAATTGTCTCTCATTTCTTTCATTTGATTCTGTCATTTTACAACATTTCATTAAGGGTCAGATATAGGTTTGGAAAATAACATGTTTTCGTAAGAAATCAATACCAAACTTACATATTTTTGCAAGGCTTCATGCGACAGCCAGACAGATGTGCCACTTTTGCAATGCGTGATCTTGTAGTTTTCAATGAGTGAGGGTTCTTCCTACAATTTTTTTTTCACTGACTGTCACACGTATACGTGAATGCGTATTATAAACGGATGAGATCAAGTTAAACACATTATTATCTCGTGCAGGCGCTGGACAAATGTCTTCGATCCGGAACTGTGCAGATTCTTAACATGCTCTCGGTTGGTAGTACCTCTTCTACTCTTAACCTGTGAATATATCGTAACAAAATTGTGAAAGGAACTCCATAACATAGTACATACATAAATTCAAGACCATGTCTTATATCGGTTTTACCTTGTAGGGCTCGGACTGAAAGTACGAACACAAAATCTCCCAATCACTTTGGGTTACAAGCGGGGATGGATGACGCCTTGCTACAGTATGGCTTTGGAAACTCTTGTAATGTCTATGCAGCTTGTATATGTATTCGCTGTATGCTCTGCTGCACATGGAATTAATGGCACGAACAATATGCTTCTTCGAAAAATCCAGATTAAACATCCCCTAAACGATAAAATACAGAGAGTCAATTAAAACATGCGCATTTCAATTACTAATTCACTTTTCAAGTTAAATCCAACAACTGAGAGAGAACTAACAAATAAAGACATGGCAAATCCTTATAAATGTAAAAAAACATGAACCATGCAATAGCTGCACTCACAAGTAGGTGATCGAAGATGGGTTTCCTGTGATGATCCTCCATTTTCTTCCATGACGGACTTCTAGCCTGTGCATGCATGCGTACAGCAACACCAACCTCAGCCGTGAGCTCCAAACGGCCATCACCCACTGGTCTCCGCTTCCCCAGGGGAATGTAAACATCGATCTTACCTCCAATTTTTTTGGTCTTACTTCTGATACTTAGCCCACGCGTCACTCCTCTTCCAGTTCTAGTTATTTGGGGAGCTACGTACGAGAGAAGAATTAATACATTACGAAAAGCATCAAATTTCAAGTAAATAAAAATACTAATAACTCGTATGCAACCGTATTTAAGAATCAACATAACTTCTACGATACATACATTCGGCTGCCACGTTCTCAGCATGTCCCGCATCAGTTGGTGGTGTTCGTTTCCCTGTTCTGAATTTCAGACGACGCGACCTTCTCGACGAACCACAAGGCACCACATTCTACAATAAAACGTTAAATAAGACACAACCAAATAGTAGCTCACTGTTGAAAAGAAATAAGTTAAACTACTACTTACATCACCAGCAATCTCATCGTCTGATGGATCTAACCCTTCCGTTTCAGCATCTCTGGCGGATTTGTTCCGAGAAGTTGTCCTGGGGTTTGATGCTGCATGTTTTCTCTTCAGCAACCTCCTAGGCGTCGATCGATTCGATCTTCTTACAACATCCTGTCTCGTAACATGCACGACATTCTACCATAAATTACACACATTACCCGTTTCTATGTTAAGTTAAAAATTAAAAAAATTGTACTGCTACTTACAGCAGGATCCATGTCATCGTCAGAACGAATCGAGTCCACTTCAGCATTTGTACCATTTTTCTTCCTTGCAGTCGTCCTGGAATTTGACGATGTTTTTTTCCTGGTCAGCCTAGTAGGTGTTAACCGATGGGATCTTCTTTCGGCAACAACCCGTGTCGTAACCTGCGTCACAGTTTTAAACAAAATTGCACAATAAAAAGTTACGGAATGGAAAAACAGTTTCTAGATGATTTTTAAGAAAAAATAGGTTATATTTATACTTACATCAGGATCTACGTCATCCAAAGACAGATCCCACACTTCCCTTTCCACATCTGTTGTGGAGTTGTTACGAGGATTCGTCCTGGGATTCGACGCCGCTGCTTTTTTGTACACGTTCCTGTTTGGTCTTAATCGATGCGATCTTCTGATGCCAACATCCCTTCTCGTACCCTGCATCGCATATTCATACATAAGCTAGCAACTACAAATTTTTCCATGTATGTTGAACAATAAATATTTCAGAAGCCGTATGAACAGTACCTCATCGCTGACATGGACATTTTCCTCTTCCATTTGAAGACTTGTAACGGTGTTCTTCCGAGCCTTCTTCCTGGTTTGTGATGTTATGTCTGGTTCCTGGGAGTTTCTTCTACGAACTCTGCCCTCGGCACGTTGAGCTGCAGCTAGTCTCGCAACCCACAGTTCAGGTGGTAGCCGAAAGAATTCCTTGATGGCATATACATGACATTTGTAAGACAAGGTAAGGAATGAAATAGGATGAAATGCAGTAACAACATATGCATACGGCAATAAAATCTTGAACATTACCTCATCGCTGTCATCATCGACGTTTTCCTCTTCCATTTGAACAGTGCTTGTAACGGTTTTCTTCTGAGATTTGTCGATGGAGTGTGTTCCCGCATTTTCTTTCTCCAGGGAGTTTCTGCTGTGAACTATGCTGTCACCACCCAACTCCGCAGGTACTGTCGGTGTCAGTCTCTGAGGTGTTGGTCGTATGGACTCGTCTACTGCAACATCCTGTGGCATAACCTACGTCACATTTGGAACAAAGTGTTACACGTTTTAGTGTACAAATCATCCAAAGTTTGAAAGCACTTGCAACTACTTGGCTACTTTTGGGTTCATTTTCCTCTAACCCTCAAATTTCAGGAGTCGCATCTTCCCTTGTGTCAGTAGTGTTAGCCCTGTCGGTTCTCAATCTAGGGGATCTTCTTATGCGCCTTTGGGAGTCAGTTACCTGTTTGCGATATACACATATAGGATGTGATGTTATGAAGACTGTATGGGACGGTCGTTTACATTTAACTTCAAACAGCTACGTACCTCAGTGTCCACCAGTACTTAGTCTGTCCTTCCAACATTATTGGAGGTCTTTGTCCTCTTCGGAGTCGACATTGTAGCTTGTGACTGCTGGTCATCCAAGCAGACATCATTACCAGCTGCATCTCCAGAAGGATGGTCACTTGGAACAGTTCCAACCACATTTTCCTTCTTTCTGCCCTTCTTTGCAGTGGAAATTCCTGCGTGCACGCGGTCAATATAAATTACGAAACCATTATACGTTCTCAAAAGATCGAATTTGATTACGAAGTAGACCCATATTACCTTTATTCGCAGCCAACCATTCGGGGGGCAGTGACACTGTAGATTTCTTATTTTTTGTTGAAACAGCTCTCGGATTCTGGGAATTGCCAAGCTTTTTCTGCATTACAGATCGCGGCGATACTACAACGCAATAAATAAGGCAATCATAAGCAGTTAGACCGCAGTGTAAGAACAATTATATAAAAAATACCAATAAAATACGAAAATTTGAAAAGTCATACTGATTTCATTGCGCTTGTTGCTGGTGTCTGCCTCCAAAACACTGGCACTTGGGACAGATTGCGCCTCCTGGATATTACGTGCTGCTCCACTAGGCGTGCGTCGAGGGGACTTTCTTGCGCTAGTACGAGGGCCTGCATTCTTAGAACATGAACATACAAAATTAAGTCACCGCAGTTCAACATACGTAAATGCTTAATTACATTGTTTTGTTTAAATGCAGAATCCTTACCTCCACCATAATATTCTTTTCAGGATCTTGGAGTCCACGTACGCTGCTCGTAGACTTCGAAGGAGTTAACCGGAGCGAGCGTCTGACCTTTGCATATGTTTCCATGGCCTGCAGTAATCTACAAATTCAAGTGTAACAAAATGCTATGCGACATTAATTTCGGGTAAGAATGCATACAGACAATAACGTTTCCTTCATCTAAAAATTGAAAAAACTAATTAATACCCCAAATAACTGGAATCCAAGTAGCTAAAAAAAATAATGCCCAAAAAACAGAAATCCAAATAACCAAATACTAGTCAACAATAATTATAGAAATGCAGTTATGTGAACTCCCCCAAATCTGTATCGTAATCGTCGTCGTCATCGCCGTCATCATCATCACCTATGTGAGTACCGTCGCTGCTGTAGGCCTCACCACCGGCGTCATCACTGTCGTCGTCGTCATCGGCGGCGTCATCGTCATCGTCGTGATTCATATCTTCTTCTCCCTCACTTAGTAAAAAATTATCTTCAGGATCAAATTCAGTGACAGGACTCTTACCAGTCGAAAACGATTGTTGATATGCATCGGTCTCTATGTCACGATAACTTGTTTCTTCTTCGGTTTTAGAAATGTTGTACCAATTTCTAGGTTGAATCTTCTGAACTATTCTGTAGTTCTTACCTAGAATAACATCTGGGACATAGAACACTTGTTGAGCCTGCGACGCAAGTATATAAGGTTCCCCTTTATACCAAGTACGACTAACGTTCACGCTAGTGAAGTACTTATCTTTCCTAACTCCTGTCTTCGTATCTCCTGTATTAAACCAATTGCACTTAAAAATAAAAACACGATACCCTCCTACATATGTCAGCTCAATGATATCAGTTAAAACACCATAGAAATCAATTTCGGTTCCTTCATGGTCTGCTCGCACCAAAACACCAGAGTTATGAGTCACTCGTCGTTCATCACGTGCATTTGTGTGAAATCTCATGCAATTAATATCACATCCCGTATACCGTTTAATATGTCTATCAGGCCCACAAGCAAGCGAGTAAAGGTCATCAGTAGCCTCTACAGACATGTCAATTCGCTTTTTAACCATCTGATCAAACATATATATAAACGTTTCAGAACGTATTCAATATAAATTATATATTACAAAATGACAAGCTATGTAACAAGATCTCTTACAAGATTCTTAAACCAATCAGTAAACTCAAGCTGATGTGTTTTCTCGACATTTGAAGACTCCCGCAACTCAATTTCCTCAAGATGCTTACTGCGCCCATATGCATGTCAACAGTATTTAAACATTTGACTAAATTATTGACCAAGGTACATCAAGTTTTCCTAACAAAAATACTTACTTCATATATATATCGATCTCTTCGCAGTTGTGTAAAACAAACCATCGAACAATCTCATATTCAGAAGGTGTCAGCCTTTCAACCTGTGAGGCACTCAAAGGCCGAACAGGACGAGAAAATATAGACAAGCTACTATTTCGGCTGATATTGACTCCTTCATGGTTTCTGTCCGCACGATTATATCTTGTTTCAACGCCGTCAAGATACATCGAACAGAAATTTAAACATTCATTGTCGATGTATGCTTCGGCAATTGAACCTTCAGGTCGAGCCTTATTTCTCACATATTGCTTTAGCGTATATAGAAATCTGTTTACACAACATATATATGAATGATAAATTTGTTGAAGTATGACATAATGCAAAACCTCATAAATTACGAAAGGCCTAACCTTTCAATGGGATACATCCAGCGATATTGAACTGGTCCTCCATACATTACCTCTCGAGGAAGGTGGACTGGCAGGTGCATCATAACATCAAAGAACGATGGAGGAAAAATCAACTCCAATTTACAGAGTATCAACACGATATCCCTTTCTAATCCCTCCAAGCACTCAACCGTCAAAGTTCGCGAAGACAGTTCTTTGAAGAATAAGGTCAGTTAATGCATCACAAATTTGTTTGCTCAAGTTCCCACGTATAGCAAGTGGAAGCAGCCGTTGTAACAGTACATGATAATCATGGCTTTTCATGCCAATTATCTTGTTATCATTGCTGCTCACACAACGAGATATATTTGACGCGTAACCGTCAGGGAATTTAATATTTTTTAACCATTCACAAATATTTTTCCTTCCACCGACATCTAGACAGTAGGGTGCATGGGGAATGACATCTCTATCACCATCTTTGCGTACATGCAGCTCTTTCATAATACCCAGTTCCGCCAAATCTTTACGTAATTTTTCAGTATGTTTTGTTTTCCCATCAATACTCATCAAAGTCCCAAGCACACTCTCACAAACATTTTTCTCTACATGCATGACATCCAAGTTATGTCTTATCTTAAGTGTTTTCCAATAGCTCAATTCGAAAAAAATACTTTCTTTCCTCCAGTTTAATTCTTTGTCGGACCGTTTTCTCTTCTTGTTAGTTAAAGTCTTTCCAAACTTCAAATCTGAAGGAAGTGACTTTAACTGATCAAGAACATCATCTCCAGATAACTCCTTCGGCTTAGGTTTAGGCTCAAATTTACCATTAAATTTTTTATTCCGTCGCCATGGATGATTGAGTGGTAAGAACCGACGATGACCCATGTAAACCTGTTTCTTACTATGCTTCAATCTTATATGGTGAGTTTCCTTGTTGCACGGTGGACACGCTAATTTCCCTTTGGTACTCCATCCGGACAATATACCAATGCAAGGAAATCATTTATTGTCCACAAGAGTGCAGCATGCAACATAAATCTTTCACCAGAATAAGCATCGTACGTTTCTATACCTTCTTCCCACAAGTCTTTCAAGTCATCAATTTATGGACGGAAGAAAACATCAATATCATTTCCCGGTGAATGCGGCCCTGGTATGAATAGGGGCATAATAATAAACGGGTCTTTCATAACCTGTGTAGCCCCCACATTGTATATAACAAGCATTACAGGCCACATACTATACGTGCTACTCATATTACTGAAAGGATTAAAACCATCACTGGCTAATCCCAACCTAATATTACGAGGATCTTGAGCAAACCATTCATGTTCTTTGTCAAAATCTTGCCATTGCTTAGCATCAGCCGGGTGCGCAATGACACTGTTGTCATGCACACGCCGATCCTTGTGCCAACGCAATTCCTTGGCAATGTTTTTAGACATGAACAATTTTTGAAGCCTGGGTTTCACAGGGAAGTATCTAAGAACCGTCCGAGGAATTTTTTTCCCATTGCGACATTCCTTCCACCTAGATTCCCTACAGTCAGAATTGGGACAGTGATCCAAATTCTCATTTTCCTTCAAATACAGAGCACAATTGTTTTGACATGCATGGATATTGACATAACCAAGCCCAAGTTCACGTAAAATGTTTTTAGCTTCATAAAACGACTTTGTTACAGTGTGACCCGGCGACAGTAACTCTCTAAGAAGATCTAACACCATGTTCACCGATTTATTACTCCATTTACAAAGCGTCTTAATATGCAGCAACCTTATTATTAGTGACAGCTTAGAGAACTTCCGACACCCTGGGTATGCCTCACATTGTGCATCGCTTAACAGCTTAGCAAATGTATCATCCTCCCCGTTTTTTAAATGTGTTTCATCTGATGATATTGTCGGGAATTGTATTCAGAAATCCATATTTATGGTTGAATTAATAATTCTTAATAGATAACTGTTTGCATCTTAATTTAGCAAGCACGTGAGTATGCAAACACTATTTATTATTTGCCATATAAATATGCATTATAAAGTCTAATGTTCCATACCTAAGACAATTGGACATGTAGACGAGTTCGGGCATGCGCGAGATTGATTGTCAGTTATTTATGGAATATAAGTAAGGGTTCACAGTCTAGATGATTTTGGACAAACCATCGGAACGGCTGTAGTGTAACATTATACTGACACATCTCGGTCAAGGAAAAGATATAGTTTCAACTTGTTACGCTAGCATACTTTGTGTATGTTGAACAGGACCGCCATATGAAATATAATTATCTCGGACTCACCGAAGTGAGATAATAAAATATTTCATTGTTATTGGTAATATTGGAAACTCTTAATCTATGATTGTTTATGTGGACACAAATCTTGATTAATTATTATTTTGATATACTGAGTGAGATTCAAATGCGAGTCAACAATCCTGGTATATTGGATAATGATTGTTATGATTTGGTGAAAGCTAAATGAATCATGTAATCGACGTCTCGTATGAGAATGATGTACCCTCCTGGGAGCTCACTAGGTTTTGTTATGTCAAGTCTGGCCAGCTGGTTATTTGTAACCAGACATAACAAATAAGGGTTGAGCGGTATAGATCAGGGAATACATAAGATGTTGATGAGATCGAAATTGTCAGTAAGAGTAGATCAGCATTAACGGGTATCTGTAATCTTAACGTGGGGAGTTGTCTGATATTAATAACAGGAGCTCATACATAATGATGAGAATAAATGTCGTAGTTCAATTATAGTTTTATGGTGGAGTAAACTATAATTAATAATTAGTTTTGAATTTAATTCGGGTTGAATTATGAGTTCAAATATATTATTGGGAGCCGATTCATTTATTTTCTCCAGAGGTCCCCGACGTAGTCCAACATAAGCGTGATCATGTGACTCACAAGTGTTTTTGAGTCTCAAGTGTGTGGAATGTAAATTGAGATTATGTTTGGTATTTTATAGTTGATGGGTATTACTACAAACCATATGATTAGGACTTAATTGCAAGCTACACTAAAGTTTGTAGGGAGGGACTTGCTATGTAAAGTTTTCCTACAAGGGACTTGTGTGCAATTATGGGTATTCCTAATATTAGGGTTAGTAATATGTCTCTATAAATAGTACACCATAGTTCTTAAGTGATGATGATTTGGATATACATCTTTTCCACACAAGAGAGAAAAACCCAGCTGTGCATCCATGAGCTTTTCATTTTCGAATCACCATTGAACTTGAATCGGAGCTTGGATTATACGTCGGAGGCTTCCGGACATACCAGATTCCGTTTTTGGGTGTTTAGGCCTAGATAACGATCTCGGATCACTTTTTATAAAACACAAAAGTTGTAGATCTCAAAAAAACGAAGAGACAGGAAGAAACGGCGCGTCGATCGGAGTTGTAGAACTCCAGATATCGCTGGTCAAAGTTTCTGGTCCGCGATCGATTTTCAGCAGGATCTGAATTTGGTTTTTGGAGCTTAACCGGAGCTACAGATGTCGGATGAAGACGAGCCGTATATGAAAATTGTGTATCTCGACGAGACGGACGCAATGGCATAGGTACCAGTGTCAGATTCAGAACAGAGCTTCGACAGTGGCTGGTCAAAGTCTCGGGATTCGTGTCGTCCCAGTCCGGATGGACTGTGGTAAGTTTATTCTGCAAGCTAACTTCCCACAGTAATTTTTTTTTGAATGCCTATGATTAATTCTCTGCATAAATCACGTGGTCCGGGACAAATCTCATCGAATTTTCCCTTCAGGTGGTATCAGAGCCAACGTTGATTTTATGCTTAGATTAATCAAACCATGTTGTCCAATTAAAATACGGTAATTGTGTGAATGGACTGCATTGTGCTAACACTGTTTTGCAGATTCACTGTTATTATGGCCATATTAAAATTTTATTTTATGTTTGTGGTTGTTATTTTATTGCCGTGTTTTTGGCACTATTTTGGGTTGTAATTAATTGTAAAGTCTCCGGTTTGTGGAGAATAGTAAATTAATTAGTAGCTTGTTTTTCAATTTTATGTAGTCTAGATCCATGTAGTAGGATAGGACTATGTAATAGAAATTGAAGGAACATGTTGGATCCAAAAAAAAGATCGGATGTAGATGATGGAGCATTCAAGTATTGGAAGCGACTATCGAGACGATGAAGACATGGCCATAATAACAATTTATGTGTTGTTTTTGTTATTATGGGTGGATGTTTTATTATGTTGTGTTGATTGGTTTGTTATTTGTTAATAGTCACTAATCAAGATATCACGGACAACATGGATATTAAAACGGTTGTATGCATGTCTATATCAATCTAATTTTGTTTGAATTTAATTTTATTAATGAAAAATTATTCGCTCATTTGAGATCAAAATTGGTCACAAAATAATTGTTTGTTTAAACTAGATATTATTTTGTAAATTTTGGTCAAGTCAAATAAGGAGCATATTTTTCAAAAATTTAATAAAATAAGTATTTCAAACAAAAACATTAAGTGGATAAAGGGTTTTCTTTGGCAAAGTAATGAAGCCCGAGGCCCCCATTACTGATTTGGAAATAATGTAATTGATATGAGTGCCCCATCGGTACCATGGTTAATTACAGATTATTTGGCAAATCTCCTTACAAGGATAGTTGTTGAATCTAGTTTGTTGGACAAGTCTCCCCATCGGAGTTGTTCTTTAAAACTAAGAGATTCAGTTCAGTACGAAGTAATGGTTGAATCACTTAACAATAAGGTTGGTAATATCCTCCCATCGAGTTCTTGTTACTAATTGTTTTGGGCCTAAGAATCGGCTATTTGGTTTTATTGGACAGGTAAATGTCCCGATAATAAATCCAAAGTGACGTTGTCTGTTTGATTTATTTCAAAGTCGAGTGGCCCATCGTCGCAGGCAGTTGAAATGGAAATCGAATTGCCGATGAATTCTATTATTAGTTGAATTCAAAGGTTAAGCATACTCAGGGACATAATTTTTTTTTATCGTGTTTGTCATATAATTAAAGATGCTAAGTTTTAAACCCAGGATGTGATTCTCATATAATATAAATTAACTAGAATTACTATAGTTGGAAGAGAATTTTAAAAGTTGTCTTAACTGCTAAGGAATGCAAGTGTGTGTTGACCAAGTTTTGCACTTAAGAACCTAGTGATGAGGCGGTTGGTGTAAATACCCCGGGCCTATCAAAGGTAGGATAAGGTTGGTGAGATGTCACTGGTTACATCTTGGCATATGTCAAATGTAGTGCAACATCAACATCAACCGGTGTCAAATGCATACGATATGGTGCAAACATGTAAAGATGTTTGGGCATCAATATCGGGTTGCAATGTAAGTGGCAATAAGGGCGTTAATGAACACATAGATGAGATAGAGCCCCAGCACGCAATCATGTACTAAGGATATTACATCCTTTCAGTGAACATGTGATTAAGGGATCTCAGATCGATAGTGAAAACTAGGTCGGTCAGATAAAGAGGTCCCATATAATTCTTTTAAGAGTTTTTGAATGAATACAAAATTGATAGGTTGAGTTATTCATTGGCAAAAAAAATGCTAATTGAATTATTTGTGGGCAAAAGACTCATCAGGAGTACAACTAGTATATTGGTGAATGAAAATTGGTTGTACTTCTAAACCATCTGATAGTAGGAAGTAGAAATATATTCATAAATCCAATTAAGGTTGTTGTTTTTATTCCCCATACGTGATGCTAATAAAAGCCGAAAGGCAAGAATTTTTATTTGCTATCAGAAAAGACACTACGAAGAAACAACTTCATAATTTAAGCTAAGGATGAACAACTCACTCGTGTCTACTGCACTATTCATCAAATCATGTTTAGTTACTAGTTCAGCCATTCCTGGTTTGTAGATACTAGAGAAACTTATCATGTTTGGAATTCCTTATGAGGATTCAGGAAAAGTAGACGAAATGGTAGTGTAGAGATAGACATCATGACAAGAGATGCTCTGAGAGTAGGTACTCTTGCAGTGGGAGAATTTTATGGTAGAACTTTAGTATCGAGAGATTGTCTTATGTGCTAAATTTGAGGTAAGTTTTTTTGCCTAAGGTATTTTAGCATAGTGGTGACAATTGTATATTAAATTACCATAATATTTCCTAATACAAAAAGATTGGTCGAATAACATCACTGATAGAAGAAACATATTTTTTATTGATATGATCGGATCAGTGAAGTAAAGTGTTATTCAACTATTTTGTTATCGTCCTAAGATTATTCATTAGAGACTGTTTGATAATTTTGAATGTAGAGCACTCTAAATTGATCATGACTACATTCATGGAATTGTAGAAAAGGGTAAAATCTTTTCTAGACACTTTCGGGTATGGAGAAGTCATTTCGATAAGTTAGAAGCTAAATTAGAAGTATGTCTCTTGGTTGAATATTAGAAGGATAAGAATGTTACTTATTTATGATCTTAAGGATCAGAAGGTTATTGTCGGCACAATACCTGATTCTTGGAAAAGGGAATCATATGAATAAGAAACTGTAACATAGAGTTGTTTTAAAGGAGCTTAAGGAAGATGGTCAAGTTGTTAGTTTTGAGATAACACACACACAAGGAGTATAAATTTATGTTGTTTCGAATACACGAGAAACGGGAGATCTTTGTCGTAGTGGGAGAGTTATATGACAACCTCATAGGTTGAGCTACTTGGGATAAGTTGAATCCCGGATAAGTTTTAACTCAGTCCTAATACTATGAAGAGACAATGAATGTTGAATATGCAGAGTCATGACATTAGTCTGTAGCATCTGAGATAACATTCATGTAGTATAACTACCTTTTGGACATTGTAGATTTGCAAGATGAGATAAAAATCATCGGTTGCAAATGGACCTACAAGAGAAAGAGAAGATTAGACGGAAAGGTGAAAACCTTAAAGCTAGGCTGCTTGTGCCGGTAGCTATATATAGGTCTATTCAGATTCTCGTTCATATTTGCTGCTCATTTCAGTAATGAGATATGGAAGATGTATGTCAGGATGGATTTCTTCATTGGAATTCTTGATGGATGCATCTACATGATGCGACCAAAAGAGTTAGTTGTGCAAGATAACGTGAAATACAAACTTAAGATGTCAATTGACATGCGGATTAAGCTAGTATTCAGATCTTGCAGCATTCTTTTTGACCAGGCGATCAAATATCATAGTTTGATTTGTGTCATAACGAATCTCGTGTGTAGAAGAGATGCACCGAAAATCGGTAATATTTCTTGAGCTCCATGTTGAGGATGGCTCATTGGAAACAATATTGGATATACATCTTCAGTGAATGTGTAATTATCTAGTAAACGTGATATGTGGGATTTAGGTGAAACCATTCAGATTCTTGGTTTGAGCTCTCGCGTGATCGGGAGAATAGAATGATGGTTGTTTCTAAAGTCACATATATCAATAAGGTTCTTTCATGTTTCAAGTATGCAAAGACTCCAAGAGAACGTTATTGCTTATGGCGTAGTGGAGTTTCTCTGTCTAAGAATCAGTGTTTAGAACACTTGATTAGATGGAGAGGAAAAAGGCAGTTCCTCATGCTTTAGCAGGTGGAGCCTCATGTATTCTATGTATAGTATTTGACAGGATAACTATTTTGCTTTTAGCATGGATAATAGTTTTAAGTCACTTACAAGGAAAGAACACTAGTGGACTGTGATAATAGCGTACTCGGGTATCTGAGAAGATTTAGAGTAGATATGCTAGTTTATCACATATAGTCTACACATAGATTCAGACTTCCGATTATGAAAGGTTTCTAGATTGTTAATTTATGGATTTGAGAATAAGTGGGAGATTGTTGGGAATTGTATTCAGAAAGCCATATTTATGGTTGAATTAATAATTCTTAATAGATAACTGTTTGCATCTTAATTTAGCAAGCACGTGAGTATGCAAACACTATTTATTACTTGCCATATAAATATGCATTATAAAGTCTAATGTTCCATACCTAAGACAATTGGACATGCAGACGAGTTCGGGCATGCGCGAGATTGATTGTCAGTTATTTATGGAATATAAGTAAGGGTTCACAGTCTAGATGATTTTGGACAAACCATCGGAACGACTGTAGTGTAACATTATACTGACACATCTCGGTCAAGGAAACGATATAGTTTCAACTTGTTACGCTAGCATACTTTGTGTATGTTGAACAGGACCGCCATATGAAATATAATTATCTCGGACTGACCGAAGTGAGATAATAAAATATTTCATTGTTATTGGTAATATTGGAAACTCTTAATCTATGATTGTTTATGTGGACACAAATCTTGATTAATTATTATTTTGATATACTGAGTGAGATTCAAATGCGAGTCAATAATCCTGGTATATTGGATAATGATTGTTATGATTTGGTGAAAGCTAAATGAATCATGGAATCCACGTCTCGTGTGAGAATGATGTACCCTCCTGGGAGCTCACTAGGTTTTGTTATGTCAAGTCTGGCAGCTGGTTATTTGTAACCAGACGTAACAAATAAGGGTTGAGCGGTATAGATCAGGGAATACATAAGATGTTGATGAGATCGAAATTTTCAGTAAGAGTAGATCAGCATTAACGGGTATCTGTAATCTTAACGTGGGGAGTTATCTGATATTAATAACAGGAGCTCATACATAATGATGAGAATAAATGTCGGAGTTCAATTATAGTTTTATGGTGGAGTAAACTATAATTAATAATTAGTTTTGAATTTAATTCGGGTTGAATTATGAGTTCAAATATATTATTGGGAGCCGATTCATTTATTTTCTCCAGAGGTCCCCGACGTAGTCCAACATAAGCGTGATCATGTGACTCACAAGTGTTTTTGAGTCTCAAGTGTGTGGAATGTAAATTGAGATTATGTTTGGTATTTATAGTTGATGGGTATTACTACAAACCATATGATTAGGACTTAATTGCAAGCTACACTAAAGTTTGTAGAGAAGGACTTGCTATGTAAAGTTTTCCTACAAGGGCCTTGTGTGCAATTATGGGTATTCCTAATATTAGGGTTAGTAATATGTCTCTATAAATAGTACACCATAGTTCTTAAGTGATGATGATTTGGATATACATCTTTTCCACACAAGAGAGAAAAACCCAGCTGTGCATCCAATACACAGGATCACCACCCGCGCTGATCCACGTGGGGGCTGCGAGACAGGGCCCTCGCATATCATCCCACACGGGACTTGTAGGGACTTAGTGGTTTGTAGGCTAGAGTAAGTTCCGTCACGCGCGAGCGACAACTAAGCCCGCGCGCGAACTTTAGTAACTGCTTTGAGAGATTTATGGACACGAGCTCCATAAACCCGGTCAACCTATAACGGTTCCGGTATACGCGGACGAAGTGCGTAACGGTCCCTATATATGCGGACGAACGTGCCGTTGTGGTTAAGGTAATTAAGCCTCCATTAATGGGCGCATTAACCCACTACAACGATCATATTCTCCACTATATATAGGATCGCTAACCCTTCCTTACATAGCACTAATCACCTGAACCACGTGGAAGCTCTGCCAAAACTATGTCTCTCTCATACAGTTGCTACTGTCTTACTCTCTCCCTACTCACAATCCTATACGTCCCTGTGTTTCTTACTCTCTGCTCTTGGTGTACGCGTAATCTTCCTCAAAGGATTCCTCCTGTACACATTTGGTGAACCCGATGTGAAACTTACCATTGCAAGCAGCCATGTCTCATGATGAAGATGTCAGCAACCGATCTCCCTCAACCAAGACAACCTCAAGGGAGGAAACCCGCCACAATTCCACGGCAGCCGGCGGTACTCCATCCTTGGAGACGTTGAACGCCACTCTTCAGAGCCAGGCGAAAGCCCTCCAGGCTCAATCTGCACAGATGGCCCATATAATGTCCTTTTTGGGATCTCTTGCCCAGAATCCGGCACTGGGAACTACTGTCTCTCAAGGAGCTGGGACCCCTGTCTCCCGGGGAACAGAGGTAACGCCTACACCACCTAACCCTAATTTGCAAAGTCCACCATCAATGGTCCAGCTGTCCCCGACCCAGCCACAAATTGCTCAGCCGTCCCTTGTCACACTTGTTTCCCAACTACCGGGAATTCCCTTCAATATTTCACCATAATATCCCTTGCCTTCTCAGCCAAAAACCGTAAGCAATGTGGCTTACACCCCCAACCCAACTACTGTGTACGTGTCTCCACCAGCTGCAACCCTTCTTTCTGCTGTGGGAGGGAATGTATCCACAACCATGACGGCTTTAGAGCAACGTATAGATAATTATTTGGCCAATATGTGCTTTACAGACACCATCATCCCAAAGGTTGACAACGCACCTCCAATCCCGTGTGAGATCTACTTGATGCCCAACCCAGCAGGGTATAAGGCCCCTAAGTGGGATATATTTGATGACGTCAATGGAAATACTTAAGAGCACGTTATGCGTTTCATCGATGTGATGGGTCCATATGTGGTTGACCCTAACCTGTTGATGCGTGAGTTCCCCAAGTCTTTGGGGGAACGTGGCCTATAAATGGTATAGGACGCTGGAAGCTGGCTCCATAAACACCAAGGATGACATGGTCAAGAAGTTTTATACCAAGTCCTTCCAGATGGAGGAAAAGGTTACAATGATCCATTTGTCGCGTATGTACCAGAAGCGTGACAAGGATGGAGTTACATTCATCAAGAAGTTCAGAGAAAAGTCATTGGAATGTAGAGATGAGGTGCTCGAAAACCGGCTTGTCGAGATATGTCTCCAAGGGATGCGAGACGAATACAAGGGTATGTTAATTAACTTGCAAACGCCTACTTTTTAGAAGTTAATTGAATGTACCAAGAATATAGAGCCTATAGTTGAAAGGCAGAAGAAGAAGCACGCTCCTTAGCGATCCCCAGGGGGACCGACTTTCAAGATCGGTAGGTCTAGCTACAAGAGGGGGCGCGAAGCAGAAGTCAACAAAGTTTCGCCACACAAGCAACACACAGTTTCGACCTCATACGCCCCACCTCTGCCATGATCCCTTGAGGAGGTGATTAACCTATGCAAGAAATGGCGCAAAGATGGGTCTTGCCTCTACTTGAAAGGACACCCTCCAGGGATATGGTAAGGGACCCGAAGTGGTGCGAGTGCCACGGCAAAGTTATGCATTCAACAGCTTACTGTAAGAAGCTCTCACACCTTGTGAGCAGAAAGATGAAGGATGGGCTGTAAGAAGCTCCAACAGCTTACTGTAAGAAGCTCTCAGAATCATGGACCTTGAGGAAATCGCAGAAGATGGGCTGCCTGTCGTAGCCGAAGTCCATGACGAGGAGGATTACAGCATGGACACAGAGGACTCGCATGCCGACAGGATGAAAGGGTCGCACGGTTTCAAAAAGTTCCTCGATGATATGAACTTTTCAGAGAAGTGCCGGAAAGAAATGAAAAAGGCAATCCTTAGAGTAGCAGAGGATTTCGAGGAGGATATTTTCATCTCCAATGGAAGAGTTGTCAGGGCCTCTCGCTCGACAGAGAAGATAATGACCTTCTTTGAAAATGACAAGAAGACAGACTCGAGCCACCAGAAGCCTCTGTACGTAACAACAGTAATCAATGATGTCGAGTTCAAAAGGGCATTCGTTGATGGAGGAGCGGCTGTTAATGTGGTCTCACTCAACACCCTGAACTTGGCAGGGATTCCTGAGAAGAATATTGTTAGGCGCCCATCCTCGCTGATGGGATTTGGAAGCGACTCCAGGATGACACTGGATTGGATACGCCTGGGTCTCCAGGTCGGGAAGATCAAATGTTCCGCCAAGTTCTATGTCATTGATGCAAACACAACGTATCACATGATCATAGGCCGGGCGTGGATCCATCGATTTGAAGCGGTTCCTTCAACAACTCATCAAGTGATGAAAGCCATTTGGAATGGCAGGGTAGTCGAGATACCAGCCTCGACGAATCCCTTTAATTTGAGAGAAGCGCACCTCACCGAGGCAGTGTGGTTCACCGAGATGGCGGATGAACAGACACCGGAGCCGTTCAACCCAACTCCTCTGCCTCGATGGGAGGACATCAAAGATCAGTCACCAGCAAGAGTGACGGTGACAAGGGAAGATGCTAAAGAGAAGGTGTCCGCACCCGAAGAGGTGCCGCAAGTGGCTTATCACAAGAAAAACGTGTACACCCTAAAGAGGGTGGTGAAGCACGACAGCAAAGGCATGGAGATAAAAAGCTTCTACTCCAATGGGAAGAAATGTTACCGCATATGAAGGTGCGCGCGGGTACCCCCATCCAAACATGGGGATATCCCTGGGCAAATCAATAACCTTTAGAAGGGCCCGGAGAAGGACGAGCTGAGGTTGGACGTGCTGGAGGAAAAGTTGAAAGAAGCGCCTGAGTGTATGTAAGACAAGCCAAAGCCGCAGAAACAGGAACTGAAAGAAGTGTTCCTAAGTCCATCCGAAGAAAAGAAGAGGCTTGTTTTCCTTAGCGCGGACCTCAAAGGCGAAGCGGAAGCGAAATTGCTGCAGTTGCTGACAGAATACAAAGATGTGTTTGCCTGGGAATATGATGAAATGCCTGGTCTTGACAGGGGCGTAACAATGCACAAATTGGATGTTGTCCTGGGATCCAAGCCAGTGAAGCAAAGCGCGAGAAGCTTCAGAATAGAAGTCAACGTGAAGATCAAGCAAGAAATAGTCAAGCTGTTGAATGCCAAATTCATCGAGACAAATCATCATCCTACATGGTTGGCCAACATTGTGCCAGTGGTAAAGAAGAATGGGCAGCTTCGCATCTGTTTAGACTTCAGGGACCTTAATCGTTTCTACCCAAAAGATGACTTCCCATTTCCAAATATCAGCTTTATGGATGGTTTCAACGGTTATAACCAAATCAAGATGGAACCTGAAGATGCGGGAAAAAATGCGTTCATCACACCAGTTGGGGTCTTCAACTACACATTTATGCCTTTGGACTGAAGAATGCGGGCGCAACCTATCAGCGAGCAATGATGGCCCTCTTCCATGATATGATGCATCAAGAAGTAGAGTTCTATGTTGATGATTTGGTCATCAAGTCGAGAGAAGAAGCAGATCATCTGGGAGACCATCGTAAGGTATTTTAAAGGTGGAGAAGCTTTCAACTAAAATGAACCCGATGAAATGCGCGTTTGGAGTGACTTCTGGGAAGTTTTTGGGGTGTGTGATCCATCGCCATGGGATTGAACCTGACCCTGCAAAGATATCAGCTATCACCAGCATGGCAGCACCACACAATCAGAGTACGTTGAAGACATTCTTGGGAAAGCTGTCTTATCTGTGGAGATTCATGCCAACAATTGCAGAGCTGAATTTCTGCTTCGGCGATCTTCTAAAAAAGAACGATGTGTACAACTGGACGGAGGAACAAGAAGTCGCATTTGGGAAGCTCAAAGACTTATTGACATTGCCAAGGGTAATTATTGCACCGCATTTGGGGTCACCACTCTTGTTGTACCTGACGTTGACCAGGAAATCCATAGGAGCGTTGCTAGCCCAAGAGCATGGGGGGCAGGAAAGGCCAATCTACTATATCTCTCGTGTGGTGCAGCCGGCCGAGTCCAAGTACACTGATATTGAGCGTCACTGCCTTGCTTTATTTTTCGTAATATAGAATTTAAAGCATTATTTCGCTTCACATAAGTTCGTGGTAATCACAAAAAGCAACCCCATACAGTATCTCTTGAGTCACTCCTCTCCTTGCGGAAGATTAGCAAAGTGGTCCATGACCACCTCCCAGTACGACATAACGTGTGCTCGACCAAAAGAAATTAAATCGCAGGAAGTGGCAGACCTTTTAGCACAGTTTCCAGACAACAACTATGCGCCAATGTTAGAGGAGGAGCTAGAAGGTCATGAGATCTATGCAATCGAGTCACCATACTGGAAGCTGCATTTCGACGGGTCATCGACAAGGAAAGGAGGTGGAATTGGAATTGTACTGACTAAGCCAGATGGAGAGGTCATCCAAATGTCCACTAAGCTATACTTTCTAATAACAAACAATGAAGCAGAATACGAGGCTCTGATCGCAGAGCTTCGCGCGGCCAAGGCGTTGGAAGTTAACAATTTGACGGTTATGGGGGACTCCAAGCTCATTGTCAAGCAAGCTTCAGGTGAGTATGGATTGAAGGAGGTAACTTGTTGCCTTATAGGACTATGGTGCAGAAGCTGGTGCAGCAATTTCATGATGTCAAGTTCGAGCACACACCTAGAGCTGATAAACGGTACGCGGACGCTTTAGCCACCCTGGGATCAAAAATCAGTGCGGACAAGTTCCCATCAAGAATCTTGATTGAGGTTAGAGCAACCCCAGCCTTAACACAATAGGTATGTGAAGAGGAACCCACATAAGATGAGGATTAGAGGAAGCCAATACTGCGCGCGATTGCTGAGGGAACGATCAAAGATAATTGGGCATCCACGAAGGGATATTGCGTGCGCGAAATTCCCTTTACTTTAAAGGACCGGGAGGAATACTGATGCGGTGTGTCTCGCAGCAGGAAGGGCAAGCACTATTGGAAAAGATCCACCAACACTCTTGTAAGGAAAACGAGGTATCTGTTTACAGAAAAGCCCAGAGATATGAGATCCATTGGCCAGATATGCCGACGTTTGCCGCGATTATTCAAGGGAACTGCGAAAGCTGTACATTGGTCAAAGACTCTTTGGAATAGCCACATCGATGATGAAACAGATTGGAGGAAGCCACTCTTTGACTACTTAACGGAAGGAATTGACTCAAATAAAAGAAGCTGAGAAGCTTAAAAGAAAGGCAACCCGATATGTCGTGCGGGAAAACATACTTTGGCGAAGTGGCCACGAGGGCAATCTGCTCAGATGTTTGGATAGCCAGGAAGCGCAAGAAGTAATGGATTTGTCTCATCAAGTGGAGCACCAGGCAGGCGCGAAGCTTTGCAGACACCTCCTCACTGTTGGTTACTGCTAGCTTGCAATGGAAGCAGACTGCCGCACCAAGGTTAAAAGGTGTCAGGAATGTCAATTTAAAGGCAACCTTGCGCACGCTCCTGCTGTAGACCTGCACGCATTAGGAATGCCTTGGCCATTCCACACATGGGCCGTGGATTTTATTGGCCCTATCAGACCAGCATCTCGTGGGAATCATTTTATCTTGACCACAATGGAGCAGTTCACTAAGTGGGTATAAGCACTGCCGCTCACGACAGCAAATGCGCTGGCGTTTGTTAACTTCGTACAGGAGAACATCGTATACCAATTCAGGATTCCCAATACCATCCTCTCGGAAAACGACACTCCTTTTGTGAATGGCCAGGTGGCTGCGAAGTTAGCATAGTACAACATAAGGCAGGTGTGCTCCACGCCTTATTACGCGAAGGGGTACGAACAAGCAGAAGCAACGAACAAGACAGTGCTGAGGATTCTGAGTAAAATGGTCGCGGATGATCACAAGAAGTAGGAAAACTCTCTAAATTTGGCTTTATGGGCATATCGCACTTCTGCGAGGACTCCCACTGGGGTTTCCCCGTTCCTTCTATGTTACAGAGCCGAAGCTGTTGTACCAGCAGAAATTAAAGTTAACTCTGCCAGGATAGCCTTTCATGCCTTGTACGAAAATCAACGCGATCATGATCTTATTCTACTGGAAGTAAGGCGTGAAGAGCTAAAAGATCTAACACAAGAAATAAGGAAAGGATCGCTTGCGCATACAAAAAAACAGTTTAGCACCGAGATTTTGCAGTCGGAGACTTAGTCTTACGAGCTTCGGATCACTACATGCGCGAGGCAGCTCATCCTAAGTTCGCAGCTAATTGGGAAGGACCATTTGAAGTTAAGGAAGTATTTGACAGTGGTTATTTCACATTTCAGAGACTTCATGGGACTGCAACAACTCCAAGCCCAATCAATATGCGATGGATCAAAATGTATTATCCCTAGCTCAACTCTTTATTTTTTGATTCCAAAGTTTTGTTGCCTTCATTACTTGTGGTTCAAAAGTTCTATTGCCTTTATGTATCCTCCATTGCCTTTATTGCCTCTATGTATCCTAGATAGAAGCTATAACAAATATGATCCTATGCGATCCAAAGCCTATCTTCCTAGATAGCAGCCATAACAGAAATGATCCTTTGCGATCAGAAGCCTATCTGCCTAGATAGCAGCCATGAAAAAATATGATCCTAAGTGATCAAAAGCCTATCTGCCTAGATAGCAGCCGTAACAGAAATGATCCTATGCGATCAAAAGCCTATCTGGTAGATAGCAGCAATAATAAAAACTCTCCCATGCGATTCAAAGCCTATTTGTTTAGATAGCACTTTATTCAAACATTATTTGAATACTACTGCAGCAGAAATACAAAGCTTGTTTCATCATATAGCAAGATCATACGCGAAGTTACAATTTATTGTAGAAGACAAAATAGCAAGTGAAAAGGCATACTTTCATAAGAGTCAAATATGGCTTACAATTTATCTGTCTTGATAGAAGCCTACAAGCAAATTTTACATTGAGGAAAATTCCTAATCATAAATCCTGAATCTACGGGTACTGAAACTACGAAATGTGACGCTGTCGTCGACGTCCTCGATCAAAACATAGCTCTTGCTCGTACCATTGCTACGGTGAGGTGCCAAATGAACTTCATGCCATGAAGGCTGTAGACGTGAAAAACAAATGGGAGAACAACTCATGGGGCAGGAAGCTGATTGTGTACAAGGGATAAACACAATCACTTGTTACACCTTGTCTGAAACAATGGTGGCAAATATTTCTCTGCCGGAAAACCGGCAAAGATGCACACCGTTCATTACTTACTGGTAGTGGAACCGGTACAGGGCTGTGCCGCGCCGGAAAGTCACCGGAGACAATCCTTGCAAACATAATAAAGAAGAAAGGATCTTCGTTTAAACAAAAAAGCCTACGCAATGGATCTTCAAAAAGGTCAGGTGAATCAAAGGCCTTTTCGAAGACTTTCTTGGGAGTCATTCCTATAGCACAACACACAAATTCAGATTCGGAAGCCCAGACCTGATATGAATTAACGAAGGTCAAGGGCCAATACCAGCAGTCGTGAGGACTCACGGGAAACAACATTTTGATGAAGAACAAAATAGCAAGAAGGGAGGCTGATATAGAACTCGGAAGAGACTCTTCAGTTGCCTTGATGAGTCAGCAAACGCATCGAAAACAAGCAAGAATCAATGACCCTACTAAAGGCTACGACGATACAGTAGCACGCCCTATTTAATGAATCCGGGTCATGATAAGGATGGGGTCCACTGCACGGTAAGCACGCCTTATTTAATACATTGATCACGCACTAATCCAGGTAACTATGACAAAATAGTCATTGCAGCATTGAAATACAAAGAAAAGATCTTTCAAGCAAAGGTTAACATAGAATTCAAGTGTTTGAAAATAATAATAATAATAATAATAATAATAATAATAATAATAATAATAATAATAATAATAATAATAATAATAATAATAATAATAATAATAATAATAATAATAGTAATAATAGCATTACAATACATGCGACTCTCAAAACAAATCCTTGTCTAAAGGATCTTCTGGCGAAAACAGGAGCGATGCTCTCTCTGCTTTGTTAACTTCTTGCTTCAGCTTTTCATAGCTAGCCTTCATCCCCTGGAAGAGATTGGCAGCCTCCTCAGCCGTCTTCTTTTGCTCCTCCACTTTCTTCTTTTCAAGTGCGAGGTTGCGGTGGCCGTACTTCAACATCACAGAGGTGAGAATTTGGGTGACCCTGTTGAAGAGGAATCTGAAGTCCAACCTACCTTGAGCATTAGCCTGAAGTCTCTTGCATGTGTCATAGAGCGTCCGCGCATTCTCAGTCGAAATAGTAGCAGGATTCGTCGCAGATAATTGCTCCAAAATCAAGGTGGCCTCGGTCAAGAAAAATCTCCTATCAAAAGGACCCAACTCCAAAGCTCTTGCAAACGTCCCTTGGTACGCCAGGTGCATCTTTATAAGCCAGTCCACATAATTTGCCTCATTCCTTTAGAAGTGACGAGTTTAGAAATGCGAACATTCACAAAGAAATACAGTAAGTATGAAATACTATGACATACCTGTTTCTCCAAGGATTTGGCGCAAAGTAGGAATGCGCACAGTTGGGGTCGTTCAAGCATCTCCTTGCTGCATTGCCTGTCTGTCAGCCAAGGCTTCGCGTTCATCATAGTCAGCATGAATGATGTAGGTAGCAGCAGTTGCGATGGGAGCTCTTGCCTGCGAACCCCAAAAACTCCATGCGACGGGGACTTGGGAGAAATCCACCTCAACAGAGGGGATGGCAAGATTTTGCTGAAGTCCTGGAACATTAATGGCAGCAGCAGGACTTGAAGAAATGCATTGATTATTAACACCACTAATTGCAGAAACAGGTGTGGCAGTGGGTGGACCGCCACTGTCACCGCCAACTGCGATCTCTGCTGGGGCGTCCACATTCACGCGCGATGGCGGCAAGATGCCTTGGCCAATTTCTGCTTGTCCAAGGACCTCCTCATTCACAAGAGGTTCCTGTGGCTTTGGAGCGTTCGTTGGAGCATCAACATTTTCATGCAATGCTATGTCTTCCGCAACTTTTTCATCTTCATGAAATTCAGCTCCAGCACCCTCCATCCCTCCAATGGTGCCAGTTTTTCCCACATGCTCATCCGCATCATCTCTCTCGCATTTTGGTGTCAAGACCACCATCATCAGACACCTCAATCACATCTTCTAGGGGTTCCCCTGCATCTTCAGCAACCATGGCAGGCTTCTCTGTATGCGAACTTCGCTCTGGAGCATGAGACATGGGAAGCTGACTACTCTGCTCAAGCACCATGGCATCGTCAGAGCTATTTTGAGCAACGACCTCCGCAGCCGGGATGATGGCGCTCCTTAAGAACCCAGACCTGTTGGCATAACTCTTGGGGGAGAGATAAGTTGAACCTCGCACGACAGAGGGTCGCAAGGATCAACAACAGGACCATCAACACTTGCCTCATCAATGGCCGGCCTCGCAGCTCGAGCATCAGCAATAGTGCCTTGTGCAACGGCAGCTTCATTTGCACCAACAACAGGCTCACTTGGAGCAGCACCACCTGCAAAACAAATTGGGACAAGTTATTAAGGTAACTTGTATTATGAATTATTCAATATATTTCATTCTTTGTTAGATCAAAAGTGAGCACCTCCACACTTATGTGGGATCGCATCTCCAACATCATATGATATAGGTATAACACCATGTCCTACAGAGGTTTCCTCATTTATCACATCCTTAAGGTGTGCATGACCTGATGTTATGTAAAAGCTCGTTACAATAGGGAATGAGTTGTTAAGCTTTGTATACAAACATTGTTAAAATTTTTACCTGAGGGTTCGCCACATTTGCAGACTAACCATCGGCGAATATCATCTTTAGACAAGCCGTGCTTTAATGACCGAAAATTACCTCTTGGTAATACACAGCAAGGTTAAAATTTGTACCTTCCTCATTACCTGCGATTTCTTCAAAATCTTGCTGAGTGCGTTCCAAGGCAGCCACGCTCATGCTACCAGCGGGCTGCTCTTCCAGACTTCTTTTCTTCATGGTCTCTATGTCCTCTTCCTCGCACTTTCTCCTTCTCTCTTCTGCCACAGCAGCCATTCTCTTAGACTCAGCGATTATGGCCTCTCTATGGGCTCACTAGACGCATCTGAGCGAGATACCTTTGTCTTCCGCCTTTATTTGGCCAGAAGGCCACTGATGGTCTCAGTATCATCATCTGCGAAGATTAGTGTTAACAACACTACTGCAAAAGTCATGGTTCAAAGAAGATTAAGTTCGTTTGGGTTACCTTCTGAGCTTTCTTCTCCTATCTCCTCTTCTCTTTCTTCTTCTTCTCTTTCTTCTTCTTCTTCTTCTTCTTCTTCTTCTTCTTCTTCTTCTTCTCTTTCTTCTTATTTGGCTTCTTCCTCCTGATCATAGGGGACGAAAGTCTCAACTGCGAGATCTTTCCGCGGCTTGCTCTGCATGCGACCTTTTCCTTTGCCCTTGGGAACAGGGGACTTCGCGGGCGACGAAGCTGGAGCTTCCCTGGGCAGCGAAGAGATCACAATTTCCTTCTATTGCTTCTTAGCCTTCGGGCAACCTCTGCGTCCAATTCAGCACCTTCGTCTATCAGGGAGCGAGCGAATACGTCCATCTCCTCGAGAATAAGAGCCTCCACTTTGGGAGCCATTTCCATGTCCAGAGGGATGATATGCTTTTGTCTCTTCGATTTAACAATAAAATTGACCAATGATGGACAATGGTCTCCGGATGCGAACCTCCTCAAGCAGCACTGAAAAAGGGAAAATTTATGTAAGGCATAGCATTTCAAAGAGAGAATTGCTTCAAGGAAGAAGGAGTGTTATTTACCTTGGAAAAAGATCCGTTTTACTCAATCACACATACAACTCCACCCCTGACAGCGTTCATCTGTTCCTTAAGGATCACGTCCGGACACAAGTGATTATCAGTGTCAAGCAGAGAATAGAATCCATACTTAGAATCTTCCAAACTACAGCTCTGACGAGATGGGGAAGTATTCCTTCTGATGAAGGAGCCTTACTGAGGCGCGGAGGCGCAGATGAATCAAACATTGTTTGTTGAGCGTTCCAGTAAGCAATCCAATTTTTGGTAGGGCGACCTACACGTTTCCCTGAGGGCTGGGTGAAAGGCAATTTGCTATGCAGGATGGATTTACATCTCTTCATCACCAGTCGCTTGTAGCAGTATCTGTTCACTGACCTAGGCCAAATCGAAGGCGCCACTGCGTCAAAGCCAAACTGGGGTGAAACGCGAGTAGGGTCAACATCTACCGTGATCCGCTCATACTTGGAAGATATCTCAGCGACAAAGCAAGAGCAGGCAGTGAACCTTTCAAACAACAGCAAAGGAATTCTCTATAGCAATCATCTCCGCTGACGATAGTGTCCTCGGAGAGGGAGCCATCTTTGTTTGGGTACAGCTGCGGGTAAAATCGCACATTCTCGATGCGAGTGGTGTAAGGCCTAGCTGTAAACTTTACTCGATCGTCGCAGATCAAGCTCCATGAACACTTAGGCTCTTTGGTCTTATACCATCGAGCATCTCTCCCACTCCGAAGTGCATTCTTCGCGCCCGGCACATTCGAGGTACTGGGTCTTGAAGGAATGGGAGCATAATAGGGCCACCTTTCAAACACCCACATTGTGAGGAATGAAATGTTGACAAAAGTCAACACATCAAGGCGCCCCCGCGATTCCTCAATCGCAACTACAATTTGGTCTATCCGATGATACAGGGTTCCCAACACCAGAGGTCCAAGTGCGACATTTTGGCCGAGAGCTAGCTTGATAGCAAGGGGCAAGACATGATAAAAGACCCCGTCATGAGGATGGCCATCGATCAAATATCGCGATAGCCAAGCGCAAAGGAATCCGCACAAGGTGAACTGATACCCTTTCCCTTCGATGTAGTTCTTCGCCTTGGGATCTTTCTCCAGTATTTCCTTGGTGATTTTACTATTCCCATAGTCGCGAAAGAAGTATTGCACCCATTTCCCCCAAGTATTCTTCGCAGAGGTCTCAACAAATTGCCATGTTGGAAGAACTTCCGCTGATGTTCAACGAGTGGAAATTTTCTTCACCTCAGTCAATCACTCCTCCATCTGCGCATAAAGAGCGAGTTCTGCATCAGACTTCAGAGGAGCCAAGGGATCGACTTCGCCCATGGGAGAAAGATCATATAGCATGTGCACATCCTCCAAAGTGGGGGCTGCCTCAAACGCAGCAAAATGGAAGGTGTGAGTCACAGGCGAGTATCGAGAAAAGAGATTCAGAAGCATAGTCTGATCCATTTTCACGGCGGCACCCTTCGTAGCCCTAACAGCATAGTAAATCTCAGCCCGGTCTAGTAAAACAGCATGATGAGTCAGCACATGGTCGATCCACAGATCCATTATCTCCATCTTCTGCACGAAGGCCTGGGTAGAAATATCAGTATGGGGGAATAACCCACTTTGAAGACCTAATCTCACCACATCCTTGGCGTCAATTAGGTCCAACTCAGCTCGACTAGTGAGAGGGTTCAGCAATAGAAGATCTTCAGTAACGGGGTCTGGTAGATTCCCCACTTCGGTTCTAGCATGGTAGAAGTCTTCTCCACCCAGATATGGAGCTTTCTTCCACAAGGTCTTGGGAAGATCAAGGATTTCTTCGACTTCCTTCACGAATTTGGTTTCTTTTGTCTTGGCCATTTATACAATAAAGAAAGAAAAAGGGGAGAGAAATATATCCACTTTCAGTTTCAAATCCTAGCAGATCCTACAAATTTCTGGGTTTCAAGACTGTCAATTTTGGGAGATGAACAATTCTGGGTTCAGAATTTTAGAAAATAATCATTTCAATCTTTTAGGGTTTTAAAAGGAACCTATTCCATAGTTTCGAATAATGGCGTATTTCAAACGATTCTGGGTTTTCAGATTCAAGGCAGTTCAAAAGGTACGAAGAGCATTAGTTTAAATCGAGCAAGCCAACCTTGTGACGACGAAGCGATTTGAAAAAGACGATTTGCAAGGAAGAACTAGTTGTTGATTATCTGTAGTTTCTCTCGGAGGATTTCAGAAAACATTCACTCTAGAGAGAAGCAATACTTCGCAACAATGGAGGATGAGGAGTATTTATTCAAAACCACTGAAGAGTCGCGTCCTTTCAGTGGTTGAATCGCAACCGTCACCGCCGAATCGCGCAATCACAGGAAAACGCTGATGTTAGGGCTAAAACCCTAGAAGAACAAAAGGCACAACTCTAGCGATCCTAGGTCATAATGACACGCATGGGGGCTGATTTCCCGTGTACTTGAATTGGTGCGTAGCAGCAACGCGCGCGCTGGTTTTTGCGCATTGAAGTCTATCCGATTAGCGTATTCACGCGCAACTAGGGGGCTAATGTAGATAGTGCTTTCCAGACATACAGATCACAGCCATGTGGCAGCCATCCAGCACACCTAGCTGTGCTCCACATACACATGATCACCACCTGCGCTGATCCACGTGGGGGCTGCGAGACAGGGCCCTCGCATATCATCCCACACGGGACTTGTAGGGAACTAGTGGTTTGGAGGCTAGAGTAAGTTCTGTTGCGCGCGAGCTACAACCAAGCCCGCACGCAACCTCTAGTAACCACTTTGAGAGATTTATGGCCACGAGCTCCATAAACCCGGTCAACCTCATTACGGTTCCGGTATACGCGGACGAAGTGCGTAACGGTCCCTATATATGCGGACGAACGTGCCGTTGTGGTTAAGGTAATTAAGCCTCCATTAATGGGAGCATTAACCCACTACAACAATCATATTATCCACTATATATAGGATCGCTAACCCTTCCTTACATAACACTAGTCACCTGAACCAGCGGAAGCTCTGCCAAAACTCACCTCAAAGGATTCCTCTTGTACACAGAAGGCGACATTCAAAAGATGTGTGGTGTGATATTCCCCCAATGCATTCCAATAAATTGACCCTTATGGGTAACCCATTCCATGGGTTTGCGGATCACCCAACACATTTGAAGGGAAATAATTGAAGAAACGAGAAGTGGAAGGTAGGACGAACAAGGCAAAACAAGGTTTGCAAGGAAAATGACGAAAAGTGGGCTGCAAGAGAAAATAGTGAATTTGCCACCGCGGTGAGAAAATTTATCATAAGCTGCTAGCAATGAACCCATCTACCACCACGTCGAGACTAAAATAAAATGTACGGCTGGATTTTCTCACTGCGGCGAGACACTATCCCACCTCGACGAGACAAAATGGAAACTTTCCCACCCTGGCGAGAAATAAAAAGGCAGTAATAGAAATGGAACCCTTCTCTCATGCAGCGAGAGAGTAAGATGCGACTTATAAAGACAGGGACGATATTATTCTTTCACTTTCTCACTAAACCCTCCTTCTCCATTGTTGAGAGTTCACCCGCCAAATCCTCCATGTCCTCACTAGTCCACCAAGTCTAACATTTTACTACTCCAAACACTACACTCAGTGCAAGCATCTCACTCCCACTACCGATTTAATCTAAAATCGAGCGCCGAGTAATAAAGAGAGTTTTATCAAGAGAAAAGTGAAGATTTAACGATCTTATACACATTTAAGGAAGAAACTTGAAGAAGAAAAGAGGACGGGAATCTCTCCACTACGAGACCACACAATTGGATTGAGAACTGGTGAAGTTTGGCCTATGAGAGTTTTTGGTAATCATTTGTAAGAATACTCCGACTGTGAGGTACACACTTTACTTCATTATGTTCACTTTCAGTTCATTATTTTCAAATCCACAATTTTACTTTCATTTGTGATTTGTTAGTTTCATTCAGGGGCATGAGCTAGTTGATTTTTTATTTGTTGATTTTTGTTTTGTTTTGCTGAGTTTAACTATGGCATCGAGAAAGAGATCCAAGTGCGCCGCATCCTCTTCCTCCGTATGGACATTAAATAGTATTAGTATTACTTAAGAGAATTTACTGTTATCATTATTTATTGTTTAGTCCTCAGGTTAGTCTATATAAGAATAGACTTGGCTATCTGTTTAATACAACACAATCTTCTTATTTCTCTATCATGGTATCGGAGCAGAAGATCTATGTCACCTCTCCACCCCATACCCCAGATCATAACTTCCATGTCGAACGATGACATCGTCACATTGTCGAGACCGGCTTAGCCCTCCATCATGCGTGCATGCCCACTTTCTATCTCATAATTAGACTTCCTTCTCGCACTCTGAACATGGTTTCTCCCTTTGAGGTGTTTTTTTGACAGACTCCTAACTATCTCAAGCTTCACATCTTCTGTTTGTAGATGTTATCCTAGACTGCGGCCCTGCACCTCCCATAAGCTTGAGGATAGAACTGTACCATGTCTCTTTGTTGGGTATTCGCTTAGGCAGAGTGTGTATCTATTTCTAGACCCCACTACCCACCGCATGTATGTCTCTAGACATGTTCAGTTTGATGAATCTCAATTTCCTCTATCTGCATCACTTCGTCCTAGCACTGAGCCTGATTTGGCTTCTGACGATAGGTTTCCTCCTGTCCAATTCCTATCCCGTGTAGTGGCGCCCCCCCACTAATCCCCCCAATAATTATGAAAACATTTTAAAAATTATAAATCAAATATTCAATAAAAAATATTACAAAAAAGGAAATCAAATTAATATTAAGATAGGGCCATTATTATAATGAAAACCATATAATAATGGCCAAATTTCTTAGCAAAAATACTATTACCACACTTTTTCAATTTATATTGAAACACTTCCGATTAACTTTAAATAGAAAACTAATTACGTTCATTAAAGATTTTATAATTTTTGAATCAAGAGAAAATTGATTATTGTGGTCATTATCACTAAATAAATTATATTAATAAAAGATATATTTAATCCTAATTAGACTTCCTTTACTTGGAAGACAATGAATAAAATCATAAAGAATCTCTAAGAATATTAAATTACGTACTAAAACTGTCAAAAGTGCAAAACAAAAAGTCAAATAGCCTCCAAAAACCAACCCTGCCCGCGATTATGTTGTGCACGACCACCTAGGGATCCATGCAAAATTGAGGACACGCCAGAGAGGGTCTATGCTGCCCTTTGACCCTTTTCGCTTTTGTAGTGTTGATTGTTTAGTGCAAATATACATGGATTGATGCTCCCTACCTAAGAATGAATCAGAAACTTCTATGAATATATCTGAAACTCAAGGATCAAAAAGTGATTATTCACGCAAAAATAGAAACAAGTAGTCAGAACTGCCTGCAAGATATGTGTTACCTTCACAGAGTATCTAAATAGACTCATATCATTTATAATATTATTATACAATGCACTATGTAATCTGAGTTATTTTTTTATCGAATTCATAAGCACTTAGAAAGAGTGTGAGATCCAAGATTGACCACATTGTCACTCATCCTGTTTTATCTCCCCATTTGTTAATTTGGGGACAAAATCCTATTTTGAATTTCTACTGGAAAGCACAATATACTAGTCTTCGTCTTTCTGCATCGTCTTGCTCCATCATGAATGTTCCAATCTTTTTGAATCAAGAGAAAATTAACTTTTTTTTCAAAGCTTATTACATTCATCATTGCTGTTTCAATTATGCATATCAATTACTCCATACAAATGATCAAGTGTAATATGCTCTGTAACATAAAATCATAAGAACAATGGCAAGTAGATACCAATTGATATGTCTATGATGGAAAATTTACTTGTTTGTTTTTCAAATTCATAAATTCAAGTGTTGCAGATATGAACTGGAAATTCTTTTGATTTCTTATCCAATAAAACATCATGGTTGGAGTAGCGTAGAGCATATGGAATAAATCAACACACATCAATTGATTCATCAATGTTAATAAACATCACATTACTCATAATCAGTTGAAACATCATGAGATTTAATGAAGTACAATAATCAAATAATCAAGCTCATGAACAAAGAATAAACCTTTATTCTACTTCTCAAGAAATTGAAATAATGCTCATACGATTCTAAATTCTAAATTACTCCTCCTATTTTTCACACGTGTTTGACAAAAGGATATTTTTTAATTGAACGAAATTAAAAAAGAGATAAACTTCAAACTAAAATAAACAAAACTATGAAATAAGAGACTTCGTCTTCATAAAATTATGGAAAATCCATCTAGAGAAGAAACACGTCATCACATGAGATATGTCTAACTTGTGCCAACATGTGGCACTAAGACACCTTTTTAGTAACACGTCATGCATTTATCTTATGATAAAAATCTCCTTCCACAAAGTAAAAAATAAAAGTGAAATAGTGAAGAACCGTACGAATCAGTACCATAGTTGCATCACCGAACCAATCTACTGGACGGACGAGAACTTCTGCATAACTACCAACACATTTCTTCTTTCTAGAACCTTGAACCCCTTTTTCACATTCGCCAAGAATGTGGTTGTGAGATTCACCTGGAATAATATGTCTATGATGAAGCGGAAGGCAGTAGTCCATAGTGGCGTAAAAACAAGCAATTGAAGGTCAGGAAGATGATGAAAACACCAGGAACACTCCCAAGCTAGACAAGGTCTGCTTGTGGCCAAGAGGATCAAAAGAATGAATCACCGGAGTCAACATGTTCTCTAGGGGTGTTGGGTGAGTCTATAAATTTTGTTTTAGGTCAAATCCTACACTCCGTTGGTATTTATATAGGTTCATATGGATTTCTGAGAGTCTCAATCCTACCAACATTTAAATTCTAGGCATCAAAATATTCCTAAAACTTCTAGATTCCTAAAATTTGGCATAACTCCAAATAAGATACTAAATATGTCTCAAATCTAGGGTTTTGATAAGGGAATGAGTCTAAAAGAATAAAAAAACATGTAAAGATATTTAAAATGTTCCACCAAAAAATTAAAAAATTGGCTTACACACTACAGAGGCCGAACTTTTCCAGTTTAAAAGAAAAAATATATAATTTTCAATGAGAAAAAGCTAGAAAATTGTGGAAAGTGGCTAGTTTGAAAATTTTCTTCAAAAAAATTACATCCGCTAGCTAAAATAATTATATTACATGCTAGAGACTAAAGAAAAATTAACTCTTACTATAACACCCCTAATTCCCGAGAGAGTTCTTAGTGCAATATCAAGACTTCGGGGGCTAATTTGTAAATAGTTTGTCACGGCTTTAAAGTGGGCATTTTGGAGTTTTAACGATATTTGGACGTTGTTAGAATGATTTTGAAGCACTAGAAATGTTTGGGGTGGTTGTGCAATTCTCTGAAATTAAGTAGAAGCTCTAATTCTAGTTGTACCCAAAAGTTTAGAAAAAAATACACTTTCACCCCCCTTGCATGAGAGCCACTTGGCAATATCATTTTGACACCTCAATAGTGAGGTGGTAGCTAATGAAATACGTTATCCTCCACCAGCAGATCATGGAGAGAAACCATCTCCCTCTTCCTCATCATCTCTCATCATCTTCTCCATTCATCTCCACCATGAAACCACCACCTCCACCAAGGAACTACCACCAAACAACCACCAAATCCCGACCTGATACCACCCGTAGTAGCCCTCACCACAAGGATCAATACGCCCCAAACAGTTCGGTATTTCATCAAGAATCGAGTGAGATATTCGGGTTTGAAGGTAAGAACCCTAGTTCGGTTTTTCGTTGATTTCTCCCTCCTCGTTGAAACCCATCACAATTAACACACATATTCTTGTTCCTTGTGTCGAGGCGAACCAGGGAAGCACAAGCATGCCCTGCAAATCGCCGGATTTTGCTCCAGCCACCGTGCCGCCGCCGCCAAACCTCCATGGCCGACCGGAAATGGTAAATCCTTAATTTCTCTACCAAATTCGATGTTCCTTACATCAATGTGATCCCCATGACTTTAGGAATTCATTAGAAGCATCGAAATCTGCCCAGATTTTTGTTAGAGTCGAGTTTGATTTCACTTTTCACTCTTGGTTCGTTTTTCCGTCATGCATAAACAACCCCTGTTCAAATGATCATATCTCTCTCGTTTTTTATCCATTTTGAGCGATTCCAAACTTTCTGGAAACCTCAGACAATTGGCTACAACTATCGTGTTTTAAATTTTGTGAAATTCGGTCTCTAAACTACCTAAAAATCGAGTTGAAGTCGCTGCGTTTTGTGTTGTTGAATCTGTCCAAGTGCAGAATTTTTTTTCTAAGTGTTGAAATCCTAGTTTTTCACCCAACTTTGGATCTCTGTATCTCCCTCGTTTTTGGTCCGTTTTGAATGATCTTTAGCTTTCTGGAATCCTTGGAGAATTGGCTACAACTTTTGTGTTGATTTCTTGGTCCAATTTTAACTCTAAACCCTCTGTTTTTGGCTCCGAACTGGCTGAAATGTTAAAGTTCTTCGCTATCAAAAACTCAGAATTTTTCCAAGTGTAGAACTATGTTGAAGTACCCATTTTCTGACATCTATAACTTCCTCAAATCTAAATGAAATCTTGCTTTTCTTTTTGCTATGTATAGCTGGTACATAATATTTCATTTCATCGTCTCTGGGTCATCTTCAAATTTATAACAGATTTCTCACAAAACGAGCCTAAAGTTGCTAGTTTGAACTCGTGAAGCACTATCGAATATTGAATCGTAATTTTCATCCAACTTTGGCTAGCGATATTTCTTTGAATACTTGGAGTTTTTAGGAGTTCAAATATGTTGTGGAAAGCTTGGAATACCCTCTTCAATACCCCACCTTCATATTTCATAAACTCTCCCTTATTTTACCATAAATCAGCTATAAAGTTGACTAGTTGAGATGATTTCACTCTATCTTTGACTTTCAATTTTCTCACTCTAAATGACATTTCTGGCCTTAGCTTTCTTCACGAAACTTGTTCGTATTCATATTCTGAGTCTAAATATCAAGTTTGACCAAGTTTGACTTTTCGGAAACCCTAGTTTGACTGAGCTGTATAAGAGGGGCAAAATAGTAATTTCACTTAAACTTTGAATTGAGATTAGTTTAGTAACTTGGAGTTTGTCAACATGTCTTGTATGCGTATTTGGAGTACTCGTATATAATTATGGGCTGGTGTTAACCAAGTCAAATGTTGGGGTCTTTTTGCAATTTTACCAAACTTTAGGGGCCTAAGTACAAATTATTGAAAGTTGTAGATTTCGATGCTAAGTACATATGGGAGAGTTTAGAGTCATTCTTACATGTTTTTGGGCCAATATGAGTATAATTTAGGGACCGAACAACTAGACAATTTTGGAGTATGAGGGGCGTTTTAGTAATTTATCTTGCACGACCCGCATTCCATGGCATTCTTGCATACAACCTCATATAGAGGGTATATGCTTATAGGTTCTATACTTTACTTGTGTATATCCAGCTGTTTTTAAGGATCGTTCCAAGTAGACGTATCTTTTCGTGCTGCTGCATTGACTGTGAGACCCGGACTCATATGAGACGAGTGTTGTAGGAGTGCTAGCTTTGCTTTGCGCCTTTCATGGCTCAGAGGTAAGTACATATGTACGGCCTTTTCATATCAAAATCTCCGAATGTGTTTGATGTTTCAAATGAATGATTGTTATATGAAATAGTATCATAATGCATGTTTCCCACTCAAAAGTTGTTAAACTATTTTATTCATCTCCTTTGAGAACTCTCGGAAATTACTTGTGAAATTTTGATATTCCGATTCCGGTTATGTGAAAGAGAAGAAATAAAATACCTCTAATTGACTTAGGACGATGTACAGAGTACTGTTATTAATGGGAGGCGTCAAGCGATCCTCCATTTTCTTATGGCTAAGAACATTGAAGCATTGCTTCTTATTATTGGATAGAACGTCAATGTTCAAAAATCCGCCCCCGATGAGCCAAAATGTACCAAGTTATTGAGGCCAAGGGTTTTATATAGCTATAGAGTGCTACTTATACTTGTAAGGGTCATTACGGTATAGGGGTGTCGACACTTAAGGCCTTTTAGCTAATGTTGTGAGCGGGGTTGACGAATGGGCTCCCTTAACGCTCGGGTGAAATAGTGTTTGATAGACCCTAGAAGGAACCCTTAGTGATTATTTCGTGATCCCTCTGTTTACATCGATCCTGCTGGTGGCGCTTGACACGCCTCAGCTAAATTAAACTGTTGATTGAAGTCGAAATTAAAAATTGACTACTTATTAATGTTGTTTGTGGCTCTTGATATGCCCTAATCGATTGAAATGAATTGTAAATTTTGGCTACTCATGAACTACAATCGTTATCAGTTCATATGAACTTGTTTACTCTGGATATTTTACAAACTACTCGCGGTTTCTCAATGTTATTAAATTGAGAGGTTTTGTTACTCGGTTACTTCAAGTTGATCCAAATTCTCCAATATGATAGTTTTACTGTTTAAATCTTCTGATTTGTTTCAACTCATGCTTCCGTGCCACTCGTTGCTTTACATTTCGTAGTGTGTACTTACTCAGTTTTTACTGATCAATTTCTTCAAAACTGCGTCGGCTTTTGCCATTTTAAAACCGCATGTCGTCAATCAAAGTGGGGATGGGAACGCTAGAACGAGACGAAGCAGTATAGCTTAACTTAGATCACTTAGTAGATCACAAATGTTATGTTTTAAATTTTACTTATTATCGAAATTTTGTTATGTACATTATGCGAAATGTAATCTTAATAGTATATTTCTACTTTTGGTTGTCGATTGTCTCTTTAACCCTGAATCGAGATCCCGGGTTGCATTTCCCGAAAATCTCTTGTTGAAAATACTTTTTCTATTATCCACATTCTTCTTGAACTTAAAGTATTCACTGAAGGGAAATTCCCTCTTTGAAAAATTAAAGATAAACAAAAGAATACTTAATTCTCTTCAATTTTCATAAGGAATAAATTCAAGGATATGTAGAAAAAAAATTCAAATAAGAACGTCAATGCCCATAATAAATACAAATACAGAATGATGTTTGGTAGAAGATGATCCTATGCAAAGTCACACTAAGACTTACATACTCAAAATTCCCTTAAGAACAACGTTAAAATAAAGATTTTCATCCTAAGGCTCCTAAGAGCAGTTTTTCTACTTCCGAGAATCTAACTAGAAGGTAGGAAACACTTGAATCAAGTTTTCAATCTCCGTTCTTGATGATCATTTGAGATTCATTTGCAGAGCATTTTAGACTATGCTAAACGCAGGGAATCTGAGACCGTATATGTATTAGAATACTTGAGATTCTAATTTCAAATGTCTCAGCCTCCTCGGATGCAAATTATCATTGCAAACTGAGCCAAGAATGCTTGTAGTAACACTGAGTGTGTGTGTGCGTTTTAAGATATTCTCATAAGACCATCGTCAGGGATAGAAACACCCCATGACTTACTTACACCACTACAACTGTGCGGCATTAAAGCAATCTCAACACGAAAGCCAACCCCATTACTAAATATGATTCCACAAGTTTCCACAATAATATGATAAGATAGGCACACTGAGTAACTCCTTCAAGCTAGCACAATAGAGGAAGTGAGATATACAATTATGAGACACTTAAGGTCACAAAAAGAAATTTCAAAAATTTGGGAAAATACTTCTGCCTTACCATCACTCTACATGGGAAGCAACAAATAATGGTTGGTAGAAGGCATGTTCTAACCATGGAATTTTCTTAAGGGAAAAGCAAAAAAGAAAAAGATTTGTTTGTGTGAAAACGACGAGTTATAAATTGTCCTTCAAATTTTCCATTATTTTTTTTGCATTGCAAATCATGCAAGCTGACATTAGCTTAAATGTGAACCGTCAAAGCATATGGAAGAAGTCAATGATAGTCACAATGCTCGGTAAGTCATCAAAAGAAATTGTTTTTCCTTTTAAATTCACATTTATCTTTCATAAAAGACATATTTTCCTATCTCATGCACATGCATAAAAACTCTCTTTTAGAATAAATCAACATAAAACAAAACGATATAGGTTCATAAGGAGAAAAAGCAGCAACTTTAACCTACGATTAGAGGAATGCTTCGTCTCTAGTTTTAGGTTAAACTGGGTTGGGTTGAATGGTCTCTATAACCCCCGTCTTCCAAGTTATCCTATATTGCAACGACAGATTATGAAACACGTGGATGGTTTTATAGACACGTGTTTCTTGATTTGAGTTGGTTTCAAAGCTAAACTGGTAATTCAGGTTATACTAGGTAGTCTGTTGGTGAACAAGTTAAATATTAGGAACATTCAAAGAGAATACAATATTCTATGAAGGTTATAACGCAGTGACACTTAAAATTCCTTACAGACCCCGGAGTCACTGGAAACAATGCCAAAAACATAACGTTAAACAACCATAAGTGCATGGTGTCGATGTAGTTTTCTCGATAAGTCTTAGGTAATATTGAACTCATAGGGCTTGAGCTTTAGTTAATTTGGCTAAATAATGAAAGTGTAGAGAATTGTCTCTTTTAATATAAAGCAAAATTAAAATAACATTTATCTAAGGTAAAGCTTAATTTGAAGGTGATTCAAGTAAAGAAGAACACAAGGGCTCTTTGTAGGATATTTAGAGTCCGTTTTCGTTGTTCTTATGATTCATGAGACACTAAGATAGCAAAATTCTCAAATACGAAAAATTGTGTTGTAAGGTTGATCGCACATACAACTCCATCAATGTAATAAAAGACTGACCATGAAGGTCAAACAAAATCAACCACTATTCTGCCAAGAATTACAAATATTTTTACCTAAAGTTTGAAATATCACAACGCAGTATGTCGCTGTAAGTTGTTTGATTCGGTGTTCATTCAAATTTAACCACTTCATTCATTTTGGTTAATTACTGCGCAGGGACAAGATTAGGACTATCACAAATAATATGTCATTTATTATTGTTACTGGAATGAAGAACATATCAAACATAAGAAAAAAATTCTATTCTCAAAGCTCAGTGTAAAACATCACAATCCCATTACATCACAATCCCATTAGAACAAAATCTGAAAATCATAACCCTAGGTACCTAACTCGTGCAATAGCAAATAGATCTAGGTGATGGAAATGATATTAAGAAAAATACAAAATGAAGCCATAGTTTGAGGAGAGAAGAAATAACCACCCATATCCACTATGAAGTTCCGCCGCATATCTTCCTCTCAAAGTTTTCGTATTTCGTCCAAAATGCGTACGGATCATCATTTTGGTTGCTTGGTTGTGTCTATTAATCTTGCGATAAATATTAGGGATTAAACCCACTTGTTTAGAATTTTCCTTGCTAAATTTAGTCATTCCCGACGCACATACCGGAGTATAAAGACATCATACCGCTATGAAATGTTCTGGCTGAAGTTCCACTCTCTGGAATGATTACCACAGTATGCCAGACGTGCTTACCATGATATGGTCAGACATCATCAGTCGTCCAACTTTTTGAGGTCGTATCTGCCTCATGCGGACTCTATTTTGTCTCTCACACCTACTGTAGGAAAATTATTGAATTCCAAACATTTGGCGTCGACCTCACTCTGAAATTCGGAGCAGAACATGAGTTATGATCAAAATAGCGCGACTGGTACAATGTTGCTTCTCCAACTTTGAAGCGTCACTTTGTCTCACGACGTCCCGTGCCATTCTGTTTCTTCTAGAGCGTATTAGAACCTCGATACCGCTATTAATATAATTCCTTGCATATACTTGGTTAACTCGCTCAATCTGAAGCATCTCAAGCACAATTTTTTTTGTTCTTCCCTTTTCAACTTGAGATCCGAGCCTTTGTGCTCCATTTTGTATCCTTCCTCTTTGTATCTCCATCTCCTCTTAGTTGTAATTTTTCAAAAAAAATTGAGATCATATGTCGGATTGAAATAAATGCGCCAAGTAATTCTAAAATAGTGAAAATCAGGTAAAAATAAAATTACACTGAAAAAATCACCCAAACAGTAAAATTTACCTAAATCTCTCGGATTAGTGTATAAAATTACTCGAAAATTGTCAGAAACCTATCAAAATTATGATAAAAAAAACATAAATTTTGACATTGTCAGTTGTTCACATACAACTTTGTAGAACTCCCAACCTATGTATAGCAAAAACTCGATAAATTTTTGACAAAAAACTCCGTCCAACAAGCCATTATGCTCAATATTATACACACAAGGGCTACACATTGTAGTGCTTCAAAATTTTGATTCACATATAGATGTGCCTCCATAGGTATATGTAAGGTCACAGGTTTCATGCACTTAAAATACTAAGTTATTTCAAGGTCTTGAATCAGTTTTCAAAGCCTTGAATCGGGTTTCACAGGCTTGAAATAGCAGAGCTATTTGAAGGCTTTGAACCAGGATTTAAAGCCTTGAAACTGTCTGACCTGTATGCATGCTCTAAGGGGGAGTTTTTCTAAGCTAATCTGATTTTACTCTATCTCTCTCACCCCTATGCTTCATATGTTATTATTTGATGACGAAAGATAAACTTTTTTGACATATCTAACATCATTTAATCCATTTGTTTGACTCAGCTTTGCAGGGAAATTTTATTTCCTAGGTTTGGAGGATAGGTTTCCTAATCTGGCTTTTGCCGGAAAGGAAACATAAAGAGAAGATGATTATATGATCAATCAGACGTTCATGACAGCTTCTCAATTTGTTTAAAGACAGGATCACAACAATATCTCTGAATATTATGATCAACTATCCGTTGGAGGAGGCTGTTAAGAGAGTCAAAGTTTGTTACCTACGAAACAGGAAGTTGTTGCTGAAAATCTGGGAAGATTCGCAGAGCCTCTAGCTGTATAAATAGAGCTCATTTTGAAGCAAAAATAGACAACACTCAATGGGAAAAAAGAGAGACTCATTTTCTGCATTGACAAGCATCAAAGAAGTTCATCATTCTCACAATCCAACTCACAGAAGATCACTGCATTCTTCACAGCAGTTCTACACTTTAGTGTTCTTCTGTCTTGTGCTTTATTTGTAGATCATTCTTGTATTACTTCTAGCGCTCATTCTCAAATATTGTTCAAGGTGAAAAATAGAGAATTATTAGTTAATCAATTAGCTGGATCAAGTACTAGATAGGTTAGAGAGAACCACAAGCTGTAACAGAGTAAGGCATTTCTATGTGCTTGAGATCTAGGGCTTAGCTTTTGATTAACAAGAATTGTGTTGAAATTCTGCAGGGAGAAGATCCCTAAGGTAGAGACGTAGGTCCAAGTGGACTGAACTCTATAAATCACCTGTCTCTTGCATTTACAGTTCATTTACATACTTAGTTTTTACAGACTTCAAACTAGTCTGTTTTTAAGGGTTTGAAACCCTTTTCAAGGCCTTGAAAAAGACTTGCCTGTTTTATTTCAAACTGTATTTCATTCCAAATGCCTGAAATTGTTTTCAAGGCCTTGAACTGCATAGAAACTCTTCTACTCCACAAGTTTTGCAAAAAGTTGTCATACTCTATTCAACACCCCCCTTCTATAGTATTTGTGCTGCATATCTATACTCCCCTTTCAGTATAGATTCGGCTCATGCTTTTTTCAGACCAATTGGCTTGTCCTCATTGGCAAATGTAAGTTCAGCTTGCTTTCAAGGAATGAAGTGCAGTAGTTTCATGGCCTTGAAACTGCTTTCAAATGCTTGAACCTAAACTACAGATTATAAGCATGAACTTAGGGAGAGCTTTTCTTGCTGATCCTTTCTCGATATCATAATATTTTTTTATGCCTTATTTGATGACAAAATAAAAAATAATATATCATTTAGAATAGCTGTTAATACCACTGATTGATTTTTTATACAGATTAATGTAGTTGCCTATTTTGCAGGATTATTCCTGATCTGTTTGACTGCAGGTATGGAAATTAACTTGTCAAATTGATTGTGTAACTGATCAGTCATGCCTGAAGCTTCCTATTCCTCTTACAAACACGATCAAATAAGTGTCTTTGAAGATATTGAGCAACTAGCCGTTGGGAGAACTGTTAGAAGTGTCAAGATACATTGCTGATTTTTAGGGAAGTTAGTTTCCAGAAAATCCTGAAGATCTCTAATTCAAACTGGCTCCATAAGAGTGTGAATGAGTGAAGAATTTCAAAGAAAATCAACAAAGAGAAACTCAAACATCTTCAAGGATTGAAAATGAACAAAGAAGCAGATTCATTTCTCTGAATCAGAGCATCTGAAGAGCACTGCATACGCACTGCCAGACTTTTTCTCAGGTTCTTCTTTCTGAACTCAATATTTATATCATTCTGATAATACTTCTTGATTATTTTTCTTGTGAGTTGTTCAAGGTGAACAATATAGAATTATTAGTTAATCAGTTAGCTAGAGCAAGTACTATATAGGTTAGTGAGAACCATAAGCTGTAACAGAGTAAGGCATCTCTCTGTGCTTAAGATATAGGGCTTAGCTTTTGATTAATAATAATTGAGTTGAAAATCCTGTAGGGATCAAGTCCTGAGGCAGGGACGTAGGTCCAAGTGGACTGAACTCTATAATTCTTGTGTCTCTTGCATTTACATTTCAAATCTTATACTTGTCTTATGAACTGCTCAAAACATGTTTCTGTTTCAAGGACTTGAAACTCTTTTCAAGGCCTTGAAAAAGACAAGTTTTTCAATTCTTAACTTTTTTAATTCCAAAGGCTTGAAACTCGTTTCAAGGCCTTATATTACAATCGGTTCTCTTCATATTAATTAGAAACCACATCTTTGGCAAAATTTGATATACTCTATTCATCCCCCCTTCTAAAGTATTGATCCTGTATTTCTACCTACTGTATTTCCCCTTTAGCAAAGTTTCCTTGTAACTTTTCCTCGTGTATTTACATTGCTAGCCAGCGTATGTACGTATTTTGTGCTTATATTTTCATATGTTTTTTCTCTTACTTCTTGCTCTCTATGATAGTTAAGAAAGCCTCGTAATCTGTTTTGCTTCCATGCATTAGTAAAATTTTGACGTCTTTTCGTTCCCATCTTACTACCCTCTATTATACGCAAGAAGTGAGTGTAAAATAGCTAACATCATAGTACCTCCCCTGTTCTTAGTAAAATTTCCACTCCAAATTTCTTTCACTTCATTATTTCTTCCAAATCGTGCCCATCTAATCCCAATCATGTGTCGAGTTTCGTTCCTGTGAAACACAACTACAACAAACCGCGTGATCACATGTGACAAAATATATGACTTACAGCACAAAAACTAGATAAACTATCATTTCGCATCTACGAGATAAATAAACAAACCAAGCAATTTGGAAACAAATGAAACTCATTTAAAAGGATAAATTCCTCAACTCGCCTCAATTTCGACAAAATATAAATTTGGTTACAGAGTTATCGAGCTCACTCACACCAGCGTCTTTATTTGTCCTAAACAAAAATCCAAATAGGATGACAGATTGCACAAACTCCTCTTGGCCATGACTCGAAACAATAAATTGCACATGCAGCAAGATGAGATGTAATATGTATTATCACACTGGATTCCCTAAATGCATGTATCAAAAATATTATTATTGTGGGTTTTTCTTTTTTGTGAGATTGGGAAATCTCCTGGATTCAAATCAAAATCATCAAGCTCTCAGTCATTGAAGCATATCGAAAAGAGTTTTAGGCATGTGAAAAGTAACTATTAACTTACATTTTGAGAAAAATTACAGTCCCCCTAATCTACATAGATAGAGTAATAGCACTCTCTGAAAAATACATCGAGCGTTGTGCACTATTGTAGATAAGGGGGATCTACGATAATTCACCTATAGTCATGTAAGCAGAAGAACAAAACAAACAAAACCTAGTTAACCTGTTTGGTCACAGAGAGTGAGATTAGGTTGGGGTAAGATCAATGTAACGTACGTTATCCAGAGAGGAGTTAGTGATGGCTTGAGCTGAATGTTGTAACTGTTGTATTCGTCACGTCTGTTGTGTTCTTGGTATCATGTTGTTATGAATGGGACAGATCCCTTCATATATAGGCCATTAGACGGGTGTGGGAGAGCACACACGATGGTAACGGAAACCCTTGTGGCCTTAAAGTCTGCCTAATTGAACGGCTCACGACCCGTATATGTAGGAATCGTGGTTAGCAATTTTGGGGGTGTGACCGTCCGTTCGCTGGTCTCTTGATAAAATAAGAGGGTTTCATACGGGATTTCCCTCTCGCATGCGATAATCCTTACTTTAGCCTCCAAGCCACACGCACCCCAAGCCCCGTAAGTGCGAAGCACGCACATGGGAAGGACTATGCCTCGCAATCCTTAGCATATGCGTAGGCACAGAGCGTCTTAAGGTGATGTATGGAGCACAGTGTAGGTACATGCCCCTTATCCAGGGTCGTCACTTGTCTTATCAATAGTGTCTCACTTAGGGTATCGAATTTAGCCCCATTTTTGCATTTTGAGATCGACGCATGATATTCGAAGGCAAAAACCCTAGCCCCCAAGAGTCATTTGGAACAGTATTTAAGAATGTATTGAATGTTTTGAGATAACTGATAAAATTCATGTGACATATTGGTTTTGGATTTAGCCCATCCGTTAGTGGATCCAAAAGGTCACTGGTGGCTTGTTTCTCGAAGCTTCACGCCTTAACGCTCATGGCACATGACCTTCCTAAGCAGGAGAACTTGAATGGATTGGACTCTTACCGATAACCGAGATTGTTTTACGGATGTAATTAATTTCCACCTTTATTGCCGACGTTACCACATAGGATAGTGGTCGTTCACACTTTTAATTTGATTATCGCGACCGTCCGTTTCGATTGTTGAGGATCTCCATGCCCACGCATCCTTGGCTATAAAAGGAGCACCAATGTTTTAGCCGTTCATCCGAATAGTGCTTCCTTCTTATCTCTTTTCATCTTCTCTTGAAAACTATCCTCCGGTGTAAGGAAGGTATTCGCTTGTTGCTTATTTCTTTGGTGGATTCAAGAAGTGAAACACAGTAGTTTTGCTTCTTGAATCTCACAACGATGTAGTCGGTGCCTGATTAATTGGAGTCTCCATTGCCTTCTTCATGCGAGAAGGTAGTGGCAGAAGAACCATTGTTTCTCGCAATTCACATGTTTGACTCTTGAATCCACCTAATGCAGGTTGTCTGCGTGGAGTTCCGCCTTCAAAGGCTTACTCCTTGCATCACATTAAGGTAGCTGATGGATCCATCTTCGAGCGCATTACTCTTGAACCCCCGATCCAGGGGGTTAAGTTTTGATAAAATTGGATCCTCCCGCATGTCTTCCTGTTTTATCCACTGAGACAGATGTGGTCATCGGAAAGAAGAAATACAAACGTGATCTCCCACGTGTTTTGACTTCGTACATGGCAGCGAGGTCGACTGGCATGTTTGGTGCGCCCTCTCATGGCTGCCTGCTTTGGCGAGTTCGAAGTGCTCCGGGAAAGAGAAGGCTACATCGGGTGACTCGGGGTCATTCCCCATGGGAAGACGAATGTGTTCCTAGACCACCCTGAAGGCAACATGGGGTGAAGACTTCTCTAAACCTTTAGCCTTGGGTCCCTTTTTCTTGTCATTTTTCACATGCGTAGCATCTTCACGTATCTTCTAAACATCTGACATACCATCGCACCTGCAGCACCTTCAGAATGGAGCATTCCACCTGCGCAACATTAACGCTTCATTTGTATTTATCTGTAATAGTTTCTTGTGTCACCTGTTAAGGTTTCGTTATACACATAAAGCCATTAACGAAATAATAAAAGAATGGGGTGTGAATCGTAGTTTTGAATTTATTATGTGCTTTCTCTTGTGAGCAGCTTTTAGACGTACGCCAATTGTAAAACATTTCACAACATGATTCCGGTGATCAGGTGTGTCGCTCATGCAATGACAAAAACTGATGTGTTGTAAGCTCAGCATAGTTCATGGTTTTTTTATTTAGAAACCTTTAGAAATGTAATAAGATTATGGGATATTCACAATTACCATCCCAAAAGAAGGGTTTTCCGCAACCTCCATCTCATGTAATAAACTTTTTTACCTTTCGTAGGAAATTACATGTACTATCTTTTAGAGGATAAGCTCCTCGCAGTTGCTATCTTGGAGGATAGGCTCTTGATACCCTGGTAAAGGAATTAAAAGATTTTAACAGTTTCTATCTCAGGAGATAGGCTTTTGAATTGCGAGTACTACCTTAGTAGATTGCTTCATAATTTTTAAGAAAGAACTACATGTGCTATCATGGGAGATAAGCTTTATAACTTGCTAAGAAAGATTTGAAGATTCTATCATGGAAAATAGGCTTCATAACATGCTAAGAAATATTTGCAGGTGTTATCGTGGAAGATATGATTTATAACTTTCTAAGATTGATTTGCATGTGCTATCATGGCATATAGGCTTTATAACTCTCTAAGAATTATTTGTAGGTGCTATCATGGCAGGAGGATATTCGTATTTTCTCTTAGCATGCCATTACAATCGCAGATGCAATGAGCATGTGCTAGGCTATTCGCAGTTGCTATCAGCACGTGATATGCTTTTTTCGCAGTTGCTATCATCTGGTTATAGGCTTTTTCATAGTTGCTATCAGTAGGTGACAAGTTAGAGTGTGGCTGCTATCCCGAGGAATAGAGTTATCCAGTTTTTTATCAATGGGTGATAAGCTTACAACACAGCTGCTATCACAGTGGATAGGTTTACGCAATGTCTATCAGCATGATTGACAATAAAATGCGAGTGGAAGTTATCAATCCATAATATGGTAGGGTGTTTCATTGATAAAATTCCTCATATTGGAGGAACATCAATCGACAAGAATCCCCACATTGATTTCTCTGGTTGTCAATCTATGCACTCAACACTAGTCATGCGGAAGGGATCTTGATTTGGCCCCGTAGCATTAATAAAATGGAGATGCGCCCATGGGAGTCCGTGGGGGAGTGCGATAAGCCCAGAGAGAAACATAGATATAACTGATCAACTTTGTGTGGTCGTCTGTGAACAACTTGCTGAGAATCCTCATTAGGGTCTTGTTAGAAGCTTCCGCCTGCCCATGTCCCTTTGGGTAATAGGGAGTTCAGGTGATATGCGTGACGTTGAATTGATTGATCGTCCTCGCAACTTTGGTATTAACTAACGGCGTCCTGTTCTCTCAAAGGATGGTGTTCGAAATACCAAACCTGCAAATTTTTTTTCTAACGACGAAGCTAATTATCGCACCTCCATTGGATTCTTTACAGGAATCGCCTACACCCATTTGTTATAGAGTTCCATCACCGTGAGGATGAACTTTTTCCCTTAGGATTCAGGCCTTATGGGACCAATGAAGTCTATGAGCCCAGGTATGGAACGACCATGGAGTGGCAAATGTGTGCAGATTTGCAGATAGGGAATGAATTAGGTTCCCATCGAATTAGCACTTCCGTCATCTTTTGACCTTTTTTCCTGTCATCTGCCTCCATGGTAGGCCATAAGTAACTAAGGCTCAGGAGTTGCCTGCACAATTTCGCACCTCCTTGGTATTCTGCAGAGTGAGTCGCTTCCATTGCTTCGTGAGTCTCTAGTCCTGCGATACATCTCAATAAAAATCCACTTAAGCTTTTTTCTCCAAAGCACGTGGTTCCTCATCTCGTATCTAGAGCTATTAATTTTGATGGCTTCCACTCTTTTCATTTCGTCAGGGAGAATGCTATCTCGCAAGTAGAGAATGAATGGCTTTCTCAAGTATAGGCTTTTGTCGATGGCACGGATCTCAATCACATCTTAGACCAAGGCGCATTTGTTGTATTATCCTTGTAGATAAGCTGCGTAGGTGCTCATTTGGGTTCGGGGCAAGAAGATGCCTTGGCGCTACGCCTTCCGGTAAAGAGGAACTTCGTTTTTCGAAATTCACTTCATGCAGCTTATTCAACTAATCCCTTCCTTGTTATGTAACGCATAACAACAAGCTCCAGCCAGGCCCTTTCGAGTATAATAGCCCTTCGTGGATGCTGAATCCCTTGAGATTGGGCCAACTCAAGGCTTCACCGCCTTTTAGCGGTCCTTCCACGATGGGCTTTCTCCAGTATTCTCCATCAAGCTCTTCTTCTGCATATACATCTCGCATGATAAATGGGCTAGTCTTCACTTGGACTTGAGCGCTGCACCTGTCTTCTGATACCTTGGATCCCACCTTGTCAAATGCATCCGCATGGAGGTTGGAGCTCCTGGGGTGTATTCGGAGTCAAGAGATTTAAAATTGCTAGACAACTTTTTCACCATAGTCCGGTAGCTCAGGATGTTGGTTTCCTTAAGTGCGAAGCCTCCTGATGATTGCTTGAATGTTAATCTTACTTCGCGTGAAATGACAAGCTTCTTGACTTCAATGAATTTTTTGTGAGTATTCCTGCTACGAGAGCCTCATAGTCTGCTTCATTTTCGTGAACCAGAAGCCTAGCTTGTACGACATTTGGATCACTTCGCCTTGCGGTCTGGTTGTGTTGGAATAGATGCCCTAGAGGCAATCTAGTTTAGTATGAACAATAAATTGGCTAGAATATTCATTGTATTATTCATGGAGATATTTAATATAATGAAGTCCTTAGATTTACAATCGTGTTGTTTATCTTAAATATCCCTAGTCCATTATACTGATTAACAGGACAATCATCTATAGACTAGAATGGGGTTGGATTGATATAGAGATATCACGATCCAACACAAGGGTATGCATTAGGGGTAATGGCATACTGGATTGACCCATCTCCGAGAAGGCTACATACAAGTTATGTAAAGTCACAAGTCCTTCTCGCGGTGACAACGGTATAGTCATCCTTAGACTTGAAGTCACTAGATCATCTAGTTGTGGAATATTGTGTTTTGGTAGCGTCAAACGCTACACCGTGACTGGGTAGCCATAAAGGCGCGTATCGCACCCAATATGAAGCAAGCTTAGATATCTTAGTGATGTATATAGAACTTGTCCCTCCCACATAACTGGAGCAAATATCCGCGGCCTCTCGAGGGATAATGCTCATGGAATCTCTGGCCAGACTCAGATAAATAAATATGGGATATTGATGTTATCTGCATGAATAAGGCTATTCCCAGGATCTAGAAACTATGGATTGGATATACGAGTGTGACTTGTATGTCTCGTGTCCAATCCGGTTGTAGAGACAAAGGGATGAGACAATACTTGCACAAGGTTTGTAGGATGACTATTTCTATTAGTTGGGTGGAATGGATGTGTTGCTAGACACCGCTCCATGTTAGTAAATAGTTACTACCAACTAAGTAGAATCATATAGGGTCACACACCATATGGATTGAAATAGTCTTGGGAATTAATTAATATGATTAATTAATTAGAAGGATCAAAGTGCAACAACTTGCTAACTTAGTATGACTAATATGTAAGAGGGACTAATCCGAACTTGAGTAAGATTAGGATAGGGGCTTTATGTAGTAAACAAGGAGTTGTTGGACTATATAAAGGATGCTCCTAGCTTCCTTCCTACAACTTAATGCTCATAACATTACTTGAGTAGGAGAGAAATCAAGGAGAGAGAGCAAGACAACATAAAAAGCCCGAAGCCCCTTAGTGTCGTCCGCCCCCTACCCTGTCGGCCAAATCCCCTTAGGGACGATCCTCTCTTTTGGTCTCCGTTGTGTGATTTTTTCTTCCTCTTCCATCATTCCTAGCTAGAACAAGGAGTTTGAGGATCTAGATCTCAATCCTAGGCGTGAATCAACCGTAGAGACGTGACACTATTCACGTTTGAAGTCATCACAGGAGACCCACAAGGTAAATGTTATGAATCATTTACTATCGTTATGAATTATGTTCCTGTGATCCTTGGAGGGTCTTGTGTGGATCTTTTATTGTTTATTTCCTCTGCGTAATCCTTTACAAAACCCTACGTGTTGGTACATACCCAATCCCTCCTCCAGACCTTGTGAACGAGCCGTCAAAGTGGAATCTCCAAAGATCTTCTTCCAGTGTGTGACCTCCAGGTTTCTGATCATATCCTCCGTTATCGGCTAGTAATTACCGTCTGGGAACGGCGCCAATAGATCTGCAAATGCATAGGATTTTATTTCCCTGGGTCTCGCAAATGTGATATCATAGAGAGAAAGAGTCATAAAACATTTTCCTAAATGGCCACAAGGAGCTGGGTAAGACAAGAGGTACCATGTGGGGTCACTCACCACCATGAATTTATGGGTTGCAAAGTAGTGCTTTAACTTCTGCACCACAAAAAAGCGTCACGCAGTATCGCTCCATGGCAGGGTATCTAGACTCCCCGTCTTGGACTACCCTGGAGATGTAGTTTAATCGGGTGCTCATGTCCTTCATGCACCTGCGCCAGCAGAGCTCTGATTGACGTATTGGTTGAATTCAGGTAGAGCAGCAAAGGACTCCCCATCTCAGTGTGATCATGCCCTGTGTAGGAAGTAAGTATGCCCTTCAGGTGTTCGAAATCCTGTTGGTGCTCGTGCTGGCAATAAAAATTAGTTTTCTCTTCAGGAGTCGGCTGAAGCAGTTGCTTTTATTTGATCGCCCATATGAATCTTCAGGGGTACGAGAGCTTTCCTAAGAATGTCTTCACTTTAGTCTGGTTGCAGGTGTCAGAATGCTCGTAATTGCAGAGATCTTTGCGGGGTATGGCTCTATTCTTTGTCAATGTCTCACACATCCCATGAACATACCATAGGTTACCCCAAACGTGCAATTCAAGGAGTTCATCTTTATTCGAAACGTTTGCACCTTTAGAAGACCTTCCTCATATCCTTCAAGTGGTCCTTCTTCTTACGAGATTTGACCACTAGATCATCAACGTAGAACTCAACATCCTTGTGCATCATTTCGTGGAAAAGGGTCATCATCACCCTTTGGTAGGATACACCAACATATTATAGTCCAAATGGCATAATTGTATAATGACATACACCTACCGCAGTGATGAATGCATCAGCTCCTGGAAAAGGGTCCATCTTGATCTGATTGTACCCACTGAATTCGTCCATAAAGCTGAACATTTGATTTCCTGCTCTGGAATCGATCAACATGTCGATGTTTGGTAGGGGAAAATTGTCCTTAGGGCAGAATCGGTTGAGGTCCCTAAAACCCACGCAGATTCACAACTGCCCATTCTTTTGATCACTGGGACGATGTTAGCGAGCTATTTTGGACAGTGCACCAGTTTGATAAATTTTTCCCTCAGCAGCTTCTCCACCTCTTCTTTGATCTTGAATTCTAGATCAGGTCGGAAAGTTCTCGTGTTCTATTTGACCGGCTTGATCTGCTAATTGACACAGATTCGATGCATGGCGACCCTGGTTTATGCCCTGGCATCTCCTTTTAATCCCATGCAAAGACATGTCGTTATTCTTTCAGGAGCTCTAACAGGGTCTTTCTGTCTCTCCCTCACAGATCAGCTTCTATATGTATTTGCCTGTTGATATCTTCGTTCGCGCATAGGAGCACCTCTAACAGGTCTTGCTTATGTGGCTTAGGCTTTTCTTCAAAACATTCTAGGGCGAATGGTAAGTTTCCTTCCATGGTTATGTCGCATCTGGTTTCAACTCCACTTATGATCACATCAGGGCCTTTGTTCTTAGGGTTGTCCTTGTGAGTCGAAGATAGCTTCATGCACCTTCATATGCGATAGCGCTTCTTCCTGTTCTTTTAGAAGCTGACCAATTTTCCTTCCTCAGTGTGTTCCACGTACCTCTTCGTGAGTAAGTGCACTTGTTGTGAGCAGGTTGCGTTAGAAACGGGTATGCATCTGTCTTCTCTTGTAACAACATCAGCCCTGCTGGATATTGGTTTTTTACGTCGTCCCACTTGGGTAGGGGAATCGGCTTGAATGGCCCTGGGTTACTTTTTCTCCCAGCTCGTTCAAACATGCTGCTTCAGTGAGGTGCGCTTCGTCCAGGTTGAATAGATAAACCGAGTTCGGGATATCCACCACCTTCAATTTCCATATCGCATTCATTATTTGGTGGGTGGTGGAAGTTACTACGTTAAATCGGTGAATCTATTATCGGCTGATGATCGTATGGTAGGTTGTGCTAGCCACGATCAAATGGAATTTGTCTATCTTTCCAATCTGCAACCCTATTCAGATGAATCCGAGGTTCATCTTGGAGTTGTTTCCGAATCCCATCTACGGGGAGGGTCTTCTAACTAACTTCGCACCAGGGATACCGACCAGTTTGAGGGTACTGGTAGAGATGAAATTCACCAAGGCTTCTCCGTTAGGAAAATCTCTTTGGAGTTTCACGCCATTGATCACCGCAGTCACGTACAATGGGCGGAAATGTCACCCATTGGAAACCTTGTCTCCTCATGAGAATGAAATTAACGTGGATGGCGATGTTGATGCGTTTATGACTTCAACATTAGATTTGACTAGGTCTTCTCCGAAATCTTCAGCAATCCAGAGTATGGCATTTGTCATCTCCATCCTTCAATATTTGGATAAATGCGTCCATCAAAGAACGTCATGAATTTGTTCATGTTAACCAGGTGCGACGCTCGCATATTCTCTTTGTTTAACTCATGGTCTTTGTAGTGATGTACGTGATTGATCTCGTAGAGTTCCTCGTCGTCCTCCTGCGCAATTGTTTTAGTGCAACCTATTTACCCTAGGTACAATCTCCAATATAGTGACAATGGTATGATGTTAATTATGGAGCCAAGTCACATAGCCCATGTGTATGAATTCTACCCCCAAGACTACATGCTAAATGAACAATTCCTGGATCTCTCATATGGGGGATGTCACTCTGTATAACCATACTACACATCTATGTCAGCTTCACCGCGGTGTAGGGGTATATTCTCTTCTTTCCCCATAAGATATCTTTCACAAATTTCAACTTTCAGCAAGAGCTTCCCCAAAGAGGATGTTGATATGCAATTGTTTGTAAATATCCATGAAACGCTCATACTAGTGTTCATCGCCATCTCTCTTCATCGCCATGGGATATAAAACCCGCAAGTTGAAATCAACTGGACTTAGGGTTCTTCGTGGGTCTTCCTTCTTATCCATTTTGTTATTTCATTGAGGACTCATAAAAATTGTGGGCACCTCTTCACCCAATTCTCTCTCAATGGCCTGAGTAGCCTAAGCTCTAGCATGTGTAGGATAAGGTGGTTCTATAGTAGAGATGCCACTTCTAGTAGTAATTTCTTTAACATGTCAAACGAGAGTAATTGTACCTGTGGGAAGCATTCCAGGTGGAAGAGTATTTTTCTGGTTAGCAATCTAGCAAATCTGCATCTCATAACTTCTAACAAGTGCCTTTGTCCCAACCTACTCACTTTCCATGCAAGATAGCTTCTCATTCATCTTTGTGAGTAGGCTAACCATATTTGGACTATGTTGTACCTATTGCTCATCAGGTGGAACTGCTCTTTATTCCTGGTATGGAGGATTCGGCTTCCAACTAGTGCATATTATCCATTTCTTCAATTACTCCAACTAAATTTAGGACGATTGAAGTTGTTATGCTGGTGAGAAATCCCCCACATTTGTTGATAGGAGGTCTCATATAATTTAGTCCTTCAATACCATAATCGTACCCCTAATTCTCATCTTCAGGATGTTGCCCCATGGTCTTCACATGTGCTACTAGATTCTGAGTGTAGAACACTTTGGCCAACGTCGCCATATGCTGATTGAATGTATCCATCTGACTCGCTGGAGCTGACTCCCCTGAAGATTTTCATGTCCTACGTATATGAGATCTCGTAATCTCTCATTTTGCTGCATTATTCAGCATATCCATAGTAGTAAGCTCATCTAATCCCATAAAATGTCCTCTAACAAGGATATCCAATTCCATTAAGATTCTTTGTCTAAAGCTGTGTAAAAATAGTGCAACAGTATGTACCAAGGTTCGCCATGATTGAACATATGCACAAGATATGGTTGAGTTTCCTCCAAGTGTCTCCCACCGAGTCTCCATCTAGATGAGGGAACCGGATGATCTCTTCCTTCAACTCTGCAACTTTGTATGGTGGATGATATTTATTGAGAATTTATATGATGAGTTTATCCCATGAACTTATTGAACATGCACACAATTCTTAGAGACATTGTCTATCATTTCCAATTAGGGAAAAGGGAAACATAATCATATTTATTGTATCTTCTTGCACTCTATCGTCATGGAGAGTTTGACAAATATGAGTAAGAGTAGCCATGTGTGCATCAGGATCATCCTATGAAGCTCCACTGAATCTGTATTCATTATGCACTATTTGAATCATTGAGCTCCTCAGCTCGAAGTGTGCTGCAGTGATAGGTGGAACCACAATCTCTGGCGATAAGTGGCCGAAGTTGGCCTATACATGCTAACCATAGAACGTCTCTTCTATGCTTTATTCTGTGTCAGTTTCCCTTGTGAATGTGCCACATTAGGTATATTAGTCGGAGGCGGTGGTAGTGAAGGTGGTAGTGGTGCTCGGAGTGCAGCCAACTGAGCCCTAAGCTCCTCATACTCCTTTTCGACCCTCTCCTTAGTGGCCATCTCATAATCTAAAGTCTAGAAAGTTCTTTCTCCTTCAGCTCTCCCTTCGTCGTCCATGTGAGTTACTTTCCTCTGGCCCTTACGCTCTGCACGAACAAATACTTGCGGATCCTTTAGATGCGAGTACAATGAATTGTTTTGTGTATTGATAAGGCACCAAATGAGCAACTTGAAAGCACAGAAAACACGGAAAATGTAGGTGATTACAGAATTAAACAGAAAAGTAAATCCCTAAGGCTATACATTTTTACTAGCTAGAACGAAGTCGCCAGCAAGGACACCAAAAACATGACACGGTCCGACCGCAAGTGCGCAATTGTCAGTGCAGTAATACTCGGAAAAGTCCAGATTTATCCTACACAAGAGTCTTCGTGATTATTTGTATGTATATTCTTAATGTGGGTCAAAAGATTATTTTTCATCTAAACTACGAACTAAGAGTAATGAAGTACCGAGTGACCAAATACCTATCACTCTGCTTATCATTAGTTAATATTGAGTCACCAAGTGATTAGCCAATTGTAAACATGCATGAAGATCTTATGTATACTCAATGCCCCAAATTCACACAACCGAGTGACCAAGTACGCGATTTCGAATAGGTGATTGATCTAATTACCAACAAGAAACTAATGAGTCGCCGAAGAGTTTCTAATTAAATCCTAGCAACATGAAACGTCATCCACAAACTAGTAAATATGAAGAACATAAAAAAACATAGCTTGTAATCAACACCAATTACGCTTTTAAAATGCAAATCACTACATTATAATCATCAATTACGCTATCAAAACCCTAACCAACTTAAGTTTTGATCTAAATGAGTTTATCTTTTCATAGTTTTGAATACAATGAAGACATTAAATGTATTCATAAAAATCAAGAGAGGTCTAGAATTTAGGTAGATCAAACGTGTAATCCTTGATCCAAGCCTTCTATCTCATGCTCTGTGCATTCTCTAATGCGCCAACAGCTCAATTTTGTCCCCATGCAGGCTATATAGGTTTTGGAGTAATACCCATTAAAAACTATGTAAAATTACCAATCTCCCCCAAAATGCAGCGACATGGTGTTGTGATTGTATGATAAAGTGTGGTGGTCGTACGATCACTTACTATTATTTTTCTAAGTAAAAGTGATCACACTCTAACTGTAAGATCACTAAGAAGGCTTGTGTACGATCACAACTCGAATTTGTCTAAGTAAAAGTGATCGTACGATGACTATTGTGGTCGGACTTTCACATTGGGATGCACACCTATTTTCCTTCGTCTTCTGCGGACTATACCTTCTGGTATATGTTTCATCTCCGTGGCCCACAATTGGAAAGCTCTTTTTCTGTAATTTCATTTTCAATGGGTCGCGCTACAATATTCCTTGTATAACGCAATTTATCGTCAAAATAGGGAAGGCTGGTCAGTTTTGCTCGTCCAACTTTTCTTCTTTTCATTCTTCTTGTTCAGTTTACATATGTTCTCATCTTCCAAAGTTCGTTCTCTCCACCGATTCAATTATTCGAGCCTCCGATACTTGATATACATAACACTAAAAATACCGTGATCATAGTTGACATAGAAAACGCTAATCAACTCGAGAAACGCCCAGACTCTACAATTATACTCATAAAGCTCAAACACGCAAATATCTGAATAAATTGGCCAACTATGCATTGAAACATATCGAGAATCACACAAGGCAAATAATCAATATCAATTATAACACCGGATACAAGGTTATCACTTGCCTTCCAACATTTGCGAAAATTGTACACACATATTGTGCTCTCTTGAGGCTTATTTTTTTCCATTGACCCTCCCAACCGTTTCCTTTGACTAAGGAACCACAGTGGGCAAAATAATATCATCATTCTTATCCTTCTATGTGGCCTTATGTCCATCCACTTTCCCATGAATAGGATATGGAGGATCCTTTGAGAAGATGCCATTGCGAGTAATGAAAGCATTCACCTGCTCATTTAGATTTATTGTAGCACTTCGGAGAATCATGATGCCCCCTTGTTGTTCTAATTAGCAATTTGACCAATCTGTGTCTCCTGATTTTTCACAACTACTTTTGTAGTCACCAACTCACTTTCCTTGCGATCCAGCTTTTCATTCATCTATTCAAAAAACCGATCAAGTCGGGATTTTTCTATTGCCCCGATGGTTGCTGATGTTGTATATGTCCTGGTGTCTTGATATGGAGGATTAGACTGCTGACCTGGTTTATAAACCCTAGTTTTTGGGTTACTCAAGCTGAAGTAGGGGTTAGTGCGATTGTTGGGCTGATTCCTGTTGCTTTTTTAATGTCTCTCAGTTCCCATGTAACATCTCATTGCGCATAATCAAAACCCACATTCTCGGACTCAACAAATTTTTGTCTCATTGCCTTTACTTGTGCTGACATGTTTTGATAGTAAACATTGATGAAGGACAGTACTATAGGAATAACTATAGGATCAATACTCTAGAAGGGGTGGTTGTGAATAGAGTATGGCAACTTTTTCAACTTTTGCTAAAAGAGTGGTTTCAAAGATGTTTGTGAAGTTCATCAAGTATTTCAAGTTGAAATCAAAACCAAAAGTTAATAGTAAGCTGAAAGTTTTCAAGGAATTGAAATGAGTTTCAAGCCCTTGAACTAAAACCAGTTTTGAGCAGTGTATAAGCTAAGTAAAGTGCAGTTAAGAATATACAAGAGACACAGTGATTTATAGAGTTCAGCCCACATGGACCTACGTCTCTACCTCAAGGACTTAATGCCTGGAAGATTTTCAACCCAATTCTTATCAATCAAAAGCTAAGCCCTAGATCTCAAGCACAGAGAAACGCCTTACTATGTTACAAATTCTGGTTCTGATTAACTAGAATTCTCTATTTTTCACCTTGAACAATCCACGAAAATAAGAACTAGAAGTATTAACCAAATGATATACAAATGATGATCAGAAGAGAATAATACTGAGAACTAAGTCTTCAGTGAGAATGCAGTGTTCTTAAGATGACTGGGTTGAGTGATATAGATCTACTTCTTGGTTTCTTGTAAATCCCCTATGTTGTTTGAATGTATATGTGTATTGTGCTCTATTGTGTCTTCTAAATTATATAGTAATTCCATCGTTTAAGTAGCCTATTTGAATTGAAGATCTTCAGAATCTTCTCAAAAAAAAATCCTAATAAATAGCTTCAAATCTTGACTCTTCTAAAAGCCTCCTCCAACAGCTAGTTGCTGGGTATCTTCAAGGATACTGTCCTTATTTTGTTTAGGAGTAAGTTGGGAAGGTCTAGATCAGATTTGAGACAACACAGAATCAAATTAACAGCTCAGTTTCCTTTTCTGCAACATCCCAGTTTAGAAACTAATTCCTTCAAAATAGGCAACTGTATATCCCTGCAAAAGTTTGTCAAACAGATAGATTAGTCATGGTTTAGAGTAGTAGAATGATTCTTTCATCATCATGTAACATGTAATCAATCATAGGAGATCAGGGGTTGGAATGAAATCAAAAGATCCCCTAAGTTCATGCTGTATTCTTGAGTTCTTGTTTCAAACCTTTGAAAGCAGTTTCAAGGACTTGAAACAGACAAGCTGTTTCAAGCCATTGAAACAGGCTGAACTTACATATCCCCCTTGATGAAAGACAATACCAAAAACTTTGTGGGGACTGAATCAAAACAAAAAATATTCATTAAAGCATAGCACAATCCATGATAATAAACTGTAACACGAGATATCCAAGTAATCCAACTTATTAGCAACAAAACAGTAGCAATGTCTAGCAAACGCTATTGATCTAAACCAGATCTCTAACCTAGATAAAAAGTACTAAAAATAAATACATAAACACCTAAATTTCTCCCCCTTTTTGACTTTCATAAAAAAAGAATGAGAAAATTTTGGATCAATGTTTGGAAAACTGAGTAAAATGTTTTGAAAGGATAGAAATTTTCAATACTTTGAAGATAGATTCAAGGACTTGAAAAGAAAGAAAGAATATGCATGAATTAAGGGGTTGGGTCTCCATATCTTTAGGCTCATCATCTTCTTCTCCACTATCTTCTTTATCATCCTCATCATCTTGTAGTTCGTCTTCTTGATCTGCATTACCACTAGCACCACCAGTTGCTTCAAATAGTTGTGCTTCAGTTACTATGTATGGAATGACAACTTTATTCTTCTTCTTCTGGAGATCCTTGATCAACATCCCAGAGTATGGACTGTCAGCATCAGCTTGTTGTTCCTGTTCTTCATCACCATGTTCCTGAACAACTTGTTTTCTTTTGTCCACCACCCCTGTAGCCTCATCCTGAGTTGTATGCTCACTGAGCAAATCACTAGTTGACATTCTACATCTTTCTTTGATCCCTCTGCAGCCTAAGACACTTCTTCTTCCACATGAAGTACATTGATGCTCTTGAAGATGCTTTCAACCATATAATTTACTCGCTTGAACTCAGTGCCAAACTCATGCTAATTTCCCTTCAGCTCATCCATATCCTTCTCAAGAACTTCAAGTCTTTGAACCACCATGGAGATGTCTTGAGGTTGAGAGGGTAGGTTTCAAGGAGTGGTCAAGGCCTTGGTTTTAGAAAACTTCTTGGATAGCAAATCCTTCTGAAGCAGATCAGAATATAACTTTCATATCCCATCACTGGTTTTCACAACACCAATTCTCTGAAATTCCTTCTCATCAAGCATGCCAAAACAAGTGGTAATTGTTTCTTCTATTTCAGTAGGAAGGTCAAGGTGAAGAAAGAATTCATAAAGTAGATTATTATAAGGCAAAAGAGTTCATAAAGTAGATTATTATAAGGCAAAAGGTGCTTTCTTTGTTTGGTCTGGGAGTAGAGCATGAGTTCCATCACAATTTTTGGAAGATCAATCTCGTATCCATGCATGATCAAGTACATCAAATATATTACCTTGCCAGTCAGCATCTCTTTTTGAATTCTCCCTAGGCACTACACTCCTCATCAAGTATGTGAAAAAACTTTGGCTTCAACTGTTAGCATAGAGTGTGTTAATTGTTTAGAGGAGGTAGAGACATTAGGTAGAAATAATTCTTCCATAGCCAATTTCATAGCCTCAACCTTGTTTGGATAGTTTTTTGTGCTATACCTTTTTGGGCATCCTAAGACATTGGCAAACTCTGAGTGATCTAACTCCATTGAAATCCCAGCAACTTTGGATTGAATCACTAGGTTAACAGTGGTTTTGATATGTTCAAACAGAAAAGCCTAGTAAGCCTCGGGTAGACAACTTCAGGAGGGTTCAAAAATTTCCAAAGACAGCTTTTCTTCAGCCTCTTAACACACTCCACATTCATGGTTTTCAACATGTTATCACTAACCATGCTACCATAGGCTACTGGTCTAGAAGCAAAACCATCTAACCATTGACCTCTAGCAGTTTGAGAAATAAAACACTTGCTGGAAAGTTTCTTACCAGGAGACTGAGGCTTTTCTGAATAGATATGCAATTCTTTGCCAGTGCTTTTCTCTTGTTCAATCTCAACAGCTTTATCTTTTCCCTTGTCAGCAATTGTAGGCTTCTTCTTATTCAACATCTTTGGACTAGCCACCTGTACTTCTGGATGTTTCTCTGGAGCAGATTGATCTTTCTTCTTCTTCTTGCTAGAAATTGGTGTCCGATTTTCTTTCTTTTATTATTTGGAGGAGAAGGGTCCTTTTCTTCAGTTGGAGTTATGGAACTAGAATCACCACTGATAGTTTGAATCACATCTTCTGCAGCATTCCTCTTCTTTTCAGAAACCACCTTCGAGCCTCCATCCATCTTGATATTTTGGGATTCTCTTCTTGTGCTCATTATTGTTTGAAGGTAGAGAATAGATATGCAGGAGTGATACGGAGAAGAGAGAGAGAGACAGAAGAAGATAAATACTAGAGAGTTTGAGTTCAATAAGGAAAGAGAAATATTTCCATATCTCTTTAAGATCTTTACAGTTTGAATTAAATTCCAATATGTGTGTGTGTGACGTGGGAAAGGAAATAAAATAATACATATTTATATTAAAATAATTTTAAAAAGTAAATACAATATTGAGCAATTATCTACTGAGATAGCTCTCAATATTCGAAGATCCAGTTTTTGACTAAATAGCATACATGCTTATTTTCAAGGCTTTGGAAAGAATTTCAAGGTCTTGAAAAGCTATACAGCTGAAACAAGTAACATCAACTCTTTGAAACGATTTTCAAGGCTTTGAAAATCAGTTCAAAAATTGGAAACACATAATACTTCACCTTAAACTTGCCATATACTTCCCCTAAACCAATGCTTCTTCATTATGCATACCCAACTCTAATCTGAGGGCAGTAAATCTTTCTTATGGAAATGGTTTAGTGAAGATATCTACGAGATGCATGTTATTAGAAACAAATTCAAGAATAATATCACCTTTCTCAGCATGATCTCTGATAAAATGATGTCTTACATCTATGTGCTTGGTTCTTGAATACTGAACTGGATTCTTTGTAAATGAAATAGCACTGGTGTTGTCACATTTGATAGGTATTTCTTTGAAATCAAATCCAAGATCCCTCATTTGCTGAGAAAATCACAGCACTTGTGAGCAGCAGGCTCCAACTGCTATATATTCAGCTTCAGCTGTTGATAATGCCATAGAGTTCTGTTTCTTGGATTGCCAGCTGATTAGGGATGAACCAAAGAATTGGCAACTCCCTGAAGTGCTTTTATGTCAACTTTATATCCTGCACAGTCAGCATCTGAATATCCATAAAGAGAGAAGTTAGACTGTTTTGGATACCAAAGCCCTAAGTCTTTCGTACCATTGAGATATCTGAATGTTTTTTTAACAGCCGTTAAATGTGACTCTTTGGGATCAGACTGAAATCTTGCACACATACATACACTAAACATAATGTGTGGTCTACTATTAGTGAGATATAACAAAGATCCCATCATACCTCTACACTCTTTCTGATTTACACTCTTACCAGCTTATTCCTTATCTAAGGAGAGTGTAGAACTCATATGAGTCTTTGTGAATTTGGACTGAGAAATATTTTAATTGTTGATCAAGTTCTTAGTATACTTGTTTTTATGAAGAAAGATTCCTTTCTTCATATGTTGTACATGCAGTCCAAGGAAGAAGTTCAATTCTCCCATTAAGCTCATCTCAAATTCCATGCTCATAAGACTTGAGAAATCCTTGTAAAGAGAGTCATTAGTAGCACAAAACAGAATATCATCAACATAGAATTGAACTACTAAAATGTCTTTCTAATGAGTCTTTATGAATAGGATTCTATCAAAAAATCCTCTCTTGCAACCATTTTCAAGTAGAAACTTTGACAGTCTTTCATACCAAGCCCTTGGAGATTGTTTGAAACCATAGAGAGCTTTTTCAAGTTTATTAACATGATCTGGAAACTCGTCACTTTTTGAAATTCAGTAGGTTGAGCCACATAGTATTCTTCTTGCAAGTAACCATTTAGAAATGTACACTTGAAATCCATTTGAAAAAGTTTAATGTTCATGTAAGATGCAAATGCAAGTAACGTTCCTATTGCTTCTAACCTTGCAACGGAAGCAAAATTTTCCCCATAATCAATACCTTCTTCTTGGTTGTAGCCTTGAGCTACTAGTCTGGCTTTGTTTCTCATTATCTTGCAATTTTCATCTAACTTGAAAACCACAGCACTAGTTCCCTCAAAGGTCACCACAAGATTATCCCATATTTCCTTGGCAGTCTTGCATCCTGAAATCCTGTTAAATTTATCTGCACTCAAAGAACAATATAAGAGATTCATTGCTCTGTAATTTTTAGAAAGTTTCTCTAATTCAGAAGCAGAAAGTGAATCCTCAGTTTTGGGAGTCCTAATCCAATCCTTTTCAGTGTAGAATATATGTGGACCCTTCTGAATGATAGTCCACAGTTCCATATCTTGATCAATGATGAATATTGTCATCAGGGCTTTCGAGTGCACGAAATTGTCACCATAGAACAAGGGAGGTCTATTTGCAGCTCTTCCCTGTTGAGAAACCACCATCTCCCGTAGTACTCATAATCACAAGATTGTTAGATCCATGCAGTGATACAAGCTCTGATACCAATTGAAGGACATTACTATAGGAATAACTACAGGATCAATACTTTAGAAGGGGGGTTGAATAGAGTATGACAACTTTTGCAAATTTTGCTAAAAGAGTGGTTTCAAAGATGTTTGTGAAGTGCAGCAAGTATTTCAAGGCCTTGAAATGATATTCAAGTCCTTGAAAACAAAACAAAAAGTAAATAGTAAGCTGAAAGTTTTCAAGGCCTTGAAATGAGTTTCAAGCCCTTGAACTAAAACCTGTTTTGAGTAGTGTATAAGCTACGTAAAGTGAAATAAAGAATATGTAAGAGACACAGTGATTTATAGAGTTCAGTCCACTTTGACCTACGTCTCTAACTCAGAGACTTAGTCCCTTCTTGATTATAAACTCAATTCTTATTAAAAAAAATCTAAGCCCTAGATATCAAGCACAGAGAGATGCCTTACTCTGTTGCAGTTTATGGTTCTCACTAACCTATCTAGTAACTTCTCTAGCTAACTGATTAAATAAGTATTCTCTATTGTTCACCTTAAACAATCCACGTGAATAAGAACTAGAAGTATTAACCAAATGATATACAAATGATGATCAGAAGAGAAGAACACCGAGAACTAAGTCTTCTGTGAGAATGCAGTGTTCTTCACATGATAGGATTGAGTGACATAGATCTGCTTCTTGGTTGCTTGTCAATCCTCTGTGTTGTTTGAATGTCTCTGTGTATTGTGCTCTGTTGTGACTTCGAAATTCTTCAGTAATTTTATCTTTTAAGCAGCCTGTTTGAATTGAAGATCCTCAGAATTTTCTCAACAAACTTTCTTGAAAAATAGCTTCAAATATTGACTCTTCTCATTGCCTCCTACTACGGCTAGTTGCTCAGTATCTTCAAGGATACGGTGTTGACTTTGTTTATGAGTAAGTTAGGAAGGTCCAGATCAGATTTGAGCAACCACAAAATCAAATCAACAGCTTAGTTTCATTTTCTGCAACATCCCAATTTAGAAACTTATTCATGCAAAATAGACAACTGTATATCCCTCCAAAACTTAGTCAAACAGATAGATTAATCATAATTTAGAGTATTACAATGATTTGTTTCATCATCAAATAACATATAATCAATCATAGGATCTCAGGAGTTAAAATGAAATCAAAAGCTCCCCCTAATTTCATGTTGTATTATGTAGTGCTTGATTCAAACCCTTGAAAGCAGTTTCAAGGCCTTGAAACAGACAAGCTATTTCAAGCCTTTGTAACAGGCTGAACTTACAATTGTGTTCAACATGGCCATTTGGTGATTCAAAGACTCCATTTGATTAACCATGGTTACGTCAGAAGTAGGTCTATGAGTCCTACAAATATAAGGTCATTTAGTATCTATTTGAGGCACATTGTTCAACAATTGCTATGCGGTGCATTCATCCAGACCTAGAAAACTCGCACAACCAAGTACATCAAATTCGCTCGCATATTCCTTGTCTAATGCGGCACATAATTAGTGGAAATGTTTGTAGCAGGGTTCTCCTAGATTTGAGCACTTGTGCAGAATATGATTGATTTTTCTCCAAGTTTCCCTATGGGAGTTTCCGTCGAGCTGAGTTTAATATGGTTATTTCCATCAATTCAACTTCTTTGGATGTTGAGTAATACCTACTCAAAATTATGTCGTGAGCTCCCTCTAAGTTGTGATGGAATGTGCCGGTAATTAATTCAGCCATTTTTTCAATTCATCCATCAATGAGATAAGAAGCATAATCATTTCAATAGTATCCACACGGACCCTTCTATCCTAGAATTTTTTACCCAATTGGGTGAGTTTTTCCAGGTGGGGATTTGGGTCTTGTAATGTTGAACCATTAAATCTATAGTAATGTTGCACAGTTTGAAATACGGAAATATTAAGCTCAAAGTGGCCATCATTGATGGCAGGAAGCGAAATTACAGGTTGGAAACTCGCCTTAGTCGGCCTTTACACACTGACCATGGGCGGCCCCATCGGTCTTTCATTCTTAGCATGTGCATGTGATAAGTTAGGAGTAGCTGGTAGTGGCATTGGTGGTAGCACTTGTTGGGCGGCTATAGAAGCCAACTCTTTAGAAGCCACCTCATCCGAAAATGCTTCATGGATCATCCGCAAATACTATGCGTGCAAAAATGCTTCTGGGTTCCGTAGGGGTTGTATAATGGCTATTTTAGTAAGCGGGTCATGCAACAATGGAGTATCCTGAAAACACAACCATCACGAAGAAACTGGTGAGTAAGGATGAAAAACACATAAAGTAAATTCCATGAGGCTATATATTTTAACCAATTGAAACTTTTCGAGTACCCAGAAAATATGCCTAAGTACTTAACGTACTCAAGACTCAGTTTCAACTAGTAAACATATATAGCCAAAAGTTATAAAATTGATTGTTTGTTTCTAACGACAATGTAAAAGAATTAAATTAAACTAATAATTTAAATACCGAAATAATATAATTATTAGATTATTTTTTTTATAATAAGGAAGCATTAGGACTCCTCGTTGGTGTACAGGAGAAATTTATGGCAATTCAGTATGATATTTGAAACATAATGTAAGTGACTGGCAAAACAAGAAAATTTGTAATTTCAATGTCTCATGTAATCACGTCTTATGTGAAATTAGCCAACCCCAAGTTAAAAATTAGTTTTGCATTTTATGCTCTGTCGAAAGTTCCAAGCCAACAACGTTAATTATCGAGTGATTAATACAGCTAGGTTATTGTTTTAACTTTACTGACAAAAAACTTCAAATTACCAAATAATCTAATTAATATACAGTGAACGAATGTCATTCATCCACTAGATAGATATAGGATCATTAAACAAACATAACAAGCAACTTGCATCAATTAAGTACAAAAATGTGCATGAAAGTCTAATAAAAAAATTCCAGAAAACACACTTGATCCCAAATTAGATCCTATTAGATAGAATTTTAGCTATTCATTACATGGTTCAAAACAACGATGTTTTGTGAGTTCATACCAAATAGAGAGATAAAGAGAGTAGAAAAATCAAAAGCATTATGTTCCTGCTCCCATGTGATGCTCAAAGCTTTTTGGCTGCGTCTCCAACTCCAATAAATGAAAAATTGAGTTTCTTTGGCTGCTAGGTCAATCCCATACAGCTTAGCTTGAATTTCGAAGATAAGTCAATAATTACAAAAATTCCTCAAAAGTTTTGAACATAAAATTTGTCGAACCAACCATTATGATAGATATAATACGTACCAAGGCTTCGTATAATGGTGCTTCAAAATGTTAATTCGCATATATACGCGCCTTCCTCTGCATATAGAAGCTGCTCTTTCTTATGTCATCCAACATGGCTTCTCCTTGTTGCCCCAGCTTCCTTGTAACTCATCCCCTCGTATATATGTGTGTAGCTGGCATACATATGCTTTCCATTCTTCTTTTTTCCTACATAGATTCTCTTGCCTCCTACTTTCGATGATATTCCATGGAAGCCTTGTATATTAGTGCGCACTAGGTTGTGATTTAATATCTTTGAAATATTACGACCACTCTTCTTTCCCCAACTCACTTCCCTCTATTTTCGCAAGAAGTGTGTGTATAATTAATAATAGAGTTTCACTTCGTCCATGCCTTAGCCAAAATTCCGCTCCGCTTTTCCTACATTTTCTAGTTTCTCCGATTTTTTGTGAAGTTCCTATTGTTGGATATTTTCAATTTTGATTCAAACAATAGATTTGAGAGGAGCAAGCATCAAAGTAAAGGAACCAAACAAGTTTGAAGAACTAATATGGTTGGTAGGGTCACATGAACATGTGTTTGTGTACTGTGGTAATTGTTTGTTGGGGTTAGTGTGTTAGGATGTTGTTTGGTGACTTGTTAGTAGTTACTGGGGGCGGCATTGTTATTTGGTCAAACAAGGAACAAAAGGTTACTTTGGAAACCATTGTTACTTTAGCAATAAGTTGTTTCTAGCTAGGAAACAATTTTAGGACGGTTTCCTTGTTTGTCTCGGATTAGTTTTGGTCGTTGCTTTGGATCCAAGTCTTGTACTAGTATATATGTAGATGCTAGGGTCATGACTTGGAGTGTGCTTGTAATTTGTTTCAATTTCTCATCAATAAATTGGTTTGGTTTGGTCTTGGATTAGCTAGTCTCAAAACAAATGAACCAAGTAATTCTTGTGTTCTTGATCTTGTTATTGGTTTTTGCTTTCTCTTGCTTTCTCTAGTTTTGGAATCTTAACAAGTGGTATCAGAGCCTGGTTCGTTGAGATTCAAGAGAAGCAATGGTGGGTTCATGATCAAGATCTGTCGGGTTTGATGGGAACATTGGATTCCGGCTGATTAGCCTATGAAACAGGGGGTGCAAGCACACCAAGCCTTTGTTGGGAGGCTACCGGGTTCCTTGTTGGGGGAGCTATCAGACTCTTGTCGTGGAGCATCAGAATTGCGGATCTAGTTTTAGTACATCTGGCACGCTCTCGGTTCCAGCATATGTCAATCGATATGGCGTGCTTAACCTGGCGAGTGATATGGATCTATATCTGGATTTGGCGGCTAGGAGGATTCAAGTCTAGGTGGTGGCGACTTGTATAAACTAGTGAATTGAGGGAGAAACGTCATTGGAAGAAGGAGTGTCCCAAGAATCGGAATTCTGTAACTATCACTTCAAGGGGAGGATGAGGGACAATAGTCGAGGTTGATGAAACTCTGTAGGCCCCGTGGGGGCGGTTCGGCCTCCAGGCATGGAGCATGGGCGCGTGTTATTGGGCACGCATATTGGTTGCGTGTAATTGGGCACGCGTCGGTTGGTGGCGCGATTAGATTTTTGATTGGCGCACTTCGGTTATTGGTTTTGTGCGCATCGGTGCGGATAGCGGCGCAAATTGGCATGACATTGTTTAATATACACTTTTTTGCAAAGTGCCGTTGGCGCAACGTTGGGGTATGAATTAGTCATGGTGCATTGAAGAGACGTTTGTTGGGGGCGTATTGGGAGTGTGTTCAATTCCGCAAACTGAGAATAAACTCGGATTGGTTTTATTGGATTGATGAGAAGAATTAGTTCGGTAGCTATGAGGTTTGAATAAGTGGGAGGTCTCTTGGGTATTTTCATTTTTTATTCAAACAATAGCTTTGAGAGGAGCAAGCATCAAAGTAAAGGAACCAAACAAGTTTTAAGCACTAATATGGTTGGTAGGGTCATATGCACATGTGTTTGTGTACCGTGGTAATTGTTTGTTGGGGTTAGTGTGTTAGGAATCTTGGTGACTTGCGAGTACTTATTGGAGGTGGCATTGTTATTTGGTCAAACAAGACATTGGAAACAATTGTTACTTTGGCAATAAGTTGATTATAACTAGGAAACAATTTTAAGACGGTTTCCTTGTTTGTCTCGGATTAGTTTTGGTCGTTGCTTTGGTTCCAAGTCTTATACAAGTAGATTAAAGGGTTTTGATCGTGGATACGCAGCGGAAGAACAATCTAATTATCCGATCAAGACCCTCCAAGGATCACAGGAAGAGAATTCATGACGATGGTAAGAGAATAGTGTTATGTACCTTTGAGGTCTCCTTGATGACTTCTAACGAGAAAATTATCACGTCTCTACGGTTGATCCACGTCTAGAGGTGAGATCTAGATCTTCCAAACGCCTTGTGCTAGATATGAGGAGTGGAGGAGGATGAAGAAATCACGCAACGGAGCACCAAAAGAGAGGGGTGACCTCTCTTGTGGCCGACAGGGTGGGCGGACGGCAAAGGGGGCTTCGGCTTCCTTGGTGTCTAACTCTCTCCTTCCTTCTCTCCTACTCAAAGTGTATTATGAGCATAGGTTGTATGGAAGAAAGCTAGGAGCTTCCTTTATATAGTCCAACAACTCCTTTTTTACTACATAAAGGCCCATCTAATCCTACTCAAGTTCGGATTAGTCCAACTTGCATATTAGTCCTACTAAGTTAGCAAGTTGTTGCAATTTGATCCTTCCAATAAATTAATCATATTAATTAATTATTTCCCAAGTCTAGTTCACCTCTATATGACAAGTGACCCCATAGGTTCTATTTAGCTGGTAATAACTATTTACTAATATGGAGCGGCCTCTAGCAAGACATCCATTCTAGCCAACAAATAGAATAGTCATCATGACAAACCTTTGTGCAAGTATTGTCTCATCCCTCTGTCTCAATACCAGGATTGGACACAAGACATACAAGTCACACTCGTATATCCAATCCATAGTTCCTCGATCTTGGGAGTTGCCTTATTCGTGCAAATAACATCAATATTCTATATTGATTTATTTGAGTCTGGCCAGATATTCTATAAGCACTATCCCTCGAGTGGCCTAGGATATTTTCTCCCGTTATGTGGGAGGGAAATATTCTTTCTGCATCTACTACGGTCTCTAATCTTGCTTTTTATTATATCCGGTACACGCCTTTATGGCTACCCAGTCACGGTATAGCGTTTGGCGCTACCAAAATCACAATAATCAACCACTAGATGATCTAGTGACTTCAAGTCTAAGGATGACAATACCGTTGTCACCGCGAGAAGAACTTGTGACTTCACATAACGTGTATGCAGCCTTCTCGGAGTTGGGTCAATCCAGTATGCCATTTCCCCTAATGCACACCCATGTGTTGGATCATGATATCTCCATATCAATCCTACCCCATACTAGTCTATAGATGATTGTCCCATTAATCATTATAATGGACTAGGGATATTTAAGATAAACTACCTAATTGTAAATCTAAGGACTTCATTATATTAAATATCCAATAAATAATACAAAGAATATTCTAGCCAATTTATTGTTCATACTAAACTAGATTGCCTCTGGGAAACTTATTCCAACTGTCTCCCACTTGCACTAGAGCCAATCCGGTTCATCACGTATGACAATGCTCCTAGAATTCCCTTCATGCTTGCACATAACAAGTTGCTTTGTAAGAGGATCTGACAGATTCTCATCTGTAGGAATCTTGCATACCCGAACGTCTCCTCTTTCGAAAATATCTCGAGTAAGATAGAACTTCTTGAGTATGTGCTTGAATTTCTGGTGTGACCTGGGTTCCTTCGATTGCGCGATTGCTCCAGTGTTGTCAGAATACAACTCTATTGGATCCGCAATGCTAGGAACCACACCAAGCTCAGTAATGAACTTTTTAATCCAAACAGCTTCCTTTTCTGCGCCATTTGCAGCAATATACTCAGCCTATGTTGTAGAATCAACCACCGTCTCTTGCTTGGAACTTTTCCAGCTCACCGCTGCTCCATTCAGGCAAAATACAAACTGCGACTGATGTCTGCTTGTCATACTCAACGCATATGACACATATGGTCTAGTACATAACATGGCGTACATAATGGATCCTATGGCCGAGGCATAGGGAACCCTACTCATGTGTTCCTTCTCAATCTCATTGGAAGGACAATTACTCTTTGAAAGAGTGACTCCATGCGAAATGGGCAAGAATCCCTTCTTGGAATCTTGCATGCTGAACCGCTTTAGCACCTTGTCTATATATGTACTTTGACTTAGGCCGAGCTGCCTTTTAGATATATCTCTATAGATCTTTATACCGAGTATATAGGCTCCTTCACCTAAGTATTTTATTGAGAAACACTTTCCTAGCCAATATTTAACAGATTGCAACATGGAAATGTCGTTTCCAATGAGTAGTATGTCATCCACATACAAGACCAGAAAAGAAATAGAGCTCCCACCAACCTTCTTGTAGACACAAGATTTATCTTCGTTTCTGATGAAGCCAAACTCTTTGACTACTTCATCAAAATGTCGCTTCCAACTCCTAGAAGCTTGATTCAATCCATAAATGGATCGTTACAGCTTACAAACTTTGTTGGCTTGCTTTGGATCCTCAAAACCCTCAGGTTGTGTCATGTACACATCCTCAAGGAGATTCCCATACAGGAATGCTGTTTTGACATCCATCTGCCAAATCTCATAGTTGTAATATGCTGCAATAGCAAGTAAGATTCGGATGGATTTGGTCATTGCAACTGGTGAAAAGATTTCATCATAGTCAATACCATGAATCTGTCTAAATCCTTTAGCTACCAATCGTCCCATGTAGGTAATCACATTACCAACCATGTAGATCTTCTTCTTGAAGACCTACTTGCATCCTATGGGTCGCGCCCCTACGGGTGGTTCCACCAAAGTCCATACTTTTTTGGTATACATGGATTCCATCTCGGATCTCATGCCCTCAAGCCACTTCATAGAGTCCGTCCCTTTCATGGCCTCTTCATTATAGTAGGCTCAGTATCTACGAGCATCATGTCACCAGATTCAGTCACGAGAAGTCCATACCTCTTTGGCTCCTGGCGCACTCTACTAGTTCTACGAAGCTCTTGTGTTACTTGAACAGGTTGCTCCACAACTTCTTGTGTTTCCTGTTCATGTTCCATAGTTGGATAAATTCTTTGTGGTTATTGAAGTTCTTCAAGTTCTACAGTCCTCCCACTTGCTTCTTTAGAGACAAACTCTCTTTCTAGAAAAACGCCGGTCCGAGCAACAAACACTTTGTTCTCGGTTGGATTATAGAAATAATATCCCTTAGTTTCCTTAGGGTATCCCACAAATTTGCATTTGTCCTACTTAGGCCCTAGCTTGTCTGATTGTAAATGTTTTACATAGACATCGCAACCCCAAATCTTCATGAACGACACTGTGGGACGCCTCCCACTCCACATCTCATGTGGTGTCTTCATGACTGACATAGATGGAACACGGTTAATGTTGAAAGCTGCACTCAATAGAGCAAAGCCCCAAAATGATAATGGAATATCAGTTTGACACATCATAGATCGAACCATATCTAATAGATTTAGATTCCTCCTCTCGGACACGCCATTAAATTGTGGCGTTCCGGGTGGAGTGAGTTGGGATATTATCCCACACTCTCTAAGATAGTCGTCAAACTCTTGGCTCAAGTATTCTCCTCCACAATCTGATCGTAGAGTCTTGATACTTTTGCCAAGCTGCTTCTCTACTTCATTCTTGAATTCTTTGAACATTTCAAAGGATTCAGATTTGGTCCTCTTAATACAAATCCATGTCTACTGAAATCATCAGTAAATGTTATGAAGTAGACATAACCACCCCTGGCAGGCGTGGGAAATGGCCCACATACATCAGTATGTACTAGCGCCAATTGCTCACTAGTCCTCTCTCCTTTCTTATTGAAAGGGGACTTTGTCATCTATCCTAATAAACAAGCCTCACATGTCTCATATGATTCAAAATCAAATGAGTCTAAAATCCATCCTTATGGAGTCTAGATACACGTTTCTCGTTTATGGCCTAAACGACAATGCCATAGATAAGCAGGATTTTAAATTATTCATTTTAATCCTCTTGATATTAATGTTATAGATAGGATTGCTTAGAGCAAAGATATATAATCCATTAAATAATTTCCCACTACAATATTGAATACTATCAAAATAAATGGAACAAAAAATTGTTCTTTATTGAAATAGTAAAACCATCCTTGTCCAAACAAGAAATAGAAATAATGTTTCTGCACATAGCAGGCACAAAAAAACAATTATTTAACTCTAAAACAAATCCAGAAGGTAGAGATAGCTCGTACATGCCTACGGATAATGTAGCAACTCTTGCTCCATTCCCAACGCGCAGGTCTTTCTCCCCTTTAGTCAAACTTCTACTTCTCTTTAGATCCCACACATTTCGACAAATGTGAGATCCACATCCACTATCCAATACCCATGATGAAGAGACACTTACGTTGACATCTATAACAAAAATACCTGGTGGTGGTGGAATCACTATTCCAAGCCTCTTGTCCTCCAGATATTTTGTGCAGTTCCTCCCCCACTGTCCAGGCTGACTGCAGTAGTGAAACTCACCATTAGTCACACCTTTGGCAATGCCACCAACAGGCTTAAGGGCAGGTTCCTTGGGTTTGGAAATTGACTTACCTTTTCCCTTGGAGGATGAGGCAAACCTTTTGCCCTTTCCTTACTGTACCATCATTATGAATTCGCCCTTACCCATGTTGATGCTTTGTTTAGCTGTCCTCAAAATGTTGAGTAAATCTGGCAGTGGTTTCACGATCTCATTAATTTTATAGTTCATGATGAACTGTCCATAACTTTCAGGCAACGATTGCAAGATGAGATCGGTGGCCAACTCTAGGCCTACCAGAAACCCTAGGCGCCCTAGGCTCTCAAGATAGCCTATCATGCATAGCACATGCGGCACTACGGGATTTCCTTCTGACAGATGACATTTGAACAATGCCTTGGAAACTTCATACCCTTCAACCCTTGCATGCTCTTGGAAGAGCTACTTAAAGTGTGCGATCATATCGACTGCATTCATGTTCTCATGTTGCTTTTGAAGCTCAGAGGTCATGGTGAAAATCATTAGGCAGGCGGCATCATTAGTGTCATCAACACGCTTCTGATATGCCTTTAGGGCTGCAGGAGTGTTGTTTCCGGAGCATCAGGAACTTTCTCCTCTAGAGCCTACAGTTCTTTTCTTGCTTGAGAACGATTCTCAAGTTTCTGTACCAGTCTAGAAAATTTGTCCCGGATACCTTGTCCTTCTCAAGGACAGAGCGTAGGGAGTGAGATGAGTTCGATGAGTTGTTTGCCATTGAAATTATACAAAAAGGAAAATACGCAAGTTTGAGTATTTTGTGAACAATTAACTATATTCAATAATGGCCAGATTATTAAACATAGCTCCCACTATTTTTCTACGGATTAATAACCCTCAATATATTATTGCGAAAAATATCATTATATTTTCTAGTGGGTGCCAAGATCCCTATTTCACTTCTTTTGAGCTTGCTTTGGAAACTCAACCAAAATTAGCTATTTAGGTAGGAACAGTTACAATTACATCAAATGCAACTCTTGGTTAAATTGGGCAAATAACTTCTTATTTATCTATCCCATATATAATCCCAATTGATTGCCTCTAGGTTTTTAATCTTTACTAAATAACCTAGTTACGTCCAACCTCTTACTCCAATAATTGCACACTATGTGTGCCATCGCACCACTTGATGATGAATCAAATCGCCCTGCTTTGGCACGCACGAATTCGATTAATCGATCTTGTGATGAGTGTTTAAGTAACGAGAAGGCAAAACGTAATATTTTGTTTTGAGGGATTTTACTTCCAATTTTGAATTGTTTTGTTGATCTTTATCAACTGATCTACTTATTTGAGTTTGGGCACAACTCCAAATAAAAGATCCGGGTTGTTCACTATCTTATTATCAAATTGCATGCATCATCCATACACCAACAACAATAATAAGACAATAAAATAAACATCCACAAAACATGAAATAACGTGATTTCATCTTGGCTATCATCTATTTTATACTCCATGTCGTGGCTCCTTTAATTCTTTGGGCTTATTTTTCTTCAATCTTGGCTATCATCTATTTTATCTAGCACTAGCTAACATCAATACTAAATAACATAATCTCACAATTTGAGAGAAAAATACCGGCTCGCAGGCCGTAAAACTTAATTAATTATTACATCAAATTGATTAGCTCGCAGTCCGTAAATAAACCACAAAAATTAAACATCTACAACAAACCACATCTAAGGCCATATCCAATCACCATACAATTGCACATAAACAGTTAAAACCAATTTTTAACGCGCTTAGTCAACTTAGGTATATTTTAGGATTAACTAGGGTCAAAAGGGTCCAAGGGGCCCATCCAAACACTTGGACGAACCCCTAAGGGACCGCCTAAGTCCTTGGGCCGGCCGGCCCGTAGCCCACACGGCTAGGCCGTGCGCTAGGTCTGCCCCACCCCTTGGCCGAACCTTGCTTAGGCGGCAAGGAAGGAGGGGCGGTCCCCTAGGGGGGAAACCTTCTAAGGAGTTGTTTCCAAAACAAATCCTTGCCTTTTTGCCCAAGTTACGTTGTTTCCTTATTTGAAAAAACTCCTTTTTCCAATAGGATGCCAATGAACCGTAGATCTAAGATCCTGGAATTTCTCAAACTCACTAATTCATACATCCAATGCAAGATATAGATCTTTTTTGGTTGAATCATATTCAACATGCATCTAATACGGTTAATTTGTTTTTTTAACGCAATAATCAACAATTAAAGGTGATAAACAACAAAAACGTAACACATAAACCACGTTATGCTCTACTTCCTTTGGCTCTGATACCACTGAAGGGTTTTGATCATGGATACGCAGCCGGAGAACAATATAATTATCCGATCAAGACCCTCCAAGGATCACAGGAAGAGAATTCATGACGATGGTAAGAGAATAGTGTTATGTACCTTTGAGGTCTCCTTGATGACTTCTAACGAGAAAATTATCACGTCACTACGATTGATCCACATATAGAGGTGAGATATAGATCTTCCAAACGCCTTGTGCTAGCTAGGAGGAGTGGAAGAGGATGAAGAAATCACGTAACGGAGCACAAAAAGAGAGGGGCGGCCTCTCCTGTGGCCGACGGGGTGGACGGACGGCAAAGGGGGCTTCGGCCTCCTTATTGTCTAGCTCTCTCCTCCCTCTCTCCTACTCAAAGTGTATTATGAGCATAAGTTGTAGGGAAGGAAGCTAGGAGAATCCTTTATATAGTCCAACAACTCCTTGTTAACTACATAAAGGCCCATCCTTATCCTACTCAAGTTCGGATTAGTCCAACTTGCATATTAATCCTACTAAGTTAGCAAGTTGTTGCGATTTGATCCTTACAATTAATTAATCATATTAATTAATTATATACCAAGTATAGTTCACCTCTATATGACGTGTGACCTCATAGGTTCTATTTAGTTGGTAGTAACTATTTACTAATATGGAGCGACATCCAGCAAGACATCCATTCTAGCCAACAAATAGAATAGTCATCATGACAAACCTTTGTGCAAGTATTGTCTTATCCCTTTGACTCAATACCCGGATTGGACACGAGACATACAAGTCATGCTCGTATATCCAATCCATAGTTCCTCGATCTTGGGAGTTGCCTTATTCGTGCAAATAACATCAATATCCTATATTGATTTATTTGAGTCTGGCCAGACATTCTATAAGCACTATCCCTCGAGTGGCCTAGGATATTTGCTCCTGTTATGTGGGAGGGAAAATTTCTATCTACGTCTACTACGATCTCTAAGCTTGCTTCTTATTGTATCCGGTACACGCCTTTATGGCTACCCAGTCACGGTGTAGCGTTTGACGCTACCAAAATCACAATAACCCACAACTAGATAATCTAGTGACTTCAAGTCTAAGGATGACAATACCATTGTCACCGCGAGAAGCACTTGTGACTTCACATAACATGTATGTAACCTTCTCGGAGTTGGGTCAATCCAGTATGCCATTACCCCTAATGCACACCCATGTGTTGGATCATGATATCTCCATATCAATCCAACCCCATACTAGTCTATAGATGATTGTCCCATTCATCATTATAATGGACTAGGGATATTTAAGATAAACAACACAATTGTAAATCTAAGGACTTCATTATATTAAATATTCAATAAATAATATAATGAATATTCTAGCCAATTTATTGTTCATACTAAACTAGATTGCCTCTAGGACACATATTCTAACATATATATGTAGATGCTAGGGTCATGACTTGGAGTGTGTTTGTAATTTGTTTCGGCTTCTCATAAATAAATTGGTTTGGTTTGATCGTGGATTAGCTAGTCTCAAAACTAGTGAACCACGTAATTCTTGTGTTCTCGATATTTTAATTATTTTTTGCTTTTTCTTGCTTTCTCGCGTATTGGAATCTTAACACCTATCATATCTCAAGCTCCGTTCCTTTGAATCAAAACAACAACAAACTGCGTGATCACATTTTACAAAATTTATCAATTAAAGAACAAAAAGTCGATAAACTCTCAATTTTGCGGCTACGACATGAATTGGGCAAAACAAAAAATCTCAATTCATGGGAAAACATCCTCAAGTAAGCCCGAAATTACTCAAAGTATTAATGTAACTCTAGTTTTATCGATTAGTTGCCAACACACTTATTATGGTAAATGTCACTGACCCGGTCAAACCTGCCCAAACCCGATCACACCCGGCAGGTTTGTGATCAACCCGGTGACCCGTTCCGAGTTAATTGGGCTGAGCTGGTCCGGGGTTTACATGTTTTGAGCATCAAAAAACAAATCGAAATGCCCATTTAAACATTTTTATTGAACGTTTGTGTGATTTCATTCATAATAAATGTAAAAAAGTGTTGAACAACACAAAAATTAATAACTTGCACTGTTATATGTCAATTTTTAATATATTTCAATATAAATATGTATTATAATATATTATTAATAATTTTGTATTGACCCACCTGTCCGACCAGTGACCCGCCGGTTGGACCAGTGACCCGACATCTTTGTCGGGTCAACCACCGGTCCAGATTTCATAACTATGGTTGTCAAGAGGTTATGAGGCCATGAAACCTTCTACGATGAGGTGTGAAGTGCACGAACATGAATGTGAAACATGGGGGTTCCAAGTGTCATAAACTAAACTTGTGGGTAGATTTTGATTTTCCTATTTCCATAAATTATATTTTTACCTCCAACACTCCTACTAACTATAATCCAACCTCTCAACAACCTGTAATTGCCACACTGTCCCCAATACTTCTGTTTCTGGATTTTATAATTACTGAATTGTCCAAAACAAATTGATCGTGCATTAGGTCATGTAAAAATCTAGAGTGTTGCACAAATCACAAACAATAATAACGAGCTTTTAGATCATAGATTTCTTCTGTTGCAAATAGAAATGCACTGAAAAATGTGATATTACTTTATACACCAAGAGAAAAAGATTAAATGATTAGTTAAAATATTTTCTATTCAACTAATTTAGATAAATACAACTATAAAATTCCCTAAGAAGAAAAATCATAGAGAGAACAACATAGAACACAGTTTAATATTTATGACTACAAAGTAAAAATAGGATATCTAATGGAGTTGTTCCATGCAATAATTGGTGCGAAGTTAGTCTAGTGGAAAATAATAAACAAGAATCAAGAACATTGAAGTAATCTGGTAAATCTTTGATAATAGAAAGTCAAGATAGTGTCGTCCTTTCACTGGCAATTCATGACAAAACATCACATATGAAACTTCTGAAACTTCTCTCAGATGAGGTTGGTTGATACCAAGTTCTGCTGCGAGGATTTGAATTATTTAGCGCCAAGCAAATACATTCTGAAATTCCAACTCAGGGAGGAATTTCATTAGGATGTCAGAGTTGACATCCTTTGAGACTAGTGATTAAGAACAGTGAGTAATTACTTAAAAAAAAAGACGTAATAGTTGAGGCTTGGAAATTATGGCTCCTAATTCGCAAAGTAGATGAAGCAGCGATGATGAGGCGCAAAAGAGATATTAAACCATATTGAAAGAGTAACTTACTACATATGATTATATCATAGACCCTGGCTAGCAACCCTTGGATTTTTTTATTTTTTATTTTTGAAATAAGCAACCCTTGGATTTTAAGTTTAAATGGCAATACTAGATAGTTTTCTATAAGATTGACTTTTATGACTTGCAAATTTCTTTTGCAACAATTTAAGAATTAAGTGAATGGTGTCATATAAGAATGGACATTCAGAAGAAGAATTATTTATTTTATTTTTTATTTTTTTGAGAATCAGAAAAATTATTTATGCCCCTGCATGTTGTACCCATTTTCTTAAATGTTTCTAAGTGTCGTTTAAATAATCTCATGAATGGGTTTGGCCGGACAAAAATCCCATTCAAACGTGAACCTACAATTTTAGTTAAAAGGGGATCACTATTCTGCTAGATCACTCAGTGTGCACTTTTGTTTTGGATGATAACTAAGTGGGTTTGGTAAACTCATGATGAATGTGGTTGGACGATTATCATCATTCTTGTTCTAATGTGGAAGCATCAAACTTTGTACAATATTGTTAGCACAATTACTTTCGCTCGGGCACGCACATGTAACACATAGACAAAAATAAAACACTGACACATTAATTTTCTTCTTTTGTTTTTTGAGGAAAGCAGAAATATTATTAACTGCAATTTGGGTGGCTATTAATAAAGCCCATTACATCACTTTGTAATAAAAGGTCAATCCAGCTAGGTGGTGGTCCAACCCACATCTTATCAATCTGGTCATCTAAGGCTTGTCTAGCCAAATGATGTGCACAGCTGTTGAATGCACGTGGCACATGTGCAAAGTAGATATCGTGTCCAAGAGGGATGAATTCTCTCACATCTTCCAGAACCTTTCCTGCTTCCGAGGTCAAACTTGGCTCTTCGGAGTTGTGAAGGAGCCTCTTCATCTCTTTGACTAGAACCGAAGAGTCGGATTCGACCCACAATTTGGAAGCCTTTCTCTGTAGGGCAAATTGGATCCCCATCTTCATAGCTTCCGCCTCCGCTTCCATTGCCGTCGATCTGAAGGGTATCGGCGCCGCCTTCGCGGCGATAAAAGTCCCACTAGCGTCAGTAAGCACCATGCCTACACTCGCCTTTCTCTTCTGGCGGTTCCAAGCCGCGTCGGAGGAGATGATTAACCACCCCGGCGGTGGTGGTTGGCGTTGGTTTCTTTGCTCTTTCACCGGTGGGTCAGGCGTCGGGGTTTCACTCCTCTGGTTCACCGTTTTGAAAAGAGCTAAGTACCTCAGCCAATTTTCCACTTCTTGTTCTGGATCTGAAAGCTTTCCTTCGAAAACCCACTGATTTCTATGTCTCCAAACGATGCAGGTACCCAGAATCAAATTCTCTCTCTCCTCATGGCTACCACTGGTAAGCAGATCTGAGCTCCACACCGAGAAATCACCTTTTATCAAATCCATTCGAGAAGGCCCGAGAAGTTTCTGCCAAACTTTTTTGGCAAACTTGCATTCTGAAAACAGGTGAGATTCGGATTCCATGTGAAAATTGCATAAGCTGCATTTTGTATCAATAATCATCCCCCTTTTCTTTAGGTTGCATCTTAGGGGGAGCAGATTCTGGATTCCCCTCCAGAAAGTAAAAATGAATTTTTTTGGCATTTTTAGTTTCCAAAGTAGATCCCAGATATTGCTCTTCTGAGTTGAGGATTCTCCTTGTTGCCTGACCTCTTTTCTTTTCTCAATTTCAAAGAATAGATCGTAACCACTTTTCACCGAGTAGTGGCCGTTTTCCGTGAAGTGCCATATGAGCCTGTCCGGCAGATCTGTGCTGGGGATTTGAATTCGTATGATCTCCTCTATATCTTCTTCGCAAAATAAACTGTGAAGTTTGGTCATATCCCATTGTCTGTCCTCTCTAATCAGGTCCGCAATTTTAACTTCGAAATTTTCCTTTGCAGGAGAGAAAGGCCGGAAGTTGTGCGGTCGGAGAAGCCAGGGATCCGAGAAATCTCTCAGATATTGCCCATTCCCAATTCTCCAGCGGCAACCTTGTTTTACTAGATCTTTGGTGGCTGCAATGCTCTTCCACAAGTAGGAGCACCCTTTATTAGCCTCTGCATTTAGCAATCCTGTTGTCGCATAATACTTCTCCCTCAGCACCCTAGCGTGAAGGGCGTGTGGGTTCATGAGGAGACGCCAGAACTGTTTGGCAAGCATCGCTTTATTGAAGGTAAGCAATTTTCTGAAACCTACCCCTCCTCTGTTTTTGGCTCTTGTCAATCTGTCCCAGGACATCCAGTGTAGTTTTCTTGTTTCTTCATCACCTCCCCACCAAAACCTTGTAATTAATCCTTCAATCTTTGTTAATAAACCATCAGGTAAAAGGAAGCAGCTCATGGTGTAGGTGGGTATGGCTTGTATGATGGCTTTGATTAAGATTTCCTTTCCTGCAAAGGTAAGGTGTTTCCCCGTCAAACTTTTTAGCTTACTTTGAACTCTCTCCGCCAAATGCTGAAACTTCGCCATTTTTTTCCGTCCAATGTCCGTCGGAAGACCCAGGTATTTGTCGTGGAGTATCTCCGTTTTTACATTGAGGATGGCACTCAAGGCTGCGCATTTCTCCGTCGGCACATTACTGGAGTAGACCGCCGCTGATTTCTCCTGATTGATTCTCTGCCCTGTTGTCACCTCATACTTCTGTAAAATTGTAGCTAGGTGAGAGATTTCAGTTTCCGTAGCTTTTAGGAAAAGCAAGCTATCATCTGCAAAAAAGAGGTGGGAGATCTTTGGACCCCCTCTAGATGCAGACAATCCTGTAATAGATCCATTAGTTGTTGCTTTCGTCAGTGAACGTGAGAGAAATTCACCGCATAAAAGGAACAAATAAGGAGAGATTGGGCAGCCTTGTCTAAGCCCGCGTTCAGGCATAAAATGTCCAACTACGTGCCCTTTAAAATTGAACGAAAAGGAAGTAGTGGATATGCAGTCTCTCACCAAGTTTATCCATTTAGGACCAAATCCTAACTTTTCCAACATTTTGTAGATGAACATCCACTCGACCCGATCGTAGGCCTTGCTAATATCCATCTTTAGCGCTAGGAACCCTTCTTTCCCCCGCTTTCGGTGCTTCATCGTATGGAGGAGCTCGAAAGCGACCATGATATTGTCCGTTATGAGTCTTCCCGGGACAAAGGCGCTTTGGGCCTCCGAGATGATTGTAGGAAGAATATGTTTGAGCCTATTTGCCATAGTTTTTGAAACCAATTTGTAAATCACCGTGCACAAGCTTTATGGGACGTAGATCGGTAGGCTTTCGCACTTGCTTCACTTTTGGAATCAATGTAAGCAGTGTATGATTAAACTCTTTGACACTTCTAACACCATTAAGGATTTGTAGCACACACTGCCCCACTTCGGCACCAATCTTGTGCCAAAATTTCTGGAAAAAAATCGCCGGAAATCCATCAACGCCCGTGGCTTTTAGGGGCCCCATTTGCTTCAGACTTTCCGTGACCTCCTTCATAGTGTAGGGGGCTTCCAAGAAAGCTTTATGTTCCTGTGAAATTCCAGAACCAATCTCACCGAGCGAGTTATCAATCATGTCCTCACTCGGGTTAGTGGTTTTAAAAATTTCGGTAAAATGTTCTGTAAGAATTCTGAGTACCTCCGTATCTTCCTGATGCCAGTTGCCGGCTGGGTCTTCAAGCCCCCGAATGGTATTCCTGGCCTTTCTGGCGCTGGCCTTCCTGTGGAAATAGCTCGTGTTTTGGTCCCCGTGTTTGAGCCAGAGAGCTCTAGATCTCTGCTTCCAATATTCTTCCTCTTGGAGAAGTAGGGAGTTCACTTTGTCTTTCATCTCTTTGAGTTTTCTCACTGTCTCCCTGCTCTGAGCTCGGCGTTCAAGTTTTTGTATTTCCTTTTTGCCTTTTCGGATTTGGGTTTTTATGTTCCCAAACGTCCTGCGACCCCAAGAGTTCAGCATCTCTGCGTTCCTTTGGAGTTTGTCCTTTACCGAGAGTAGAGAACTCGTAGCCTCCCAGTTGTTGACTACCGCTTTTTCACACTCCGCGTGTTGTAACCACGCTGATTCGAAGTAGAATCTTCTCGGTGCTTGAATTCCAGTATCCCAATCTCCCTCACTGAGTGTGAGTTCAATTGGGGAGTGGTCTGAGATTGAGGCCAAGAGATGGTTTACTCGGGCGTTCCCAAACAAGGCCCTCCAGCGCAGATTTGCTACTACCCTGTCAAGGCGTTCTCTTATGTTGTCCTCGTCTTCTTGGTTGTTCGTCCAAGTAAAGGGGTTACCCGCGAATCCTAGATCCGTGAGACCACAATCATGGAGAGTGTTCATAAAAGGTAGAGTGTGATTGAGAGACACCCATCTACCTCCTTCTTTCTCCTTTTGTTCCGTGACTTGGTTGAAATCTCCCAACACACACCATGGGGCATCCCCATTTGGTTTGAGTCTGTTCAGGAGCTTCCATGAGTTGTATCTTTCTTCCCTAACCGGATCTCCGTAAAATCCCGTTAGACACCAACTCACCTTCTCCCCATTTATTATAATCCAGCCGTGGATATAATACTTTGAGGAAGAGGTAACATTTAGGGAGCAATTATCATCCCACAGAAAGGCGAGTCCACCCTTCCTGTTATCACAATCGACAAAGAAACCGGAATCAAAGCCCATCTTCTTCGCCACTTGTTTCATCTCATGTTCATACAACTTGGTTTCCATGAGAAAAACCAAATTGGGACGTTGGTCCTTCACAAGATCATGAAGGACCACCACGTTGCGAGGGTTGCCAAGCCCTCGCACGTTCCAACTTATGATCTTCATTGCTCTAGGCGGGGCTGATCACCAGCCTCCACCTCTATAGCTAGGTTTGTGATGTCCCCCAATGCGTCCCTAGACTTCGCATTGGTTTGGCTCTCCATCTCCAGATCGTGTATTTCCGTGACATTGGCTTCAGCAGTTGCTGTCTTGCAATTTCTTTTTCCACCCCCGATGATGAGTCCCGTCTCTGAGGGTGTAATAATTGGTAAGCCGTTTGATTTCCTTTTGCCCTGAGTGCTCGCATTCTCCTTATTCTCCCCATCTTTCGCCTTATTTCTAGCCCGTGTCTTGATGTTGGCTCGCCTCTTTGAAGATTTGAGCGCTCCGAAATTTACTGCGCCTGGGATGTTTGACTTTGTAGAGGATCCTTGTTGATAGACGTAATCCTTGGCTGAAGGGGATTGCGTCTTATCAATATCAGGGGTATTGATTTCCCCTAATCTTGGGAGATCTTCAAGGATGCCTTTTCCTTTTGAATTTTGGTCAAACTCCTTTGCTGGTTGTGGGAATTTGCGGGGCTCGTCCCTAGGCTTTTGAGAATTGTTATTTTGCCCCTTCCCTGAGTTGAGTTCGTCGGAGTTCCTCCCATTAACCCCTTTCTGTCGGTTTCCCCAGCTCCGGTCTTTGTTAGAGCTTTTCCGATTGTAACCCGGTTTTTTCAACATCCAGTCGCCATACCCCGGGAAAAGGTTCTGGTCAATGGCCTTGGATCTATCTGGGCATTCCCCCGTGGGGTGATCAAGGCAACCACACCATGAACATATAGAAGGGATACGTTCGCAGTAAAGATCTACCCAGATCTCTTCGCCCTCCTCCGTAACAATCCTTGCTCGCCTTCTTAATGGTTCGTAAGTCTTGACACGCACTCGGATTCGAATGCAACGATCTTTATCCTCACCATCAAGATGCACCATTGTTCTTTGCAGATCACCGATGGAGGCACCAATCAATTGGCCAACCTCTTCATGAAGTAGGTGAAGAGGCAGCCCTTTGATTTGGATCCACACGTGGATGTCCGTGAACTTGACTTCTTCCATTTTCCCTCGCAGATCCCAATGTTGAAGCATCAACAACTGGTTGTCATAGCTCCACGGCCCCCCTTAAGAATATTGTCTCGGATAGATTCATTATCAAACTTGAAAATGAACCTGTTGTCCCCAAGCGTCATGACCTTTAGATCATTGTTTGGGCACCACACACGTTGGAATAATTCCTTCATCTGCCAGACGTCGATCTGTTTTGCCCCCACAAGTTTACCAGCCAGACTAAATTTCCATCCTTCCCTAGCCTTCCTGAGCACATCTGAGTTGATAAGGATTGGCACCGATTCATTATTCGTCGGATGAGATGGATCCCGCCCAACACCATTTGAATCCATTATCGCCGATCAAGAAAACCAGTACCAGCTCTCTAGAGAGAGAGAAGCTCTAGAGAGAGAAGCTTGGTTGTCCTCTTAATACATTAATTTTCTTCTTGATTTATAAAGCTGGACAATTACACTATTTAAATCGAAAAATATGCATTCCTTAGCTTAAACCGTTCGACCTAACAGGCCCGGGAAAGAACCGACAAAAATACTTGGTTTGACTATAAATAACTTAATAAAAAAATTAAATAAATAAACTAACTATCAAACAATACTAATTAAAAAATACGATTGATGAAGATACGGTTGACTCGTATCAACTCCCCGCTGTTGAAAAGCGCCTTGTCTTCAAGGTGAATAGGGATATTTTTTTAAACACGTTCATAAATATGTGTTCCCGGATCAGAGTGACGGAGAACGACCTAGAAAAGGCCGCGTAGTCCAATATCAGTAATAAGGCCAAATATCTTCTGCCCGAGAGAATGAGACCCAAAAGGAAAATTGGGCCAAAGTAAATCATTGGGCCCAATTGTAACTTTTAGCCCAAATGTAATATCAAACCTAGTTGTCTGCTGAACAAAAAAAACAAAGGATGTACCCGTCCGTTGCGGGGTTGGCGCCCGAGGATCTTGGAACGCTGTCTATGCAGTTTCCTTCGCCACGATATGCGGCGTGGGAAGGATGGGTTTGTACTTGGTCCAGCTGGGTTTTGTGTTGTGGTAAAGAAAGTGGAAGTGATGGTGGCGATTGCTGCTGCTGCAGTGGGTAAACTGGCCGCTGTTCTTGCTTGGATGTTCCTGGATTTGTGGCGACGTTTGTGGCTTCTTTATTCGGTAATGGGTAGGAACCTTATATTCGGTCGAAGATGGTATTTATTTTTCGAATCGAGATTCCATTTGAATCTGTAGTTGTTCGATTTCAACGAGCAATCGTTTGGCAAGAGTCGAGGAAACAGTATCTTCTGTCGTCAACATTCACCAGCTGAGTAGCGGAAAGACAATAAAAGCAGCAATTGATAACATAATTAATATTGCTCGGGCACACACACGAAACACACACACGAAAATAAAAGACTAAAACTTTCATTTTCTTCTTGATTTATAAAACTTAATAATTACACTGTTTACATGCAAAAGTGCGCAACCCTAATGTAAACGGTTCGACATAACGGGCCCTGCACAGAACCGAAAGAGAAAACCCGGTTCAAGTAATTCAGTAAATAAACTAAATAAATAAAATAAATAAATAAGCTAACTATAAAATAATACTAATTAAGTAAATAATTTAATACGATTTATGAAAATACGGTTGACCCGTATCACATATACATTACCAAAGAGTGGTCATTATGTTTATATTTTCTCTATTTGGGGACATTTTGTGTGGCTATAGGAATGTTACTTGCAATTTTTTTTTTATAGTTTTGAAACTAATCATCTAGATAGACTTGGATATTGTTCTAAAATTTCTCCCTATGATGTCATGTGATCCGTATCGCTTACTTAATATTTTACACCTACGATTCTCACAGTAGCTATATATCTTATCATCACGAGCAAGGACATAATGATCATTCATGAACTTGAAAGAAGGTTGCACATGATACTGGCTATGCAACTTCGCTTTAAACCTTGAGAGGCTCGAGGATCATGTCCTTTTCGATATATTTAGAGATTCTGTTTTTCAGAAACCCTGTGAAAGGAATGTATAATCGCTCGATAACTCTGTGATCATACACACGATGTATGTCATATGGCCGTCATGGATGTAGTGACGGATAAAAATAAGTAGCGTTAGACAAGGATCAAGTAACCTTATCATTCTCCGTTGAGTACCTTGCATCATTTATTTTTTCAGCTTCCTGCACTACCTTCTTTAGTCCAAATGACATAGTTTGTGGGGGACCACAACGATGCCCATGATAAAATTGGTGCGGTTTCCACCAAGGAACTGGGGGTCCTTATAAAAATAAAGTCTTCTGTGATTTAGAGAACACTCGAGGTTTGTTACTAGGGAAAACGATGAGTGCTAAAGGCATCTTACTAATTCCTTAGTGATCAAGAAAGCTTATCTGACATTATCGAGCGACATAATTGTCTTAACAGGGTTTCTGAAGCCAAGAGACTCCCGATATATCCCAAAGGTAATGATCATAAAGGCCTCTCAAGAATTAAAGAAACTTGTATAGCCAGGATCATGTGCATCCTTCTTTCAATTACGTGACTAAAAATGATGTCCTTGCGGGTGATGAAAAGGGATATATGAACGATGAGATATTTATCTGTATAAATTTAAATCAGCAACAAAGATCAGTGAACACCATGGAGAAATGAAAATTCAAACAATTTCCATGTAGATCAAGATGATCAGATTTGCATTTATAAAAAAGACAATTCAATGAAAATCCCGTGCAGTTACCCAAAAATATCCCTAAGGAAGGAGTCGAGAAACAGAACGATCTCTCTTATGAAAGCTATGTCATACAAGGTTTGATGCTTCTGCATCATTTTTACCTTATTTATAATGCAGCAAGGGCTATCGTGCAACTAACCCAGTAAATGTTCATTAAAAATATAACTGGACTTTGGTGGAACAACAGTTATATTTGAACGAAAAAACAAAATAGTAGGTTCGTGTTTGAATTGGATTATCGCCCAACCAAACCCATTCATGAGACTGTTAAAAAAGCATTAAGATACCCTTTTAACAAACGCGTAAGACACACAGTGGAAGAAATAATTGGTCTAGTCAAAGTTCATTGACATTGATTACTCGGTTCTGATATACGGTTGCAAAAGTAATTTGGTTAGTCATCAAAATTAAGTTAATGATAAGTTTATAGTAATTTCAATTACACTTAACCATTAGAATTAGGATTTCTATACATAGTATAAGTTATAATAATTTAGATATAAAGTTTTCATATGAAACAAAATGCACTCTCAACTTGTGTTGACATCTCATATTTATCTCATCGTTGGCGATTTATTCCTCTTTTACTAAGTAGGAGACACGATTTGCAAGCGTCAACCCTCGAATGATTGATTACTAAAGTAATCGCACATTATTCTTGACCCATCATCTCAAATCATGGAAACTCATACATGGTATTAAATTTTTTCCCTATGTTAAGCATTTATAAACTAAATTTACGTGGCATTAAATTTTTTAAATACTCGCAAAAGAACTCTGTATCAACCAACTTTTTATAATATAATTTTCATAAATTTCATAAGTAAATGACTCTTTATCATGAATTGCTAGCGAAAGGTCAAGCTGCATTGACTTTCTGTGATGAAAGATTCACCAAATTATTTCAATTTTATGGAGCCTCGCTATTTTTTTCACAAGACGTAGCCGTACACTAATTTGTGCGAGGCACATCTTCATTAGACTTGTTGTTTTTCCTTTGAGTCTTCAATATAATATCGTGTTCTTGAATGTCATTTTTTGGATTTTACTTTGACCAGTTGGAGAATGTTATTGTTCTATTAATCTTGATTTAAAGATTTATAATAATTCTTTAATCTATTTCTAGGTGTACAAATGTCAAATCTTTTTTAAAAACGTTTATCTCTTATAAAAGGACTTGACGAGGTTTTCTGTTGGACTTTATACTATTACCTTCTAACGTTCAATTAAAAATATCGCAATATCATAAAAAAAATTATGAAAAAAAAATATATGGTGAACATGTAATTGTCAAGTTCATAAAAAGATTAAATATCCATAAATAATGAATTGCTCCCAATTTATCTCAATGAAAAAAGACCAAGCACTACCATATTGTTTGAGTCCGTATCTTTTTTTTTATAATAATAGTTGTTCAATTCACGCCCAGAACAAAGCCGAGTCATAGTGTTCAAGCATAAATCTCAATATGTTGTCAACAATAGGAACATGTTATCATTTCTGTAAATAAAAAACACGCTTTTCTTTGCAATATGATCACATTTAATTAAAAATTAATTAAAATGGAAAATATGAATATATAGTAACCTTTGCAAACTACATTTTAAGTGAGCCATACATGTATGGTGATACGGGTCAACCATATTGTACAGGTTAACCGTATAACTACTATTATCGTTAATTAGATTAGTTAGCATTACTTATTTTTACTTAATTACATTAGTTAAGTAATTTTAATTAGTCGAGCCGAGTTTTCTATTCTGTTCTTTCTCGACCCCCTTAGATTGAACCGTCTAGGCTAGGGTTGCAGATGTTTTCTATTCAAACAACTTTAATTATTTCTTTTATTCATCAATCAAGAAGAATATTAAGTGTTTAGTTCTTTGTTTACGTTTTCATGTGTGTTTAGTGGTAGTTTGGAGATTGTAGCTTCTTGAATCGGTGAGTGTTTAGTGTTTTCTTTTTTGTTTTCATGTGTGTTTAGTGTTAGTCTGGAGATTGTAGCATCTTGAGTCGGTAGGTCGTTAGGTTATTCTTAAAATATTGGTTCTTTCATTGCGATCATCATTGAACTTTTCTACTTACGTTAACTGAGAAATGTTGTGCCATTATTCAAAGAGAAATCTTTAATTTGGGAGACTCAGAAAGTGTTATTGATTCTTTTCAAGTTGGGGGTGCATTTAGTACTAAAGATTTATGTGATTTCGAAGCTAGTGTAAGCCTTATGCCTTTATCTTTTCTCAAGCGGCTAGGGATTGGAGATCCAAGCCCATCTAGTGTGTGCTTACGACTTACAGATTAGTCCAAAGTGCGTGAAACCGAAATGATTGATAATCCTACTTGTGAAGGAGGGATATTTGGGTTTCCAGCTAATTTTTATCATAGTTGACGTAGAAGTGGATAAAGAAGGGCCTCTTTATCTTTAGGAGGCCATTATTAGAGACAATGCTAGTTAGTGTTGACTTGAAAATCGGGGAACTCATTATGAAAGCATTGGATGAGTCCATGACACTTAAAAGCATTTGATGGCTCAATTAAACAAGATAAGTTGGCAATGATCAGGTTTCGGGAACCTAAGGTTTTTATAAGATTAAACAAGGAAGATTCAAAAACGGAACATGAGAGATTATTAAAATTCGAGACTAGGCTGAAGGAACCTATAGTGCACAAGAAAGTTGAAGTGCACGAGGTGGTGAACAAACTCAAAGAAAAGAAACTCAAGGAGATGGTTAGCCAAGCTAGGCCATACTAGCTTCACCATGAGGTAACCAAGGCGGGTCATCGATTCTAATTTAAAAACACTCATCGGGAGGCTACCCAACTGTTTATTATTTATTTTATATTTTTGAGTTAGTTTATTGAGTTTTACTTTAATTAATTTAAGTTTCTCAATTTCAGGTATCTAATTTAAGTCTTGTTTTTCTTAGCTTAAATTTATTCTATTAACGAGACTAAGAAAGGATGTGTTTAATGTTTTGATTTTAGGGAATGAAGTTAGAGTTTAAAGATGTACCCCAGTGCGCGACAAAGCACTCGAGCGAAAGGGAGTAAATTCTATGGAACTTGGGGATTTTTTGATGAAGGCGACATTCAAAAGATGTGTGGTGTGATCTTCCCCCAATGCATTACGATGAATTTGACCCTAATGGGTAACTCATTCCATGGGTTTGCGGATCACCCGACACTTTTGAAGGGAAATAATTGAAGAAACGAGAAGTGGAAGCAAGGACGAACAAAGGCAAAACAAGGTTGGCAAGGAAAAATGACGAAATGTGAGCTCCGAGAGAAAAGAGTGAATTTGCCACCGCGGTGAGAAAATGTAACCTATGCCGCTAGCGATTAACCCATCTACCACCACGTCGAGACTAAAATAAACGTATGGCTGAATTTTCTCACTGTGGCAAGGCACTGTCCCACCTCGATGAGACAAAATAGAAACATTTCCACCGCGACGAGAAATAAAAATACAGTAATAGAAAAGGAACCCTTATCCCACTGCACCGAGAGTGTAAGATGTGACCTATAAAGATAGGGACAATATTATTCTTTCACTTTCTCACTAAACCCACATTCGCCACTGTTGAGAGCTTCACCCACCGAATCCTCCATGCGCTCACTATTCCACCAAGTCTAACAATCCACTACTCCAAACACCACACTCGGTGCGAGCATCTCACTCCCGCTACCGATTTCATCTAAAACCGAGCGCGTAGTAATAAAGAGAAGTTTTATCAAGAGACAAGTTAAGATTAAACAATATTAGACACATTTCTGGAAGAAACATGAAGAAGAAAAGAGGACGGAAATCTCTCCACTACGAGACCACACAATTGGATTGAGAACTGGTGAAGTTTGGCCTCGGAGAGTTTTTGGTAATCATTTGTAAGAATACTTCGAGTGTGAGGTACAAACTTTACTTCATCTTGTTCACTTTAAGTTAATTATTTTCAAATCCACAATTTTACTTTCATTTGTGATTCGTTAGTTTCATTCAGGGGCATGAGCTAGTTGATTTTTGATTTGTTGAATATTTTTTAGGTTTTCTGAGTGTAACTGTGGCATCGAGAAAGAGATCCAAGTGCCCCGCATCCTCTTCCTCCGTAGGGACAGTAAATAGTATTAGTATTACTTAAGAGTATTTACTGTTATCATTATTTATTGTTTAGTCCTCAGGTTAGTCTATATAAGTATAGACCTGGCTATCAGTTTAATACAACGCAATCTTCTTATTTTTCTATCATGGTATCGCAGCAGAAGATCTATGTCACATCTCCACCCCATACCCCTGATCATAACGTCCATGTCGAACGATGACATCGTCACATTGTCGAGACCGGCTTAGCCCTCCATCATGCGTGTATGCCCACTTATATCTCATTATTAGACTTCCTACTCGCACTTTGAACATGGTTTCTCCCTTTGACGTGTTTTTTTGACAGACTCCTAACTATCTCAAGCTTCGCATCATTGGTTTGTTGGTGTTATCCCAGAATGCGTCCCTGCACCTCCCATACGATTGAGGATAGATATGTACCCTGTCTCTTTGTTGGGTATTCTCTTAGGCGAAGGGTGTATCTGTTTCTAGATTCCTCTAACCACCGCGTGTATGTCTCCAGACATGTTCAGTTTGATGAATCTCAGTTTCCTCTATCCGCATCACTTCGTCCTGTCTAGTTCCTATCCCCTGTAGTGGCAGCCCCAGTAATCCCCCTAATAATTATGAAAACATTCTTAAACATTATAAATCAAATATCCAATAAAAAAATTAAAAAAGGGAAATCATATTAATATTAAGATAAGGCAAAATTTATAACGAAAACCTTATAATAATGGCCAAAGTTTCTTAGAAAAAATACTATTACCACATTGTTTCAATTTATATTGAAACACTTTCGATTAACTTTAAATAGAAAACTGATTATGTTCATTAAAGAGTTTTATTAGGAAAATGCATCTTATTGTGGTCATCATCACTAAATATATTATTTTAATAAAAGATATATTTTATTCCTAATTAGACTCTCTTTACTTGGAAGACAATGAATAAATCATAAAGAATCTCTAAGAAGAATAAATTATGCACCGAAACTGTCAAAGGAGCAAAACAAAAAGTCAAAGAGCCTGCAAAAACCAACCCTGCCCGTCGTTAGGTTGTGCACGGCCACCTAGGGATCCGTGCAAACCTGAGGGCGCGCCAGAGAGGGTCTATACTGCTCTTTGACCCTTTTCGCTTTTGCAGTGTTGATTGAAATACATGGATTGATGCTCCAGACCTAAGAATGACTCAGAAATTTCTATGAATATATTTGAAACTCAAGGATCAATAAGTGATTACTTCATGCAGAAATAGATACAAGTAGTCTGAAATGCCTGCAAGAATATGTGTTAGCTTCACAGAGTATCTAAATAGACTCATATCATTTATAATATTCTTATACAATGCACTACATAATATGAGTTATTTTGTTCCCGGATTCATAAACATTTATAAAGAGTGCGGGATCCAAAACTGAACACATTGTCACTCATCCTGTTTTAATATCCCCATTTCTTAATTTGCTGACAAAATCGTCTTTTAAATTTCTACTGAAAAGCACAATATACTAGTCTTCGTCTTTCTGCATCGTCTTGCTCCATCATGAATGCTCCAATCTTTTTGAATCAAAAGAAAATAAACTTCGTTTTCAAAGCTTATTACATCCATCATTGTTGTTTCAAATTATGCATATCAAGTACTCCGTACAAATGATCAAGTGTAATATGCTCTGTAACATAAAATCATAAAAACAATGGCAAATAGATACCAATTTATATGTCTATGAAAGAAAATGTACTTGTTTGTTTCTCATATTCATAAATTCAAATGTTGAAGATATGAACTGGAAATTTTTTAGATTTCTTATCCAATAAAAAATCATGGTTGGAGTAGCGTAGAGCATATATAATAAATCAACACACATCAATTGATTCATCAATGTGAATAAACATCACATTACTCATAATCAACTGAAACATCATGAGATTTAATGATGTACAAAAATCAAATAATCAAGCTCATGAACAAATAAACATTTATTCCACTTCTCAAGAAATTAAAATAATGCTCATACGATTCTAAATTCAAAATTACTCCTCCTATTTTTCACACGTGTTTGACAAAAGGATATTTTTTAATTGAACAAAATTAACAAAGAGATGAACATCCAACTAAAATAAACAGAACTATGAAATAAGAGGCTTCGTCTTCATAAAATTATGGAAAATCCATCTCGACAAGAAACGTCATCACGTGAGATATGTCAAACTTGTGCCAACATGTGGCACTGAAACACCTTTTTAGTAACACGTCATGCATGTATCTTATGATAAAAATCTCCTTCCACAAAGTAAAAAATAAAAGTGAAATAGTGAAGAACCGTACGAATTGGTATCATAGTTGCATCACCGAACCAATCTACTGGAAGAACGAGAAATTCTTCATAACTACCAACGCATTTCTTATTTCTAGAACCTTGAACCCCTTTGTAACATTCGCCAAGAATGTTGTTGTGAGATTCACCTGGAATAATATGTCTATGCTGAAGCGGAAGGCAGTAGTCCATTGTGGCGTAAAAACAAGCAATTGAAGGTCTGGAAGATGAAGAAAACCCCAGGAACACTCCCAAGCTAGACACGGTCTGCTTGTGGCCAAGAGGATCAAAAGAATGAATTACCGGAGTCAACAGGTTCTCTCGGGGTGTTGGGTGAGTCTGAAACTTTTGTTTTAGGTCAAATCCTACACTCCGTTGGTGTTTATATAGGTTCATATGGATTTATGAGAGTCTCAATCCTACCAACATTTAAATTCTAGGCATGCAAAATATTCCTAAAACTTCTACATTCCTAAAATTTGGCATAACTCCAAATAGGACACTAAATATGTGTCAAATCTAGGGTTTTGATAACGGAATGAGTCTAAAAGAACAAAAAAAAAGTAGAGATATTTAAAATGTTCCACCAAAAAAGTCAAAAATTGGCTACAGAGGCCTAACTTTCCCAATTTAAAAGAGAAAAAAATTCAATGAGAAAAAACTAGAAAATTGTGAAAAGTGGCTAGTTTGATAATCTTCTTCAAAAAAATTACATCCGCTAGATAAAAAAAAAAATCATATCACATGCTAGAGAGTAAAGAAAAATGAACTCTTAGATTTCCTTAAAATATCTTGTTGAAAATACTTTTTCTATTATCCACATTCTTTTTGAACTGAAAGTATCCACCGAAGGGAAATTCCCTCTTTGAAAAATTATAGATAACCAAAAGTATACTAAATTCTTTTCAATTTTTCATACGGAATAAATTAGAGGGTATGTAGGAAGAATAAATGAAAAATAAGAACGTCAATTCCCATAATAAACACACATATGGAATTATGTTTGGTAGATGATGATCCTATGCAAAGTCACACTACGACTTACATAAAAAAAATACCCTTAAAAACAACATTAAAATAAAGATTTTCATCATAAGGCTGCTAAGTGTAGTTTCTCTACTTCAGAGATTCTAACTGGAAGGTAGGAAACACTTGAATCAAGTTACATATTCAATCTCCGTTCTTGATGATCATTTGAGAATCATCTGCAGAGCATTTGAGACTATGCAAAATGCAGGGCATCTGAGACCCTATATGTATTAGAATATTTGAGATTCTCATTTCAAATCTCTCAGCCTTCTCGGATGCAAATTATACTCTCAAACTGACACAAGACTTCTTGTAGTAACATTGAGAGTGTGTGGGCGTTCTAGGATATTCTCATAAGACCACCGTAAGGGATAGAGGGAAACACCACATGACTTTACTCACGCCACCACAACCGTGCGACATTAAAGCAACTCAACACGAAAGCCAACCCCATAACTAAATATGAGTCCACAAGTTTCCATAATAATATGATAATATAGGCAAAATGAGTAACTCCTTCCAGCTAGCACAATAGAGGAAGTGCAGATTTACCCTTATGAGACACTTAAGGTCACAAAAGAAATTTCAAAAATTTGGGACAATACTTCAGCCTTAGCATAACTCTACATGAGAAGCAACAGATGTAATGCTTGGTAGAAGGCATATTCTAACCATGAATATTTTGAGGGAAAATCAAAAAAGAAAAAGAATTTTTTTTGTGTGAAAACGATGACTTTTAAAATTACCCTTCAAAGTTTCCATTCTTTTTTTCAAATTGTGCGAGCGGATATTAGCTTAAATGTATACCATCAAAGCATATGGAAGAATTCAACGACAGTTAAAATGCTCGGTAAGTCAACAAAATAATTTTTTTTCTTTTACATTCACATTTATCTTTCATAAAGGACATATTCTCCTATCTCATGCACATGCATAAAAACTCTCTTTTGGAACAAATCAACATAAAACAGGACGAGATAGGTTCATAATGAGAAAAGCATCAACTTTAACCTACGGTTAGAGGAATGCTACGTCTCTAAGGTTAAGTTCAACTGGGTTGGTTTGAATGGTTTCTTTAACCCCTGTCTACCAGGTTATCCTATATTGCCATGACAGATTCTGAAACACGGGGATGGTTCTATAGACATGTGTTTCTTGCTTTGAGTTGGTTTCAAACCTAAAGTGGTAATTCATGTTATACTAGGTAGTCTGTAGGTGAACAAATTAAATATTAGGAACATTCAAAGAGATAACAATATTCTATGAAGGTTCTAAGGTAGTGACACTTAAAATTCCTTAAAGACCCTAGAGTCCCTGGAAACAACGCCAAAAACATGACGTTAAACAACTGTAAGTGCATGGTGTTGATGTAGTTTTCGAGGTACGTCTCAGGTAATATTGAACTCATAGGACTTGAGCTTTAGTTAATTTGGATAAATAATGAAAGTGTAGAGATCTGTTGCTTCTAATATAAAGAAAAATTAAAATAACATTTATCTAAGGTAAAGCTTAATGTGACGGTGATTCAAGTAAAGAAGAACAGAAGGGCTCCTTGTTGGGTATTTAGAGTCCGTTTTCGTTGTTCTTATGATTCATGAGACACTAAGATAGCAAAATTCTCAAATACGAAAAATTACGTTGTAAGGTTGATCGCACATACAACTCCATCAATGTAATAAAAAGATTGAACCAGATATTCACACAAAATCAACCACTATTATTCAAAGAATTCCGATTATTTATACCTAAAGTTTGAAATATCACCACGCAGTTTGTCGTTGTAAGTTGTTTGATTCGGTGTTCAGTCCAACTTAACCACTTCATTCATTTTGGTTAATTACTGCGCAGCACAAGATTAGGATTATCACAAATAAGTTGTCATTTATTATTGTTACTGGAATGAAGAACATATCAAACATAAGGAAAAAATGCTAATCTCAATTAAGCTAAGTGTAGATCATCACAATCCCAATAGAACAAAATCTGAAAATCATAACCCTCGGTACCCAAATTGTGCCATCGAAAATAGATATAAGTGATGTCAATCATATTGAGAACAATACACTATGAAGTCATAGTTGAGGAGAGAAGAAATAACCACCCATATCCACTATGACGTGCCGCCGCATATCTCCCTCTAAAGTTTTCGTAATTCGTCACAAATGCGTACGGGTCATCATTTTGCATGCACGGTTGTGTCTATTAACCTTGGGATTAAAATTAGGGCTTAAACACACTTTTTTAGAATTTTAATTGCTTAATTTAGTCATCCCCGACGTGAATACCGAAGTATAAAGACAACATACCGCTATGCAATGTTCTTGCTGAAGTTCCACTCTCTGGAATGATTACCACAATATGTCAGGCGTGCTTACCATGATAGGGTTAGACAGCAGTAGTTGTCAAACTTTTTGAGGTCGTACCTACCTCATCCGGACTTTGTTTTGGCTCTTACACCTACTGTGGGAAAATTATTGAAGTCCACCAATTTGGCGTCGACCTCACTCTGAAATTCCGAGCAGAACATGAGTTATGATCAAAATAGTGCGACTGATGCAGTGTTGCTTCTCAAACTTTGAAGCATCACTTTGTCTCATGCTGTCCCGTGCCACTTTGTTTCTTCTTGAGCTTATTAGAACCTCGATACCACTCTTAATATAATTCCTTGTAAATCCTTGGTTTACTCGCTCAATCTGAAGCATCTCAATCATAATTTTTTTTGTTCTTCCCTTTTCCACTTGAGCTCCGAGCCTTTGTGCTCCATTTTTTATACTTGCTCTTTGTATCTCCATCTCGTGTTAGTTGTAAATTCTCCAAAAAAGATTGTGATCATGTGTCGAATGGAAATAAATACACCAAGTTATGCTAAAAATAGTGAAAATCAGGTGAAAACAAAATTACACTGAAAAATCACCCAATCTGTAAAATTTACCTAAATCTCCCGGATTAGTGTATAAAATTAGTCAAAAATTGTCACAAACCTATCAAAATTATGATCAAAACAACATAAATTTCGACATTTTCAGTTGTTCTCATACAGCTTAGTAGAGTTCCCAACCTAATTATAGCAAAAACTCGATAAAGTTTTGACAGAAAAATCCGTCCAACAAGCCATTATTCTCAATAATATACACACAAGGGCTACACATTGTAGTGCTTCAAAATTTTGATTCACATATAGATGTGCCTCCATAGGTATAGATTCGGCTCATGCTTTTTTCAGCCTAGTTGGATTCTCCTCATTGGAAAATGTAAGTTCAGCTTGCTTTCAAGGCATGAAGTGGGGTAGTTTCAAGGCCTTGAAACTGCTCTCAAAGGCTTGAACATAAACTGCAGATTATAAGCAGGAACTTAGGGGGAGCTTTTCTTGCCGATCCTTTCTCAATCTCTTAATATTTGTTTATGCCTTATTTGATTATGAAAGAAAAATTAATATATTATTTAGAATAGCTATTAATACCACTGATTGATTTTTATACAGATTAATGTGGTTTCCTATTTTGCAGGATTGTTTCCTAATATGTTTGACTGCAGGTATGGAAATAAACTTGTAAAATTGATTGTGTGCCTGATAAGTCATGCTTAGAGCTTCCTTATCCTCTTACAAACAAGATCAAATCAGAAACTAGCTGTTGGAAGAACTGTTAGAAGTGTCAAGATACATAGCTGATTTTTAGGGAAGTTAGTTTACAGAAAATCCTGAAGTTCTCTAATTCAAACTTGCTCCATAAGAGTGTGAATGAGTGAAGAATTTCAAAGACAATCATTAGAGAGACAATCAAACATATTCAAGTATTGAAAAGAAACAAAGAAGCAGATTCATTCCTCTGAATCCAAGCATCTGACGAACACTACATACTCACTGTCAGACTTTGTCTCAGTGTTCTTCATTCTGAACTCCATTTTTATATCATTCTGATAATACTTCTTGATTATTTTTCTTGTGAGTTGTTCAAGTGAAAAAAGACAGAATTATTATTGAATCAGTTAGCTAGAGAAGGTACTAGATAGGTTAGTGAGAATCACAAGGTGTAACAGAGTAAGGAACATATCCGTGCTTAATCCCTGCACGAACATACCTGCAGGGATTAAGACCATGTGGTAGAGACCCTAGGTTCAAGTGGACTGAACTCTATAATACTTGTGTCTCTCTAATTTACATTTCAGTTCTTATACTTGTCTTATTAACTGCTCAAAACATGTTTCTGTTTCAAGGACTTGAACCTCTTTTCAAGGCCTTTAAAAAGACAAGTTTTTCAATTCTTAGCTGTTTTAATCCCAAAGGCTTGAAACTCGTTTCAAGGCCTTGAATTACAATCAGTTCTCTTCAAATTAATTTCAAATCACATCTTTGTAAAAATTGCCATACTCTATTCAACCCCATCCCCCCTTCTAAAGTATTGAAGTTTCCTTGTAACTTCTCCTCGTGTACTTACGTTTCTAGCCAGTGTATGTACGTATTTTGTGATTATATTTTCAGCTATTTTTTCTCTTACTTCTTGCTCTCTATGATAGTTAAGAAAACCTCATAATCTGTTTTGCTTCCATGCATTAGTAAATTCTGACATCTTTTCGTTCCCCATCCCACTACCCTCTATTAAACGCAAGAAGTGCGTGTAAAATAGTTAACAGAATAGTACCTCCCCCGTTCTTAGCAAAATTTCAACTCCACATTTATTTCACTTCATTATTTCTTCTGAAATCTTTCCCATGTAATTCCAATCATGTGTCGGGTTTCGTTGTTTTAAAACACAACTACAACAAACCGCGTGATAAAATGTGACAAAATATATGACTTAAAGCACAAAAACTAGAGAAACTATCATTTCGCATCTATGGGATAAATAAACAAACCAAGCGATTTAGAAACCAATGAAACTCATTTAAAAGGATACATTCCTCAAATCGCCTAAATTTCGACAAAATATAAATCTGGTTACAGAGTTATCGAGCTCACCCACACTAGTCCCTTTATTTGTCCTAAACAAAAATCCAAACAGGGTGACAGATTGCACAAACTCCTCTTGGCCATGACTCGAAATAATAAATAGCACATGCATCAAGATGAGATGTAATATGTATAATCACACTAGATTCCCTAAATTCATGTATTAAAAATATTATTTTTGTGAAGTTTTTCTTTCTTGTGAGAATGGGAAATCTCATGGACTCAATTCAAAATTTTCAAGCTCTCAGTCACTGGAGCATATCGAAAAGAAGATTAGGCATGTGAAAAGTAACTATTAATTTACATTCAGAGAAAAATTGTAGTCCCCCTAATCTATATAAATAGAGTAATAGCACTCTCTAAAAAATACCTCGAGTGTTGTGCACTATTGTAATAGGTGCCGTAGAGGCAATCTATATTAAGTATGAAAAATGTCTTGGCTAGAATATTCATTTATTAATTATTGTGATATTTAATATAATGAAGTCCTTAGATACAATGTGTTGTTTATCATAAATATCCCTAGTCCATTATATTGGTTAATAGGACGATGAAATGTAGACTAGTATATGTGTAGATCGATATGGAGATGTCAAGTCTAACACATGGGTATGCATTAGGAGTAATGGCATACTGGATTGACCCATGATGAGAACGATACATTAGATTATGTCAAAGTAAAAATCACTTCTCGTAGTGTCAATTATGTTGTAATCCTTAGACTTGAAGTCACTAGATACTCTAGTTGTGGAATATCATGCCAACGTTGTGTCTTAACCGGCAAACTATAAAGATAGTATCGGGCATGATAGGAAGCAAGCTTAGAGATCGTAGTGATGTAGAGAGTATTTGTCCCTGCCACATAATGGGAGTAAATATCCATGGCCACTCGAGGGATGGTGCTTATTGAATGTCTGGCCAAACTCAGATAAATCAATATGGAGATATTGATGTTATCTCCATATTGATGTTATCTGCTTGCGTAAGCATATTCCCAGGATCGAGAAACTATGAATTGGATATACGAGTGTGACTATTTATGTCTCGTTTCCAATCCGGATATGGAGACAAAGGGATAATACAATATGTGATATTGGGAACAAGTTTTGTCGGGATCACTGACTTATTTTCATTAGTTGGGGGGCATGGATATGTTGCTAGACACCACTCCATGTTAGTAATAAGTTACTACCAACTAAGTAAAAACCCATGGGGTCACACACCGGATGGATTGAATTGGGTATAGGTATTAATTAGTTGGACTAATTAATAAAAGGATCATAACGCAACCACAAGCAAACTTAGTGGGACTAATTTGCATGTGGGCTAATCCATGAAAGGACATGATTAGTTTTGGGGCCTTTATGTTGTTAATAAAGAGTTATGACTATATAAAGGATCTCTATCTTGTTAATTCTCAATACACGTCATTATTTGAGAGAACATAACAAGAAAGAGAATGAGACAAGGAAGAAGGCCTAAGCCCTCAACCCCGTTCATCCCCCTTGCCGTCGGCCACACCAAGGCCAGGCCTTGGTGCTCCGTTTTGCGTGATCATCCTCCTCATTCTTCCGTTGCTAGGACATGGTTGTGAGAAGGAATCGAATCAAGATCCAAGGTGTGGATATTCATAGAGGCGAAGAAACTATTCTTCGTTGGATCCCCCAAACCAAGGTACACATCTTCTATGCTCTTATCATGTCATGATAACTCTTCATGTGATCCTTGGTGGGCTTTGAGTAGGATTTTTTTGTTATTCCGCTGCGTTACCTATGTCAAAACCCAATAGTGGTATCAGAGCCACATGTCGTAGTGCATAACATGATCTTATGTGTTACGATTTCAGTTTATACACCGTTTATTCATATTACGTGAAACTTAAATTAATTGGCATAGAAGATGAAACTTGAATTTGATTCAACAACAAACAACATCTAATTTAACATCGGATGTTTAAATTGGTGAGTTTAATCACATAGGATGTGAATAATTGGGTTCTTGCAAAATTAGGGTTCTTTGACACATAATTGGGAAAAGGGGTTTTTCGAATTATGGAAACAACTTTATGGAAACAAATAAGTTTGGGCAACAAGGCAAGGAATTGTTTTGGAAACAATTCCATTAAGAGGTTCGGCCCCTAAAGGGACAGTCCCTCTTGCCTTGCCGCCCAAGTAAGGCTCGAACAAGGGGTTGGGCCGGCCTAGAGTGCGGCCCAGCCGCGCGTGAGGCTCGGCCGACGACCCCAAGGCCTAGCCTTGGTCCTTGGATGGTTCGACCATGGTGGATGGTGGATCTCTTGGACCATTGTGACCCTAATTACCCAATTTCAAATTAAAATTGAACAAGCGCGTTAAAATTGGTTTAAACTGTATTATGTGCTTTGTTTCATGGTGGATGGATATGGCCTAGGATGTGGATGTTTGTGTTTGTTGTGGTTTGGTTTACGGCCTGCGAGCTGATCAAATTAATGTAATAGTTAGTTAATTTTACTGCCTACGAGCTGATCATCTTCGTCGACATGTGAGGTTTAATTTATTTATTTATTAAGATGTTAGGCTAGAATTATAAATATTTAGATAATAGCCAAGAGCATGCAGGATAAGACCGGAGAACCAAGAAGCCACACAGACGATGAAGACTCCTATCCCTAGGCGCGCGGCTATGGTGGAGCACATGGAGATGAGCTTGTCACTTTAGGGCATATATATATTATCATTGGCTTGATAATATCTTAGTCTAGGGGCCATATCCATGCCACGTTAATTTTTATTTTGTGGATGTTTATTATTTATGTCTTGTTATTTATTTTGTGTTTATGGCGATACTAGCAAAACCTTAAACAAGATAATAATAAACAAGGATGGCCTTTCATTGTGGATTTCCCAATCCAAATAAGTAGATCATGTTGATGGGATCAACCAAACGAATAATGACTAACAAATCCCTCAATGTGATATTGCATTTTGCCTTTTCTTGCCTAAATACCTTTCATGATCAAGGTCTATTAAATTCGGTCTTGCCAAAGCAATGCGTTTTAATTCACCTTGATGTGTTGCGGACGACACAAGAAAGTAATGTGTGATTGTTGAAGAAAGAGGTTGGACACAACTAGGTAAAAACAATTGGATTGATGAGCCTAGAGGCATGCCAATTAGGCATAGTTTTAAAAACCTGGACCGGACCGGCCGGTTCGACCAGTTCGACCGGTGAACCGGTGGGTAACCGGTCCGACATAGCAAATGGACTGGAGATGCAGAAAACCGGTCAAAACCGGGCGGTTTTCACATAACCGGAGGGTTCTGACCGGTTATACCGTTTTTTGCGAAAAAAAATGAAATCCGAATTTCTCTCTGTGAGCCTCTTCCGGGTGAAGAAAAGGGAAACGATCAACTAAAACTCTATTGTCGACATCCACAAATTCCCAGTTGAGGGATTCAAGCGATTTGCTGCCGCCATGACACACTTCGTGTGTATGATTGACGCCCTCCTTTCGCAATAAAGGGCGGAAGCGCAATCCGACCAAGGAGCGGATAGAACGCATAAAAGAGAGTGAGAGATGGTTAAGATTTTGAGCCATGTGAGAGTGGGAGAGAGAACGACTCGAGGGAGAAGAGAAGAGGAAGATGATAAGGATAGGTAGAGATTGATAACTCTAAGGTTGGAGAGAGAGAGAGAGAGTTAGATATTATGGAGGATAAGAACAAAGATAATGAGAGGGTAAGTGGGCAACAGTTGCCACGTTATTATTATATTTCTTTTGTTATTATTTTCTTTGTGTCAAAGTTATTAATGTTTGGTGCACTCTTTTTTTTGCAACCTTGTTTGCTGCTCTCTAAAAACAAAAATTCAAATGTAAATGCTATGTTTAAAAGCCTGACTTGCGTTCTCTTTGGTGTTTAATTTGATAAAAATGTTTGTTATTTTATATATTTATGTAAAAAAGCTAAATTATATGTTGTTAGTCATTTTTTTAAAGATAGTCCAGATAGCTAAATTATATGTTTTTTTGTACTTTATTATTATTATATGTAAAGAAATAATATTTATATATTATTAAAAATAACATGCAGTGAACCGGTCCAACCACCGGTCCGACCATGAACCGGTGTCTCACCGGTTCGATGGCCGGTCCGGTTCTGAAAACTATGCAATTAGGTGTTAACTAAAGGATAAAGAATAATGAATTATTCGTCTAATTTGACCAAGAGTTGAATGGGATGCAATTGGAATGGTTCCTACCTAAATAACCTATTCTTGGGTGACTTGCCAAAGCAAGCTCAAGAAGAAGTTAAATATGGATCTTGAACCCACTAGAGAATATATATGATATTTTTCGCATTAATGGTGAGGGCTATTAATCCGAGAAAAATAGTGGGAGCTATATTTAATAATCTAGCCATTGTTGAATATAGTTAAATCGTTCAAAATACTAAAATTGCATATTTCTACTTTTGTAGAATTCCAAATTGCAACAATCACGCATCGACTTCATCCCTGCGATCTGTCCTTGAGAAGGACAAACTGTCTGGAACAAATTTCCTTGACTGGTACAAAAACATAAGGATCGTCCTTAAGCAAGAAAAGAAGTTGTACGTCTTAGACAATCCTATTCCAGAACCACCCCAGCATGAGTCTGTTCTAGACGATGTAAGAGCACGTCAGAAACACATAGATGATTCTAACGATGTGACTTGCCTCATGCTCTGCACCATGACCTCTGAGCTTCAAAAGCAACACAAGAACATGGAAGCTTATGATATGATCATACACTTGAATTTTTTTTTCTAGGAACAAGCAAGGCATGAACGGTATGAGGTGTCCAAGGAACTGTTCAAGAGTAGTATTGAAGAAGGGAACCCAGTTGGGCCTCATGTACTCCGAATGATCGGTTACATTGAGAACCTCACGAGACTGGGGTTCCCACTCGGCCAAGAGTTGGCTACTGATCTTGTCTAGCAATCGTTGCCTGACAGTTATAACCAGTTCATCATGAACTATAACATGAACGAGATCAGTAAGACTCTGCCAGACTTTTGGAACATGCTGAAGACAGCTGAACAGAGCATCAACAAAGGCAATGGCAAGGCCATAATGATGGTGCATAAGAGGAAGGGCAAAGGAGTTGCCTCTCTTCTACAGGAAGAGCAAGAAAGTTGCAAAGTCTAAGGAAGCCTAAAGCCTAGTGGGGGCATGGCTAAAGGTGATTGTCACTACTGTAGCCAGTCGGGTCATTCGAGGAGGAATTTCCCCAAGTATTGGGAGGATAAGAAGATTGGAATAGTGATTCCACCACCACGAGATATTTTTGTTATAGACGTCAATCTATTTTTCTTCATCTTGGGTATTGGATACTGGATGTGGTAATCACATTTGTCGAAATGTGCAGGATTTGAAAAGATGTAGAAGATTGGCTAAAGGGCAGATAGATCTGTGCGTTGGGAATGGAGCAAGAGTTGTTGCATTAGCTATAGGCGTTTATGAACTATCTTTGCCTTCTGGACTTATTTTAGAATCGGACAATTGCTATTATGTGCCTGCTATGAGCAGGTATTTCTGTTTCTTGTTTGGACGAGAAGGGTTTTTATATTTCAATAAAGGAAAAGTGTTGCTCCATTCATTTTGATAGTATGCACTATTGTATTGCGCATTTGTCTAATGTATTATATATCCTTGCTCTAAATAATTCCATCTATAACATAAATACTAAAAGGATTAACACTAACTATTTAAATCCTACATATTTATGGCACTGTCGTTTAGGCCATATAAATGAGAAACGCATATTTAGGCTCCATAAGGATGGAATTCTTGACTCATTTGATTTGGAATCATATGAGACATGCGAGTCTTATTTATTGGGAAAAATGACAAAATCCCCTCTCAATAAGAAAGGTGAGAGGACTAGTGAGTTACTAGCACTCATACATACCGATGTATGTGGGCCGTTTCCCACGTCTGCCAGAGGTGGTTACACCTACTTCATTAAATTTACTGATGATTTCAGAAGATATGGATTTGTATACCTTATGAAAGCCAAATTCTAATCCTTTGAATTGTTCAAGGAATTAAATAATGAAGTAGAGAAGCAACTTCGTAAAAGTATTATGGATTTGCGATCGGATTGTGGAGGAGAATACTTGAGCCATGATTTTGACGAATATCTTAGAGAGTGTGGGATAGTATCCCATCTCTCTCCACCTGGAACGCCACAATGGAATGGCGTGTCCGAGAGGAGGAATTGCTCGCTGTTAGATATGGTGCCATCTATGATATGTCAAACGGAACTTCCAATATCATTTTGGGGACATGCTCTAATGACTGCAGCTTTACCATTAATCGTGTTCCATCTCAATCAGTCGTAAGTACACCATATGAGATATGGACTGGGAAGCGTCCCATTGTATCGTTTATGAAATTTGGGGCTGCGATGTCGATGTAAAGCGTTACAGACAGACAAGCTCGGGCCCAAAGCGGATAAGTGCAAGTTTGTGGGATATCCCAAGGAAACGAAAGCATATTATTTGTACAATCCAGCCGAGACCAAAGTGTTTGTGGCTCGGACCGGTGTGTTTCTAGAAAGAGAGTTTGTCTCTAAAGAAGCAAGTGGGAGGACTGTAGAACTTGAAGAAATTCAATAACAACAAACCACTGAACCAATGATGGAGCATGAACACGAACCGCAAGTTGTTGTGGAAGAACCTGTTCAGGTGACACAGGAACTCCGTAGGTCAGGAAGGGTACGTCATGAGCCAGAGAGGTACGGACTTCTCGTGACTGAGCCCGATGACATACCACTCATGGATCATGAGCATGCAACCTACGGGGAGGCCATGAAAGGCCCATACTCCAAGAAGTGGCTAGAAGCCATGAGATCCGAAATGGATTCCCTGGATACCAACAAAGTATGGACTTTAGTGGAACCACCATAAGGGGATCGGCCCATAGGGTGCAAGTGGGTCTTCAAGAAGAAAACCGACATGGATGATAAGGTAGTTGCCTACAAGGGTGATTCGTGGCTAAAGGTCATAGACAGATTCATGGTATTGACTATGATGGGACTTTTTCACCAGTCGCCATGACTAAATCCATTCGAATCCTACTTGCTATTGCAGCCTACAATGACTATGAGATTTGGAAAATGGATGTCAAAACAACATTCCTTTATGGGAACCTCCTCGAGGATGTGTATTTGACACAACCGGAGGGTTTTGAGGATCCAGAGAATGCCAATAAAGTTTGTAAGCTGCAAAATTCCCTTTATGGATTGAAGCAAGCTTCTAGGATTTGGAATCAACGTTTTGATGATGCGGTCAAAGAGTTTGACTTCATCAAAAATGAAGATGAGCCCTTTGTTTACAAGAAGGTTAGTGGGAGCTCTGTAATGTTTCTGGTCTTGTATGTGGATGACATACTACTCATTGGAATGGATATTCCTACTTTAATTTGTTAAAGATTGGCTGGGAAAGTGTTTCGCAATGAAGGACTTAAGAGATGTAGCTTATATACTTGGTATCAAGATCTATATGGATAGATCTAAAAAGCTTCTCGGCTTAAGTCAAAGTACATATATAGACAAGGTGTTGAAAAGGTTCAACATGCAAGATTCCAAGAAGTCTTGCTCATGTTGCATGGAGTCACTCTATCGAAGATTGACTGTCCTTCTAATGAGATTGAGAGAGACCGCATGAGTAGGATACCCTATGCTTCGGCCATAGGATCCATCATGTACGCCATGTTGTGTACTAGACCAGACGTATCATACGCGTTGAATATGGTAAGAAGATATCAGTCCGATCCGGGTGAGAGTCACTGGATTGCTGTCAAGAACATCCTAAAGTACTTAAGAAGAACAAAAGATGTGGTCTTGATATTTGGAGGAAAGGAAGAGTTGAGTGTAATTGGTTACACTGATGCAAGCTTCCAAACCGACAAAGATGACTATAGATCGCAGTCGGGATACGTGTTTTTCCTGAATGGAGAAGCTGTGAGCTGGAAGAGTTGAAAGCAAGGGACATTTGCTTATTCTAAACCTCAAGCTGAGTACGTTGCTGCTGCGAAAGCATCAAAAGAGGCAGTTTGGATAAAGAAGTTTATCACTGAGCTCGGTGTGGTCCCTATCATCGTGGATCCCATAGAATTGTATTGTGACAACTCTGGAGCGATCGCACAAGCCAAGGAACCAAGATCACACCAGAAATCAAAGCATGTACTTAGGAGATTCCATCTTATTCGTGATATGATCGATCGAGGAGATGTGAGGATGTGCAAGATTCCAACGGATGACAACCTTGCAGATCCGCTCACAGCGAAAGCATGAAGGTCACACTAGATCTATAGGCATACGAGATGCACCATATTGGATCTAGTGCAAGTGGGAGACTGTTGGAATATGGTCCCTAGAGGCAATCTATATTTAGTATGAAAAATGTTTTGGCTAGAATATTCATTTATTAATTATTGTGATATTTAATATAATGAAGTCCTTAGATACAATGTGTTGTTTATCTTAAATATCCCTAGTCCATTATATTGGTTAATAGGACAATCAAATATAGACTAGTATGTGTGTAGATTGATATGGAGATATCTAGTCTAACACATGGGTATGCATTAGGAGTAATGGCATACTGGATTGACCCATGACGAGAAGGATACATTAGATTATGTCAAAGTCACAATCGCTTCTCGTAGTGCTAATTATGTTGTCATCCTTAGAATTGAAGTCAGTAGATACTCTAGTTGTGGAATATCATGCTTTGATGTTATCCAACGTTGCGCCTCAACCGGGAAACTATAAAGATAGCCATCGGGCATGATAAGAAGCAAGCTTAGAGATCGTAGTGATGTAGAGAGGATTTTTCCCTCCCTCATAATGGAAGTAAATATCCATGGTCACTCGAGGGATGGTGCTTATTGAATGTCTGGCCAGACTCGGAAAAATCAATATGGAGATATTGATGTTATCAACTTGCGTAAGCATATTCCCAGGATCGAGAAACTATGGATTGGATATACGAGTGTGACTATTTATGTCTCGTGTCCAATCCGGATATGGAGACAAAGGGATAATATAATATGTGATATTAGGCACAAGTTTTTCTGGATCACTGACTTATTTTCATTAGTTGGGTGGCATGGATGTGTTGCTAGACACCGCTCCATGTTAGTAATAAGTTACTACCAACTAAGTAGAAACCTATGGGGTCACACACCGGATGGATTGAATTGGGTATAGGTATTAATTAGTTGGACTAATTAATAAAAGGATCATAACGCAAGCACGAGCAAACTTAGTGGGACTAATTTGCATGTGGGCTAATCCACGTATGGACATGATTAGTTTTGGGGCCTTTATGTAGTTAATAAAATTGTATGACTATATAAAGGATCTCTAGCTTGTTAATTCTCAATACAAGTCATTATTTGATAGAACATAACAAGCAAGAGATTCAGACAAGAAAGAAGGCCGAAGCCCTCAACCTTGTCCATCCCCCTTGCTGTCGGCCACACCAAGGAAATGCCTTGGTGCTCCGTTTTGGGTGATCATCCTCCTCCTTCTTTCGTTCCTAGAACACCGCAGTGAGAAGGAATCAAATCAAGATCCAATGTGTGGATATTCATAGAGATGAAGACCATATTCTTCGTGTGATCTCCCAACCAAGGTACACATCTTCTATGCTCTTATCATGTTATGATAACTCTTCCTTTGATCCTTGGTGGGCTTTGAGTACGATTTTTATTTAATTATTCCGCTGCGTTACCTATGTCAAAACCCAACAGTAAGATCGAGGTAATGTATGTTATCTAGAGAGGAGTTAGTGATGGCTTGAGTTGAAAGTTGTAACTGCTCTATTCGTCACGTCTTTTGTGTTCTTGGTATCGTGTTGTTATGAATGGGACATATTCCTTCATATATAGGCGATCATACGGGTGTTGGAGAGCACACACGATGGTAATGGAAACCCTCGTGGCTCTAACGTCCGCCCAACTGAACGCCTCATGGCTTGTATATGTAGGAATCGTAGTTAGCAATTTTGGGGGCGTGGTCGTCCGCTCGCGGGTCTTCTCATAAGATAACGGATAAACTTCATGTTCCATATCGTTTCGGATTCATCCCATTCGTTAGTGGATCCAAAAGGTCACCGGTGGCGTGTTTCTCAAAGCTTCACGCCCTAACGCTCATGGCACATGGCCTTCCTAAGCAGGAGAACTTCAATGGATTGGATTCTTACCGATAACCGAGATTGCTTTCAGATGTAATTAATTTCCACCTTTATTTCCGATGTTACCTCACAGGAGAGTGGTCGTTCACACTTCTACTTTAATTATCGCGATCGTCCGTTTCGATTGTTGGGGATCTCCATGACCACACCTCCTTGGATATAAAAGGAGCACCAATGTTTCAGCCATTCATCCGAATAGTGCTTCCTTCTTATCTCTTTTCATCTGATCTTAAAAAATATCCTCCGGTGTAAGGATTCAAGAAGTGAAACCACTGTAGTTTTGCTTCTTGAATCTCCCAACGATGTAGCCGGTTCTGGGTTAATTGGAGTCTCCGTTGCCTTCTTCATACGAGAAGGTAGTGGGAGAAGCACCATTGTTGCTTGCAAATTACATGTTTGACTCTTGAATCCACCTAATGCAGGTTGTCTGCGTGGAGTTCCGCCTTCAAAGGCTTACTCCTCGCATCACATTAAGGTATCTGATGGATCCCTCTTTGCGCGCATTACTCTTGAGCCCCCGATCCAGGGGTTTAAGTTTTGCTGCAATCGGAGCCACCCGCATGTCTTCCCGTTCTATCCGCTGAGCCATATGTGGTCATCAGAAAGAGGAAATACGAACGTATCTCCCACGTGTTTTGACTTCGTACATGGCGGTGAGGTCAATTGGTTTGATTGGTGCGCCCTCTAACGGCTGCCTGCTTTGGCGAGTTCGAAGTGCTCCGGGAAAGAGAAGGATACATCGAGTGAATGGGGGTCATTCCCCATGGGAATACGAATGTGTTCCTCAACCACCCTGAAGCCAACATGGGGTAAAGACTTTTGTAAAACTTCAGCCTTGGGTCCCTTTTTCGTGTCATTTTTCACGTGCGCAGCATCTTCACATATCATCTACACATTCGATATACCTTCGCACCTGCAGCACCTTCGGAATTGAGCACTCCACCTGCGCATCATTAATGCTTCATTTGTATTTACCTGTAATAGTTTCTTGTGTCCCCTTTCAGGGTTTCTTTATACACATAATGCCATTTGCGAAATAATAAAGGAACGGGGTGTGAATTCGTAGTTTTGAATTTCTTATGTGCTTTCTCTTATGAGCAGCTTTTAGGCGTACACCACTTGTAAAACATTTCACAACATGATTCTGGTTATCAGGTGCGTCGCTCATGCAATGATAAAAACTGATGTGCTGTAAGCTCTGCATAGTTCATGGTTTTTTTTATTTAGGAACCTTTAGACATGTAATCAGAACATGGGATCTTCACAATTGTCGTCCCAAAAAAGAAGGTTTTTCCGCAACCGCCATCTCATCAAATAAACTTTTTTCCCTTCATAGGAAATTACATGTACTATCTTTTAGAGGATATGCTCCTCGCAGTTGCTATCTTGGAGGACAGGCTCTTGATCCCCTGGCAAAGGAATTACAAGATTTTAACAGTTTCTATCTCGGGAGATAGGCTTTTGAATTGCAAGTACTACCTTAGTAGATTGCTTCATAATTTTTTATGAAAGAATTGCATGTGCTATCATGGCAGATAAGTTTTTTTAACTTGCTAAGAAAGGTTTTAAGCTACTATCATGGAAAATAGGCTTCATAACTTGCTAAGAAATATTTGCAGATGCTATCATGGCAGATAGCATTTATAACTTTCTAAGAATGATTTGCAGGTGCTGTCATGGCATATAGGCTTTATATCATGGCAGGTAGGCTTTTCATAGTTTCTATTAGCATGCCATTACAATCGCATATGCAATGAGCATGTGCTAGGCTATTCGCAGTTGCTACCAGCAGGTGATGTGCTTTTTTCACAGTTGCTATCATCTGGTTATAGGATTTTTCATAGTTGCTATCAGCAGGTGATAAGTTAAAGTGTGGCTGCTATCCCGAGGGATAGGATTATCCAGTTTTCTATCAATGGGTGATAGGCTTACAACACAACTGCTATCACATTGGATAGGCTTACGCAATGTCTATCAACATGATTGACAATAAAATGCGAGTGCAGTTATCAATCTATAATTGTTGGAATAGATGCCCTAGAGGCAATCTAGTTTAGTATGAATTTGTATATGGCTAGAAAATTCATTTATTATTTATTGGATATTTAATATAATGAAGTCCTTAGATTTACAATCGTGTTGTTTATCTTAAATATCCCTAGTCAAGTATAATGATTAAATGGGACAATCATCTATAGACTAGTATGGGGTTGGATTGATATGGAGATATCACGATCCAACACATAGGTGTGCATTACGGAATGTTGCACTGGATTGACCCATCACCGAGAAGGCTACATACATGTTATGTTGAGTCACAAGTGCTTCTCGGGTACAATGGTATTGTCATCCTTAGACTTGAAGTCACTAGATATTCTAGTTGTGGATCATTGTGATCTTGGTAGCGTTAAACGCTACACCGTAACTGGGTAGTTATAAAGGCGTGTACTGGATACAATGAGAAGCAAGCTTAGAGATCGTAGTGGACGTAGAGAGGATTTGCCCCTCCCACATAACGGGAGCAAATATCCTAGGCCACTCGAAGGATAGTGCTTATAGAATGTCTGGCCAGACTCAAATAAATCAATATAGGATATTGATGTTATTTGCACGAATAAGGCTATTCCATGGATCGAGAAACTATGGATTGGATATACGAGTGTGACTTGTATGTCTCGTGTCCAATCCGGATATGGAGGCAAAGGGATGAGACAATTACTTGTACAAGGTTGTCAAGATGACTATTCTATTAGTTGGCTAGAATGGATGTTTTGCTAGAAACCGCTCCATATTAGCAAATAGTTGCTACCAACTAGATAGAACCTATGGGGTCACACGCTATATAGAGTTGTACTAGATTTGGGAATTAATTAATTGGATTAATTAATTAGAAGGATCACTTTTCAAACCCTTGCAAACTTAGTAGGGACTAATTTGCAATGAAGGGACTAAATTGATTTCTAGTAGGACTAGAATAAGTCCTTTAGGTAGTTAACAAGGAGTTGTTGGACTATATAAAGGACCCTACTTCCTTCCTTCCTCATAACTTATGCTCATTAGTGAACATAACAAGAGTGGGAGAGAACAAAGGAGAGAGAGAGCAAGCAAAAAGGAGCCGACGCCGCCCCTTGCCGCCGCCCCTCACCCCGTCGGCCAAAAGAGGCCAAAGCCCTCTTTTGGGTCTCGTTTTGCGTGATTCGTTCTTCCTCTTCCTAATCCGGGCTAGCACCAAGGAGTTTGGGAGATCTAGGAACAACTGTAGGCGTGGATCAACTATAGAGAACGTGACACTATTCGCGTTTGAAGTCATCAAGGAGAACCCAAAGGTGTGTTTATGATTTCTTACCTTCACTATCGTTATGCATCTAGACTTGTGATCCTTGGAGGGTTTTGCATGGTTATTTGTTTGATTACGCTTCCGTTTGCGCGATCCATGAATCAAAACCCTACAGTGGGATCAGAGCCACAGGTCATAGAGCATAAACGTAGTTTATGTGTTACATTCTTGTTGTTTTACACCTTAATTTGTTGTTTATCACGTAAAACAAGACAAATCAAGCATGGGATGCAATTTTTCAACAATTAATCATAACAAGACCCAATTTTTTGCATTGGATGCATGAATTGGTGAGTTTGAGAAATTTTAGGATCTTAGATCTAGGGTTTGGGCATCCTTGGGGAAGAAGGAGTTCTCCCAAAACAAGGAAACAACCAAACTTGGGCTCCAAGCAAGGAGGTTGTTTTGGAAACAACCTCCATGAGGAGGTTCAGCCCCCTAGGGGACCGCCCCCTTGCTTGCCGCCCAAGATTGGCCGCCCTAAGGGGCCGGGCGGCCCTAACCCGCGGGCCTAGCTTGCGCGTTTTGGGCCGGGCCGGCCCTAGGGCCTTATGGTTCACTTTGTTGGGCCCGGGCAATTGGATTTATTGGGCCCATGGACCGTTTTAACCCTAGAAATCCTAAAATCAATTAAAATTGACCAAGCGCGTTAAAATTGGATTTTAACTGTTTATGTGCAAATCGCATGGTGATTGGATATGGCCTTAGGATGTGGTTTGATGTGGATGTTTAATTTTGTAGTTTGGTTTTACGGCCTGCGAGCTGATCAATTAATTGTAATAATTAATTAGGGTTTTATGGCATGCGTGCCATTTTTTTTTTCTCAACTTGTGAGATTTATTTTATTTAGTATAGATATTAGCTAGTGCTAGATAAAGTAGATTGTTAGCCAAGATTGAAGAAAAGAAGCCCAAAGCCAAAGAAGCCACAAAAGATGGAGCATGGAGCCTGGAGCATACCACATGACTATTGAGGATTGACCAAAAGATCAAGACGCATGGAGATGTGTTTGCTTAGGGTTCATAGATAATTCCATTGGCTTGGAATTATCTTAGTCTAGAAAAGGCCATATGCACATCACGTTTAATTTCTGTTATGTGGTTGTTTATTTATTGTCTTATTATTTGTGTGGTTGGTGTATGGATGATGCATGCAATTAGGATAATAAGATAATTAGACAACCCGGATCTATTATTTGGAGTTGTGCCCAAACTCAAATAGATAGATTAGTTGATATTGATCAACAAAAACAATTAAAAGAATTGAAAATCCCTCAAATTCTAAATATTGTGTTCTTGCCTTCTCGTTATTTAAACACTCATTATCATCATTATTTATCAAGTTCGTGCGTGCCAAAGCATGGCGACTTGGTTCATAATGATGGAATGCGATGGCACGTAACAATGTGCAATTGTTTAGATAAGAGGTTGAACACAACTAGGCTATTAATTTGATTAAGAAACCTAGAGGCAATCAATTGGGATTATCCATATGGATGGATAAATAAGGAGTTATTTGCCCGGTTGAACCAAGAGTTGCATATGGGATGCAATTGGAATTGTTCCTACCTAGAAGTAGTCAAATTATGGGTGACTTGCCAAAGCAAGCTCATAAGGAGATAAAAAGATGGATCTTGGCCCACTAGAAAATTTAATGATATTTTCCGCATTAATATCTTGAGGGTTATTAATCCGTAGAAAAATAGTGGGAGCTATATTTAATAAACTAGCCATTATTAAATATAGTCAAAAATTCACAAATACTAAAACTTGCGTATATTCCTTTTGTAGAATTCCAAATGGCAAACAACTCATCGAGTTCACAACATTCCCTACGATCTGTCCTTGAGAAGGACAAGCTCTCTGGAACCAACTTTCTTGATTGGTACAGAAACTTGAGAATTGTTCTCAAGCAAGAGAAGAAACTGTACGCAATAGAGGAGCATGTTCCAGAAGGTCCAGAGAACCAGACACCTGTTGCCTTAAAGGCGTATCAAAAGCGTGTTGATGACGCTAATGATGCGGCCTGCCTAATGCTTTGCACCATGACCTCTGAGCTTCAGAAGCAACATGAGAACATGAATGCTGTCGATATGATCGAACATCTAAAGCAGCTCTTCCAAGAGCAGGCGAGGGTAGAGAGGTATGAGGTCTCAAAGGCACTGTTCAAATGTCATCTGGCAGAAGGGAACCCGGTGGGACCCCATGTACTCCGAATGATCGGGTACTTGGAGAATCTCGCCCGGCTCGGGTTCCCGGTCGGCCAAGAGTTGGCAACCGATCTCGTGTTGCAATCGTTGCCCGAGAGTTATGGACAGTTCATTATGAACTATAACATGAACGAGATCGTTAAACCACTGCCAGATTTACTCAACATGTTGAGGACGGCTGAACAGAGCATCAACAAGGGTAAGGGCAAGGCCATTATGATGGTGCATAAACGAAAGGGCAAAAAGTTTGCCTCTTCCTCCAAGGGAAAAGGCAAGTCAGTTGCCAAGTCCAAGGAACAAGCCCTTAAGCCTGTTGGTGGCATTGCGAAGGTCGTGACTAAGGGTGGATGTCACTACTGCAGTCAACCTGGACACTGGAGGAGGAACTGCCCAAAATATCTGGAGGACAAGAGGCTTGGAATAGTGATTCCACCACCACCAGGTATTTTTGTTGTAGATGTCAATTTAACTGTCTCTACATCATGGGTATTGGATACTGGATGTGGATCTCATATTTGTCGAAATATGCAGGATCTAAAGAGAAGTAAAAGATTGGCTAAAGGGGAGGTAGATCTGCGCGTTGGGAATGGAGCAAAGGTTGTTGCGTTGGCCATAGGCGTGTGCGAGCTATCTCTGCCTTCTGGATTAGTTTTAGAATTAAATAATTGCTATTTTGTGCCTGCTATGAGCAGAAACATTATTTCTATTTCTTGTTTGGACAAGGAAGGTTTTATTATTTCAATAAAGAACAATTGTTGTTCCTTTTATTTGAATAATATTCTCTATTTTAGTGCGCAATTATTTAATGGACTTTATGTCCTTGATCTAAGCAATCCTCTCTACAACATTAATACCAAGCGGATTAAAATAAATGATTTAAATCCTGCTTATTTATGGCATTGTCGTTTAGGCCACATAAATGAGAAACGTGTATCTAGACTCCATAAGGATGGATTACTAGACTCATTTGATTTTGAATCATATGAGACATGTGAGGCTTGTTTATTGGGAAAAATGACAAAGTCCCCTTTCAATAAGAAAGGTGAGAGGACTAGTGAGCAATTGGCACTCATACATACCGATGTGTGTGGGCCATTTGCCACACCTGCCAGGGGTGGTTATGTCTACTTCATTCCATTTCCTGATGATTACAGTAGATATGGATTTGTGTACCTTATGAGGGCAAAATCCGAATCCTTTGAAGTGTTCAAAGAATTCAAGAATGAAGTAGAGAAGCAACTTGGCAAAAGTATCAAGGCTCTACGATCGGATCGTGGAGGAGAGTACTTGAGCTAAGAGTTTGACGACTATCTTAGAGAGTGTGGGATCGTGTCCCAACTCACTCCACCCGGAACTCTACAATGGAATGGCGTGTCCGAGAGGAGGAATCGAACCCTATTGGATATGGTTCGGTCTATGATGTGTCAAACTGATCTTCCATTATCATTTTGGGGCTACGCTCTCTTAAGTGCAGCTTTCACCATTAACCGTGTTCCATCTAAATCAGTCATGAAGACACCATATGAGATGTGGAGTGGGAGGCGTCCCACACTGTCGTTCATGAGGATTTGGGGCTGCGATGTCTATGTAAAGCGTTTACAATCAGACAAGCTAGGGCCTAAATCGGATAAGTGTAAATTTGTGGGGTACCCTAAGGAAACTAAGGGATACTACTTCTACAATCCAACCGAGAACAAAGTGTTTGTTGCTCGGACCGGCGTGTTTCTAGAAAGAGAGTTTGTCTCTAAAGAAGCAAGTGGGAGGAATGTAGAACTTGAAGAAGTTCAAGAACCACAAATCACTGAACCGATTATGGAACATGAACAGGAATCACAAGCAGTTGTGGATCCACCTGTTCAGGTAACACAAGAGCTTCGTAGATCTAGTAGAGTGCGCCAGGAACCTGAGAGGTACGGACTTCTCGTAACAGATTCCGGTGACACGATGCTCATAAATGATGAGCCTACTACCTATGAGGAGGCCATGAATGGCCCAGACTCACAGAAGTGGCTTGAAGCCATGAGATCCGAGATGGAATCCATGTATACCAACAAAGTATGGACTTTGGTGGAACCACCTGATGGGGCGCGGCCCATAGGGTGCAAGTGGGTCTTCAAGAAGAAGATCGACATGGATGGTAAAGTGATTACCTATAAGGGCCGATTGGTGGCTAAAGGATTCAGACAGATTCATGGTATTGACTATGATGAAACCTTTTCACCAGTCGCTATGACCAAATCCATCCGAATCCTACTTGCAATTGCAGCATACTATGACTATGAGATTTGGCAGATGGATGTCAAAACAGCATTCCTTTATGGGAATCTCCTCGAGGACGTGTATATGATACAGCCGGAGGGTTTTGAGGATCCAAAGCAAGCCAACAAAGTCTGTAAACTGCAACGATCCATTTATGGATTGAAGCAAGCTTCTAGGAGTTGGGATCGACGTTTTGATGAAGTGGTCAAAGAGTTTGGCTTCATCAGAAACGAAGATGAGTCTTGTGTCTACAAGAAGGTTAGTGGGAGCTCTGTAGCTTTTCTGGTCTTGTATGTAGATGACATACTACTCATTGGAAACGACATTCCCATGCTGCAATCTGTGAAAGATTGGCTGGGAAAGTGTTTCTCAATGAAGGACTTAGGGGAAGCAGCCTATATACTCGGTATAAAGATCTATAGAGATAGATCTAAGAGGTTGCTAGGCCTAAGTCAAAGTACATATATTGACAAGGTGTTGAAACGGTTCAACATGCAAGATTCCAAGAAGGGATTCTTGCCCATGTCACATGGAATAACTCTTTCGAAGAGTGGTTGTCCTTCCAATGAGATTGAGAAGGAACGCATGAGTAGGATTCCCTATGCCTCGGCCATAGGATCTATCATGTACGCCATGTTATGTACTAGACCAGATGTGTCATATGCCTTGAGTATGACAAACAGATACCAATCCAATCCGGTTGAGAGTCACTGGATTGCTGTAAAGAACATCGTAAAGTACTTGAGAAGAACTAAGGATGCTTTCTTGATGTTTGGCGGTGAGGAAGAGTTGCGTGTAAGGGGTTACACTGATGCAAGCTTCCAAACTGATAGAGATGACTTTAGATCACAGTCGGGATATGTGTTTTGCCTGAATGGAGCAGCGGTGAGCTGGAAGAGTTCCAAGCAAGAGACGGTAGCTGATTCTACAACAGAGGCTGTTTGGATCAGAAAGTTTGTTTCTGAACTTGGTGTGGTCCCTAGCATTGCGGATCCAGTGGAGTTGTTTTGTGACAACACTGGGGCGATCGCGCAATCAAAGGAACCCAGATCGCACCAGAAGTCCAAGCACGTGCTAAGGAAGTTTCATCTGATTCGAGATATTATCGATAGAGGAGACGTTCGGATATGCAAGATTCCTACAGATGATAATCTGTCAGACCCGCTTACAAAGCCTCTCACGCAGTGGAAGCATGAAGGGCACACTAGGAGTATGGGCATACGAGATGCGCCAGATTGGCTCTAGTGCAAGTGGGAGACTGTTGGAATACATGCCCTAGAGGCAATGTAGTTTAGTATGAATTTGTATATGGCTAGAAAATTCATTTATTATTTATTGGATATTTAATATAATGAAGTCCTTAGATTTACAATCGTGTTGTTTATCTTAAATATCCCTAGTCAAGTATAATGATTAAATGGGACAATCATCTATAGACTAGTATGGGGTTGGATTGATATGGAGATATCACGATCAAACACATAGGTGTGCATTACGGAATGTTGCACTGGATTGACCCATCACCGAGAAGGCTACATACATGTTATGTTGAGTCACAAGTGCTTCTCGGGTACAATGGTATTGTCATCCTTAGACTTGAAGTCACTAGATATTCTAATTGTGGATCATTGTGATCTTGGTAGCGTTAAACGCTACACCGTAACTGGGCAGTTATAAAGGCGTGTACTGGATACAATGAGAAGCAAGCTTAGAGATCGTAGTGGACGTAGAGAGGATTTTCCCCTCCCACATAACGGGAGCAAATATCCTAGGCCACTCGAAGGATAGTGCTTATAGAATGTCTGGCCAGACTCAAATAAATCAATATAGGATATTGATGTTATTTGCACGAATAAGGCTATTCCATGGATCGAGAAACTATGGATTGGATATACGAGTGTGACTTGTATGTCTCGTGTCCAATCCGGATATGGAGGCAAAGGGATGAGACAATTACTTGTACAAGGTTGTCAAGATGACTATTCTATTAGTTGGCTAGAATGGATGTTTTGCTAGAAACCGCTCCATATTGGCAAATAGTTGCTACCAACTAGATAGAACCTATGGGGTCACACGCTATATAGAGTTGTACAAGATTTGGGAATTAATTAATTGGATTAATTAATTAGAAGGATCAATTTGCAAACCCTTGCAAACTTAGTAGGGACTAATTTGCAAGGAAGGGACTAAATTGAATTCTAGTAGGACTAGAATAAGTCCTTTAGGTAGTTAACAAGGAGTTGTTGGACTATATAAAGGACCCTCCTTCCTTCCTTCCTCATAACTTATGCTCATTAGTGAACATAACAAGAGTGGGAGAGAACAAAGGAGAGAGAGAGCAAGCAACAAGGAGCCGACGCCGTCCCTTGCCGCCGCCCCTCACCCCGTCGGCCAAAAGAGGCCGAAGCCCTCTTTTGGGTCTCGTTTTGCGTGATTCGTTCTTCCTCTTCCTAATCCGGGCTAGCACCAAGGAGTTTGGGAGATCTAGGAACAACTCTAGGCGTGGATCAACTATAGAGAACGTGACACTATTCGCGTTTGAAGTCATCAAGGAGAACCCAAAGGTGTGTTTATGATTTATTACCTTCACTATCGTTATGCATCTAGACTTGTGATCCTTGGAGGGTTTTGCATGGTTATTTGTTTGATTATGCTTCCGTTTGCGCGATCCATGAATCAAACCCCTACAATAATATGGTAGGGTGTTTCACTGATAAAATTCCCCATATTAGAGGAACATTAATTGACAAGAATCCCCATATGGGAGGAGTTGCAGTCAGAAGATACACATAAAATTCCAAGATGTGTGACAAAATTCCCATATGGAAGGAATTGTATTCGACGTGATTCCTCATATTTGAGGAATTTGTGATCGACACGTTACCCATCGAGAGCAAGGAGCTATGGTGAGTCTACAAACAATATTTCTTTAGCCATCTCATATTTACGGGATTAGGCTTGGAAACATGTCCTTTGCATCTTTGTATTCTACAATAATCACTTTCGAAAGCCTCTTTTACTTCGAAGAGCCCTTCCCATCTTGTCGCGAATTTGGATGTGCAGCATCACGGAGGAAATGGTCCACGTCTCTCAGAACTAGATCTCCTGCGACAAAGCTCCTTGGTTGGATCGTCTTGTTGTAAGATCTCGCAATCCTTTGTTGGTATAGTATGTTATTTTTCTTTGCTTTTTCTCGCCGTTATTCAACCAGGTCTAAGTCATGACCTCTGTGGTTTTCAATCTGTGCACTCAACTCTAGTCATGCGAAAGGGATCTTGATCTTAGTTGGGATGACCGATTTGGCCCCGTAGCATAAAGAACATGGAGACGCGCCCATGGGGGTCCGTGGGGAAGTGGATAAGCCCAGAGAGAAACATATAATAATTGGCCAACTTTTTTTAGTCGTCTGTGAACAACTTGCTGAGAATCCTTATTAGGGTCTTGTTAGAAGCTTCCACCTGCCCATGTCCCTTTGGGTAATAGGGAGCTCAGGTGATGTGCCTGACGTTGAGTTGAGCGATCTTCCTTACAACTCCGCTATTAACTAACGGCGTCCTGTTGTCTGAAAGGATGGTGTTTGGAATACCACACCTGCAAATTATGTTGCTAAGAAGAATCTAATTACCGTACCTCCATTGGATTCTTTATAGGGATCGCCTCCACCCATTTGTTATAGAGTTCCATCACCGTAAGGATGAACTTCTTCCCTTAGGATTCAGGCCTTATGGGACCAATGAAGTCAAAGGGCCCATGTATGGAACGACCATGGAGAGGAGAATGTGTGCAGATTGGCAGATAGGGCATGAATTAGGTTCCCATTGAATTGGCACTTCCGTCATCTTATGACATTTTTTTCCTGCAAACTGCCTCCATGGTAGGCCATAAGTAACCAAGGTCCAGGAGTTGCCTGCACAATTTGGCACCTCCTTGGTATTCTGCAGAGTGAGTCGATTCCATTGCTTCGTGAGTCTCCTATCGTGCGATACATCTAAGTAAAAATCCACTTAAGTTTTTTTCCAAAGCAAGTTGTTCCTCATCTCGTATCTAGAGCTATTACTTTTGATGGCTTCCGCTCTTTTCTTTTCGTCAGGGAGAATGTTATCTCGCAAGTAGAGAACGAATGGCTTTCTCCAGTCTTGGCTTTTTTCGATGGCACTAATCTGAAGCACATCTCAGACCAAGGCGCATTTTTCGTATTATCCCTGTAGAACAGCTGCGTAGGTGCTCATTTTGGGCCAGAATATGCCTTGGCGCGTACCTTCCGCTAAAAAGGAACTTTATTTTTCAAATTCACTTCATGCAGCTTATTCATATAATCTATTCCTTCTTGTTCTGTAACGCATCAAAACAAGCTTCAGCCAGGCCCTTTCGAGTATAATAGCCCTTCGTGGATGCTGAATCCCTTGAGATTGGGCCAACTCAAGGTTTCACCGCTTTTAGCGGTCCATCCACGATCGGCTTTCTCCAGTATTCTCCATCAAGCTCTTCTTCCACACATACATCTTGTAAAATAAAGGGGCTAGTCTTTACTTGGACTTGAATTTGAGCGCGACACCTATCTTCTGATACCTTGGATCCCAACTGGTCAAGTGAAGCCACATGGTGGTTGGAGCTTCTGGGGTGTATTCGGAGTCAAGCAATTTAAAATTGATTGTCAACTTTTGCACCATAGTCCGGTCGCTTAGGATGTTGGTTTCTTTAAGTGCGAAGCCTCCTGATGATTGCTTGAATATTAATCTTATTTCGCGTGAAATGACAAGCTTCTTGACTTCAATGGATTTTTTCGTGAGTAGTCCTGCTACGAGAGCCTCGTACTCTGCTTCATTTTCGTGACCCGGAAGCCTAGCTTGTACGAAATTTGGATCACTTCGCCTTGCGGGCTGGTTGGGTTGGAATAGATGCCCTAGAGGCAATCTAGTTTAGTATGAACAATAAATTGGCTAGAATATTCATTGTATTATTTATGGAGATATTTAATATAATTAAGTCCTTAGATTTACAATCGTGTTGTTTATCTTAAATATCCCTAGTCCATTATACTGATTAACAGAACAATCATCTATAGACTAGTATGGAGTTGGATTGATATAGAGATATCAAGGTCCAACACATGGGTATGCATTCGGGGTAATTGCATACTGGATACAAGTTATGTAAAGTCACAAGTGCTTCTCGCGGTGACAGAGGTATTGTCATCCTTAGACTTGAAGTCACTAGATCATCTAGTTGTGGAATATTGTGTTTTGGTAGCGTCAAACGCTTCAACGTGACTGGGTAGCCATAAAGGCGCATATCGCACTCAATATGAAGCAAGCTTAGAGATCATAGTGATGTATATAGAATTTGTCGCTCCCACATAACGGGAGCAAATATCCGCGGCCACTCGAGGGATAGTGCTTATGGAATGTCCGGCCATACTCAGATAAATTAATATGGGATATTGATGTTATCTGCATGAATAAGGCTATTCCCAGGATCGAGAAACTATGTATTGGATATACAAGTGTGACTTGTATGTCTCCTGTCCAATCCGGATATAGAGACAAAGGGATGAGACAATACTTGCACAAGGTTTGTCGGATGACTATTTCTATTAGTTGGGTGGAATGGATGTGTTGCTAGACACTGCTCCATGTTAGTAAATAGTTACTACCAACTAAATAGAAACCTATGGGATCACACGCCATATGGATAGAACTAGACTTGGGAATTAATTAATATGATTAATTAATTAGAAGGATCAAAGTGCAACAAGTTGCTAACTTAGTAGGACTAATATGCAAGAGGGAATAATCCGAACTTGATAGGATTAGGATAAGGGCTTTATGTAGTAAACAAGGAGTTGTTGGACTATATAAAGCATGCTACTAGCTTCCTTCCTAAAACTTAACGCTCATAACATTACTTGCGTAGGAGAGAAATCAAGGAGAGAGAGCAAGACAACACAAAGAGGCTGAAGCCCCTTAGTGCCGTCCGCTCCCTACCCCATCGGCCAAATCCACTTAGGTCCGATCCTCTATTTTGGTCTCCGTTGTGTGATTTCTTCTTCCTCTTCCATAATTTATATCTAGCACAAAGAGTTGGAGGATCTAGATCTCAATCCTAGGCGTGGATCAACCGTAGAGACGTGACACTATTCACGTTTGAAGTCATCAAAGGAGACCCACAAGGTAAATGTTATGAATCATTTACTATCTTTATGAATTCTCTTCTTGTGATCCTTGGAGGGTCTTGTGCGGATCTTTTATTGATCATTTCCCCTGCGTAATCCGTTACATAACCCTACAGGTTAGTAAAAACCCAATACCTCCTCCAGACCTTGTGAACGAGCCGTCAAAGTGGAGTCTCCATCGATCTTCTTCCAGTGTGTTGACCTCCAGGTTTCTGATCATATCCTCCGTTATCGGCTAGTAATTCCCATCCGGGAACGACGCCAATAGATCTGCGAATGCATAGGATTTTAATTCCTTTGGTCTCTCAAATGTGATATCATAGAAGAGTTATAAACCATTTTCTAAATGGCAACAAGGAGCGGGGTGAGATAAGAGTTACCATGTGGGGTCACTCTTAGTCACCACCACGACTTTATGGGTTGCAAAGTAGTGCTTTAAATTCTGCACCACAAACAAAGCGTCAGGTAGTGTCGCTCCATGGAAGGGTATCTGGACTCCCCGTCTTGGACTACCCTGGAGATGTAGTTTAATTGGGCCTCATGTCCTTCATGCACCTGCGCTAGCAGAGCTTCGATTGACGTAGTGGTTGAAGTCAGGTAGAGCAGCAAAGGACTCCCTAGCTCAGTGTGATCATGCCCGTGTAGGAAGTAAGTATGCCCTTCAGGTGTTTGAAATTATATTGGTGCTCGGGCTGTCAATAAAAATAGCTTTCTTCTTCAGGAGTCGGCTGAAGCAGTTTCTTTTCTTTGATCGCCCATATGAATCTTCACGGGTACGAGAGCTTTCCTAAGAATGTCTTCACCTTAGTCTGGTTGTGATTTGTCTGAATGCTCGTAATTGAAGATATCTTTGCGGGGTATGGCTCTATTCTTTCTCTGTGTATCACACATCCCATAAACATACCATAGGTTACCCTAAACGCACACTTCAAGGAGTTCATCTTTATTCGAAACGTCTGCACCTTTAGAAGACCATCCTCATATCCGTCAATTGGTCCTTCTTCTTTCGAGATTTGACCACCAGATCATTAACGTAGGACTCAACATCCTTGTGCATCATGTCGTGGAAAAGGGTCATCATCACCCTTTGGTAGGTCACACCTACATTATTTAGTCCAAATGGCATTATTGTATAAAGAAATACACCTACCGCATTGATGAATGCATCATGTCCTGGAAAAAGGGTCCATTTGATCTGATTGTACCCACTGAATCCGTCCATAAAATTGAACATTTGATGTCCTTCTCTAGAATTGATCAACATGTTGATGTTTTTGTAGGGGAAATTCATCCTTGGGGCAGAATCGGTTGAGGTCCCTAAAATCCAAGTAGATTCACAGCTGCCCATTCTTCTTGATCACTGGGACGATGTTAGCGAGCTATTTTGGATGGTGCGCCAGTTTGATAAAATCTTCCCTCAGCAGCTTCTCCACCTCTTCTTTGATCTTGACTTCTAGCTCTGGTCGAAAAGTTCTTGTGTTCTATTTGACTAGATTGACCTGCTTATTAACACGGAGTCGATGCATGGCGACTCTGATTTTAAGCCCTTGCATCTCCTCATAATTCCAGGCAAAGACATCTTGGTATTCTTTCAGGAGCTCTAACAGGGTATTTCTGTCTCTCCCTTGATGATCAGCTTCTATATGTAATGGCCTCTTAATATCTTCGTTAGCGCATAGGAGCACCTCCAACAGGTCTTGCTTATGTGGCTTAGGCTTGTCTTGAAATCATTCTGGGGTGGCTGGTAAGTCTTCTTCCATAGTTATGTCGCATCTGGTTTCAGCTCCGCTTATGATCACATCAGAGCCTTTGTTCTCAGGGTCGCCCTCGTGAGTCGATGACAGCTCCGTGCACCTTCATATGCGATAGCGCTTCTTCCTGTTATTTTAGAAGCTGACCCATTTTCCTTCCTCCGTGCGTTCCACATACCTCTTTGTGAGTAAATGCGCTTGTTGTGAGCAGGTTGCGTTAGAAACGGGTATGCACCGGTCGTCTCTTGTAACAGCATCAGCCCTGCTGGAGATTGGTTTTTAACGTCGTGCCACTTTGGTAGGGGAATCGGCTTGAGCAGCCCTGGGTTACTTTTTCTCCCAGCTCGTTCGACCATGCTGCTTTAGTGAGGTGCGCTTCGTGCAGGTTGAATGGATTAACCGAGGTCGTGATATCCACCACCTTCTGTTTTTAAATCGCCTTCATCATTTGGTGGGTGGTGGAAGGTACTATGTTAAATCGGTGAATCTATTCTCGGCTGATGATCGTATGGTAGGTTGTGCTAGCCTCGATCAAATGGAATTTGGTTATCTTTCCCATCTGCAACCCTATTCAGATGAATCAGAGGGTCATCTTGGAATTATTTCTGAATCCCATCCACGGGGAGGGTCTTCTAACTAACTTCGAACCGGGGATTCCAACCAGTTTGAGGGTACTGGTAGAGATGAAATTCACGAAGGCTCCTCTGTTATTAAAATATCTTTGGAGTTTCACTCCATTGATCACCGCAGTAACGTACAATTAGCGGAAATGTCACCCCTTGGAAACCTTGTCTCTTTTTGAGAATGAAATTAACGTGGATGGCGATCTTGCTGAGTTTATGAATTCACCATTAAATTTGACTAGGTCTTCTCCGAAATCTTCAGCAATCTATAGTATGGCCTTTGTCATCTCCATCCTTCAATCGTTGGATAAATGCATCCATGAAACAACGTCATGAATTTGTTCATGTTGACCAGGTGCGACGCTCGCATATCCTCAATGTCTAAATCATGGTCTTCGTATTGATGCACGTGATTGATCTCGTAGGATTTCTCGTCGGCCTCCTACGCCATTATTATTATTGCAACCTCTTTACCCTAGGTACAATATCCAATACAGTGACAATGGAATGAGATTAATTTTGGCGCCCAAGTCACATAACCTATGTGTATGAATTCTACCCCCAAGACTACATGCTAAATGAACACTTCCTAGATCTCTCATCTGAGAGTTGTCTCTCTGTATAACCATACTAGACATCTCTGTTAGCTTCACTGTGGTGTAGCATAAGATATCTTTCAGAAATGTCTACTTTGAGAAAGAGCTTCCCCAAAGAGGATGTTGATATGCGATTGTTTGTAAATATCCATGAAATGCTCATACTAGTGTTCAACTCCATCTCTCTTCATCGCCATGGGATGTAAATGTAGGGTTTTGATTCATGGATGCGCAACGGAAACACAAACAAACATAACCCATGCAAAACCCTCCAAGGATCACAAGTCAAGAGACATAACGATGGTAAAGGAAGAAATCAATAACACACCTTAGGGTTCTCCTTTGATGACTTCAAACGCGAATTGTGTCACGTTATCTATAGTTGATCCACACCTAGAGTTGAATTCTAGATCTTCCAATCCTTGGTTCTAGCCCGGAAAGAGGAAGAGGAAGAATAATCACGCAAAACGAGACGAAACAAGGAGGTTTCGGCCTCCTTGTGGGCCGACAGGGACGGGCGTCGGCTCCTCTTTGCTTGCTAGCTCTCTCCTTTTTGTTCTCTCCCACTCAAGTTATGATCAATAAGGTCATAAGTACGGTAAGGAAGGAAGGAGTGTCCTTTATATATTCCAACAAATCCTTGCCAACTACCTAAAGGACCTATTCTAGTGCTACTAGAATTCAATTTAGTCCCTTCCTTGCAAATTAGTCCTGCTAAGTTTGCAAGGTATTGTAGAGTGATCCTTCTAATTAATTAATCCTATTAATTAATTCCCAAATCTAGTTCAACTCTATATAGCGTGTGACCCCATAGGTTATATCTAGTTGGTAGCAAAAATTTGCTAATATGGAGAGGTTTCTAGCAAAACATCTGTTCTAGGCAACTAATAGAATAGTCATCTTGACAAACCTTGTACAAGTAATTGTCTCATCCCTTTGTCTCTATATATGTATTGGACACGAGACATACAAGTCACACTCGTATATCCAATCCACAGTTTCTCGATCCATGGGAATAGCCTTATTCGTGCAAATTACATCAATATCCTATATTGATTTATTTGAGACATTCTATAAGCACTATCCCTCGAGTGGCCTAGGATATTTGCTCCCGTTATGTGGGAGGGACAAATTCTATCTACGTCCACTAAGATCTCTAAGCTTGCTTCTTATTGTATCCGGTACACGCCTTTATAACTACCCAGTTACGCTGTAGCGTTTAACGCTACCAAAATCACAATAATCCACTACTAGAATATCTAGCGACATCAAGTCTAAGGATGACAATACCATTGCACCACGAGACGCACTTGTGACTTAAAATAACGTGTATGTAGCCTTCTCGGAGATGGGTCACTCCAGTGCGTCATTACCCTTAATGCACACCTATGTGTTGGATCATGATATCTCCATATCAATCCAACCCCATACTAGTCTATAGATGATTTTCCTGTTAATCATTATACTGGACTAGGGATATTTAAGATAAACAACACAATTGTAAATCTAAGAACTTTATTATATTAAATATCTAACAAATAATACAATGAATTTTCTAGCCACAATTAAATTCATACTAAACTAGATTGCCTCTAGGGTATCTATTCCAACTGTCTCCCACTTACACTAGAGCCAATCTGGCGCATCTCGTATTCCCATACTCCTAGTGTGCCCTTCATGCTTCCACTACGCAAGCGGTTTGTAGCGGGTCTGACAGATTCTCATCTGTAGGAATCTTGCATATCCGAACGTCTCCTCTATCGATAATATCTCGAATCAGATGGAACATCCTGAGCACGTGTTTGGAATTCTGGTGTGACCTGGGCTCCTTTGATTGAGCGATCGCCCCAGTGTTGACACAGTACACATCAACTGGATCCGCAATGCTAGGAACCACACCAAGTTCAGAAACAAACTTTCTGATCCAAACAGCTTCCTTTGCTGCGCCATTTGCAGCAATGTACTCAGCCTCTGTTGTATAATCAGCTACCCTCTCTTGCTTGGAACTCTTCCAGCTCACCGCTGCTCCATTCAGGCAAAACACATATCCCGACTGTGATCTAAAGTCATCTTTGTCGATTTGGAAGCTTGCATCAGTGTAACCCCTTACACGCAACTCTTCCTCACCGCCAAATATCAAGAAAGCATCCTTAGTTCTTCTCAAGTACTTTAGGATGTTCTTGACTGCAATCCAGTGACTCTCACCTGGATTGGATTGGTATCTGCTTGTCATACTCAAGGCATATGACACATCTGGTCTAGTACATAACATGGCATATATGATAGATCCTATGGCCGAGGCACAGGGAATTGTACTCATGCGTTCCTTCTCAATCTCATTGGAAGGACAACCACTCTTCGAAAGAGTGATTCCATGTGACATGGGCAAGAATCCCTTCTTGGAATCTTGCATGTTGAACCGTTTCAACACCTTGTCAATATATGTACTTTGACTTAGGCCTAGCAGTGTCTTATATCTATCTCTATAGATCTTTATACCGAGTATATAGGCTGCTTCCCCTAAGTCCTTTATTGAGAAATACTTCCATAGCCAATCTTTAACAGATTGCAGCATGGGAACTTCGTTTCCAATGAGTAGTATGTCATCCACATACAAGACCAGAAAAGCTGCAGAGCTCCCACTAACCTTCTTGTAGACACAAGACTCATCTTCGTTTCTGATGAAGCCATAATCTTTGACTACTTCATCAAAACGTCGATTCCAACTCCTAGAAGCTTGCTTCAATCCATAGATGGATCGTTGCAGCTTACAGACTTTGTTGGCTTGCTTTGGATCTTCAAAACCCTCCGGCTGTATCATATACACGTCCTCGAGGAGATTCCCATAAAGGAATGCTGTTTTGACATCCATCTGCCAAATCTCATAGTCGTGGTATGCTACAATCCCAAGTAGGATTCGGATGGATTTGTTCATAGCGACTGGTGAAAAGGTTTCATCATAGTCAATACCATGAGTCTGTCTGAATACTTTAGCAACCAATCGGCCCTTATAGGTAATCACATTACCATCCATGTCGATCTTCTTCTTGAAGACCCACTTGCACCCTATTGTCCGCGCCCCTTGGGGTGGTTCCACCAAAGTCCATATTTTGTTGGTATACATGGATTCCATCTCAGATCTCATGGCTTCTAGCCACTTCTGAAAGTCTGGGCCTTTCATAGTTAGTAGGCTCATCATCTATGAGCATCGTGTCACCGAAATCGGTCACGAGAATTCCATACCTCTCGGGTTCCTGGCGTACTCTACTAGATCTACGAAGCTGTTGTGTTACCTGAACAGGCTGCTCCACAACTTCTTGTGGTTCCTGTTCATGTTCCAAATCGGTTCAGTAATTTTTGGTTCTTGAACTTCTTCAAGTTCTACATTCCTCCCACTTGCTTCTTTAGAGACAAACTCTCTTTATAGAAACACGCCGGTCCGAGCAACAAACACTTTGTTCTCGGTTGGATTGTAGAAGTAGTAGCCCTTAGTTTCCTTAGGGTACCCCAAAAACTTACATTTATCCGATTTTGGCCCTAGCTTGTCTGAATGTAAACGTTTTACATAGACATCGCAGCCCCAAATCCTCATGAACGACAGTGTGGGACGCCTCCCACTCCACATCTCATGTGGTGTCTTCATGACTAATTTAGATGGAACGACACTTAATAGAGCGTGGCCCCAAAATGATAATGGAAGATTGGTTTGACACATAATAGATCAAACCATATCGAATAGAGTTCGATTTCTCCTCTCACACACGCCATTCCATTGTGGCGTTCCGGGTGGACTGAGTTTTGACACGATCCCACACTCTCTAAGATAGTCGTCAAACTCTTGGCTCAAGTATTCTCCTCCACGATCCGATCGTAGAGCCTTGATACTTTTGCCAAGTTGCTTCTCTACTTCATTCTTGAATTCTTTGAACACTTCAAAGGATTCGGATTTGGCCGTCATAAGGTACACAAATCCATATCTACTGTAAGCATCAGTAAATGTAATGATGTAGACGTAACCACCCCTGGAAGGCGTGGCAAATGGCCCACACACATCAGTATGTATGAGCGCCAATTGCTCACTAGTCCTCTCACCTTTCTTATTGAAAAGGGACTTTGTCATTTTTCCCAATAAACAAGCCTCACATGTCTCATATGATTCAAAATCAAATGAGTCTAGTAGTCCATCCTTATGGAGTCTAGATACACGTTTCTCGTTTATGTGGCCTAAACGATAGTGCCATAAATAAGAAGGATTTAAATCATTTATTTTAATCCGCTTGGTATTAATGTTGTAGACAGGATTGCTTAGATCAAGGACATACAGTCCATTAAATAATTGCGCACTAAAATAGTGAATATTATTCAAATAAAAGGAACAACAATTGTTCTTTATTGAAATAATAAAACCTTCCTTGTCCAAACAAGAAATAGAAATAATGTTTCTGCTCATAGCAGGCTCAAAATAGCAATTATTTAATTTTAAAACTGATCCTGAAGGCACAGATAGCTCGCACACGCCCAGGGCAACCGCATCAACTTTTGCTCCATTCCCAACGCGCAGATCTATCTCCCCTTTAGCCAATCTTCTACTTCTCTTTAGATCCTGCACATTTGACAAATGTGAGATCCACATCCAGTATCTAATACCCATGATGTAGAGACAGTTAAATTTACATCTACAACAAAAATACCTGGTGGTGGTGGAATCACTATTCCAAGCCTCTTGTCCTCCAGATATTTTGGGCAGTTCCTCCTCCAGTGTCCAGGCTGACTGAAGTAGTGACACTCACCTTTAGTGACACCTTTGGCAATGCCACCAACAGGCTTAAGGGCAGGTTCCTTGGACTTTCCCTTGGAGGATGAGGCAAACCTTTTGCCCTTTCCTTTCTGCACCATCAAAATGGCCTTGCCCTTACCCTTGTTGATGCTTTGTTCAGCTGTCCTTAACATATTGAGCAAATCTGGAAGTGGTTTCACAATCTCGGTCATGTTATAGTTCATGATGAACTGTCCATAACTCTCGGGCAACGATTGCAACACGAGATCGGTTGCCAACTCTTGGCCTACCGGGAGCCCTAGTCGGGCGATATTCTCCAAGTACCCAATCATACGGAGTACATGGGGTCCCGCCGCGTTCCCTTCTGCCAGATGACACTTGAACAATGCCGTAGAGACCTCATACCTCTCAACCCTTGCTTGCTCTTGGAAGAGCTGCTTCAGATGCTCGATCATATCGACAGCATTCATGTTTTTGTGTTGCTTCTGAAGCTCAGAAGTGATGGTGCATAGCATAACGCAGGCCGCATCATTAGCGTCGTCAACATGCTTTTGATACGCCTTTAGGGCTGTAGGTGTTTGGTTCTCTGGACTTGCTGGAACATGCTCCTCTATTGCGTACATTTTCTTCTCTATCTTGAGAACGATTCTCAAGTTTCTGTACCAATCAAGGACAGATCGTAGGGAATTTTGTGAACTCGATGAGTTGTTTGCCATTTGGAATTCTACAAAAGGAAAATACGCAAGTTTTAGTATTTGTGAATTTGTGACTATATTCAATAATGGCTAGTTTATCAAATATAGCTCCCACTATTTTTCTACGGATTAATAACCCTCAAGATATTAATGCGGAAAATATCCCTATATTTTTTAGTGGGCCAAGATCCATGTTTCATCTCCTTATGAGCTTGCTTTGGCAAGTCACCCATAATTTGACTACTTTAGGTAGGAACAATTTTCAATTGCATCCCTTATGAACTCTTGGTTCAATTGGGAAAATAACTCCTTATTTATCCATCCATATGGATAATCCCAATTGATTGCCTCTAGGTTTTAATCATATTAATAGCCTAGTTGTGTTCAACCTCTTATTTGAACAATTGCACATTACTAGCTTGTGCCATCGCATTCCATCATTATGAACCAATTCGCCATGCTTTGGCACGCACGGACTTGATAAATCATGATGATAATGAGTGTTTAAATAACGAGAAGGCAAGAACACAATATTTGAATTTTGAGGGATTTTCAATTCAATTTTTAATTGTTTTTGTTGATCAATATCAACTAATCTATCTATTTGAGTTTGGGCACAACTCCAAATAATAGACTCGGGTTGTCCAATTATCTTATTATCCTAATTGCATGCATTATCAATACACCCACCACAAAATAATAAGACAATAAAATAAACAACCACAAACAAAAATAAAACGTGATGTGGATATGGCCTTTTCTAGACTAAGATAATTCCAAGCCAATAGAATTATCCATGAACCCTAAAAGCAAACACATCTCCATGCGTCTTGATCTTTTGGTCCATCCTTCATAGTCATGTGGAATGCTCCATGCTCCACGCTCCATCTTTTGTGGCTCCTTTTGGCTTTGGGCTTCTTTTCTTCAATCTCGGCTAACAATCTACTCTATCTAGCACTAGCTAACAACCATATTAAATAAAATAAATCTCCCTAGTTGAGAAAAAAATGGCTCGCATGCCATAAAACCCTAATTAATTATTACAATTAATTGATCAGCTCGCAGGCCGTAAACCAAACCACAAAAATTAAACATCCACAACAAACCACATCCTAAGGCCATATCCAATCACCATTCGATTTGCACATAAACACTTAAAATCCAATTTTAACGCGCTTGGTCAATTTTTTATTGATTTTAGGATATTCTAGGGTTAAAACGGTCCATAGGGCCCAACAATCTAATTGCCCGGGCCCAAAAGAGAACCGCAAAGGCCTAGGGCCGGCCGGCCACTAGCCCACACGGCTAGGCCGCTGGCTAGGGCTGCCCCGGCCCATAGGCCGAGCCTTGCTTGGGCGGCAAGCAAGGAGGGGCGGTCCCTAGGGGGGGCGAACATCCTTTGGGAGTTGTTTCCAAAACAACTCCCTTGCTTGGTGTCCAAGTTTCGTTGTTTCCTTGTATGGGAAGAACTACTTCTTCCATAAGGATGCCCAAACGCTAGATCTAAGATCCTAATATTTCTCAAACTCACTAATTCATGCATCCAATGCAAAAACTAGGTTTTGTTATGATATATTATTGACAAATTGCATCATATGCTTGATTTGTCTTGTTTTACGCGATAAACAATAATTTTAAGGTGTAAAACTATCAAAACGTAACACATAAACCACGTTTATGCTCTACGACCTGTGGCTCTGATACAACTGTAGGGTTTTGATTCATTGATGCGCAACGGAAACATAAACAAACATAACCCATGCAAAACCCTACAAGGATCACAAGTTTAGAGATAACAATGGTAAATGAAGAAATCAATAACACATCTTAGGGTTCTCCTTTGATGACTTCAAACGCGAATTGTGTCACGTTCTCCATAGTTGATCCACGCCTAGAGTTGAATTCTAGATCTTCCAATCCTTGGTGCTAGCCCAGAAAGAGGAAGAGGAAGAAGAATCACGCAAAACGAGACGAAACAAGGAGGTTTCGGCCTCCTTGTGGGCCGACGGGGATGGGCGGCGGCAAAGGGGGGAGGCGGCTCCTCTTTGCTTGCTAGCTCTCTCCTTTTTGTTCTCTCCTACTCAAGTTATGATCAATAAGGTCATAAGTGTGGGAAGGAAGGAAGGAGTGTCCTTTATATAGTCCAACAAATCCTTGCCAACTACCTAAAGGACCTATTCTAGTCCTACTAGAATTCAATTTAGTCCCTTCCTTGCAAATTAGTCGTACTAAGTTTGCAAGGTATTGCAAAATGATCCTTCTAATTATTAATCCTAATAATTAATTCCCAAATCTAGTTCAACTTTATATAGCGTGTGACCCCATAGGTTCTATCTAGTTGGTAGCAAAAATTTGCTAATATGGAGAGGTTTCTAGCAAAACATCCATTCTAGCCAACTAATAGAATAGTCGTATTGACAAACCTTGTACAAATAATTTTCTCATCCCTTTGTCTCTATATCCGGATTGGACACGAGACATACAAGTCACACTCGTATATCCAATCCACAGTTTCTCGATCCATGGGAATAGCCTTATTCGTGCAAATAACATCAATATCCTATATTGATTTATTTGAGTCTGGCCAGACATTCTATAAGCACTATCCCTCGAGTGGCCTAGGATATTTGCTCCCGTTATGTGGGAGGGACAAATTCTATCTACGTCAACTACGATCTCTAAGCTTGCTTCTTATTGTATCCGGTACACGCCTTTATAACTACCCAGTTACGCTGTAGCGTTTAACGCTACCAAAATCACAATAATCCACAACTAGAATATCTAGCGACCTCAAGTCTAAGGATGGCAATACCATTTAACCACGAGAAGCACTTTTTACTTAACATAACGTGTATGTAGTCTTCTCGGAGATGGGTCATTCCAGTGTGCCATTACCCTTAATGCACACCTATGTGTTGGATCATGATATCTCCATATCAATCAAACCCCATACTAGTCTATAGATGATTGTCTTGTTAATCACTATACTGGACCGGGGATATTTAAGATAAACAACACAATTGTAAATCTAATGAATTTATTATATTAAATATCTAATAAATAATATAATGACTTTTCTAGCCACAATTAAATTCATACTAAACTAGATTGCCTCTAGGGCATCTATTCCAACAGTAAAACCCGTAACTCAAAATCAACCGGACTTAGGGTTCTTCTTGGTTCTTCCTTCTTCTCCATTTTGCTATTTCATTGGGTACTCATAAAAATTGTGGGCACCTCTTCACCCTATTCTCCCTCAATGGCCTTAGTAGTCTAAGCTCGAGCATGTGTAGGATAAGGTGGTTCTGTAGTAGAGATGCCACTTCTAGTAGTTTTTTTTTAACATGTCAAACGAGAGTAATTGTACCTGTCGGAAGCATTCCAGGTGGAAGAGTATTGTTCAGGTTAGCAATCTGGCCAATCTGCATCTCATAACTTCTAACAAGTGACTTTGTCGCAACCTACTCACTTTCCACGCGAGATAGCTTCTCATTCATCTTTGTGAGCAGGCTGACCATATTTGGACTATTTTGTACCTATTACTGATAAGGTGGAGCTGCTCTTTATTCCTGGTATGGAGGATTCGGCTTCCAACCAGTGCATATTATCCATTGTTTGGGTTACTCCAACTAAATTTAGGACGATTGTAGTTGTTATGCTGGTGAGAAATCCCCACACTTGTTGATAGGAGGTCTCATGTAATTTAGTTTTTCTATCCCAGAATCGTACCCCTGATTCTCATCTTCAGGATGTTGCCCCATGGTCTTCACATGTGCTACTAGATTCTGAGTGTAGAACTCTTTGGCCAACGTCGCCATATGGTGATTCAATGTCTCCATCTGACTCGCTAGAGCTGACTCCCCTGAAGATTTTCCTGTCCTACGAATATGAGATCTCGTAGTCTCTCATTTTGATGCATTATTTAGCAGATCCATAGTAGTAAGCTCATCTAATCCCATAAAATTTCCTCTAACAAGGATATCCAATTCCATGGAAGATTCTTTATCTAAAGCTGTGTAAAAATAGTGGAATAGTATGTACCAAGTTTCTCCATGATTGAACATCTGCACAAGATATTGTTAAGTTTCCTCCAAGTGTCTCCCACCGAGTCTCCATCTAGATGAGTGAACCAGATGATCTCTTCCTTCAACTCTGCAACTTTGTATGGTGGATGATATTTCATGAGAAATTATATGATGAGTTTATCCCATGAACTTATTGAACATGCACGCAATTCTTAGAGACATTTCCTATAATTTCCAATCAGGGAAAAGGAAAATTGTATTTATTGCATCTTCTGGCACTCTATCGTCATGAAAAGTTTGTAAATATGAGTAAGAGTAGCCATGTGCGCATCAGGATCATCCTATGAAGCTCCACTGGATCTGCAGTCATTCTGCATTAGTTGAATCATTGAGCTCCTCAGCTCGAAGTGTGTTGCAGTTATAGGTGGAACCACAATCTTTGGCAATAAGTGGCCTAAGTTGGCCTATAAATGCTAACCATAGAACGTCTTTGCTATGCTTTATTCTGTGGCAGCTGCCCTTGTGAATGTGCCACATCAGGTATATTAGCCGGAGGCGGTAGTAGTGGAGGTGGTAGTGGTGCTCGGAGTGCAGCCAACTGAACCCTAAGCTCCTCTTTATCCTTTTCGACCCTCTCCTTAGAGGCCATCTCATCATCTAAAGTCTAGAAACTTCTTTCTCCTTCCGCTCTCCCTTCATCGTCCATGTGAGTTACTTTCCTCTGGCCTTTACGCTTTGCACGAATGAGTAATTGAGGATCCTTTAGATGCGGGTACAATGAATTGTTTTATGTATTGATCAGGCACCAAATGAGCAACTTGAAAGCACAACAAACACGGAGAATGTAGGTGATTACAGAATTAAACAGAAAAGTGAATCCCTAAGGCTTTACATTTTAACTAACTAGAAAGAAGTCGGCAACAACGGCAGCAAAAACTTGACACGGTCCAACCGCAAGCGCGCAATTGTCAGTGCAGTAATACTGGGAAGAGTCCAGATTTATCCTACACCAGAGTCTTCGTGATTATTTGTATGTATATCCTTAATGTGGGTCAAAAGATGACTTTTTTATATCAAAACTACGAACTAAGAGTAATGAAGTACCGAGTCACCAAATACCTATCACTCTGCTTATCATTAGTTAATATTGAGTCACGAAATGATCAGCCAATTGTAAACATGCATGAAGATCTTGTGTATACTCAATGCCCCAAATTCATGCAATCGAGTTACCAAGTACGCGATTTCGAATAGGTGGTCGATCTAATTACCACCAAGAAACTAATTAGTCGCTGAAGAGCTTCTAATTAAATCCTAGCATCATGAATCGTCATCCACAAACTAGTAAATATGAAGAACATAAAAAATCATAGCTTGTAATCAACACCAATTACGTTATTAAAATGCGAATCACCACATTATAATCATCAAATACGCTAAAGAAACATGATCTAAATGAGTTTATCTACTCATAGTTGTGAATACAATGAAGACATTCAAAATATTAAAAAAAATAAAGAGAGGTCTAGAATTTAGGTAGATCAAACGTGTAATCCTTGATCCAAGCCTTCTATCTCATGCTCTGTGCATTCTCTAATGCGCCAACAGCTCAATTTTTTGTCCTCATGTAGGTTATACAGGTTTTGAACTAATACCCATTATAAACTATGTAAAATTACCAATCTCCCCCAAAATGTTGTCACATAATGTTGTGAACGTATGATAACGTGTGGTTGTCGTACGATCACTTCCTGTTATTTTTATAATTAAAAGTGATCACACTCTAACTGTAAGATCACTAATAAGACTTGTGTACTATCACAACTCGAATTTGTCTAAGTAAAAGTGATCGTACGATCACTATTGTGGTCGTACTTTCACATTGGGCTGCACACCTTTTTTCCTTCATCTTCGACGGACTATACATTCTGGTCTCTGGTTTATCTCCGTGTCCTACCATTGGAAAGCTCTTTCTCTTTAATTTCATTTTCCATGGGTCGCACTCCAATATTCCTTTATAACGCAAGTTATCGTCAAAATAGGAAAGGCTGGTCACTTTTGCTCGTACAACTTTTATTCTTTTCATTCTTCTTGTTCAGTTCCGAGATGTTCTCATCTTCCAACGTTCGTTCTCGCCCCCGATTCAATTATTCGAGCCTCTAGTACTTGATATACACAACACTAAAAATACCATGATCATAGTTGACATAGAAAACGCTAATCAACTCGAGAAACGCCCAGACTCTACAATTATACTCATAAAGCTCAAACACGCAATTATCTCAATAAATTGGCCAACTATGCATTGAAACATATCGGGAATCACACAAAATCGCAGATAATCAATATCAATTATAACAATGGATAAAAGGTTATCACTTGCCTTCCAACATTTGCGGAACATGTGCACATATATTGTGCTCTCTTGAGGCTTATTTTTTTTTCCCTTGACTAGGGACCCACCGTGGGCACAATAATCTCATCACTCTTATCCTTCTAGGTGACCTTATGTCAATCCGCTTTCCCATGGCTAGGATATGGAGGATCCTTTGAGAAGATGCCATTGCAAGTAATGAATGCATTTACCTGCTCATTTAGATTTATTTTAGCACTTGGGAGAATCATGATGCCCTCTTCTTGTTCTAATTTGCAATTTGACCAATACGTGTCTCATGATTTTGCACAACTACTTTTGTAGTCACCAACTCACTTTCCATGCGATCCCGCTTTTCATTCATCTATTCAAAAAACCGATCAATTCGGGATTTTTCTATTGCCCCTATGGTTGCAGATGTTGTATATCTCCAGGTGTCTGATATGGAGGATTAGACTGCTGACCTGCTTTATAAACCCCATTTTTTGGGTTACTCTAGCTGAAGAAGGGGTTAGTGTGATTGAAATACATCATTTTGTGGATACGGGTATTTTATGATATTACTATAACTATTGGGTGTTAATATAATATTATTATAAGTGTTGGGTATTAGTTTTATTATTATTAAAGGCTTGGGAGTTCTATGTCTTTTACTTAAATTATTTAGTGCATTTTTATTTAAACTAGGGGGTTGTGTTTGTCTTTTAACTAGAACCTTGGGGGGAAATTGTCTTCCGCCAAAACATTATCATCTTTTCCTTGCATGGCCAAAAATCTCTATTCCTAACTTTTCTCTCATGGCTGAATTTTTGCCATGAATGGCCGAATCTCTCTATTTCTCTCTTTCTTTGATTTTGTTTCCTTGTTTGAATCAAACGCAATCTTAATTAGATACTAATTGATCAGAGATCTAAACTTTAGCAACAAGAAACCTAATTTGTCCAATATTAGTGTCCTAATTCAAAATCTATGTCAATTTGGAAACAATCCTAGTTTTCCATAAACTCTTACCCTCAAAGCATATATAAACCCACCTCCATCTCATAATTTTATTCACACCAAATCAAAGATATCTCAAAAACTTTCAAAGCTCTCTCTCTCTCTCCTACCCATCCGCCGTCGTGCCCTAGCCGCCGCCGCTTCACACCGACGCCGCCACCACCGTGCGCCGTCTTCTCTTTTCGATTCTTTTCCGTTAATTCTCAAACCATTATCTTTTTTATCATCTTCTTCTCCTTCTATTAATCCTTAGATTGTGTTGGGATTATGCATGTTCATAGTTAAAGAAGAAACCCTAGATGTGGAAGGGATGATTGAATGGTCCTACTAGGAGGGTAGTAACTTGATTCAAGGTGAGAATTCATTTAGCATATAACCTAGATTGATTACGGGGTTAACTAGATTATATGGGGGATACTTTATGGGGAAATCCGTGATTCCCGTATGGGTATTATGAGTATGGTTGGAAAGATAAAACAAGCATATCTTTTGACTCGGGAATCAAAATTCGAATCCTTTTGAGGCTAGATTTATTTTTCAGAGTGTTTCGGATCTAATGAGATTATTTTTGAGGCATGATCTGTTAGGGAAGACAGAGTAATAAATTAGTGGAGTTATGTTAGGTTATGTGCACATTAGATTATGGGATTTTGGGGTAAGGTTTTGAGCTTTGTTTTTTAGTATGAACTAAGGGGTGAACTAGAGACTTAAGTAGGGACTGTCTATTTGTTTTAGTATTGTGTTTTTATTAGGGTTTTATAAATTTGTAGGCAAAGGGTTCTCAGACGAAGGATACGTCGAATATTACGACTAATTTGCTATGATTGCTTTTGTTTAAGGTAAGTAAACATGCCAGAACTAGCGCTCATATCTTCTTTCGTGTTTAAACTGTGTTTTGTGATTTATTGTCTCAAAATGAAATATATGTTTTAAATGTTTATTTGAGCATCTTGTTGGTTTTACAAAAGTGACGATAATTTAACTATCACATGAAGAATTAATAAGACGTAATGACGTAAAGTGGAATAGTTGTTTCGGGGATCGTTATTATAGTTTGGTCGTTGTTGACTACGGTCTCTCGACCCGTTTATTTGCTTTACTCGGTTGCAAGTCCCCGAGGTTTGCTCCATGTACTTTCCTCTCTGGCCGCGAGAAGTCTTAGGGGGGTGTCGACATTATGGTCTTGGTAGTGTGTGATGGTTGGTTCTTGCCCGTGTCAATAGGATAAAATATGGATTTCCACGAATGGATCTTTAATTTTTAAATCTGAAAGTCTCGTTTGGACGTTGGAAATGATTTGGGAATGTTTCCCCACAAGTGAAGTGAGAAAAGTAAAATATTGGTGAATTTTTATTTCATACTTATACTCTTACTCAAATTCTTTACTCTTCAAACTTATGTGTCTTTTATGAACTGTTTCATATTTTGTTACATGTCTGGGTGTTGCTTACTCAATATTTTCCGCTGACTTTGGAAACTGTGGTGTTTCTTTTTGTTTCTGCACCACAGGTCTAGGTGAAAGCATGGCTTTTGGGGAAATCTAGACACATCACAATAGTTAGGAGATTCACGTTTAGTCATGAAACATCTTTTTAAATAGTTTTATTTTTCCTAGTTTGGATCATTCCCATATTTGTGGCACAACGTTTAATGAAACTTATATTAAGGATTTCGTGGTTAATCGTTGGATCTTCTGATTATTAAAACCTCCTTGTATTCGGGTTTCACCCCGGGTACGGAGTGACACCCTCTCGGCTTTTCGGGTTTGGCCATTTGGGGGTGCTACAGTTGGTATCAGAGCCTGGTTATCCAAAAAGGAAACCTAAAACCTGTAGGAAGTTTAAAATATACATAGCGGAAGAATTTAAAATTTGACAAGCCGTTAGGAATTTGGGTAGTCTTGAATAGGGCTATTATGTGTTTAAGTCTTTAGGAAAAAGGCTTAGTAAGCTAGTATCCCCACCCAGTCTCTCCTTGCTTGTAATACCCCGTTTTAAAACGAAGGGTAAATTGGTAATTTATGCAAGACATTTGATATCTTTTGAGAATGATGGATAGAGTAATTTCCGGGTTAAAAATATAGTCTGAAAGTTTGAATATTAATTTAGAAAACGAAGCCTTTATTGCGTATTTAATTTTAACATTTTATTTTATGTTATTAAATTTAGTGTAGTAGTGCTCCCAACTCACCATAGCATAACTCATATAATAATAATAATAATAATAATAATAATAATAATAATAATAATAATAATAATAATAATAATAATAATAATAATAATAATAAAATGAAAATTTTGTTCTATTCAAGAAACCTGCAAATTTTTGGAGAACACAACCTGCTTTCTCCTCCCCCTCACGCAATTTCTCCTTCCTCGTCCTCTTAAACCTCCTCTTCTCCCTCTTCTCAGCCGAAAACCACCACCATCACAGCCCCTCACAACCACCTCTTCCTCCTCCATCTCTCCCTCTCTCTCTCTGCTCGCTTCTGCCCAAAACAGAACAACAAGAACACCAGCAGCTGGTGGCAGCGGCCAAACCCACCACCACAGCTGCTGCCATTCCCGACGGCAAACCACCAGCAAAAAAACACCACCATCAACGCCACCACCATCACAGTCACCACCCCCTCCACCACCTCTCTCTCTCTCTCTCTCCCCTCTCTGTTCTAGCCGACGGAAAGCAGCAGCAGAGGCAGCGACGGTGAAGCCGCTGCCGTCTCCGGTAAGATCAACACCGCCACCACAACTGGTCTCTTTCTCCCCTCTGTTTCGACCTGAGAAGAAGCAGCAGCAGCAGATCGCTGCAAAGTAGACCCAGCGCCACCACCGTCGCCGACAATGCCATTAAGGCCGGTGACGAAGCTTGGCCCTTCCAATCCCGGTCCACCCACCTCTCGAAATTTGGTCCATCCACCTCCTGGAGGTCCGACGACTTCAAATACGCCATTAATCGGAGCCAAAAATGACTCAACGCCGGATTCGACCATCACCGCCAACCACATCGATGGCGGGCTCAACCGGACCCGATTCTCGACCGTTTATCGAAATTTTTGGTATGGGTAACTCCTAAATACTCCCCTAGTTCGTTTCGGATAATCAAAACACAATTTTGACAGCTAAATTTGGACTTGGATCGTTTGTGTGAAGATAGTGTACGTGTGTTCATGCTTGGGGGTAGTTTTTGTACTTTCAGAAAAGTTGGAGTTGCAAGTTTAGCATGTTGAAACTGCTTTTGTTGGTGGGAGGTTATTTCATGTCATATATGAAAAATTGTGGAGTCTATTTGTTCTTTACATAAACTGCATATAAAATATAAAATCAAATTTGCAATTTGGTATTAGAATTAATTTATAATATTCCTAGTTATTATTTTAATTATATAAAAGCTGTTTTTTCTATTAAAATTATATATGTATTATTTAATATAAAATATTGTTGTCTTCTTGAAAAATAAGCAAAGATAAATTATATAGTTAATTTAATCATGTAAATTAGTGTGATTAAATAAATATTTCAAGTATTGATAAATAAGTGTTTTGAGTAAAATATGTTATATTCTTAGTGTTGATAAAATAAAATAAGTTAGAAAGTTAAATAGGAAAATAACTTTTAAGAAAATTCCTCCATCTATATTATAAAATAGCATGGTTTAACAAACTTTTGAATTTTTAGCCGTTAGATTAAATCAACCACATCCCCACCATTAGATCTCACCTACTTATTACAACTCTAACTACCCACTCTCTTTGGACATCATTGACTACCCACTCTCCTTGGACATCCATAACTACTAGGAAAGATGTTTTTCTCAATTACATCCCTAACTAATACTACTAGGAGATAGGTTGTGACTGATTCCAACGTTCATTGCTCATTCCATACTTGAAAGTTGTTGTTTTTTTTTTTCACCACATTTGTAGATATTGTAGGGTTTTTGAATCATGGATGCGCAACGGAAATAAAAATAACCATGCAAAACCCTCCAAGGATCACAAGTCAAGAATCATAACGATGGTAAGGGAAGAAATCAACAACACACCTTAGGGTTCTCCTTTGATGACTTCAAACGCGAATTGTGTCACGTTCTCTATGGTTGATCCACGCCTAGAGTTGATCCTAGATCTCCCAAGTCCTTGGTGCTAGCCCGGAAGAGGAAGAGGAAGAAGAAATCATGCAAAAAGAGACCCAAAAGGAGGGTCTCGGCCTCCTTTGTGGCCAACGGGATGGGCGGCGGCAAGAGGGGCGGTCGGCTCCTCTTGTTGCTTGCTCTCTCTCCTTTTGTTCTCTCCCACTCATTGTTAAGTTCAATAATGAGCATAAGTTATGTGGGAAGGAAGGAAGGAAGGTCCTTTATATAGTCCAACAACTCCTTGCCAACTACCTAAAGGACTTATTCTAGTCCTACTAGAATTCAATTTAGTCCCTTCCTTGCAAATTAGTCCCTACTAAGTTTGCAAGGTTTTGCAAAGTGATCCTTCTAATTAATTAATCCAATTAATTAATTCCCAAATCTAGTTCAACTCTATGTGGCGTGTGACCCCATAGGTTCTATCTAGTTGGTAGCAACTATTTGCTAATATGGAGCGGTTTCTAGCAAAACATCCATTCTAGCCAACTAATAGAATAGTTATCTTGACAACCTTTGTACAAGTAATTGTCTCATCCCTTTGTTTCTATATCCGGATTGGACACGAGACATACAAGTCACACTCGTATATCCAATCCACAGTTTCTCGATCAATGGGAATAGCCTTATTCGTGCAAATAACATCAATATCCCATATTGATTTATTTGAGTCTGTCCAAACATTCTATAAGCACTATCCCTCGAGTGGCCTAGGATATTTGCACCCGTTATGTGGGAGGGACAAATTCTATCTACGTCCACTAAGATCTCTAAGCTTGCTTCTTATTGTATCCAGTACACGCCTTTATAACTACCCAGTTACGGTGTAGCGTTTAACGCTACCAAAATCACAATAATCCACAACTAGAATATCTAGTGACTTCGAGTCTAAGGATGACAATACCTTTGCACCGCGAGAAGCGCTTGTGACTCAACATAACGTGTATGTAGCCTTCTCGGAGATGGGTCAATCCAGTGCAACATTCCCTAATGCACACCTATGTGTTGGATCATGATATCTCCATATCAATCCAACCCCATACTAGTCTATAGATGATTGTCCCATTAATCATTATACTGGACTAGGGATATTTAATATAAACAACACAATTGTAAATCTAAGGACTTCATTATATTAAATATCCAATAAATAATAAATGAATTTCTAGCCACAAATAAATTCATACTAAAATAGATTGCCTCTAAGGCATCTATTCCAACAGTCTCCCACTTGCACTAGAGCCAATCTGGCGCATCTCGTATGCCCATACTCCTAGTGTGCCCTTTATGCTTCCACTGCGTGAGCGGCTTTGTATGCGGGTCTGACAGATCATCATCTGTAGGAATCTTGCATATCCGAACGTCTCCTCTATCGATAATATCTCGAATCAGATGAAACTTCCTGAGCACGTGCTTGGACTTCTGGTGTGATCTGGGTTCCTTTGATTGCGCGATCTCCCCAGTGTTGTCACAGTACAACTCGACTGGATCCGCAATGCTAGGGACCACACCCAGTTCAGAAACAAACTTTCTGATCCAAACAGCTTCCTTTGCTGCGCCATTTGCAGCAATGTACTCAGCCTCTGTTGTAGAATCAGCTACCGTCTCTTGCTTGGAACTCTTCCAGCTCACCGCTGCTCCATTCAGGCAGAACACATATCCCGATTGTGATCTAAAGTCATCTCTGTCGGTTTGGAAGCTTGCATCAGTGTAACCCCTTACACACAACTCTTCCTCACCGCCAAATATCAAGAAAGCATCCTTAGTTCTTCTCAAGTACTTTAGGATATTCTTGACAGCAAGCCAGTGACTCTCACCCGGATTGGATTGGTATTTTCTTGTCATACTCAAGGCATATGACACATCTGGTCTAGTACATAACATAGCGTACATGATAGATCCTATGGCCGAGGCATAGGGAATTCTACTCATGCGTTCCTTCTCAATCTCACTGGAAGGATAACCACTCTTCGAAACAGTGATTCCATGTGACATGGGCAAGAATCCCTTCTTGGAATCTTGCATGTTTAACCGTTTCAACACCTTTTCAATATATGTACTTTGACTTAGGCCTAGCAAACTCTTAGATCTATCTCTATAGATCTTTATACCATGTATATAGGCTGCTTCCCCTAAGTCCTTCATTGAGAAACACTTCCCTAGCCAATCTTTAACAGATTGCAGCATGGGAACGTCGTTTCCAATGAGTAGTATGTCATTTACATACAAGACCAGAAAAGCTACAGAGCTCCCACTAACCTTCTTGTAGACACAAGACTCATCTTCGTTTCTGATGAAGCCAAACTCTTTGACCACTTCATCAAAACGTCGATTCTAACTCCTAGAAGCTTGCTTCAATCCATAAATGGATCGTTGTAGCTTACAGACTTTGTTGGCTTGCTTTGGATCCTCAAAACCCTCTGGTTTTATCATATACACGTCCTTGAGGAGATTCCCATGAAGGAATTTTGTTTTGACATCCATCTGCCAAATCTCATAGTCGTGGTATGCTGCAATCGCAAGTAGGATTCGGATGGATTTGGTCATAGCGACTAATGAAAAGGTTTCATCATAGTCAATACCATGAATCTGTCTCAATCCTTTAGCCACCAATCGGCCCTTATAGGTAATCACATTACCATCCATGTCGATCTTCTTCTTGAAGACCCACTTGCAGCCTATGGGCTGCGCCCCATCGGGTGGTTCCACCAATGTCCATACTTTGTTGGTATACATGGGATTCCATCTCGGATCTCCTGGCTTCTAGCCACTTCTGAGAGTCTGGGCCTTTCATGGCCTCCTCATAGGTAGTAGGCTCATCATCTATGAGCATCGTGTCACCGTAATCGGTCAAGAGAAGTCCATACCTCTCGGGTTCCTGGCGCACTCTACTAGATCTACGAAGCTCTTGTGTTACCTGTACAGGTTGCTCCACAACTACTTGTGGTTCCTGTTCATGTTCCATAATCGGTTCAGCGATTTGTGGTTCTTGAACCTCTTCAAGTTCTACATTCCCCCACTTGCTTCTTTAGAGACAAACTCTCTTTCTAGAAACACGCCGGTCCGAGCAACAAACACTTTGTTCTCGGTTGGATTATAGAAGTAGTATCCCTTAGTTTCCTTAGGGTACCCCACAAATTTGCACTTATCCGATTTAGGCCCCAGCTTGTCTGATTGTAAACGTTTTACATAGACATCGCATCCCCAAATCCTCATGATTGACAGTGTGGGACGCCTCCCACTCCACATCTCATATGGTGTCTTCATGACTGATTTAGATGGAACACGGTTAATGGTGAAAGCTACACTTAATAGAGCGTAGCCCAAAATGATAATGGAAGATCAGTTTGACACATCATAGATCAAACCATATCCAATAGGGTTCGATTCCTCCTCTCGGACACGCCATTCCATTGTGGCGTTCCGGGTGGAGTGAGTTGGGACACAATCCCACACTCTCTAAGATAGTCGTCAAACTCTTGGGTCAAGTATTCTCCTCCACGATCTGATCGTAGAGCCTTGATACTTTTGCCAAGTTGCTTCTCTACTACATTATTGAATTCTTTGAACACTTCAAAGGACTCGTATTTTGCCCTCATGAGGTACACAAATCCATATCTACTGTAATCATCAGTATATGTAATGAATTAGACATAACCACCCCTGGCTGGCGTGGCAAATGGCCCACACACATCGGTATGTATGAGCGCCAATTGCTCACTAGTCCTCTCACCTTTCTTATTAAAAGGGGACTTTGTCGTTTTCCCAATAAACAAGCTTCACATGTCTCATATGATTCAAAATCCAATGAGTCTAGCAATCCATCCTTATGGAGTCTAGATACACGTTTCTCATTTATGTGGCCTAAACGACGGTGCCATAAATAAGCAGGATATAAATCATTTATTTTAATCCGCTTGGTATTAATGTTGTAGACAGGATTGCTTAGATCAAGGACATATAGTCCATTAAATAATTGCACACTAAAATAGTGAATATTATTTAAATAAAAGGAACAACAATTGTTCTTTATAGAAATAATAAAACCATCCTTGTCCAAACAAGAAATAGAAATAATGTTTCTGCTCATAGCAGGCACAAAATAGAAATTATTTAATTCTAAAACTAATCTTGAAGGCAGAGATAGCTCGCACACGCCTATGGCCAACGTAGCAACCTTTGCTCCATTCCCAACGCGCAGATCTACCTCTCCTTTAGCCAATCTTCTACTTCTCTTTAGATCCTGCATATTTCGACAAATATGAGATCCACATCCAGTATCTAATACCCATGATGTAGAGACAGTTAAATTGACATCTACAACAAAAATACCTGGTGGTGGTGGAATCACTATTCCAAGCCTCTTGTCCTCCAGATATTTTGGGAAGTTCCTCCTCCAGTGTCCAGGCTGACTGCAGTAGTGACACTCACCTTTAGTCACACCTTTGGCAATGCCACCAACAGGCTTAAGGGCATGTTCCTTGGACTTGGCAACTGACTTGCCTTTGCCCTTGGAGGATGAGGCAAACCTTTTGCCCTTTCCTTTCTGCACCATCATAATGGCTTTGCCCTTACCCTTGTTGATGCTCTGTTCAGCTGTCCTCAACATATTGAGTAAATCTGGCAGTGGTTTCACGATCTCGTTCATGTTATAGTTCATGATGAACTGTCCAGAACTCTCGGGCAACGATTGCAACACGAGATCAGTTGCCAACTCTTGGCCGAACAGGAACCCTAGTCGGGCGAGATTCTCCAAGTACCCGATCATACGGAGTACATGGGGTCCTACCGGGTTCTCTTCTGCCAGATGACACTTGAACAGTGCCTTAGAGACCTCATACCTTTCTACCCTTGCCTGCTCTTGGAAGAGCTGCTTCAGATGCTCGATCATATCGACAGCATTCATGTTTCGTGTTGCTTCTGAAGCTAAGAAGTCACGGTGCATAGCATAAGGCAGGCCGCAACATTAGAGTCATCAGCACGCTTTTGATATGCCTTTAGGGCAGCAGGTGTTTGGTTCTCTGGACCTTCTGGAACATGCTCCTCTATTGCGTACAGTTTCTTCTCTTACTTGAGAACAATTCTCAAGTTTCTGTACCAATCAAGAAAGTTGGTTCCAGAGAGCTGTCCTTCTCAAGGACAGATCGTAGGGAATGTTGTGAACTCGATGAGTTGTTTGCCATTTGGAATTCTACAAAAAGGAAAATACGCAAGTTTTAGTATTTGTGAATTTTTTTGACTATATTCAATAATGGCTAGTTTATCAAATATAGCTCCCACTATTTTTCTACGGATTAATAACCCTCAATATATTAATGCGGAAAATATTCTTATATTTTCTAGTGGGCCAAGATCCATGTTTCACCTCCTTATGAGCTTGCTTTGGCAAGTCACCCATAATTTGGCTACTTTAGGTAGGAACAATTCTAATTGCATCCCTTATGCAACTCTTGGTTCAATTGGGCAAATAAATCCTTATTTATCCATCCATATGGATAATCCCAATTCATTGCCTCTAGGTTTCTTAATCATATTAATAGCCCAGTTGTGTTCAACCTCTAATTTAAACAATTGCACATTGTTACGTGCCATCGCATTCCATCATTATGAACCAAGTCCCCATGCTTTGGCACGCACGAACTTGATAAATAATGATGATCATGAGTGTTTAAATAACGAGAAGGCAAGAACACAATATTTGAATTTTGAGGGATTTTAAATTCAATTTTATTTGCTTTGTTGATCAAAATCAACTAATCTATCTATTTTAGTTTGGGCACAACTCCAAATAATAGATCCGGGTTGTCTAATTATCTTATTATCCTAATTGCATGCATCATCCATACACCAACCACACAATAATAAGACAATAAAGTAAACAACCACAAAACAGAAATTAAACGTGATGTGGATATGGCCTTTTCTAGACTAATATAATTCCAACCCAATGGAATTATCTATGAACCCTAAAACAAACACATCTCCATGCGTCTTGATCTTTTGGTCCATCCTTCATAGTCATGTGGAATGCTCCATGCTCCGTGCTCCATATTTTGTGGCTCCTTTGGCTTTGGGCTTCTTTTCTTCAATCTTGGCTAACAATCTAATTTATCTAGCACTAGCTAATTTCTATACTAAATAAAAATAAATCTCACAAGTTGAGAAAAAAATGGCACGCAGGCCATAAAACCCTAATTAATTATTACAATTAATTGATCAGCTCGCAGGCCGTAAAACCAAACCACAAAATTAAACATCCACATCAAACCACATCCTAAGGCCATATCTAATTACCATGCGAATTGCACATAAACAGTTAAAATCCAATTTTAACGCGCTTGGTCAATTTTAATTGATTTTAGGATTTCTAGGGTTAAAACGGTCCATGGGCCCAACAATCAAATTCCCCGGGCCCAATAAGATGAACCACGAGGCTCTAGGGCCGGCCCGGCCCAAAACCCACACGCCTAGGCCGCGGGTTAGGGCCGCCTGGCCCCTAGGGCGGCCAATATTGGGCGGCAAGCAAGAGGGGCGGTCCCTAGGAGGTCGAACCTCCTTGAGGGAGTTGTTTCCAAAACAACTCCCTTGCTTGGTGCCCAAGTTTGGTTGTTTCCTTGTTTTGGGAGAACTCCTTCTTCCCCAAGGATGCCCAAACCCTAGATCTAAGATCCTAAAGTTTCTCAAACTCACCAATTCATGCATCCAATGCAAAAATTAGATCTTGTTATGATTAATTATTGACAAATTGCATCCCATGCTTGATTTGTCTTGTTTTACACGATAAACAATCAAATTAAGGTGTAAAACAACTGAAACGTAACACATAAACCACGTTTATGCTCTACGACCTGTGGCTCTGATACCACTGTAGGGTTTTTGAATCATGGATGCACAACGGAAACAAAAATAACCATGCAAAACCCTCCAAGGATCACAAGTCAAGAATCATAACGATGGTAAGGGAAGAAATCAACAACACACCTTAGGGTTCTCCTTTGATGACTTCAAACGCAAATTGTGTGACGTTCTCTAAGGTTGATCCACGCCTAGAGTTGATCCTAGATCTCCCAAGTGCTTGGTGCTAGCCCGGAAGAGGAAGAGGAAGAAGAAATCACGCAAAACGAGACCCAAAAAGAGGGTCTCGTTCTCCTTTGTGGCCGACTGGATGGGTGGCAAGAGGGGCGGTCGGCTCCTCTTGTTGCTTGCTCTCTCTCCTATTTTTCTCTCCCACTCTTTGTTATGTTCAATAATGAGCATAAGTTATGTGGGAAGGAAGGAAGGAAGGAAGGTCCTTTATATAGTCCAACAACTCCTTGCCAACTACATAAAGGACTTATTCTAGTCCTACTAGAATTCAATTTAGTCCCTTCCTTGCAAATTAGTCCCTACTAAGTTTGCAAGGTTTTGCAAAGTGATCCTTCTAATTACTTAATTCAATTAATTAATTCCCAAATCTATTTCAACTCTATGTAGCGTGTGACCCCATAGGTTCTATCTAGTTGGTAGCAACTATTTGCTAATATGGAGCGGTTTCTAGCAAAACATCCATTCTAGCCAACTAATAGAATAGTCATCTTGAAAACCTTTGTACAAGTAATTGTCTCATCCCTTTTTCTCTATATCCGGATTGGACACGAGACATACAAGTCACACTCGTATATCCGATCCACAGTTTCTCGATCCATGGGAATAGCCTTATTCGTGCAAATAACATCAATATCCCATATTGATTTATTTGAGTCTAGCCAGACATTCTATAAGCACTATCCCTCGAGTGGCCTAGGATATTTTCTCCCGTTATGTGGGAGGGACAAATTCTATCTACGTCCACTACGATCTCTAAGCTTGCTTCTTATTGTATCCAGTACACGCCTTTATAACTACCCTGTTACGGTGTAGCGTTTAACGCTACCAAAATCACAATAATCCACAACTAGAATATCTAGTGACTTCAAGTCTAAGGATGACAATACCTTTGCACCGCGAGAAGCGCTTGTGACTCAACATAACGTGTATGTAGCCTTCTCGGAGATGGGTCAATCCAGTGCAACATTCCCTAATGCACACCTATGTGTTGGATCATGATATCTCCATATCAATCCAACCCCATACTAGTCTATAGATGATTGTCCCATTAATCATTATACTGGACTAGGGATATTTAAGATAAACAACACAATTGTAAATCTAAGAACTTCATTATATTAAATATCCAATAAATAATAAATGAATTTCTAGCCACAAATAAATTCATACAAAACTAGATTGCCTCTAGGGCATCTATTCCAACAGATATAATTTTGATAACACCTCTAAATTCATTTAAAATAAACACCTCCAAATTCAAAAAGTATCCAATTTAGGGATAGTGCCCTCGAGCACGGGCAATACTCTAGTTTATGAATAGTTAAAGCTTGATTATTATTTGTAGATATTAGAACTTATATTTACAAATTAGAATTACAATTTATGTGTGACTAAACACTTGTTTCCTTTGAATAAACATTTTGTGATTTTTATTTATGAATTTAACTCTGTAATAGAATATACAATTTATAATAAATGATTAGCAATAATTAAATTAGTTAGCATTAAATTTTGTAGTCACTTACAAATAAATGTTGTGTAGATGTATAAATTTAAGATGCGATTTCTTACTTAATAATTTTTAAGAGTTAGTATTTATATAAGTAATGATTTTTATGAAGAAATATACAATTGTCTACGTCGTCAGATTATTATATAAATTTGACACGCTAGTAATTAATGGGGTAACGGGAAGGGTAAATTCAAATGAGACTTAGATAAATTTTTGCATGATATACTTGCACACTTTGGACTTGTAATTGATATAGGGGATATAAATTGTAGGTGACGAGTTCCTAGAAAGGGGGCTACGTATATCCGTAGATGCGTTATTGTGCTGTTTGCTTGGCTACTTAAGGTAAGTACACATGCCTAACCTAGTGTGTCGTCCTCCTTTCGTGTCCAAATATTTTTATGATTTTATGTCTCAAAATGCGACTTGTAATATACGTGCTCGACTTGAGATTTCAAATACCTATCTAAATGATTCTTTTGGAAATAATCACTTGAAATTAATAAGGCGTAATAACGTAAAGTGGAAACAGTTGGGCGGCAGAACCTTATTCAGATTCTTATATACACTGTGGATATGATATTTGGAATGGCACGGCCACCTGAACTATTGTGAAATTAGCTCGGTTGCCATTAGCCCCTAGCTGCTCCATGTACTCACCTCTCTGGCCGCAAGAAGTCTTAGGGGGGTGCCGGCACTTAAGGTATTGGATGCATGGGATATGGTTGGTTACTTATGAGATACTGTGATGGATTATTGCGATCGATTGGTTCGTTCCCGCTACAACTAATTAATAAACGTGGATTTTCATGAGAAAATGAAAAGGAATTACATACTTGAGATTTTCCCATAATTGGGACAGTATTTTGAGATTATCCCTAATTGGGACAGTATGGTGGTTTGGAAATATTTCATTGGAATTATAAATGGTAATATTTTGAGAATATTTGAAATTTACATCTTCTCATACTTGGTCATTTGCACTACCAAATATGATTCCTTGTTATTTTTCGTGTTCTTTAAAGAAAAGCATGCCTCTTTCCTGTTGACACGTTGGGGTGTTTACTTATTCAACATTTCTTGCTGACTTTGGAAAAACTGCGGTATTGTTTCTTTCCCCCGCAGGTCTAAGAGTTGGGATTATGGAGTAGCGGGATTGGAGAATCATCTAGCACTTGATATCTCTTTAATAATGCGCATTCTTAGTATAATATCATCTTGTGTAACAGTATATTGAAAATAAATTAAGAGTTGTAATGTATAATTATCGGATGTGTTGTTCTTGATTTCCGCTGTTTTATTTTGAGTAGCACCCTCCTAGGCTCTCCGGTCCGGAACGGAAAGCTCGGGAACGAGGGGTGTTACAGGTGGTATCAAAGCAATTCGTTATAAAAGGGAATTTAAAACCTGTAGAGCAAACTAAAAACAACATAGGGTAAGATAATAAAACTGGAAAAGTCGATCGGATCATAGGTAGTCTAAGTGCTTATACTGGTCCCACCCACGACCTTTCTTGCAAATTGTTACGTGTTTGAAAGGTACTTGGATTATTTTGTTTGAGTTGGTAACGTCATCTCCGATGGTTGATTGACCAGTGTTACTCCTTTTGTGGAGATTGAGAAATATGGATTATCAGAACCAGATTTTGAATTGCAAGTGATTTGAGAAGATGAGGTATATATCGGTGAAAATATTTATCTATTGCATAATTTGACCCCCATGAGGTCGTTGATACTTGAACTATTTGGAGTCTTTATCTTTTTGATTGGTTATTGGATACATAATGCTCATGAAATAAGAGGAAATAGATTATGAGGTACAAAAGTTGGATTGTGAATGATGCATTTCTCTATTTGGAAAATTTATATGCTGTGTATAAGATTCATATGGATTGCTAAAATTGATTTGATATTTATACCTTTAAATGATGATTTAAATAGACCAGGATGGAATAGATAAAAGCACCGTAGTTGACTACTGAAATTATGACTAATAAACCATTGCGATAATATAGTCGGAGGACCCGATAAGGATAGACGGCCCAGGATAATAACCACTTGGAGTAACTCTTCGTATGATAGTAATATTGTAGATACATGACTCTTATGATAACTCTTGGGGGGAAGTATTGGGTTTCGACCATTTGAGACTTTGGGTCAAAGAGACGTAACCGGAATGTTGAAATATTTGACTGGTAAACCCTAGTTTCTTTAACTAGATCTGAGAAGACTTTGATGATATATTTGAGGTACCGTTTGAGTTGTTAATTTAGAATTATGGGTCAGATAAAATTATTTTGAGAGTCTTTTCTGGTGATCAAAGAAAGCTATTCGAACAAGGACCCACCCACCCTTACCTGAGAAGTTATGAAGATGATCCGTTGAGTCTTGACTTGTTTTGAATACAGTTTTACAGCCTTGTTGATTGAAGAGATTTTGCTACGTTAACGGTTGACTGTAGTCCACTTTTTCATGGTTTATATTTGGAGGGACACGCTAGACTGCTTTGTCATTTGAGGTTACTTTCGATATTTAACTATTTGATGTGTTACTTGTATTGTAGTTATTCTAATGTTTCTTGATGATGGGGATGTCTATTCAGTTACATATTACTTTTGGAATTATAGGATCTAATTGGGAGAAATGGTGTATAAACTGTGAAAGAATTATTTTTGGGTCATTGATGATCGTGTATAAGATTTGGACGCAGCCTATGACGGATCTAGGCAGGTTTATTCTGAAGTTACACATTTAGTAATGCATTGGGGTTCAGACTCAGATTTTGAAAGTTATGTTTAGAGCCTAATAAATTTATATTTGGGAGTCTCCTATTTTAAAAAGATTGCTGGAGAGATATTATTATACGAGAAATTATGGAAGCCTCTTATATATAACTATAGCATACCTGGAGTGTCGTAGCAATACTGTTTCTCAAGGTCGGGGTATATGCTCGGATATTGATTGTTTCTAAGGGATGTATGCTTCGCATATGTCATTCTAAAGTTCTTTTGGGGTTAGGGGAGATGTTGTGAATTCTTCAACTTCGCGTTGTTTGAATTATGGTGTGAGATACGAACTGTATAAAGATGATGTTACCAGTTACCAAGACAGAAGACGTTACGAAAAGCTCGAAGTTCGTGTAGAAAATTTGGGGCAATACTAGCTTTATATTTGGAGATTTGTTAGGATATAGCCACGAGGTCAGTAAGTGTTATGTTATTTGGATAAATCCATAATTATAAATCGAGTAATAAATTTGGACTAAGAAGAACTATGGATCTAAACGGTTGGTTGGAGTTCAATTAGAATAATCGGTAGAAGCGCATGGGTGATGATCATCAAATGGAATATGAAGACTTTAGTACCCTCTAGGTATAGCAAGTGGTTGTAGAAATACTACCCTAAGTTTTCTTAGGTACTGAACACATAGAAGAACCTGACGTAAGAAACTCAGCTCTGGATATGACCATAAGACATAGTTAGAGTCCTAGAGAGTAATCGCTTCGGTGCTTGATTAAAAACAGCGTCATTTGAGGTATATTTGGGTAGCATGTGGGGGCTCTTTGATGAAGGATTTTGGAGGAACTTCGAAGAAATGTTGGTAGTTGAATCAAAGTTCAGGGGACCAATCCACTAAGTTTTAGATACCCTTAGCTAATTTGGTTTGGAGACATTGAGTTCGGTTTTAAGATGTCTATTTGGAGTTATATTATTTAGATCAACCACCCTGAGGAATCTGGTTATTGATGTGGTCGGGGATTCTCTATAATTTGTATGGACTAGAGAGTTTGTGAGCTTTATGGAGTTATGAAACAGAATGATTTGTCTCGGTAGCCTAACTTTCCCTTCTTTGTAGTGCACACTCTTCCAATAAAGCTTAATTAGGGTCTTGTTGTATATGTCTTGTTGTGGAATACACTCTTCACTTAATCGAGGTTTAGTTACGAGGATTGAATCTTGATAAGTTGCATGGTAGTTCGCCTTCAGAATCGGGCCTTCGCTAATCATTTGAAACCGTATTTTGGGATTCTTAGGAAGTGTCGTGGAATTTTGGGTCGGTAGCTAGATTTCAAATAACAATAAGAACTGTATAATGTGAAGTCTTGTTCGCTTGTTTCTTAAGTTATGTTTGGAAGGAATAAAGTGCTTTGAATGCCTAAAAAGTTGATAATTTCTTTGGACGTTGTTGCATGGAGTTTTGTCACTTGATCATCACCGGAGGAGCCTGAACTTGATTTATTTCCTGGACTATTGGTAATATCAAGTAAGCATTACATGTGGATTTAGTAGTTTATAAAGACTTTGGAGGTTTTTCTTGAAATAGTTCTATGCCTTGGTGTAATTAGGCTCTGTCTATCGAATTATGGTAGAGATTCGGATTTTAGATAGTTAGTACAATCCGCCAGTGGAAGTGTGCAATTTGAAGTCTTATCGCTAAACAGACATTTGGGAGCCATGGGATGATCGTTCACTTATCAACTAATCCTTGATGTTATACGACGTTATCGGGCTACTTACGTTTCATTTGAACCAAGGGTAATAACTGTTATTTAGAAAACTCGGTGAAATGGGTTATCTTGATGGAAGCGACTAGTGAAGACAGTAAATTTCGTGGTAAAATGGGAAATAGTTAGTGGGTAAGAGGAGATAAGAGACTTCCTAAATTCATGGAGAACACCTGATTCAATTCAGTCTGGAAGGTTAGGCATGATTTTACGTCGTAGCTTCTTAAACTAGTACGTGACAGTCAGTCGACCTTGGAACAAAAGTAATAGCGTCCGTGAACACAACTGGCGACATATACTCCCCAAGTATGACCATCCATTGTGACTATAGTTCCGGGGAAGTCACTCTCTAAGGGGGAGAGGATGTAACCTTACGCTTTAATACCCTTACGTTTTAGTTAATGTAAACCTTCCTTAGCACCTAAAATAAGTTTAAGCATTTCATGTTAGCTCTGGTTAGTCTCATGGCATATTTTGTGCATCATCATATAGACATATATTTACATCAAGAAGAAACTATTTGCTCATTGAGTAGCATTAGCTTCGAGGACGAAACACTCTTTAAGGGGGGAAGGATGTAATACCCCGTTTTAAAATGAAGGGTAAATTGGTAATTTATGCAAGACATTTGATTTATTGTGAGAATGATGGATTGAGTAATTTCCGGGTTAAAAATATAGTCGGAAAGTTTAAATATTAATTTAGAAAACGAAGCCTTTATTGCGTATTTAATTTTAACATTTTATTTTATGTTATTAAAGTTAGTGTAGTAGTGCTCCCAACTCACCATAGCATAACTCATATAATAATAATAATAATAATAATAATAATAATAATAATAATAATAATAATAATAATAATAATAATAATAATAATAATAATAATAATAATAATAATAAATAAAATGAAAATTTTGTTCTATTCAAGAAACCTGCAAATTTTTGGAGAACACAACCTGCCTTCTCCTCCCCCTCACGCAATTTCACCTTCCTCCTCCTCTTAAACCTCCTCTTCTCCCTCTTCTCAACCGAACACCACCACCATCACAGCCCCTCACAACCACCTCTTCCTCCTCATTCTCTCCTTCTCTCTCTCTCTCTGCTCGCTTCTGCCCAAAACAGTACAACAACAACACCAGCATCAGCTGGTGTCAGCGGCCAAACCCATCACCACAGCTTCTGCCATTCCCTACGGCAAACCACCGGCAAAAAACCACCACCATCAACGCCACCACCATCACAGTCACCACCCCGTCCACCACCTCTCTGTGTCTCTCTCTCTCCCCTCTATGTTATGGCCGATGGAAAGCAGCAGCAACGGCAGCGACGGTGAAGCCGCTGCCGTCTCCGACAAGATTAACACCGCCACCACCACTGGTCTCTTTCTCCCCTCTGTTTCTACCCCATATCCCCCCTCTACTTTTGTTTCGACCTGAGATGAAGCAGCAGCAGAAGATCGCTGCAAAGTAGACCCAGCGCCACCACCGTCGCCGACAACGCCATTAACGCCAGCGACGAAGATTGGCCCTTCCAATCCCGGTGCACCCACCTCTCTAAATTTGGTACATCCACCTCCTGGAGGTCCGACTACTTCAAATACGCCAACAACCGGAGCCAACAACGACTCAATTGCCGGATTCGACCATCACCGTCGACCACATCGACGGCGGACTCAACCGGACCCGATTCTCGACCTTTTATCGATGTTTTTGGTATGGGTAAATCCTTAATCCTTCCCTAGTTCGTTTCTGATAATCAAAACACAATTTTGACAGCTAAATTTGGATTTGGATCGTTGGTGTGAAGATAGTGCACGTGTGTTCATGCTTGAGGTGTAGTTTTTGTACTTTCACAAAAGTTGGGGCTGCAAGGGTAGCATGTTGAAACTGCTTTTGTTGGTGGGAGGTTATTGCATGTCATTTATGAAAAATTGGGGGATCTATTTGTTGTTTACATAAACTGCGTATAAAATATAAAATCAAATTTGCAATTTTGTATTAGAATTAATTTCTAATATTCCTAGTTATTTTATTAATTATATAAAGATGTTTTTGCTATTAAAATTATATATGTATTATTTAATATGAAATATTGTTGTATTCTTGAAAAATAAGCAAAGATAAATTATATAATTAATTTAATCATATAAATTAGTGTGATTAAATATATTTCAAGTATTGATAAATTAGTGTTTTGAGTAAAATATGTTATTTTCTTAGTTTTGATAAAATAAAATAAGTTAGAAAGTTAAATATGTAAACAACTTTTAAGAAAATTCCTCCATTTATGAATAGTTAAAGCTTGATTATTATTTGTAGATATTAGAACTTATATTTCCAAAGTATAATTATCAATTATGTGTGACTAAACACTAGTTTCCTTTGAACAAACATTTTGTGATTTTTATTTATGAATTTAACTCTGTAATAGAATATACAATTTATAATAAATGATTAGCAATAATTAAATTAGCTGGCATTAAATTTTATAGTCACTTACAAATAAATGTGTTGTAGAATAGATTATTATTTTATAAATATGAGAGTGTATAAATTTAATATACGATTTCTTACTTAATAATTTTTAAGAGTTAGTATTTATATAAGTAATGATTTTTATGAAGAAAAATACAATTGTCTACGTCGTCAGATTATTATATAAATTTGACACGCTAGTAATTAATGGGGTAATGGGGGGGGGGGTAAATTCAAATGAGACTTAGATAAATTTTTGCATAGTATACTTGCAAACTTTGGACTTGTAATTGATTTAGTAAATTGTAGGTAACGAGTTCATAGAAAGGGGAAATAATCACTTGAAATATTTTTGTGATTTTATGTCTCAAAATGCGACTTGTGATATACGTGCTAGACTTGAGATTTCAAAGACTTGTCTAAATAATTCTTTTGGAAATAATCACTTGAAATTAATAATGTGTAATAACGTAAAGTGGATACAGTTGGGCGGCGGAACCTTAATCGGATTCTTATATACACTATGGATATGATATTTGGGATGGCACGGCCACCCGACCTATTGTGATATTTTTTTCGGTTGCAATTAGCCCCGAGCTGCTCCATGTACTCACCTCTCTGGCCGCAAGAATTTTAAGGGGGGTGCCGGCACTTAAGGTCTTGGATGCATGGGATATGGTTGGTTACTTATGAGATACTGTGATGGATTATTGCGATGGATTGGTTAGTTCCCCGCTAAAACTAATTAATAAACGTGGATTTTCATGAGAAATGAAAAGGAATTACATACTTGAGATTTTCCCATAATTGGGACAGTATTTGGAGATTATCCCTTATCGGAACAGTATGGTTGTTTGGAAATAATTCATTGGAATCATAAATGGTACTATTTTGAGAATATTGGAAATTTATATCTTCTCATACTTTGTCATTTGCACTACTAAATATGATTCCTTGTTATTATTCGTGTTCTTTAAAGAAAAGCATGCCTCTTTCCTGTTTACACGTTGGGGTGTTCATTTATTCAGCATTTCTTGCTGACTTTGGAAAAATTGCGGTCTTGTTTCTTTCCCCCGCAGGTCTAAGAGTTGGGATTATGCAGTAACGGGATTCGAGAATCATCTAGCACTTGATATCACTTTAATAATGCGCATTCTTAGTATAATATCATCTTTATTTCCGCCGTTTCATTTTGAGTAGCACCCTCCTAGGCCCTCCGGTCCGGAACGGAAAGCTCGAGAACGAGGGGTGTTACATTGCTAAGAATTTTGACCTACTCAATTAGCTAATTATTTGGGTTTGAAGTTTTCATTGGAGTTTGGTTAGGTGTCTATTGTTTGGGTAATCACAAATTTTGGAATTATTTTCAAAAGTCCCGTGAGATAAAAGATTGAAGTGTTGGGAGTATGTGCTTATAACGACAATCATTTTGGTTTACGATATACTTAGTGGAGTAAGAGAGTACTTATGGAGTTGAACTATGAAGAATAATTCTATCAAAATTAGCAGATGGTAAATGCCGACCTTATGTGTATGTTGTTGATGGAGACTCGTGGGTAATGGAAAAGGGTCATGGTGATCAGAATATATTCTAGTGAAGATTATGAGGTTGTGAAGACCCTATCAAGGACATTGCGATTGAGGAAGACCCTATTGAGAATGATGAGTTCGAGGATGACCCTAGTGAAGATATTGAGTCGGGGGCAAGTGTGAATGACTACGAGGATTAGACATATTATGCTTCTTTGATTTCGTAGACTTATAATGCTTTTTGAAGTTATAGTTTTGGATAGGGCCAGGAAGCCAAACATTACTCAAGGGTTTCTTAGAATATTTTTTTTACATAGCCACTTTTGGGATAGACGTGATTATTGGTGATTCGCGTGAATTATTTTTTCTTTCATGATGAGGGATAATACTTATGTTTTGAGGATCTATTTTGGAATTTAATAACTTTATGTTTTATTTACTTGGAGTGTAATTTGGAGATTAAGGGTGTCTAGTTTACAATTAGTGCATAGGAAGCGTTCATACAGATAGAACGCGAGAACGTTGAATTTGTGGCGCAGTTGGTATTTGGGGTAGTAGACATGTTTAAATGTTGAATTATTTTCCTCATAATTTTTCTCAGGTATTAGACATGTTCATGAACATGTCATAAAAGTTTCAATCCCAAATAAGTTCTGGACACTTAGATACGAATTTCCAAAGTTCGTTGTTCAGTAGGAGAATTGCATAGTGACCGTCTGTAGTATTTTTGTTTTTACCTACCTTTCGGATCTTAGATGAATCTCAAAATATTATGGTCATTAATAGACACATAGGGATATATCTAGGTGAAAGACTATCCCATTTTGAGGAAGTTAAAGTTGGTTTATGACCTTGTAAAGTTGAAGTTTATGTTATGGTGGTTTATAACAGCAGCTGAGCTATTCTCTACATAACTTGAGTCCTATAATTTATTTTGAAATGATTCTCTTTGATTATGAAAGTAGACTCAGGGAGGTCAATTCATACCAAATTTTATAACTTTTCTGACCCGGTTAATCACTTTTCAAATCTTAAAACAAGCGTGAGAAATAAGATAAGTTTCAGTCTATGTGAAAATTGTATGTGTAATTGATTGGATGATTGTGAATGTATTACCTGCTTAGTTTCTTATTATTTTCCATGTACTTCATTTCATGTGTACTCCATGATACTTTATGAATGATACAAAAGGTTATAGTGTAAGGGTTTTGACTAATAGACCACATTCATACAACACTAGAAGAAATCTCCTTGTTAAATAGTGAAGCTAGAAGCTTCTAACCTAGTCGAACCCGGCGAATGAGGAGCCAAAATAATTTGGGTGGTTAGGCAAATACCATTCAGGAAAAGTTCGTATGAGCGGGAAAAAAGGATAAATGACCTCATATCAAGGAATTGTGAACTACTAGCGTGTTGTGTTGGTTACGAGTTTTACAAGAACGTTAGAGGAAGGTGTACGTATATTATGAAAAGACGAATGTGTATGGCAGATGTTCGGGACGTGATTTTAAATTTGTGGTTTTAGATACTTCTTAGCCAGTTTGTCGAAGTTTAGACTTTTGCATGTTTATATGGAATCCTATTGTTCTTGAGTTGGCTACTTTGGAGATTGCGTTATAGTAATTCGTTATGGAGATAGTTTCAGAGTTTTAATGTGTTGGGAAATACTAAAATATTGGCATTATACTTGGAGCTCTATTGATCGCAAATGTACATGAGGAGTTTAATTTTCTTTCATTGATGACAGTTTCTCACAACCATCTCATTAGAGTCCTGTTTTTCGGGGTATAACTTTGAGCGTTTTCCGATTTATGATTAACTCATATTTGGGCTTCAGAGTTTCATTGTTGAACAAGTTTTAGGATCTTCATACATGGCTTAAGAGTTTGATCTCCATAATTGTGCTATCCCTTATAAATATTGAGAAGTTTCCTTGGGAAAATCCTTAGTTGCCGACCGCTAAGTATATAATTGTTCGAAGTCAGCCTTAGAATACCTAATATCATAGTAATCTTTGTGGTCGTTTTCTAATTAGAGTATCCTTTAACTCTGGTCGATATGGCAATCAACCTAGTGAATCCAACAACGGAGAATTTTCAGGTAGGCCACCTGACAAAAACACCTTTCTTGGAGGGTATGTCAAATTGGGAATTTATCGGAGAAGTCTTGGATAGGTGTGAGCACAGGGTTTTCACTTTTGTTAAAAGATGGGTATACAGAAACGTCCCGGTTCAGAGTCATTGCATTGCGGAGTCGTGACTTGATGAGAATTCTTGGATTTCGAGCAAGAGACAGTAGAGTGATTTGGTTGATGTGGGAGGATGGTACCTTCCTAATCAAAAGTATTTACATCATGGTCAAGGGGTGATAGTGCCGCACTTCATGAAGTGTACATTGTTGTTAGCTCACAAGTCTTGGGAGGAACCTATGGAGGACCCAGGAGAAGTGATAAACTAAAGAGTTAGCGTAGACGATAGCAGTTTCCCGCCCACCCTCGCTTTGAAAGCGTTTTGGGACTCGTGTCTTTTGGTTTCTTCTAAAATTATAATTTATTTTAGAAACTCACCTTGAAGTTGTAAGGATAATGAGATTTTGAGGTTCTTATTGGAATAGTCCATCAAACATTATTGGAGTTTCTCTTCTTCGTTGGAGCATTATTACCTAGTCTTGATGGATCACATTGCTTCACTAATGCTTTTGGTTTTCCTTACCTTGACTCGTCTATATTTTGTGGAGATTATATTCAACTTGTTCTCTCCATTCTCGTCTATGGATGACCGTAATAGAATAAGAAAAAAGGGGGAATGATTCATGTGAATCAAATTTTTTGAAGTGAGGGGCTAAGTTTGGTCTGTTATTTTTTGACTTTCTAACCTACAAAATGTGGTGTTTTGAATCACGAGAATATTAAATTTTGCATTAGGTGTCTATTCTTGGAGCTTTGTTACTTAGCTCCTATTTAAGGAACGACATGTTTCGTTGATCGTGGTTTGCCCTTAGAAGTTACGCTAGTCGTTGGGTTGTATCATAATTTTTGTGTAAGCATAACTTATTTGTTTATTCTTAATTTGATTGAGAGTTTCTATATTAAACATTGGCCGATTTGCATACCTTGTTTCTTGTGACAAATAGTTCATGATGATTTAACGGTTATCATTAGAGTTATTGATTTAGATTTTCGGATTCTCTCTGATACCTTAGTACTAGCAATGAGATATTTTTTTAGTGTAGCCTAACTTAATCTCACGTTGAAATAGTTAGCTTATAACGTTGTTTGGCGTTTATGATTGGAGCATTGTCACTAAATTAATACTTGGATAATGGAAATGTTATTAACCTCTAAGGGATTCGTTGAGTTTTATGCTTAATAGTGGATTGCTTGGAGTTACATAAATCATTGGTGTACCTGGGTAGTTGAGTCTTTTAATTGTTGTGATCTTCACGGATTTTGTATTTGGAGCTTTGTTAATAAAGTTTTGGTTTTAAGGATTTATCACCAAAGACTAATTTGGATATTAGTTTGGAAGCCTCGTAATCATATAACTTATTTTGAATATTAATAAGTTGCTTGGAGTGTGTTCCTCAGTATCGTATTCTTTTGGTTACATATGGTTTAATTATTTTATTTCCTTAATATCGAGGCAAATTTTTATCACTCATGCCATATGAAAGAAACGGAAAAAAGGAACCATGTCGCTTTAGAGTCCTGTACACTATTTCTTCAATTTTCCGTCTCGTTAGATGAGACGTTTTTGTACCACTCGGATGTCAGTCCAGACCTTGGGAGGGTAGTTTTGAAGTTTTAGCTATTGTTAAGGAAACGAGATTTTTCCTTGGTTATGAATCGTCTTTAGAGTTCTATGATTCGTTTTGACGCGTTTTTATTTTTGAGGGAATTGTAATTTAGAATCTTTGATTTGGTTTATGCTTAGGTTCACTAAGAGAACTTACTTTCAAACTTGAGAGATTTTATGAACTTACTCTCTGCGAAGAGCCGCTTATTGAGACAATAGCAATAGTTATTTGGGTTGATGACTGAAGAAATAAGGGAATTTTCTTTGGCATTGATTTGAGTTCTGGGCGTGACCTCACTAGTCACGTTATAATCTAAATCTTGATTCAATTAAGACACCTTATCATTGGTTGTGTATTATTGGAGTCTTGTCACCAAAAATCATTGTTCGAGTCATGGGATGATTGTCCACGGAGGAGCTAATCTAAAATTTGTATGATTTCATTGATCTACTAGAGGTTCTACCTCTTGTTGAGTGGTTGTAAGAGTGTGCTTGTAATCATTTGGAATGGGGATTATTATAAAGACTTTCTATATGTCACAAAAGATTGTGTTCAAAGGTTAGACCCAACAACTGAGAGACAAATCGGCATGTGAGTTTCTTTTTGACATTGTTGTTATATACTTGGAATACTCGAACAAATAAATTTGTGTTATAATCTTGACTCTGACTCAGATTACTGTGGTTACTATTTAGGACTAAGAAGCTACTCCTATATGGAGAACACTAATACTTTATGTGAGACCTACTATGTGAATAAATGCATCTGAGCAAAGTTATTCTTTATTACCTGGTTGTGAATTATCAATGACGATCCAAGTTGCTAATTTGAATGGAGTGATATATTTGATATTATTGCATCTTCGTAGTGCTGCATGATAAGATAGAAAATGATCAATAGGCGATAGTTTTGTTGAATCCATCATCAACGATCCCTATCCATAGCCTTACCAACAGAGATCACGTATGACTATGACTTGAAGAGAGAAGTGAAAATTTTTGAAAATACCTTGTCCCATGTGTAGCAACTAAGGAAGAGTGTTCTATACCATTTCATGTATTGGATCACGAACCAGAAGACATGACCATGTTAAGATTATAGATACCATACCAGGGGTACGTGTGACAAGAGCGTTAAGCTTGTAAAGGTCTTATGAACAAATCACCTCACAAGAGAAGCAACATGTAAAGTAGGAGATGGTCTGAGGAAAAAGTGTCCTCACCTTTTTGATGAGATATTTTAAGTTTCGAGGACGTCACTCCTATAAGGGGGGAAGGATGTAATCCTTCGGTTTTAACGCATTAGTTTTGAAGCACGTCACTCTAAAGCACTTCATTTTAGTACTCCTTATAGAATATTGCCCATCATGCATAACCTTAGATTTGCATTTAGTGAATATACCCTAGAGTGGAGACTCATACCTTAACGGTTGTTGAGAATTTGGTTCAAGCTTCGAGGACGAAACTCTCTTTAAGAGAGGAAGGATGAAATATCCCGTTTTGTGGATACGAGTATTTTATGATATTGCTATAACTATTGGGTGTTAATATAATATAATTATAAGTGTTGGGTATTAGTTTTATTATTATTAAAGGCTTGGGATTTCTATGTCTTTTAGTTAAATTATTTAGTGCCTTTTTATTTAAACTAGGGGGTGTGTTTGTCTTTTAACTAGAACATTGGTGGGAAATTGTCTCCAGGCCAAAACTTTATCATCTTTTCCTTGCATTGCCAAAAATCTATCTTCCTAATTTTTCTCTCATGACCGAATTTTTGCCATGAATGGCCGAATCTATCTATTTCTCTATTTCTCTCTTTCTTTGATTTTGTTTCCTTTTTTGAATAAAACTCAATCTTAATTAGATACTAATTAGATACTAATTGATCAAAGATCTAAACTTTAGCAACAAGAAACCTAATTTGTCCCATATTAGTGTCCTAATTCAAAATCTATACCAATTTGGAAACAATCCTAGTTTTCCATAAACTCTTACCCTCAAAGCCTATATAAACCCACCTCCATCTCATAATTTAACTCACACCAAATCAAAGAGCTTTCAAAAACTTTCAAAGCTCTCTCTCTCCTACCCGTCCGCCGCCATGCCCTAGCCGCCGCCGCTTCACACCGACGCCGTCACCACCGTGCGTCATCTTCTCTTTTCGATTCTTTTCCTGTAATTCTCAAACCATTATCTTTATTATCATCTTCTTCTCCTTCTATTAGTCCTTAGGTTGTGTTGGGATTATGCATGTTCATAGTTAAAGAAGAAACCCTAGATGTGGAAGAGATGATCTAGTGGTCCTAGTAGGAGGGTAGTAGCTTAATTTATGGTGAGAATTCATTTAGCATATAACCTAGATTGATTATGGGTTTAACTAGATGATATGGGGGATATTCTATGGGGAAATCCGTGATTCCCGTATGGGTATAACGAGTATGGTTGGAAAGTTAAAACAAGCATATCTTTTGAATCGGGAATCAAAATTTGGATCCGTTTGAGGCTAGACTTATTTTTCAGAGTGTTTCGCATCTAATGAGACTATTTTTGAGTCATGATCTGTTAGGGAAGACAGAGTAATAAATTAGTGGAGTTATGTTAGGTTATGTGCACATTAGATTATGGGATTTTGGAGCAAGGTTTTGAGCTGTGTTTTGGAATATGAACTAAGGGGTGAACAAGAGACTTAAGTAGGCACTGTCTAATTGTTTTAGTATTGTGTTTTAATTAGGGTATTATAAATTTGTAGGCAACGGGTTTTCAGACGAAGGATACGTCGAATATTACGACTAATTTGTTGTGATTGCTTTTGTTTAAGATAAGTAAACATGCTAGGCCTAGAGCCCATATCTTCTTTCGTGTCTAAACTGTGTTTTGTGATTTATTGTCTCAAAATGAAATATATGTTTTAAATTTTTATTTGAGCATCTTGTTGGTTTTACAAAAGTGACGATGTCAAAACTATCACATGAAGAATTAATAAGACGTAATGACATAAAGTGGAATAGTTGTACCGGGGATCGTTATTATGGTTTGGTCGTTGTTGAATACGATATCTCGACCCGTTTATTAGGTTTACTCGGTTGCAAGTCCCCGAGCTTTGCTCCATGTACTTACCTCTCTGGCCGCGAGAAGTCTTAGGGGGGTGTCTACACTTATGGACTTGGTAGTGCGTGATGGTTGGTTCTTCCCTGTGTCAACAGGATTAAATATGGATTTCCAAGAATGAATCTTTAATGTTTAAATCTGAAAGTCCCGTTTGGACGTTGGAAAGGATTTGGGAATTATTCCCCACAAGTGAAGTGATAAGTGGAAAACATTGGTGAATTCTTATTTCATACTTATACTATTACTCGAATTCTTTACTCTTCAAACTTATGTGTCTTCTATAAACTGCTTCATAATCTATTTACATGTCTACGTGTTGCTTACTCAGTATTTTCCGCTGACTTTGGAAACTGTGGCGTTTTTTTTTTTTGTTTCTGCACCACAGGTCTAGGTGAAAGTATGGCTTTTGGGAAAATCGAGACACATCACAATAGTTAGGAAATTCACGTTTAGTCATGAAACATCTCTTTAAATAGTTTTCTTTTTCCTAGTTTGGATCATGCCCATAATTGTGGCACAACGTTTTAAATAAATTTTTATTAAGGATTTCCTGGTTAATCGTTGGATCTTCTGATTATTAAAACCTCCTTGTATTCGGGTTTAACCCCGGGTACGGAGTGACACCCTCTCAGCTTTTCGGGTTTTGCCATTTGGGGGTGTTACAGCGATTGTTGGGCTTTTTCGTGTTGCTTTATTAATGTCTCAGAGTTTCCAGGTAATTAACATCTCATAGCGCATAATCATAACCCACATTCTCGGACTCAACAAATTGTTGTCTCATTGCCTTTACTTGTGCTGACACATTTTGACTGTAAAACATTGTTGAAGGACAGTATTATACGAATAACTACAGGATCACTACTCTAGAAGGGGGGTTGAATAGAGTATGGAAACATTTGCATTTTTTTCTAAAAGAGTGGTTTCAAATATGTTTGTGAAGTGCAACAAGTATTTCAATTTGAAATCAAAACAGAAAGTAAATAGTAAGCTGAAAGTTTTGAAGGCCTTGAAATGAGTTTCAAGCCCTTGAACTAATACTTGTTTTGAGCAGTGTATAAGCTAAGTAAAGTGCAGTGAAGACTATGCAAGAGACACAGTGATTTATAGAGTTCAGTCCACATGGACCTACGTCTCTACCTCAAGGACTCAATGCCTGTAGGATTTTCAACTCAATTATTATTAATCAAAAGCTAAGCCCTAGATTTCAAGGACAGAGAAATGCCTTACTATGTTACAGCTTGTGGTTCTCACTAACCTATCTAGTAACTCTCTAGCTAACTCGTTAACTAAGAATTCTATATTTTTCACCTTGAACAGTCCACGAAAATAAGAACTAGAATTATTAACCAGATGATATACAAATGATGATCATAAGAGAATAACACTGAGAACTAAGTCTTCAGTGAGAATTCAGTGTTCTTAATGTGATTGGATTGAGTGATGTAGATCTTCTTCTTGATTGCTCTGTTGTGTCTTCGAAGTTTTTCACTAATTTCATCGTTTCACCAGCGTGTTTGATTTGAAGATCTTCAGAATCTTCTCAGCAAACTTTCCTAAAAAATAGCTTCAAATCTTGACTTTTCTAACAGCCTCCTCTAACAGCTAGTTGCTCAGTATCTTCAAGGATACTGTCTTGAATTTGTTTAGGAGTAAGTTAGAAAGGTCCAGATCTGTTTTGAGCCAACACAGAATCAAATCGATAGCTCAGTTTCCTTTTCTGCAACACCCAGTTTAGAAACTAATTCCTATAAAATAGGAAACTGTATATCCCTGCAAAACTTAGTCAAACTGATAGATTAATCACAATTTAGAGTACTAGAATGATTCGTTCATCATCATGTAACTTATAATCAATCATGGGAGATCAGGAGTTGGAATGAAATCAAAAGCTTCCCTAAGTTCATGATGTATTCTGCAATGCTTGTTTCAAACCTTTGAAAGCAGTTTCAAGGGATGTTTCAAGCCATTGAAATAGGCTGAACTTACAATCTCCCCCTTGATGAAAGACCAACTTTGTGGGGACTTAATATCTACAAAAAAATATTCGTTAAAGCATAGCACAATCCATGATAATAAACTGTAACACGAGATATCCAAGTAATCCAACTTATTAGCAACAAAACTGTAGCAATGTTTAGCAAAACCGATTGATCTAAACCAGATCTCTAAGCTAGATAAAAAGTACTAAAAATAAACATATAAACACCTAAATTTCTCCCCCTTTTTGACTTTCATCAAAAAAGAATGAGAAAATGTTGGATCAATTTTCAGAAAACTGAGTAAGAAGTTTTAAAGGATAGAAATTTTCAAGACTTTGAAGAGAGATTCAAGGCCTTGAAAAGAAAGAAAGAATAGGGAAGAATTAAGGGGTTGGGTCTCCATCTCCCTTGGGCTCAGCATCTTTTTCTCCACTATCTTCTTCATCATTCTCATCATCTTATTGTTCTTCTTCTTGATCTGCCTGACCATTAGCACCACCAGTTGCTTCAAATAGTTGTGCTTCAGTTACTATCTCTGGAATGACAGCTTTATTCTTCTTCTTCTTGAGATCCTTGATCAGCATCCCAGAGTCAGGACTGTCAGTATCAGCTTGTTCCTGTTCTTCATCAACATGTTCCTAAACAACTTGTTTTCTTTTTTCCAACACCCATGTATCCTCATCCTGAGTTGTATTCTCACTGAGCAAATAACTAGTTGACCTTCTGCATCTTTCTTTGATCCTTCTGTATCCTGAGACGCTTATTCTTCCATATGAAGTACATTGATGCTCGTGAATATGCTTTCAACCATATACTTTACTTGCTCGAACTCAGTGCCAAATTCATGCTAACTTTCCTTCAGCTCATCCATATCCTTCACTAGAACTTCAAGTTTTTGAACCACCATGGAGAGGTCTTGAGGTTTAGAGGGTATGTTTGAAGGAGTGGTCAAGGCCTTGGGTTTAGAAAAATTCTTGGATTTCAAATCCTTCTGAGACAGATCAGAATATAACTTGCATATCCCATCACTGGTTTTCACAACACCAATTCTCTCAAATTCCTTCTCATCAAGCATTCCAAAACCTGTGGTAATTGTTTCTTCTTTGTCAGTCGGAAGGTCAAGGTGAAGAAAGAATTCATAAAGTAGATTATTATAACGCAAATGGTGCTTTCTTTCTTTGGTCTAGGAGTAGAGCATGTGTTCCATCACAATTGTTGGAAGATCAATCTCATATCCATGCATGATCAAATACATCAAATATAATACCCTGTCAGTTAACAGCTCTTTTGAATTCTCCCTAGGCACTACACACCTCGTCAAGATTGTGAACAAAACTTTGGCTTCAACAGTTAGCACAGAGTGTGTTAACTGTTTAGAGGAGGTAGAGCAGTATGTAGAAATAATTCTTCCCTAGCCAATTCCAAAGCTTCAACCTTGTTTGGATAGTTTTTTGTGCTATACCTTTTTGAGCATCCTAAGACATTGGCAATCTCTGAGTGATGTAACTCCATTGAAATCCCAGCAACTTTGGATTGAATCACTAGGTTAACAGTTGTTTTGAGTTGAATTATGTTCACATAGAAAAGCCTAGTAAGCCTAGGGTAGGAAACTTCATGAGGGTTCAAACCTTTCCAAAGAGAGCTTTTCTTCAGCCTCTTAACACACTCCATATTCATGGATTTCAACATGTTATCACTAACCATGCTACAATAGGCTACTGGTCTAGAAGAAAAACCATCTAACCATTGACCTCTAGCAGTTTGAGAAATAAACCACTTCCTGTAAAGTTTCTTACCAGGGTAGTGGGGCTTTTCTAGAATAGATCTGCAAATCTTTTCTAGTGCTTTTATCTTGTTCAATCTCAAGAAATTTTTCTTTTCCCTTTTCAGCAATTGTAGGCTTCTTCTTCTTCAACTTCTTTGGACTAGCCACCTATACTTCTGGATGTTTCTCTAGAGCAGATTGATTTTTCTTCTTCTTCTTCTTGCTAGAAGTTGGTGTCAGAACTTTCTTGCTTTTCTTCTTTGGAGGAGAAGGGGACTTTTCTTCAGTTGGAGTTCTGGAAAGAGAATCACCGCTGATAGTTTGAATCACATCTTCTGCGGCATTCCTCGTCTTTTCTGAAACCACCTTAGAGCCTCAAGCCATCTTGATTCTTTGGGATTCTCTTCTTGTGCTCATTAGGGTTTGAGGGTAGAGAATAGATAGGCAGAAGTGATACGGAGAAGAGAGAGAGACAGAAGGAGATAAACACTAGAGAGTTTGATTTAGATAAGGAAAAAAAATATTTCCAAATCTCTTTAAAGTCTTTACAGTTTGAATTAAATTTACATATGTGTGTGTGACGTGGGAAGGAAATAAAATATTACTGATTTATATGAAAATATTTTTAAAAAGTAAATACAATATTGAGCAATTATCTACTGAGATAGCTCCCAATATTGGAAGATCCAATTTTTGACTAAATAGCATACATGCTTATTTTAAAGGCTTTGGAAAGAATTTCAATTCCTTGAAAAGCTATACTGCTGAAACAAGTAACATCAAGGCTTTGAAAAGATTTTCAAGGCTTTGAAAATCAGTTCAAAACTTTGAAACACATAATACTTCACCTTAAACTTACCTTATACTCCCCCTAAACTAACACTTCTTTATTAATAATACTCATCTCTAATCTGAGGGCTGTAAATCTTTCTTTTGGCAATGGTTTAGTGAAGATATATGCCAGCTGCATGTTAGTAGAAACAAATTCATGAATAATATCACCTTTCTGAGCATGATCTCTGATGAAATGATGTCTAATATATATGTGCTTGGTTCTTGAATACTGGACTGGATTCTTTATAATTGAAATAGCACTGGTGTTGTCACATTTGATAGATATTTCTTTGAAATCAAATCCAAGATCCCTCATTTGCTGAGCAATCCACAGCCCTTGTGAGCAGCAGGCTCTAGCTGCTATATATTCAGCTTCAGCTATGATAATGCCACATAGTTCTATTTCTTGGAATGCCAGCTGATTAGGAATGAACCAAGAATTGGCAACACCCTGAAGTGCTTTTTCTGTCAACTTTATATCATGCACAGTCAGCATCTGAATATCCACAAAGAGAGAAGTTAGACTGTTTTGGATACCAAAGCCATAAGTCTTTGGTACCATTGAGATATCTGAATTTTCTTTTAACAGCAGTTAAATGTGACTCTTTGGGATCAGACTGAAATCTTGCACACATACAGACACTAAACATAATGTGTGGTCTACTAGAAGTGAGATATATAAAATATCCAATCATACATATACACTCTTTCGGAATTACACTCTTACCAGCTTCTTCCTTATCGAAGGAGAGTGTAAAACTCATCGGAGTATTTGTAACTTTGGACTGAGACATATTCTACTTGTTGATCAAATTCTTAGTGTACTTGTTTTGATGAAGAAAGATTCATTTCTTCTTCTGTTGTACATGCATTCCAAGGAAGAAGTTCAATTCTCCCACTAAGCTCATCTCAAATTCCCTGCTCATAAGACTTGAAAAATCCTTGTAAAGAGATTCATTAGTAGCTCCAAACAGAATATCATCAACATATATTTGAACTACTAAAATGTCTTTCTAATGAGTCTTTATGAAAACGGTTTTATCAACTAATCCTCTCTTGAAACCATTTTCAAGTAGAAACTTTGAAAGTCTTTCATACCAAGCCCTTGGAGCTTGTTTTAAACCATAGAGAGCTTTGTCAAGTTTATTAACATGATTAGGAAACTCATCAGTTTTTCAAATCCAGTAGGTTAAGCTACATAAACTTCTTCTTGCAAGTAACCATTTAGAAATGCTCACTTCACATCCATTTAAAAATGTTTCATGTTCATGTAAGATGAAAATGCAAGTAACGTTCTAATTGCTTCTAACCTTGCAACAGGAGCAAAATTGTCCCCATAATCAATACCTTCTTCTTGGTTGTAGCCTTGAGCTACTAATGTGGCTTTGTTTCTTATTATCTTGCCATATTTATCTAACTTCTTTTTGAACACCCACCTTGTGCCAATAACAGACTAATCTTTTCGTGGAGGAACTAGATTCCACACCTTGTTTTTCTCAAATTCATTGAGCTCACTTTGCATTGAAATGATCCAGTCTGCTTCTTGTGACGATTCTTTCACATTTTGGGTTCTAAAACTGAAATAAAAAGCATTAAAAGCACGCACATTTTTGAATTGGGATCTTGTCTGCGTACCAGTGGATGGATCAGATATAATGTTGTCAACTGGATGAGATGGCATATATTTGAATCTCTTTCTTGGGTCCATGGCTCAGGTTCTCCAGGTAACTTTTCAATCCTTTGAGATCTTAAGGAAGTGGCTTAATCACTTTGATTCTTCTGTTGCTCATTTTCAGGGATTTGAGAACCATTTTTAACGCCTTGAAAATTCTTCCTTCTTTCCTGCAAGCTTTCCTTGAAACCATGTGAAGTCTCTGCTTCATCTTCTGACTCATGCTTGTTCAAATTCAAGTCTGCAAAACTTTCACTCGAAGAACCATCATAGATTTCATCAAACATAACATGAATACTATCTTCAACAAGCTTAGTTCTTTTATTGTAAGCTCTATAAGCTTTGCTAGTTAGAGAGTAACCAAGAAATAAATCTTCATCACTTCTTGCATCAAACTTACCAAGATTGTCCTTACCATTAATGTGAACAAAACAAGTGCAGCCAAAAGGTTTGAAATATGAAATATTTGTCTTTCTTCCTTTGAAATGTTTATATGGGGTCTTCTTCAAAATTGGCCTAATCAGGCATCCGTTGAGTATGTAGTTGGCTGTGTTCATAGCTTCTGCCCAGAATGACTTTGGTAACTTATTCTCTAGAAGCATTGTCCTTGACATATCTACAAGAATCATGTTCTTTCTTTCAACAACAACATTCTGTTGAGGAGTTCTTGGAGCATAAAAGTTTTGAGAGATATCATGCTTAGCACCAAATAAATCAAACTCAAGCTGATCAATTTCTCTACCATGATCACTTATAACTGAAGCAAGTGGTAGGTTTTTCAAAGTTTGAAGATATTTACAAATCTTTGAAAATTCAGTTAGAGCTTCAGATTTATCTCTAAGAAATATAACTCAAGTAAATATAGAATAATCATCAACAATAACTAACATATAATTCTTACCCTTTGGAGTTGGAGTCCTCATAGGACCACAAATATCTATGTGAAGTAGCTCAATGGGTCTAGTAGTACTTACCAATTTCTTTGGTTTGAGTGAGATCCTTGTATACATACCTTGAGCACATCTTTGCATACGTCATCATATTTCAATTTTATATAAGGAAATCCTCTTACCAGGTCTTTAGAGATCAACTTGTTCAATGAATGCAAGCTAATGTGTCCAAGCTTTCTGTGCCAATTCTTTGAATCCTCTTTCAAGGCCTTGAGACACTTCAAGATTTAACCTATAACTTTGTTAGTGTGTAAAGTATAGACATTGTTTGACCTTGAGGCAGTGCGAATGCGAATTCCTAATTTCTCCTTTTTCACCACACATTTCTCTTTGTCAAAGATAACCTTGTTACCATTATCAAAAAGTTGAGATACACTAAGAATATTAAATTTCAAACCATTAACTAAATAGACATCAGAAATAGAGTTTTCACAATTTCTAACAACTTTACCAATACCTAAAATGTTGCATTTCCCTTTGTCACCAAGTGTGATTGAGACTTCAAATTGCTCTTTCAGTTCTGAGAATAAAGATGTATTTCCACTCATATGTCTGGAGCAACCACTGTCCATAAACCATCTTTGATCTTTACTCTTGGTGACATCCTGCAAACACCATTCACTGCCTTACCCAGCTGTTAGACCAAGTGTAGAATTTAACTTCATATTCAGGGTCAACCATGTTAGGTGGTCTAACCCCTATTGGAACCCAAATATGTATAACTTTTCTTTTAAGTTGAAATGGAAAAGTGTTCCTGATTATTTGAGGGTATCTTCTTCTAAAAGGACAAGTAATTTTAAAATGACCAATTCTGTTGCAGTAATGGCACTTAGGAGAATTTTTGCTACTAACCTTCACAAATCCGGTGTTGCTTTTTCTAGGAAAGTTTAGATTGTAGCCAATACCAGTTTTCTGAACTGACCGTAAGCTTCCTCAAAGAATCAAGTTCGGATTGTGTTCTGAGCCAGCAAGCTTTGTCATAGCCTTCTTAGCATATTGAATTTTCTCAGTTAGAGTAGTTTTTAGTTCCTCCAATTCATCACAATGATGTCTTAGAGAAACATTGTTGTCACTCAAAAGAGAGTTCTCAGTGACTACTTCCTTGACTTGAGTTTTCAAGGCCTTGAAACTGGTTTCCCAAGCTTTGAAATCTCTGTCAGAGTTTTTCTGAGAAATTTCAAGGCTTTGATTTTGACAAAAAAAAGTTCCAAGTTATCTTTTGCTTGCTCATGAACCTTTTCTTTCAAAGTTCTAATCTCTTTCATATAGTCCACCTCATTTAAAAGCTTTGTTCTATGATAATCAGTGAGGACATCTGTTGGTTTAGAAATCAAACCTTTTACCATTACCTAATGTTCTTTTCAAACTTTCATCATGCTTGGCCATAAGGCAGAGTTTGTCTTGTTCTTCTTCAGATTCAGAATCACTAGAGGAATTAGAATCACTCCAGGAAGCTACCCTAGATTTCTTTCTTCTCTTACGGTATTTCTTCTGAAATTGTTTGCTCTTCTTGTGTGGATAGTCACTGATTAAGTGTCCTCCATCACCACACTCAAAGAAATTCATTACTTTAGCTTTGTTAGCATGAGAGATAGCTTTACCTTTGTAGTCTCTTCTACTGGATGATTTGTGTTTGTTCTTTCTGAAGTCTTTGCTTCCAAATTTCATTTTCATCTTCAGAATTGAAGTCAAGGCTTTGGAAATAAGAGCAAAGGGATCTTCATCATCATCTTCTTCTGGTAGATCTCCATCAGCTTCATTCATAGAGATTTCATGTGTGAGTGGCTTTCCTTGAAGGTCATCAAGTTGAAGAGATGATATATCTTGAGCTTCTTAAATGGCAGTAGTCTTTGGTTCCCATTTTGCTTTAGGAAGATTTCTCTGAATCTTTCTAACCTTTTCTTCATTGGAAATGTGTTTGTTGACAATATCAATGAGTCCTTTGAACATGTCTCTGATTGATTCACCTCCATTCATCTTGAACATCTCATATTGCCTAAGAAATATGTTGATCTTGGTCTGCTTGACATGAAAAGTTCCCTCAAAGGTCACCTCAAGCTTATCCCATATTTCCTTGGCAGTCTTGCATCCTGAAATACTGTTAAATTCATCTGCACTCAAAGCACAATATAAGAGATTCATAGATCTATAATTTTTAGAAAATTTGTCTAATTCAGAAGCATAAAGTGAATCATCAGTTTTGGGAGTCATGGTCACATCTTTTTCAGTGTAGAATATATGAGGACCCTTCTGAAAGATAGTCCACAGTTCCATATCTTGATCAATGATGAACATTGTCATCAGGGCTTTCCAGTGCACGAATTGTCAACATAGAAAAAGGGATGTCTATTTTCAGCTCTTCCTTGTGAGAAACCACCATCTCCCTTAGTACTCATAATCACAAGATTGTTAGATCTATGCGGTGATACAAGCTCAGATACCAATTGAAGGACAGTACCATAGGAATAACTACATATTCAATACTTTAGAAGGGGGAGGGGTTGAATAGAGTATGACAACTTTTTCAAATTTTGCTAAAAGAGTAGTTTCAAAGATGTTTGTGAAGTGGAGCAAGTATTTCAAGGCCTTGATATGATATTCAAGCCCTTGAATCAAAACAGAAAGTAAATAGTAAGCTGAAAGTTTTTAAGGCCTTGAAATGAGTTTCAAGCCCTTGAACTAAAATATTTTTTGAGTAGTGTATAAGCTAAATGTAGTAAAGAATGTGCAAGAGACACACTGATTTATAGAGTTCAGTCCACTTGGACCTACGTCTCTACCTCAAGAACTTAATGCCTGCAGGATTTTCAACTCAATTCTTACTAATCAAAAGCTAAGGCCTAGATCTCAAGCACAGAGAGATGCCTTATTCAGTTATAGCTTGTGGTTCTCACTAACCTATCTAGTACCTGCTCAAACTAACTGATTTACTTCACCTTGATCAATCCACGAGAATAAGAACTAGAAGTATTAACCAAATGATATACAAATGATGATCAAAAGAGAAGAATACTGAGAACTAAGTCTTCAGTGAGAATGCAGTGTTCTTCAGATGATAGGATTGAGTGATGTAGATATCTGCTTCTAGGTTGCTTGTCAATCCTCTATGTTGTTTCAATGTCTCTGTGTATTGTGCTATGTTGTGTCTTCGAAATTCTTCAGTAATTTTATCTTTTAAGCAGCCTGTTTGAATTAAAGATCTTCAGAATTTTCTCAACAAACTTTCCTGAAAATAGCTTCAAATCTTGACTCTTCTAATAGCCTCCTCCATTGGCTAGTTGCTCAGTATCTTCAAGGATACGGTCTCTAATTTGTTTAGGAGTAAGTTAGGAAGGTCTAGATCATATTCGAGCAACCAAAGAATCAAATCAACAGCTCATTTTCCTTTTCTGGAACATCCCAGTTTAGAAACTGATACCTGGAAAATAGGCAACTATATATCCCTCCAAAACTTTGTCAAAAAGATAGATTGATCACAATTTAGAGTAGTAGAATGATTTTTCTTTCATCATCAAGTAACATATAATCAATCATAGGATCTTTTGGAATTAAATCAAAAGCTCCCCCTAAGTTCATGTTGTATTCTGTAGTGCTTGTTTCAAATGCTTGAAAGCAGTTTCAAGGCCTTGAAACAGACAAGTTATTTCAAGCCTTTGTAAAAGGCTGAACTTACAATTGTGTTCAACATGGCCATTTGGTGATTCAAAGAATCCATTTGATTAAACATGGCTACGTCAGCAGTAGGTCTTTAAGTCCTACAAATATAAGATCTTTTAGTATCTCTTTTAGGCACATTGTTCAACAATTGCTCTACAGTGCATTCATCAAGACCTAAAAAATTCCCACCACCAAGTACATCAAATTCCCTCGCATATTCCTTCTCTAATGCGGTACATGGAACTGTTTTTAGCAGGCTTCTCCTTGATTTGGGCAATTGTGCAGAATTTGATTGAATTTTCTACAAGTGTCCCTATGGAAGTTTCCATCGAGCTGAGTTAATCTCGTTATTTCCATCAATTCAACTGCTTTGGATGTTGAGTAAAACCTACTCAAAATTATGTCGTGAGCTCCCTCAAATTTGTGATGGAATGCGCAGGTAATTAATTTAGCCATTTTCTGACATCATCCATCAATGAGATAAGAAGCGGAATCATTTCAATAGTATCCACACGGACCCTTCTATCCTAGATTTTTGTACCCAATTGGGTGATTTTTTCCATGTGGGGATTCGGTCTTGTAATGTTGATCCATTAATTCTGTAGTAATGCTGCACAGTCTGAACTAGGTAAATATTAAGCTCCAAGTGGCCATCATTGAGGGGAGGAAGCCAAGTTACAGGTTGGAAACTCGTCTTAGTCGGCCTTTACACGTTGACCATGGGCGGCCCATCGGTCTTTCATTCTGACCATGTGCATGTGTTGCGTAAGGTGTAGCTGGTAGTGGCATTGGTGGTAGCACTTGTTGGGCGGCTATAGCAGCCAACTCTTTAGAAGCAACCTCATCCACCACTGCATCATGGATCCTCTCCCTTTTAGCTCTTTAGTTTTCATCCAGCTGAGAAGATTTCCTCTATTCTTTACACTCTGCGTGCAAAAATGCTTCTGGATTCCGTTGTGGTCGTATAATGGCTGTTTTAGTAAGCGGGTCATGCAACAATGGAGTACCTTGAAAACACAACGATCACGAAGAAATTGTTGAGTAAGGATGATAAACACATAAAGTAAATTCCACGAGGCTATATATATGTTAACCAATTAAAACTTTTCCAGTACCCAGGAAATATGCCAAAAACTTAACGTACTCAAATAGCAAGTGTACGACTGTCATTTTAAGTAATAATTTAGTAACTCTGGATTTGTTGAACCCACAAGACTCAGTTTCAACTAGTAAACATAAATAGCCAAAAGTCAAAAAATCGGTTGTTTGTTTGTAGCGACTAATGTAAAAGAATTAATCTTAAAGTAATAATTTAAATACCGAAATAATATAATTATTGGAGTATGTTTTTATAATAAGGAAGCATTAGGACTCCTCGTTGGTGTACAAGAGAAATTTATGGAAATTCAGTATGATATTTGAAACATAATGTAAGTGACTGGCAAAACGAGAAAATTTGTAATTCCGATGTTTCATGTAATCATGTCTTTATGTGAAATTAGTAAACCCCAAGTTAAAAATTAGTTGTCTATCCCTATCAAAGCATTGCATTTTATTCTCTATTCAAAGTTCCTAGCCAACAACGTTAATTATCGAGTGATTGATACAGGTTATTGTTTTAACTTTACTGACAAAAAACTTCGAGTTACTAAATAATCTAAATAATCTATAGTAAACGAATTTCATTCATCCACTAGATAGAGATAGGATCATTAAACAAACATAACAAGCAACTTGCATAAATTAAGTTACAGAAATGTGAGTGAAAGTCTAATTGAAAATTCCAGAAAACGCCCTTGATCCCAAATTAGATCCTAGTAGATAGAATTTTAGCTATTCGTTACATGGTTCAAAAAAACGATGTTCTGTGAGTTCATACAAAATAGAGAGATAACGAGAGTAGAAAAATCAAAAGAATTATGTCCCTGCTCCCGTGTGATGCTCAAAGCTTTTTGGCTACGTCAAACGCTACACCGTAACTGGGTAGCTATAAAGCCGTGTACTGGATACAATAAGAAGCAAGCTTAGAGATCGTAGTGGACGTAGATAGAATTCGTCCCTCCCACATAACGGGAGCAAATATCCTAGGCCACTCGAGGGATAGTGCTTATAAAATGTCTGGCAATACTCAAATAAATCAATATGGGATATTGATGTTATTTGCACGAATAAGGCTATTCTCAGGATCGAGAAACTATGGAATGGATATATACGAGTGTGACTTGTATGACTCGTGTCCAATCCGGATATTGGGACAAAGGGATGAGACAATTACATGCACAAGGTTTGTCATGATGACTATTCTATTTGTTGGCTGGAATGGATGTCTTGCTAGAGGCCGCTCCATATCAGTAAGTGGTTACTACCAACTAAATAAAACCTATGGGGTCAAACGCCATATAGGGTTGAACTAGACTTGGGAATTAATTAATTGATATGATTAATTAGTTAGAAGGATGAAATCGCAACAACTTGCTAACTTAGTAAACTAGTATGCAAGTTGGACTAATACATGTATAGACATGATTAGGATTTTCCAAGGTGGCATAATTCATGTAGAGACATGATTAGGATTAATTTGAAAATATATCTAATCCATTTATGGACATGATTAGGACTAGTTTGCAAAAGGGACTAATCCTTATTTGAGTAGGATTAGAACAGGGGTTCTTTATGTAGTAGGGCAAGGAGTTGTTGGACTATATAAAGAACACTCCTAGCTTATTTTTCTCTCTACACATACACACATCTATATGATAGAGTATGAGAGAATAAATAAAGGAGAGAGAGCAAGTCCCAAGCTAGGGCCGAACCCCCCTTGGGACCGCCCCCCTACCCATTGGCCATGAAAGGGAGCCGCCACCTTGGTTCTCCATCGTTGCGCGATTCCTTCCTCCTCTTCCATTCTTCCTAGCTAGCACAAGGAGTTGGAGGATCTAGATATCACCTCTAGGCGTGGATCAGTCGTAGAGACGTGACACACTTCACATGACAAGTTATCACAGGAGAAACCCTAAGGTGTGTAGCTTGATTTCTTCCCTTACCGTCGTTATGTCTCTTGTCCTGTGATCCTTGGAGGGTATCGAATGGATAAATTATATTTTTCCGCTGCGTATCCATGATCAAAACCCTACAGTGGTATCAGAGCCACAGGTCGTAGAGCATAAATGTGGTTTATGTGTTACGTTTTAATAGTTTTACACTTTAAATTTATTGTTTATCGCGTAAAACGAGAAAAATCAAGCATATATTGCAATTGTTGGGCCCAATTGACCATTTTAAACCTAGAAAATCCTAAAATCAATTAAAATTGACGAAGCGCGTTAAAATTGGATTTTAACTGTTTATGTGCAAATTGCATAGTGATTGGATATCGCCTTAGGATGTGGTTTTGTGTGATGTTTTATTTGTGTGGTTTGGTTTACGGCTTGCGAGCTGATCAATTAATTGTAATAATTAATTAGGGTTTTATGGCCTGCGAGCCATTTTTTTTCTCAACTCGTGAGATTTATTTTATTTAGTATAGTTGTTAGCTAGTACTAGATAGACTAGATTTTTAGCCATGATTGAAGAAAAGAAGCCCAAAGCCAAAGGGAGAAACAAAAGATGGAGCATTCCACACGACTATGAAGGATGGATCAAAAGATGAAGACGCATGGAGATGTGTTTTCTTTTAGGGTTCAAAGATAATTCCATTGGCTTGGAATTATCTTAGTCTAGAAAAGGCCATATCCACATTACGTACTATTTTGTTTTGTGGTTGTTTATTTTATAATCTTATTATTTTGTGGTTGGTGTATGGATGATGCATGCAATTAGGATAATAAGATAATTAGACAACCCGGATCTATTATTTGGAGTTGTGCCCAAACTCAAATAGATAGATTAGTTGATATGGATCAACAAAAACAATTAAAATTGAATTGAAAAATCCCTCAAAATTCAAATATTGTGTTCTTGCCTTCTCGTTATTTAAACACTCGTTATCATCAAAATTTATCAAGTTCGTGCATGCCAAATCAAGATTACTTGGTTCATAATGATGGAATGCGATGGCACAAACAAGTAATGTCCAATTGTTTAAATAAGAGTTTGAACACAACTAGGCTATTAATATGATTAAAACCTAAAGGCAATCAATTGGGATTATCAATAAAGATGGATAAATAAGGAGTTATTTGTCCAATTGAACCAAGAGTTGCATAGATATTCAATTGGAATTGTTCCTACCTAAAGTAGTCAAATTATGGGTGACTTGCCAAAGCAAGCTCATAAGGAGATGAAACATGGATCTTGGCCCACTAGAAAATATAAGAATATTTTTCGCATTAATATCTTGAGGGTTATAAATCCATAGTAAAATAGTGGGAGCTATGTTTAACAATTTAAATCCTTGTTAAATATAGTTAAAAGTCACGAACTTTGCATAATCCTTTTATGTTGAATGCCCATGGCATTAAACAAACAAAAACGCGACTTTATCTTTTTTTTAGACTGGTATAAAATTGGGAATTGTTCTCAAATGAAAGAGAAATTGTTGTACATCGTAGAACATAAAGTTCTCTTCCTACCAACTACCAAAACACACTAAAGCCTAATGGAAAGGAGCATCAAAGAATGGTTCTTTGGATGTGACTTGCCTCATGTTAGCTGCCATGAACTCTGAGCTTTGGAAGCAAGATAAGAACATGGAGGCGTATGATGTGATCATACATTGAAAGAAGCTCTTTCAAAAGAGCGAGCTAGACATGAAAGGTTTGAAGTGTTGCTCCACTTTGTGTTATGCAAATAAACTAATTCAATATGATTGAAAATTAGTGAATAGGCATTATCTATGAGATAGATAAAGAATAAACGGTTATTCACCCAATTGGACCAAGATTTGCATTGCATGCAATTATAGTTTTGTTTTAAAGTTGATTTACTCAATATGATTGAAAATCACTAAACAAAACACTAATAATGGGTATGGGCAAAGCTGTTAATGGATAACAGCATGGGTAAGGGAAAAAGTTTTTCACCGACCCTATGGGTATAAAGCAAGCTTGTTGCTAGAAACCAAGTTGCCTTAAAGTCCCATAGGTAGTGTAAAGGAAGAGAGACTACCCAAGTACCTGGAAGTAAGTATTAATGGAATTATGAATTCCGATTTGGGTATTTTTTGTTATAGAAATCAATGTGTCTATCTCATCATCATGAGTATATGATACTAAGATGAGGATCTCACATTTATAGAAATGTGGAGGATCTCAAGAGATGAAAACAATTGGATAAGGAAGAAATAATCCTACACGTGGGGCAATGAAGCAAGGAGTTGCTGAATTAGCCGTAGGGAATTATTTCTACCTTTATGAAATTTTTCATGAATTAGACAAAAAAGGTGATTATGTCCATGCTATGAGTAGGAACATTATCATAGTTTCTTGTTTGGACAAGAAAGCTCCTTATCATAATAAAGGACAAATGTTGTTCTGATATGCATGCAATTTTGTGTAAGTGGATTGTATATCCTTGATCATGATAATTTCATCTATAACATTAATACCAAGGAGTTTGCATATAATGATATGAACTTCACTTATCTTTAGTGTTATCGTTTAGGCCTCATAAATAAGAGATACATATCTTGACCTCCATGTGGATGGATTTCAGGAACTCATTTGATTATCGAATCATATGAGACATGTAAGACTTATTAGGCAAAGATATGATCTTTTGGGAATCATACATATTGATGTATGAAGGCCGTCAAGCACAAATGCTAAAGATGATTTTCAGTACTTCATCATGTTTACTGATGGGATCAGAGAAATATGGATTTGTGTATCTTATGAAGAAACAAATTAGAATCCTTTGAATTTTTCAAAGAATTCAGGAATGAAGTAGAGAACCAGCTTGACAAAAGTATTATGGCTCTACAATTGGATCGTAGAAGAAAAAAATACTTGAGCCAAGAGTTTGACAAGAATCTATGGGAGTGTTGGATATGATCCAAAACTCACTCCACCTAGCACGCCACATGGGTTTGGCATGTCTAAAAGGAGAGTTCGAACCTTGTAGGACACGGTTCGGTCCATGATAAGTCAAACAGAACTTCCAGTTTACTTTTGGGGGCTATGTTCTAATTACAGAAAATTTCGCCATTAACCTTGTTCCATCAAAATAGATTATGAAAAACACCATATGAGATATGGACTAGGAAGTGTCCTAGTATGTCATTCATAAAGATTTGAGGTTATGAAGTTTATGTAAAAGAGTTTACAAATAAACTTGGACCCAAGTCGGATAAATGTTTTATGGGATATCCTGAAAAGGATACTATTTCTACAACCTAATCGAGAAAAAAACTGTTTGTTTCTCGAACCACATTGTTTCTAGGTAGAGATTGTCTCTAAAAGAAACAGTGGGAGGACAGTAGAACTTGAAAAGGTTCAAGAACCACAACAGAACATTGATCCTTTTGATGGAGCATGAGCAGGATCACAAGGTGTTGTGGAGCAACCTACTCAGAAAACACAAGAACCTCGTAGGTCAGGTAGGATATATTGAGGGACTAGAGAAATAATGATTTCTCATAACCCGTAATATTTTGCTCATCGAGATGGGCCTACAACCTATGAGATGGTCACGTATGGGCCATACTCTCAGAAATGGCTAGGAGCCGTGGGATACAAAATGGAATTCATGTATACAAACAAAGTATGGACTTTGCTCGAACCACCTAAAAGGTGCAAGTGGGTTATGAGGAAACCAACATGGATGGTAATATGATTACCTTTAAGGTAAAATTGGTTGGGTAAGGATTTCTTGTGAGTTCATAGTACAGACAATGACGAAATCTTTCCCAGTTGTGATGCTTAAATCCATTCGCATCTTGCTCGTAGCAATCTATCTATAGATTGAGTCAAGCTTCTTGGAGTTGGATTCTTCAAATTGATGAAGCAATCAAAGGAGTTTGGTTCCATAAAAATTGAAGATGAGACTTGTGTTTACAAGAAGGTTAGTGGGAGCATAATTATGTTTCTGTTCTTGTATGTGGAGACATACTAATCATTGGGAATGATGTCCCTACTTGGCAATTTTACGTAGATTGACTAGGGAATTGATTTTCAAATGATAGACTTAGGCAAAAACAACCTATAAAGATCTATGGAGATAGATCAAGATGGTTGTGCGGCTTAAGTCATAGTACATAAATTGGCAAAGGTGTTGAAATGGTTCAACATGTATAGAATATGGATTCTAACTATGTCACATGGAATTGGTCTTTTGAAGACTAGTTGTCTTTCCAATTAGATTGGAAAGGGACCGTATGAATAAGATTCATGAGATACGCCATGTTATGTACTAGGCCAGTTGTGTCATATGGCATGACACAAAGATACCAGTCAAATCCGGATGAGAGTCACTGGATAAATTACCAGATTATCCTTTAGTACTAGAGAAGAACTAAAGTATGAATTCTTTATAAATGGAGAATATGAAGAGTTTGCTGTAAGGAGTTACAGTGATGCGAACTTCAAATCTGACAAAGAATATTTCAGATTATAAGTCAAGTTTTAAGTTTTGCCCTAGTGAGAGCGACTGTGAGCTGGAAAGGTTCCAGGCAAGATTCAGCCACTGATTCTAAACATAAAGGTCTTAGTAAATTACTGCATGAGATGCACTTACTCAGAATATTCAATCTCAATCAAATTGTGGATAGAGGAGATATGAATATTTGCAAAGTACCAGCGCATGTCTCACCACCACGCCCCTATGTAGTGTAAGCGTGGAGGGCTGCACTAGATCAATAGGAATATGATGCAGGAGATCGACTCTAGTGCAAGTGGGATACTGTTGGAATTGTGCCCTAGAGGCAATCAATTTATTGTGACAAATATATGGATTTACGATTCATTATGTTATCGATATGGAGATATGATAACATGAATGAAGTCCTAAGAATATAAATGTTATATTCCTAAATATCCCTAGTCGATTATAATGATTAATAGGACAATCATCTATAGACTAGTATGGGGTTGGATTGATGTGGAGATATCATGATCCAACACATGGGTATGCATTTGGGGTAATGGCATACTGGATTGACTCATCTCCGAGAAGGCTACATAAATGTTATGTAAAGTCACAAGCGCTTATCGTGGTGCAATTGTATTGTCATCCTTAGACTTGGTGTCGCTAGATTGTCTAGTTGTGGATTATTGTGATTTTGGTAGCGTCAAACGCTACACAACAACTGGGTAGCTATAAAGGCGTGTACTGGATACAATTAGAAGCAAGCTTAGAGATCGTAGTGGACGTAGATAGAATTTGTCCCTCCCACATAACGTGAGAAAATATCCTAGGCCACTCGAGGGATAGTGCTTATAAAATGTCTGGCCAGACTCAAATAAATCAATATGGGATATTGATGTTATTTGGACGAATAAGACTATTCCCAGGATCGAGAAATTATGGAGTGGATATACGAATGTGACTTGTATGTCTCGTGTCCAATCCGGATATTGGGTCAAAGGTCGATGAGCAATTCCAATATGTTGAGTGCAACACGCATGAGAGGGCTACAGTTCATGTCCTAGACGCACATCGAAATTCGGGCGCGTAAAGACTTCTCCGGAAATTGTCAACGGTCCACAAGACCCCTTCCTGTTGCAACGGCAACGGTGCCCATGTAGGTTAGGGGACCTAGGTACCTCTAACTATCTCTCTTGTTTCTACGTTTTGAGCGCTAATTGTTGAAATCCACCGCCTACACATTTAAGTGAGGAAACCTCCTGTTTGATCTAAAAATTCGTCGAGGACAACTAAACGCTTAAGTGTGGGGGAGTATGTGTATAATTTCACTAGCCATGTTTCGTATGCATAGCCTTGTTACATGTAGTATTATGTCATAGTGTCGTATTTGTGGTTAGTGTTGAGTTTTTTGATATGTGAGGTTATTTTCTGCATTGTTGTGCACTTTTACTTTATTGAGTCCCCTACCCGAAACTTGTGTTTAGTCAAGTTGGACCAAGCATATAGAGTTAGGAAAATGAAATCTAAAGAAAAAAAAATCAAAAATTCAAAAATTATAAAAAATTGAAAACTTTTGAGAAAGAGAAATCGAAGAGAGTGAATGTGGAGAGGGCTTAATGTTAGAATTCCTTAGGAGTATGAAAATCTGAGGTGAGGTAGACGCGAGAATCTGAAGTAGGAAGACTTATAGGGCTAACGCACATTAGAAATGCGAGTAGCTGCCTCTCAGACTGCTTATCCAACTAGCGCTCCACCGTGGTCACTTAGGTAGTCGTCAACCCTCCTCGTAGTGGCAACGGAACAGCTGTGCGAGTGATTTTTGGGGACCTCACGTCCCATCTCCATCGCCTAGTTCCACTAGTTATCCCATTTTGATCCATCTACCCCTTTTATTCACAACCTCTAGCCTAGGAAGCCATTCCTTGTGACTTTCATCACTAGTTAGAATGGTCCTTTCCTATGCATCATGATAGAGGGAGTTGAGTTAGGGAGGTTCGTTCAGGGTGAGCGGATATTATACATATTACGTGGATTCTCTTACATGTCATCTTTTGAGGGGATGCGAGGTTGAGTTAGAGACGGTAGCACACTTTGGTGTGGTGGTGAGTAGTGTCCATACACCACGATCACAGGTGGAGTGCCGTAGTGCGTGACATTCTTTCCTCACGTTATGGGTTGGGGTTGGTTGATCTTATAGGAGGACGTGATTGTGCTTCATTTACATTCTCTATATCTTAGTTGATGGGTAGGATTTGTTGGAATTAGCACGTGTTATATTGACTACTGGGTTCGTGATTTGCTTTACATTTAGTGTGGGGGTGTCGAAACAGATTTGATTACATCATTGATTTGACACAATCCACCCCCACGTTATCTATCTTAATATTTGATCTCCTTGGATATTGTTATCATCATTGGTGGCTCCATGTGCTTATATATGCTGAAAAAAGAAGGAAAGTTGAAAGTGAAATGGAATAAGGAGCCGGAAATTAAACTTCATAAATAACCGAGGAGATTATCTATGGATCTTGATCACTCTTTAACATTCGTGGCCGCGAGAACGGCGTTGCACCAAGATTGAGGGAATGAGGGCCGAAGTAGTGAGATTCGGTGGGATTCCTTGGATTTTGGTGAGGGAGTGTGAGACTCGGGTTTTGTTTGAGGTATATCATGACGTCTAGGATTACGCTTCTAAATATCCTATCCTACCAGTCCCAAGTCATCGGCAGTGTGAACCCATGGATAAATAGCTCGGAATGTAAGTGTCAGGGATATGTTTGATGAGTGTGCGGAAGCGATATCTTAAGTGTTCGTGCCCTTTCTGTCTAACGAAACTGGCCGCAAGTTCTACCGATCACCAAAGTTATAGAATTTCCGAGGGAATATGAGAGCCTTATGACTTGCCGATTTACTTTTCAAGATTACCCAATCTCTTACTAAAAAGAAAAAAAAATGCGTTGTTTAATTCTTGCATTGTTCTATAATTGAGTTCAATTGTATATTCATGTAGTTTGCATTGGGAGTGTGTGTTGTTTGTGTCATGGCTAGTGGAGATTGTATGGAATTCAGTGGATTAAAACGTAGTGTGAGATTTGTTTTTGCTCGGGACGCGCAAAAAGGTAGTGTGGGGGATTTGATAACTCTCTATTAGAGTTATATTTCTTGCACATTTTATATTATTTTCCGTGCATTACGAGTTGATAATCTTAGTTTCATGCTATGAATTGGGAGAAATATAGCATGCTTGAGCGTTTGAGCATAAATGTGTAATCCAGACATTTTTTGTGTAAATCCAAGCTTTTATTGTCACATTTGATCTTCCGATATTTGTTTTGTGTGGTGCGTTTCAGGAACCTGAGCCTCAAAATGTGAATTGGAGGTAGAATGAACTTCGGAATGTTTGAAGGCTCAAGAATGGTGCGTGAAATGGTCTTAGAATCTAGGCGAAATCTGCTGGAAAATCACCCGCCGCTAGTCTTAAGACCAGTCCGTCTGATGCCCAATACACAAAATTTTGGGGTTTCAATGCAATTTTGAAGAACTTTTGGGCAAGAAGTGAGGAAAATATTATATTAAGTGACCTAGAAGCTGGGGAAAAGAGGGAGGCATGTTTTTGGATTGATTCATCTATGCTACGGACGTGAGAAGAGAAGAACAAGGAGACAACGAAGACAAAGCTTCACCATTGAAGATCTAGTGTTTCATTTCTCTTCTTCCTACCTTTCTTAGTCAATTTTAATGGAGAAACTCTTGAGTATTGCTTATTTAGTTATGAGTAGCTAAGCAACTTTTGCTAGACATCTTAGATTTAAGAGCCTAGGGTTCATGTAAACGATGAATATTTTTCGGATTTGATCTTTGTTTCATGATTTATTGATTTCTTCTTTTGAATCAATTCAAGTTTCTTGTTTATGCTAGTAATCCTACTGGAGAGACACGATTAGGAGATAAACAAGGATTCAAGAACTAGGTTTTGTTCAATGGTCGATTCATGCTTAAAGTTAGCAATATTTTAATTCAATTGTTCTTGTACTGTGCTTAATTCTCAATGTTAATTGAGTAATTAACCAGAAACACTGTCTAGTTAGCCAATGCACGACAGTGATTCTAACTCACTTTGATGAGACTTGAACATCAATCCCGTATCACTGAGACTGAGAAGAGACGTGTTAGGATTGGCTAGTGTGGGTAGATTCGGTAGGTGAGATTCGAGTGTTTTGTGCAACGGTGGATCAACATGTCGTTCACCTACTAGAACGGACCGGTAGACTCAAGAGACCGATAGGAGATTGTAGTCTACCGTGAATTAGAATGACTTGAGACCGATAGGAGATAGTCAGAGCTGTTACTCGGCTTAGTTAGAATATAGTTAACGTGTTGCTCAGATAATCCGGACATCGTTTACAACCCTAGGTGATCAATGAGATTTCCTAGTTCTCTCAATTATTGATTAAGAACTCTTCTTAATTTCGGTTTACCTTTGCTCTGTCTTTACTACAGCCACTTGTTTGGGGGTAGCAACACCACAAGACATACACTTTTTACTCCGGTTACCTAGTGAACTACATTAAATTGTTTATTATAAACTTGTTGCAAGCTTGTCTCCATGGGATCGACAACCCGAGTACCAAAAATACTCACACTCTACTACTTGACCGTACGCTTGCATAATACGAGCTAGTAATCCGTGTCACTTGCTCTTCCCAGTTGTGCACGTGTTAGATACTCGTCTTTGTCTTCTCATGAAGAATACATAGATGAGTATCTTAATTGTACTAGTCCTTCACATGCAAGACTGGGACGAGTCATCTCTCGTATGTGATTTAAATGCCAGACGGGATATTACTCCTCCCAGTGTGGCAGTTCTTGCTCTTCCCAGTTGTGAACGTGTTAGACTCGTACGAGCATATGTATTGTCTCAGTATTTTGAGAAGACAGAGCCGATGAATCTACTCGTCCCAGTATCTCCACATACAACAACACACATCAAACCCAGAATGAAGAACACATCACAAAGATGAGAGTTTCAGTTTTTACCATACATTTTAGAGTAGTGTGATCAACATATTAGAAGGATGAAAGCAAAAAAATGAGAATACCATATATTTTAGAGTCCTGTGATCTACAGGAAGGACAAAAGCACACAAAGATGAGAGCTTTAGTTTTTATCGTAGCTGAAGAACAAAAGTGGGGAAAGATAGAGACTTGTACAGACAAATGGGAAACTTCTATGGGAGAACTGGAGCCAATGAGAGTGACAAATGAGCCATATTCTTGAGGAGTTTAAGGTATACATTCATAAAGTTTACGGTTGGAGTAAATTCAACTGTACTTGGTAGGTTAAGGTAGATAGAAACAGTTCAATGTTAGAGAGAGGGTACGCGTTTTTTAGGGTTTGTTTCGAGGTGACAAGGGTAGCAGAGTCATTTAACAAATCTCCCCATGTGTTTGGAGACGAGAGATACTTGTTTTTGGAGACGAGAGAGAGATGGAGACGACAATAAAATTGGAGACGAGAGAGAGAGATGAAGACGAGAGAAACAGATGGTCCCACTACCCCTGCTAACAAAAGTTGTTACCTAGTGTTTAAAAAGGAGGGTATTTTTCAAATACCAATCCTTCCGAATGCATTTTTCTAATACCAATTCACATACGGGTATTTTTCCAATTACCCCCGTCATTTTCAGCATAGAAAGAATTGACAAAGCATGGTTTAGTCATTTACGCCTAGCTTTCTTTTGCCTAAATTTAGGCCACTTTTTATCTTTTATTAAAAGTCATAAAAAGTTTTAATAAGGTCATTTTCGTTAAAATGTATGTCTGATAACTTGTTTACCTTTTTATTAGAATAAAAAAAATAAGTTTTTTCCAACTTGATGTTTTTTTCTAGACCTACTTTTTAGGAGATAAAATAGAATATAAGTAAACAACATTTTCTACTAAAAAGGTAACTAAAACTTTTTATAAAATTATTAGGCACAAAGTAAACAATTTTTTTTTTTATCTTTTTTTCTAAAATAAGATAAAAAGTAACCTAAATTTAGTTAAAGAAAGCAGGGCCTTAGTGGCGAGGTGATAATTACACGAAGGCCTTGTTTGGGTAGAGGATATGGTATGTAGGGATAAGGTTTATGTTGGGATATGAACAAGGATATGAATGTTGTCTGATAAGGCCTAATAAGATATGCTGGCTGTCCGTGTTTGGGTGATGTCGGATATGATTCAGGATATGAGGCATCATATGTGCCAAAATAACTGTAACACCATTTTATTTTGTATAAAAGATTGTATATTTCAAATTGATGAGGAAAATGTATACAAAATGTATTAGTATTTATGTTAATATTTTAATACTCTTTTTTCTACACAATAGTGACGTTGTCAAAATGTATACAAAATAATACGCGAAATAAACTTGTAGTAACATGCAAGTATAACAGATATTCATGGATACAACATGGCAATAGCAAAGTATGGACTATAAATTACTAGTACTTATTGGCATGGTGTTACAAAACTACAATAAATAAGTTAAATTAAACCAACAAAAAATTTCGGCAAGCACGGTAAAATGTCTTCATATTTATCTCAGTTATACATACTCAAAGGCCCTGCTTTCTTTGTCCAAAATTATACGACTTTTACATTTTTTTAGGTCATAAAAAAGTTCTAATTTACTCATTTTCGTTACAGTTAATGTTACGTAACTTTTCTTTACCTTTTTATAAGACTAAGGCCCTGCTTTCTTTGTCTAATTCAAGTCACTTTTTACATTTTTTTTAAAAAAAGGTACAAAAATTGCTTACTTTGCTACTATTAATTTTTCTAAAAAGTTTTTTTCTTTAGTTTTACAAAAAAAGGCTAGTAAAAAGTAACAAAAGTTGAAGTTAAAAATAACCAACTTTTTTTCTCTTTTTTTAGTCTTAAAAAAAGGTAAAGAAATTATCTAAAAAAGATTCTACGAAGAAGGAATTAAATGGAACTTTTTCTATGACCTAAAATTAGGCAAAGAAGGCTCTCCTTTTTTTACCTTAATTTGGGGAGAAAAGTTAAAAATTTGCCTACTTTGATATTGTTAAACTTTCTGAAAAGGTGTAAGTAAATTTTTTTTAGTAAAATGTTGCATGTTCTATTTTAGCTCCTACAAAGTAAATTTTAGGCGTAAAAAGTAAAAAAAGTTGAAGTTATAAGAAATTAACTTTTTTTATTCTTTTAAAAATGTAAAAAAGTTACGTAACATAAATCGTAACGAAAATGAATAAATTAGAACTTTTTTAAGACCTAAAAAAAGTTAAAAGTCACATAATTTAGACAAAGAAAGCAGGGCCTAAAAAAAGTTACTTTTTTCTAACTTCAATTTTCTTATTTTTTATTCCTAAAAACTACTTTTTAGGAGCTAAAATAGAACATAAGTAAAAAACTTTTTTCTAAAAAAAGTTACCTACAATTTTTTATAAAATTTAACAATGTCAAAGTATGCAACTTTTTGATCTTTTTCTAAAATTAACTAAATAGTCCCTAAATTAGGTAAAGAAAGCGGTGCCAAATAATGTTATGCAATATCAAAGTAATATTTAACAAACTCATGAGGACCTACTCCAAAATGATAGTTATCAACCTAAAAACAATAGTTATCGATCCAAAATGATAAGATTTGGGGACAAGGGTAGGAAATTAGATAGTTTGTGGGGGTATTTTTGTCAACCTACCAGCAACCTAATATGCTATATTTTCTTACCCGACCTTATACCTCCATATTGGAGGAATAAAATTTGTTCATTGAAAGCTCCATCGGCATAAGGCAACATAACTTATTCCCTCTCTCATTCGGCACCCAAACACTTGATAAAAATAAGAGAGGGTATAACTTATCTTATGCTCCCTCCTTATACTCTACCCAAACGACACCGAAGGGTTAATTTTTAAATAGTTGTAGGTTTTTGATCATGGATATGCAGAGGAAAGATAAATTATCCATTAAATACCCTTCAAAAATCACATGAAGAGAATCATAACGATGGTAAAGGAAGAATCATGTTACACACCTTAGGGTTCTCCCGTGATGACTTGTAACGTGAATTGTGTCACGTCTCTACGGTTGATCCACGCCTGGAGTTGAGATCTAGATCTTCCTTCTCCTTAGTGCTAGCTTGGACCGGAGGAAAAGGAAGAAGAAATCACGCAACGAGATCACAAAGGAAGCTTTCGGCTTCCTCTTGTGGCCGACGGGTAGGGGGCGGACCAAGGGGGTCGGGTTTGGCCTCCTTGTGTCTTGCTCTCTCTCCTTTGTTTTCTCCCACTCCACTTTTGTTATGAGCATTAGTTTGGGAAGGAAGCTAGGAGCATCCTTTATATAGTCCAACAACTCCTTGTAAACTACCTAAAGGCCCTTCCTAATCCAACATGAGTTCGAATTAGTCCCTTTCTTGCATATTAGTCCTACTAAGTTTGCAAGGTGTTGCAAAGTGATCCTTCTATTTGATTAATCATATTAATTAATGGGTAATTTACACATATTACCCTCGGGTTTTCGTAAATATGCAATGACAGCCCCTACTTTTTGCCAATCATCAGAAGACACCCTTAATTCTAACTTCACTAACGGTAATCAGCAAAGTTACCAAATTACCTCCAACATCAGTTCTATTTCAATCCTATACGCCTCTCTCCCTCTCCTGACCACCACCACCATTCCAACCCACTTCTTCCGAACTTCCCGATCGACATCGCCACACACATACACCAGCTTAACCCACCACAAAAAACCACCACCACCGTCGTTCTCAACCCACCAGCGTCAATACCCCCCCAGTCCACGAAACCTTCACGACCTATCTTACTCTCTGTTTTCTTGAATGCACGGAGTCACGAACAATTGTCCGCTCTATGAAAAATACCACAAGTAGAGAGTTCAAGGACTCCTCATCGAAACTACACCAGACCTACACCAAATCGAGATTTATCTATTGCTTGACCACAACCTTTGACCACGTCAATCACTATCGTCAACACTCAAACACCAAATGAAGCCAGACAAAACCCAACAATCAAAATTCACCTTCTAAAATAACTGCACCCATTAAAACCTCGAATAATCCCCGGCTATTCAATTGGCCCGATCGACAGCGCCAGATTGTGTTGGGTGTTCGAAGAGCTTCAATTCTTGATTATGGGAGAACGGGTTTGAAGGGGTTATGGAGAATTGGGTTCGAAGTGGTGAACGCAGAGGACTGGTTGATTTCGATGCTGGTGGGTGAGATGCTTGATGACAGGGAATTTTGTGGTGCCGTGTTGACGTTTGTTCGGTGATTGTCGCCGCTAATCGTAGACGGAGATTGTGGTGGTGGATATCGGGGATGGGTCTTGCCGGAAATGAAAGAGACGGTAGTAAGGGGATTTATGTAGGGTTTTGATTCATGGATCGCGCAAACGGAAGCATAATCAAACAAACAACCATGCAAAACCCTCCAAGGATCACAAGTCTAGATGCATAACGATAGTAAAGGCAAGAAATCATAAACACACCTTTGGGTTCTCCTTGATGACTTCAAACGCGAATAGTGTCACGTTCTCTATAGTTGATCCACGCCTAGAGTTGTTCCTAGATCTCCAATCTCCTTGGTGCTAGCCCGGATTGAAAGGAGGGTGAAGGAATCACGCAAAACGAGACACCAAAAGGGGGCTCGGCCCTTTGTGGCGTCGGGGACAAGGGGCGGCGGCAATAGGGGCGGCGTCCCTCTTTGCTTGCTCTCTCTCTCTCTCCTTTGTTCTCTCCTACTCTTGTTATGTTCTCTCTAGAGCATAAAGTATGTAGGGAAGGAAGGAGGAGGGTCCTTTATATAGTCCAACAACTCCTTGTTAACTACCTAAAGGACTTATTCTAGTCCTACTAGAATTCAATTTAGTCCCTTCCTTGCAAATTAGTCCCTACTAAGTTTGCAAGGGTTTGCAAAGTGATCCTTCTAATTAATTAATCCAATTAATTAATTCCACAATCTAGTACAACTCTATATAGCGTGTGACCCCATAGGTTCTATCTAGTTGGTAGCAACTCTTTGCTAATATGGAGCGGTTTCTAGCAAAACATCCATTCTAGCCAACTAATAGAATAGTCATCTAGACAACCTTGTACAAGTAATTGTCTCATCCCTTTGCCTCCATATCCGGATTGGACACGAGACATACAAGTCACACTCGTATATCCAATCCCTAGTTTCTCGATCCATGGAATAGCCTTATTCGTGCAAATAACATCAATATCCCATATATTGATTTATTTGAGTCTGGCCAGACATTCTATAAGCACTATCCTCGAGTGGCCTTGGATATTTGCTCCCGTTATGTGGGAGGGGCAAATCCTCTCTACGTCCACTACGATCTCTAAGCTTGCTTCTCATTGTATCCAGTACACGCCTTTATAACTACCCAGTTACGGTGTAGCGTTTAACGCTACCAAGATCACAATGATCCACAACTAGAATATCTAGTGACTTCAAGTCTAAGGATGACAATACCATTGTACCCGAGAAGCACTTGTGACTCAACATAACGTGTATGTAGCCTTCTCGGTAATGGGTCAATCCAGTGCAACATTCCGTAATGCACACCTATGTGTTGGATCGTGATATCTCCATATCAATCCAACCCCATACTAGTCTATAGATGATTGTCCCATTTAATCATTATACTTGACTAGGGATATTTAAGATAAACAACACAATTGTAAATCTAAGGACTTTATTATATTAAATATCCAATAAATAATAAATGAATTTCTAGCCAATTACAAATTCATACTAAACTAGATTGCCTCTAGGGCATCTATTCCAACAGTCTCCCACTTGCACTAGAGCCAATCTGGCGCATCTCGTATGCCCATACTCCTAGTGTGCCCTTCATGCTTCCACTGCGTGAGAGGCTTCGTAAGCGGGTCTGACAGATTATCATCTGTAGGAATCTTGCATATCCGAACGTCTCCTCTATCGATAATATCTCGAATCAGATGGAACTTCCTGAGCACGTGCTTGGACTTCTGGTGCGATCTGGGTTCCTTTGATTGCGCGATCGCCCCAGATTTGTCACAGAACAACTCCACTGGATCCGCAATGCTAGGAACCACACCAAGTTCAGAAACAAATTTTCTGATCCAAACAGCCTCCTTTGCTGCGCCATTTGCAGCAATGTACTCAGCCTCTGTTGTAGAATCAGCTACCGTCTCTTGCTTGGAACTCTTCCAGCTCACCGCTGCTCCATTCAGGCAAAACACATATCCCGACTGTGATCTAAAGTCATCTCTATCAGTTTGGAAGCTTGCATCAGTGTAACCCCTTACACGCAACTCTTCCTCACCGCCAAACATCAAGAAATCATCCTTAGTTCTTCTTAAGTACTTTAGGATGTTCTTGACAGCAATCCAGTGACTCTCACCTGGATTGGATTGGTATCTGCTTGTCATACTCAAGGCATATGACACATCTGGTCTAGTACATAACATGGCGTACATGATGGATCCTATGGCCGAGGCATAGGGAATCCTACTCATGCGTTCCTTCTCAATCTCATTGGAAGGACAACCACTCTTCGAAAGAGTGATTCCATGTGACATGGGCAAGAATCCCTTCTTGGAATCTTGCATGTTGAACCGTTTCAACACCTTGTCAATATATGTACTTTGACTTAGGCCTAGAAACCTCTTAGATCTATCTCTATAGATCTTTATACCAAGTATATAGGCTGCTTCCCCTAAGTCTTTCATTGAGAAACACTTTCCTAGCCAATCTTTTACAGATTGCAGCATGGGAATGTCGTTTCCAATGAGTAGTATGTCATCCACATACAAGACCAGAAAAGCTACAGAGCTCCCACTAACCTTCTTGTAGACACAAGACTCATCTTCGTTTCTGATGAAGCCAAATTCTTTGACCACTTCATCAAAACGTCGATTCCAACTCCTAGAAGCTTGCTTCAATCCATAAATGGATCGTTGCAGCTTACACACTTTGTTGGCTTGCTTTGGATCCTCAAAACCCTCCGGCTGTATCATATACACGTCCTCGAGGAGATTCCCATAAAGGAATGCTGTTTTGACATCCATCTGCCAAATCTCATAGTCGTAGTATGCTGCAATCGCAAGTAGGATTCGGATGGATTTGGTCATAGCGACTGGTGAAAAGGTTTCATCATAGTCAATACCATGAATCTGTCTGAATCCTTTAGCCACCAATCGGCCCTTATAGGTAATCACATTACCATCCATGTCGATCTTCTTCTTGAAGACCCACTTGCACCCTATGGGCCGCGCCCCATCAGGTGGTTCCACCAAAGTCCATACTTTGTTGGTATACATGGATTCCATCTCGGATCTCATGGCTTCAAGCCACTTCTGCGAGTCTGGGCCATTCATGGCCTCCTCATAGGTAGTAGGCTCATCATCTATGAGCATCGTGTCACCGGAATCAGTTACGAGAAGTCCGTACCTCTCGGGTTCCTGGCGCACTCTACTAGATCTACGAAGCTCTTGTGTTACCTGAACAGGTAGATCCACAACAGCTTGTGATTCCTGTTCATGTTCCATAATCGGTTCAGTGATTTGTGGTTCTTGAACTTCTTCAAGTTCTACATTCCTCCCACTTGCTTCTTTAGAGACAAACTCTCTTTCTAGAAACACGCCGGTCCGAGCAACAAATACTTTGTTCTCGGTTGGATTGTAGAAATAGTATCCCTTAGTTTCCTTAGGGTACCCCACAAATTTACACTTATCCGATTTAGGCCCTAGCTTGTCTGATTGTAAACGTTTTACATAGACATCGCAGCCCCAAATCCTCATGAACGACAGTGTGGGACGCCTCCCACTCCACATCTCATATGGTGTCTTCATGACTGATTTAGATGGAACACGATTAATGGTAAAAGCTGCACTTAATAGAGCGTAGCCCCATAATGATAATGGAAGATCGGTTTGACACATCATAGACCGAACCATATCCAATAGGGTTCGATTCCTCCTCTCGGACACGCCATTCCATTGTGGCGTTCCGGGTGGAGTGAGTTGGGACACAATCCCACACTCTCTAAGATAGTCGTCAAACTCTTGGCTCAAGTATTCTCCTCCACGATCCGATCGTAGAGCTTTAATACTTTTGCCAAGTTGCTTTTCTACTTCATTCTTGAATTCTTTGAACACTTCAAAGGATTCGGATTTTGCCCTCATAAGGTACACAAATCCATATCTACTGTAATCATCAGTAAACGTAATGAAGTAGACATAACCACCCCTGGCAGGCGTGGCAAATGGCCCACATACATCGGTATGTATGAGCGCCAATTGCTCACTAGTCCTCTCACCTTTCTTATTGAAAGGGGACTTTGTCATTTTTCCCAATAAACAAGCCTCACATGTCTCATATGATTCAAAATCAAATGAGTCTAGCAATCCATCCTTATGGAGTCTAGATACACGTTTCTCATTTATGTGGCCTAAACGACAATGCCATAAATAAGCAGGATTTAAATCATTTATTTTTAATCCGCTTGGTATTAATGTTGTAGACAGGATTACTTAGATCAAGGACATAAAGTCCATTAAATAATTGCGCACTAAAATAGTGAATATTATTCAAATAAAAGGAACAACAATTGTTCTTTATTGAAATAATAAAACCTTCCTTGTCCAAACAAGAAATAGAAATAATGTTTCTGCTCATAGCAGGCACAAAATAGCAATTATTTAATTCTAAAACTAATCCTGAAGGCAGAGATAGCTCGCAAACGCCTATGGCCAACGTAGCAACCTTTGCTCCATTCCCAACGCGCAGATCTACCTCCCCTTTAGCCAATCTTTTACTTCTCTTTAGATCCTGCATATTTCGACAAATATGAGATCCACATCCAGTATCTAATACCCATGATGTAGAGACAGTTAAATTGACATCTACAACAAAAATACCTGGTGGTGGTGGAATCACTATTCCAAGCCGCTTGTCCTCCAGATATTTTGGGCAGTTCCTCCTCCAGTGTCCAGGTTGACTATAGTAGTGACATTCACCCTTAGTCACGACCTTGGCAATCCCACCAACAGGCTTAAGGGCTTGTTCCTTGGACTTAGCAACTGACTTGCCTTTGCCCTTGGAGGAAGAGGCAAACTTTTTACCCTTTCCTTTATGCACCATCATAATGGCCTTGCCCTTACCCTTGTTGATGCTCTGTTCAGCCGTCCTCAACATGTTGAGCAAATCTGGCAGTGGTTTAACGATCTCGTTCATGTTATAGTTCATAATGAACTGTCCATAACTTTCAGGCAACGATTGCAACACGAGATCGGTTGCCAACTCTTGGCCGACCGGGAACCCAAGCCGGGCGAGATTCTCCAAGTACCCGATCATTCGGAGTACATGGGGTCCCACCGGGTTCCCTTCTGCCAGATGACATTTGAACAGTGCCTTTGAGACCTCATACCTCTCTACCCTCGCCTGCTCTTGGAAGAGTTGCTTTAGATGTTCGATCATATCGACAGCATTCATGTTCTCATGTTGCTTCTGAAGCTCAGAGGTCATGGTGCAAAGCATTAGGCAGGCCGCATCATTAGCGTCATCAACACGCTTTTGATACGCCTTTAAGGCAGCAGGTGTCTGATTCTCTGGACCTTCTGGAACTTGCTCCTCTATTGCGTACAGCTTCTTCTCTTGCTTGAGAACAATTCTCAAGTTTCTGTACCAATCGAGAAAGTTGGTTCCTGAGAGCTTGTCCTTCTCAAGGACAGATCGTAGGGAATGTTGTGAACTCGATGATTTGTTTGCCATTTGGAATTCTACAAAAAGGAAAATACGCAAGTTTTAGTATTTGTGAATTTTTGACTATATTTAATAATGGCTAGTTTATTGAATATAGCTCCCACTATTTTACTACGGATTAATAACCCTCAAGATATTAATGCGGAAAATATCCTTATATTTTCTAGTGGGCCAAGATCCATCTTTTTCATCTCCTTATGAGCTTGCTTTGGCAAGTCACCCATAATTCGATTACTTCTTAGGTAGGAACAATTCCAATTGCATCCCATATGCAACTCTTGGTTCAATCGGGCAAATAACTCCTTATTTATCCATCCATATGGATAATCCCAATTGATTGCCTCTAGGTTTCTTAATCAAATTAATAGCCTAGTTGTGCTCAACCTCTTATCTAAACAATTGCACATTGTTACGTGCCATCGCATTCCATCATTATGAACCAAGTCGCCATGCTTTGGCACGCACGAACTTGATAAATAATGATGATAATGAGTGTTTAAATAACGAGAAGGCAAGAACACAATATTTTAAAATTTGAGGGATTTTTCAAATTCAATTTTAATTATTTTTGTTGATCAATATCAACTAATCTATCTATTTGAGTTTGGGCACAACTCCAAATAATAGATCCGGGTTGTCTAATTATCTTATTATCCTAATTGCATGCATCATCCATACACCAACCACACAAATAATAAGACAATAAATAAACAACCACAAAACAGAAATTAAACGTGATGTGGATATGGCCTTTTCTAGACTAAGATAATTCCAAGCCAATGGAATTATCTATGAACCCTAAACAAACACACATCTCCATGCGTCTTGATCTTTTGGTCCATCCTTCATAGTCATGTGGAATGCTCCATGCTCCATGCTCCATCTTTTGTGGCTTCTTTGGCTTTGGGCTTCTTTTCTTCAATCTTGGCTAACAATCTACTTTATCTAGCACTAGCTAATATCTATACTAAATAAAATAAATCTCACAAGTTGAGAAAAAAAAATGGCACGCAGGCCATAAAACCCTAATTAATTATTACAATTAATTGATCAGCTCGCAGGCCGTAAAACCAAACCACAAAATTAAACATCCACATCAAACCACATTCTAAGGCCATATCCAATCACCATGCGATTTGCACATAAACAGTTAAAATCCAATTTTAACGCGCTTGGTCAATTTTAATTGATTTTAGGATTTCTAGGGTTAAAACGGTCCATGGGCCCAACAATCCAATTGCCCGGGCCCAAATAAGTGAACCATAAAGCCCTAGGGCCGGCCCGGCCCAAAACCCGCAAGCTAGGCCCGCGGGTTAGGGCCGCCCGCCCCTTTAGGGCGCCAAGCTTGGGCGGCAAGCAAGGGGGGCGGCTCCCTAGGGGCCGAACCTTCCTTGTGGAGGTTGTTTCCAAAACAACCTCCTTGCTTGGAGCCCAAGTTTGGTTGTTTCCTTGTTGTGGGAGAACTCCTTCTTCTCCAAGGATGCCCAAACCCTAGATCTAATATCCTAAAATTTCTCAAACTCACCAATTCATGCATCCAATGCAATAATTGGGTCTTGTTATGATTAATTCTTTGACAAATTGCATCCAATACTTGATTTGTCTTGTTTTACGCGATAAACAACAAATTAAGGTGTAAAACAACAAGAATGTAACACATAAACTACGTTTATGCTCTATGACCTGTGGCTCTGATACCACTGTAGGGTTTTGATTCATGGATCGCGCAAACGGAAGCATAATCAAACAAACAACCATGCAAAACCCTCCAAGGATCACAAGTCTAGATGCATAACGATAGTAAAGGCAAGAAATCATAAACACACCTTTGGGTTCTCCTTGATGACTTCAAACGCGAATAGTGTCACGTTCTCTATAGTTGATCCATGCCTAGAGTTGTTCCTAGATCTCCAATCTCCTTGGTGCTAGCCCGGATTGAAAGGAGGGTGAAGGAATCACGCAAAACGAGACACCAAAAGGGGGCTCGGCCCTTTGTGGCGTCGGGGACAAGGGGCGGCGGCAATAGGGGCGGCGTCCCTCTTTGCTTGCTCTCTCTCTCTCCTTTGTTCTCTCCTACTCTTGTTATGTTCTCTCTAGAGCATAAAGTATGTAGGGAAGGAAGGAGGAGGGTCCTTTATATAGTCCAACAACTCCTTGTTAACTACCTAAAGGACTTATTCTAGTCCTACTAGAATTCAATTTAGTCCCTTCCTTGCAAATTAGTCCCTACTAAGTTTGCAAGGGTTTGCAAAGTGATCCTTCTAATTAATTAATCCAATTAATTAATTCCACAATCTAGTACAACTCTATATAGCGTGTGACCCCATAGGTTCTATCTAGTTGGTAGCAACTCTTTGCTAATATGGAGCGGTTTCTAGCAAAACATCCATTCTAGCCAACTAATAGAATAGTCATCTAGACAACCTTGTACAAGTAATTGTCTCATCCCTTTGCCTCCATATCCGGATTGGACACGAGACATACAAGTCACACTCGTATATCCAATCCCTAGTTTCTCGATCCATGGAATAGCCTTATTCGTGCAAATAACATCAATATCCCATATATTGATTTATTTGAGTCTGGCCAGACATTCTATAAGCACTATCCTCGAGTGGCCTTGGATATTTGCTCTTGTTATGTGGGAGGGGCAAATCCTCTCTACGTCCACTACGATCTCTAAGCTTGCTTCTCATTGTATCCAGTACACGCCTTTATAACTACCCAGTTACGGTGTAGCGTTTAACGCTACCAAGATCACAATGATCCACAACTAGAATATCTAGTGACTTCAAGTCTAAGGATGACAATACCATTGTACCCGAGAAGCACTTGTGACTCAACATAACGTGTATGTAGCCTTCTCGGTAATGGGTCAATCCAGTGCAACATTCCGTAATGCACACCTATGTGTTGGATCGTGATATCTCCATATCAATCCAACCCCATACTAGTCTATAGATGATTGTCCCATTTAATCATTATACTTGACTAGGGATATTTAAGATAAACAACACAATTGTAAATCTAAGGACTTTATTATATTAAATATCCAATAAATAATAAATGAATTTCTAGCCAATTACAAATTCATACTAAACTAGATTGCCTCTAGGGCATCTATTCCAACAATTTAAACTTGGACGATGAAGATGGAATCATGGAGGCAAGAGAGTTCAGTGCTGGGTTTACGATTTGGGGGTGAAATAGGGTAGAGAAAGGAGAGAGAAAGAGGGGTACAACAGGCATTTCTGATTAAATTTGACGGACTGATCCTTTGACTAACGGGCTATTAGTTAAAGGGTGTTTGATGTCAATATTTAGGCACAAATTAAGGGTGTCTCCTGAGAATTGGCAAACAGTAAGGGTGATCAATGCCTATTTACTAAAACTAGAGGGTAGTTTGTGTAAATTACCCTTAATTAATTACCAAATCTAGTTCAACTCTATCTAGCGTGTGACCCCATAGGTTCTATCTAGTTGGTAGCAACAATTTGCTAATATGGAGCGGTCTCTAGCAAGACATCCATTCTAGCCAACTAATAGAATAGTCATCCGACAAACTTTTGCAAGTAATTGTCACATCCCTTTGTCTCTATATCCGAATTGGACACGAGACATACAAGTCACACTCGTATATCCAATACATAGTTTCTCGATACTGGGAATAGCCTTATTCGTGCAAATACACATCGATATCCCATATTGATTTATTTGAGTCTGGCCAGACATTCCATAAGCACTATCCCTCTAGTGGCCTCGGATATTTGCTTCCGTTATGTGGGAAGGACAAATTCTATCTACGTCTACTACAATTTCTAAGCTTGCTTCTTATTGTATCCGGTACACACCATTATAGCTACCCAGTTATGGTGTTGCGTTTGACGCTACCAAAATCACAATAATCCACAACTAGATAACCTAGTGACTGCAAGTCTAAGGATGAAAATACCTTTGTCACCACGAGAAGCGCTTGTGACTCTACATAACATGTATTTAGCCTTCTCAGAGATGGGTCAATCCAGTATGTCATTACCCTTAATGCATACAAGGTGTTGGATCATGATATCACTATATCAATCCAACCCCATACTAGTCTATAGAGGATTGTCCCATTTAATCATTATAATGGACTAGATATATTTAAGATAAAAAACACAATTGTAAATCCAAGGACTTAATTATATTAAATATCCAATAAATAATACAACAAATGTTCCAGCCAAAAACAAGTTCATACTAAACTAGATTGCCTCTAGGGCATCTATTCCAACAATCTCCGACTTTCACTAGAGCCAATCTTATGCATCCCGTATGCCAATGCTCCTAGTGTTCCCTTCATGCTTGCGCCGAACAAGCGACTTTGTAAGTGGATCTGATAGATTCTCATCTGTAGGAATCTTGCATATCCGAACGTTTCCTCTATCGATAATATCTCGAATAAGATTGAACTTCCTGAGCGCGTGTTTGGATTTGTTGTGTGACCGGGGCTCCTGTGATTGCGCGATTGCCCCAGTGTTATCACAGTACAACTCTACTCGATCCACAATGCTAGGAACCACACCAAGCTCAGAAACAAATTTCATGATCCAAACAGCTTCCTCGTACCTGGTAATTTCCGTTCCCTTGCGGCACAACTTGGTGAATGTGCTGTTGCTTACTCGTGTGAAGTAGCCACGATGGCTGGAACGGTGGTCGGAACCGGACCTGGGCGAGGTCGCCGGCATGGGCGAACTGGTAAGGACTGCGGATCTGCGTCATGGTTATGGGAGGAGTGATTTGATGGTTCGCGGTCTAGTGCTGAAACGCCGGTTGAAGTGCTAGTGAATGTCCTCCAATAGTAGATCCGACCGAATGGAATGTTCCTACCCGTTGCGGGGTTGGCGCCTGAGGATCTTGGAACGCTGTCTATGCAGTTTCCTTCGCCACGATATGCGGCGTGGGAAGGAAGTTATTTACCTAGTGCAGCTGGGTTTTGCGTTGTGGTAAAGAAGCTGGTAATGATGGTGGCGATTGCTGCTGCTGCATTGGGTAAACTAGCTGTTGTTCTTGATTGGATAGTTGGATGTTCCTGGATTTGTGGCGACATCTGTGGCTTCTCTTTCAGAAATGGGTAGGAACCTTCTGTTCGGTCAAAGATGGTATTTATTTTATCGAATCGAGCTTCCATTTGAATATGTAGTTCTTCGATTGCAACGAGCAATCATTTGGCAAGATTCGAGGAAACGGTATCTTCTGTCTTCACCATTAACCAGTTGAGTAGCGGAAAGACAATAAAAGCACCAACTGATAACACAATTACTATTGCACGGGTACACACACGAAACGCACACACTAAAATAAAACACTAACACTTTAATATTCTTCTTGATTTATAAAACTGAATAATTACACTGTTTACATGGAAAGGTACGCAACCCTGATGTAAACGGTTCGACATAACAGGCCCTGCAAAGAACCGACAAGAAAACCCGATTCAACTAATTATATACATAAACTACTTAAACAAATTAAATAAATAAGCTAACTATAAAATAATACTAATCAAGTAAATAAATTAATACGATTTATGAAAATACGGTTGACCCGTATCACATATGCATTACTAAAGAGTGGTCATTATGTTTATCTTTTCTCTATTTAGGGATATTTTGTGTTGCTGTAGGAATGTTACTTGCATTATTTTTCTATAATTTTGAATCTGATCATCTAGATAGACTTGGATATTGTTCTAAAATTTCTCCCTATGGTGTCCTGTGATCCATATTGCTTATTTAATATTTTACACCGATGATTCTCACAGTAGCTATATATCTTATCATCACCCGAAAGCACATAATGACTATTCATGAATTTGAAAGAAGGTTGCACATGATACTTGCTATGCAACTTCGCTTTAAACCTTGAGAGGCTCGAGGATCATGGCCTTTTGGATATATCTAGAGATTCTTGGCTTCTGAAACCTTGTGAAAGGAAATTATTATCGCTCGATAACTCTGTGATCATACACACGATGTATGTCATATGGCCGTCATGGATGTCGTGACGGATAAAAATAAGTAGGGTCAGGCAAGGATCAAGTAACCTTATCATTCTCCGTTGAGTACCTTGCATCATATATTTTCTCAGCTTCCTTCACTACCTCCGCTAGTCCCAAATGGCATAGTTTGTGTGGGACCACAACGATTCCCATGATAAAATTGGTGCGGTTACCACCAACGAACCGGGGGTCTTTAAAAAAATTAAGGCTTCTGTGATTAAGAGATCACTTGAGGTTGGTTACTATAGAAAACGATGAGTGATAAAGTAGTTGAGGCATCTTACTACTTCCTTAGTGATCAAAAAATCTTATCTGACATTATCGAGCAACATAATTGTCTTAATAGGGTTTCTGAAGCCAAGAGACAACCAATATATCCAAAAGGTAATGATCCTTAAGGCCTCTCAAGAATTAAATAAATTTGTATAGCAAGGATCATGTGCATCCTTCTTTCAATTTCATAACTAAGAATGATGTCCTTGCGGGTGATGACAAGGGATACATGAACAATGAGATACTTATCTGTATAACGTCAAATCAGAAACAAAGATCAATGAACACCATGGAGAAATATAAGTTCAAACAATTTCCATGTAGATCAAGATTATCAGATTTGCATTTATAAAAAAGACAATTCAATGAACATCCCGTGCAGTTACCCAAAAAGATCGTTATGTAAGGAGGCGAGAAACAGAACGATCTCGCTTATGAAAGCTCTTTCATACAAGGTTTGATGCTTCTCCATCATTTTTACCTTTTCTATAATGCAGCAAGGGATATCGCGCAACTAACTCAGTAAATGTTAATTAAAAATATAACCGGACTTTGGTGAAACAACAATTATATTTTAACGTAAAAACAAAATAGTAGGTTCATGTTTGAATAGAATTATCGCCCAACCAAAGCCATTCATGAGACTCTTAAAAAAACATTAAGAAACCCTTTTAACAAACGCGTAAGACACACAGTGGAAGAAATAATTGGTCTAGTCAAAGCTCATTGACATTGATTACTCGGTTCTTATATATAGTTGCCAAATAATTTGGTTAGTCATCAAAATTAAGTTAATGATAAGTTTATAGTAATTTCAATTGCAGTTAACAATTAGAATTAGGATTTCTATCCATAGTCTAAGTTATAATAATTCAGATATAATTTTTTCATATGAAACAAACTGCACTCTCAACTTGTGTTGACATCTCATTTTTATCTCATCGTTGGCGATTTATTCCTTCTTTACTAATTAGGAGCCACAATTTTCAAGCGTCAACCCTCGAATGATTGATTACTAAACTAATGTCTCATTATTCTTGACCCCTTATCTCAATCACGGAAACTCATACATCGTATTAAATTTTTTTCCTATGTTAAGTATTTCTGAACTAAATTTACTTGGCATTGAATTGCTCAAATACTCGCAAAAGAACTCTGTATTCAAACTTATCTGTTTTTAAGGGTTTGAAACTCTTTTCAAGGCCTTGAAAAAGACTTGTTTGTTTCATTGCAAACTGTATTTATTTTCAAAGGCTTGAATTTGTGTTCAAGGCCTTGAACTCCTTTGCACTTGAATTAAACTCTTTTCCTCCACAAGTTTTACAAAAAGTTGGCATACTCTATTCACCCCCCCCCCCCTTCTAGAGTATTTGTGCTGCATATCCATCTCCAGACTCCCCTTTCAATTAGTATAATAACTTGTAACACTGTATAAGATTTAACCATCTGGTGATCATGAGTACTGTAGGTGATGGTGGTTTCTCACATGGAAAAGCTTCCAACAGACCTCCTCTATTTTGTGGAGACAACTTTTCTCACTGGAAACCCCTGATGAAGATGTTCATCATTGATCATGACATAGAGCTTTGGACCATTATTCAGAATGGACCTCACACTTTCTTCACATAAAAAGATGGGATCTAAACTCACAGAATTGAAGACTCACTCTCTTCTTCTGAATTAGAAAAAATTTCTAAAAATTACAAAGCTATTAACATCTTGTATTGTGCTTTGAGTACAGATGAATTCAACAGGATTTCAGGATGCAAGACTGCCAAAGAAATATGGGATAAGCTTGTGGTGACCTTTGAAGGAACCAGTAAAGTGAAGCAAACCAAAATCAACATCTATCTCAGTCAATATGAGTTGTTCAAAATGAATGCAGATGAGTCAATCAGAGAAATGTTCAAGAGGTTCACAGACATTGTCACAACCTTGAGTCATTGGGAAAACATATCTCCAATGAAGAAAAGGTGTGGAAGATACTGAGAAGTACTCCAAAGCCTAAATGGGAGCAAAATAAGACAGCCATTGATGAAGCTTAAGATCTCTCATCACTACAACTTAATGACTTACAAGGGAAGCTCCTAAAACATGAAATATCCATGAATGAAGCTGATGGAGAGCTACCTGAAGGAGTAAAGAACTTAGCACTCAAGGCCATAGAGAATTAGAAAAATCAAAGCCTTGAAACTGAAGATGATGTTGATGAAGATCGATTTTCATTAATCTCCAAAGCCTTGACCAGAATTCTCAATATGAAGAAAAACTTTTGAAAGTGTGTAATGTAGACTAAATACAAGACCTAAATACTCTAGAAGAGGGGGGGGGGGGTTGAATAGAGTATGGAAACTTTTTGCAAGACTTAAAGTTTAACAGGATAGCTTTGTGTGAAACTTGAAATCTCAAGGCCTTGAGATTTTGTAAACAGTCTGAACTCACTAAGGAAAAATTGTGAGCTTCATGGCCTTGAGCTGTGAACAATACTAAACAGCTTTTAAACCCTAGTTTGATTTGAGTTGTATGCAGCAGATAATAATCAAACAGAAAAGTAAAGAACACAAAGCAAGTTACAGAGTTCAGTCTTAATGGACCTAATCTCTGCCTGAGGGATCTAATCCCACCAGGATTGGGCAAACACTTCTTATTACTCACACATAAACAGCCCTAGATCTTCAAGCCTCAGTGATTTCCCTTACACCTATACAACTTGTGGTTCCAAACCTATCTAGTTCCAGCTACTAACTGTTGAGCTAACAAGAACCTCTTGTTGTTCACCTGAACAACCAACCACTAGGTTAATTGAGGTTTAAGATAAGATAGAGATACACAGTTGAAGTACAAATGAAGAACACAGTATAAAGATAAAACTGTTGAAAGTATGGAAGTGTTCTTCAGGAATGACTGGATTGATTTGATCTTCAGAAGTTTGGAATGAAGCTTGAATGATTGTGTGTTTGAATGATTGATCTCCCAAGAATTTGTCACACCTCTCAGAGTATTCTGCAAGCCTCTACCTTCTTCAAAATTCAAACCAGTCTCTTTTATCCACAGCTGCAGCTGACTGAGAGATTTTAGGATCTCAGTTCCTAAAAATCCTCCTTCTGTTTTCAAATTAAATTCAAACAGCTTCAGGTGGATATCCGTTGGAGTTTGTTGAGATTTCTCCTGCACGTTTAACAATCCTGCAACAGCAAAGAAACATTGCAACAACAAAATCCAAACAACTAACAGTACTGAGACTGTTTGGTTATACAGTTTCTGGTAAAACTGTTTAATAAACTCAGAACATCCGTCTGCATATACTCTAAATCAATTAAGTCATGGAAAACATGTTTAAGACACTTAGAAGTGAGTAAATAATCACAATACTAAGAGTCATAACCTGCTAGAAAGAATCAATCAAGTTCTAGAAAAATTGTCAGTAGCACAAGGAAAATCTCAAGGCCTTGGAGCTCTGAACCTGTTTCATAACATTTCAAAATTAAGCCCAGATAACTTTGATTCTTCCTGTTCTGATCATCTGCAATTTTGTTAGATAAATAAAAAGTACAAACCATAAATATATACCATAAACCACTTATTTGAATAATCAGATATCCAATTCTGCAACACAAAGATGTTAGAACACATAGCAGAATAATCAGTCTCGAGGCTTTGAAAGTTTCTGTCAATCTCAAGGCCTCGAGATGACTAACAAGCCTTTGCTGCTAATGTCTTAGCCTTTTGTCTTTCATCACTCATAAACAATACCAATCAAAGCACAAACGGGGATCTTGACTCAACAATCTCCCCCTTGATGAAAGACAAAACCTACAGTCTTGTATAGATCTTCTTGCCACTCATAACCAAAAATTAAATAACCTCAATCTGCAGATAAAATATATACAGAACCCAAACCGATAACCAAATACCACAGAATTATCACTGAAGAAAAAGAATTAACCAAAATAACTAAAGGCCAACTTTTATTATTCACTAAATACTGCAAACAAAACAAATCACATAATACATTCTCCCCCTTTTTGACTTTCATCAAATAATGAAGAAATGTTGGATCATTACTCAGAGTTTTTTTTTAAAAAAAAACTTAAAACAAAAACTATATAAAAAGTCAAGGCCTTGAGACAAAAAGATAGAAGAGAATGAGAAAGATGGTCAAGGCTTTGGCAGTCTCTGATCTTCACTTCTTCTTTGATGTCTGGCCTTTCTCTGAGCCATCCCCAATTTCTTCATCACTTGCAGCTTCTTCTGCAGACTGGTTACTTTCTTCAGCTTCAACTTTAGTGACCACTTCTTGAATTATGTCATCCACTTTCTTCTTTGCCTGTGCTGAATCTACCTCTGTAGCTGCATCAACACCTGTGTCTTCATCAGCATCTTCCTCATCAGTTTGCTCAAACAAGTCTTTTGAAGCTAGCACCACTGGAATTGGCTTCTTCTTCTTGTTCAGAAACTCTCCTAGCTTCTCTTCTGAATCCACACTAGTGTCATGACTAGTAGCAGAAGGTATCTTCTCCAGATTCAAGCCCTTGATGACAACATCTAACTTTCCATTCATAGTATTCATCAAACCCTTGAACTGATGAAATTCAGCTGACAGGTCAAACAACCTTTGCCTGAGATCCTCAATCTCAACTTGCTGATCTTCTAATTTCTCAACCAGCAGAGAGTAATCCTCATTGGCTTGTCCTTTCCAGATGCAGTCCCTTTAGGCTTCACAAACTCTTTCTCAGCAAGTTCCTCCTTAGACAAATCAGAATATAATTTCCAATGCCCTTTCCCAGTCTGAAATACCCCAATCCTCTGATGTGCAGTCTCATCTATCAACCCAAAACTTCCAGTAATCTTTTCCTCTCCTTTCACAGGCACATCAAAATACTCAAAGAAAAGAGGTAACAGGTTGGCATATGGTAGAGGATGGTTTCTAGTCCTGGTTGCACAATAAATCATATGCTCCATCAAAACTGTAGGCAGGTCTATCTCACACCCTTGAGATATCAGATACATCAAAATCAGAACTTTATCTGTTACCAGCTCTCTTGAGTTCTCCCTGGGGACTACACTCCTCATCAAAATAGTAAATAAAATATTTGCTTCACAGTTGAGCACATAGTGTGTCAACTAATTTGGACCAGAGGGAACACCATCAACAAAGAACATCTCCTTTGCCTTATCTAAACACTCCTTCCTATCAGGATAGTCTCCAACATTGTATTTCCTAGGAATGCCCAAGAATTTGCCAAAAGTCCTATGATCTAACCTCAAATCGACACCAGCCACTTTAGATGTTAAAACCATTTTCTCATCACCTTCAGACACCAAGTTCAGATAAAATAACCTAGTTAACCTAGGATAAGCCTTTGAACTGGGATTTAAAACCTTTCAAACAGCAGTTTCCCTCAATTTTCTCATGCATTCTATGTCCATTTATCCAACAACTCATCAGAAATCATAATACAGAAAGCCACTTTAGAAGATGCATACCCTTGCATCCAAACTATTCTAACTTCAGAACTAATAAACCACTCAGTTAGAAGTACATTCTTACCTTGATATCATTTCTTAGTTGCAGCAGCAACTTGCTTAACCCTAGTCTTCTTCTCAGAGGGTTTGGCCTTCTCTTGTACTCCTTCAGTTGATTTCTTCAAGCTCTCCTGAGTTGACTTCCCTTTTTCCTCTTCAGAACCTTTTTATTTTCTCCCCCTTTCCTCTTATCTGACCTAGGTTGATCACCACCCTGAGTCTCCTGTTGTAAATCAACACTTGAACCTTCATCTCCCTTCTCTGTCCTTGACTTCTTTGCAGGACGAGTATCCTCATGCAAACTTTGAGTGTTTTCTGAATCTGAATCAGAAATCACTATATTCTCCTTCTTGTTTGCTCTCTTCTTGGATCTGCCAGAGGGCTTCCCTTGTTGCTGAAATCTGGCTGATTTGAGCTCCATTTTAGGGTTTAGGGTTTTTAGAAGAGAATGTGATTGAGAGGATTTGAGAGAGAGAGAGAGAGTAGTCGCAGAAAATTGGAAGAGAATGTGAAGAAAAAGCCCTGACATTCAGCTTAAGTAGGTTGAGAGGATGAGTCATAAAAGGACTCTGCAATATCTACATGCAAAAATAGAATCTTGAAAAATCTTTTTGGGATATTTTAGAAAATTCTCTGAGTAATTCAAATATTATACAGTTATCTAAAAAGATAAGATATAATATTTGATGATCCAATTTTTTTTTAAAAAAAATATTGCAGATATTATCAAGACCTGGAGAACAATCTCAAGGCCTTGAGATTTTCTGCAGATTGAGAAACTTCAATGCTTTGATCTATACTTTCAAGGCTTCAGAAAGTATAATCTCAAGGCTTTGAGATTAAAACACATATACACATATAGGTACTAATATTCCCCCTAAACCAATGCATCCTTGTTTAACATCCCCAATTCAAGCCTTTGAGATGAAAACCTCTCATCTAGCAATGGTTTAGTGAAAATATCAGCAATTTGCATTGAAGTAGAAATAAAATTTAAAACAACATCATCTTGTTCTGCATGACCTCTAAGGAAGTGATGTCTCACATATATATGCTTTGTCCTTGAGTGCTGAACTGAATTCTTAGAGATTGAAATAGTACTTGTATTATCACAATGAATTGGAACATTTCTGAAGTTGTAGCCAAGATCTCTAAGTTGCTGAGCAATCCATAGCACTTGTGAACAGCAAGCACCAGCTGCAATGTATTCAGCTTCTACAGTTGATAATGCTACAGAATTTTGCTTTTTGGAATGCCAACTGATCAATGAAGATTCAAGAAATTGACAGCATCCAGAAGTACTTTTCCTGTCTACTTTATAACCTGCAAAATCTGCATCTGAATAGCCACTCAACATAAAATTAGATCTTCTTGGATACCAAAGCCCTAAGTCTCTGGTTCCATTCAAATATCTAAAAATTCTTTTAACTGTAGTTAGATGACTTTCCTTAGGATCTGCTTGAAATCTAGCACACATACAGACACTAAACATAATGTCAGGTCTGCTAGCAGTTAAATACAATAGTGATCCAATCATACCTCTGTATTCCTTCTGATTCACACTCTTACCAGTTGAATCTTTGTCTAAAGAGAGTGATGAACTCATGGGGGTCTTAAGCACCTTGGTATGTGACATGTTGTACTTATTCAATAATTCCTTGGTATATTTTCCTTGATGCACAAAAATTCCTTTCTTCATTTGTAATATATGAAGTCCAAGAAAGAAATTTAGTTCACCCATTAGGCTCATCTCAAACTCCCTGCACATTAGACTAGAAAACTCTTTTGAAAGAGCATCATTAGTAGCACCAAATAATATATCATCTACGTAAATCTGAACTACTAACAAATCACTTTGTTGGTGTTTAATGAAAAGGGTTTTGTCTACAAACCTCTTCTGAAATTGTTTTCAAGTAGAAATTTTGAAAGTCTGTCATACCAAGCCCTTGGAGCTTGTTTCAAACCATAAAGAGCTTTGTCCAGTTTATAAACATGATCAGGAAACTTTTCATCTTCAAAACCAGGAGGTTGTGCTACAAAAACATCTTCTTGTAAATATCCATTTAGAAAAGCACATTTGACATCCATTTGATAAAGCTTTATGTGATTGTGAGATGCAAAAGCAAGAAGTATTCTAATAGCTTCTAGCCTGGCACCAGGAGCAAAAGTCTCCTCATAATCTATACCTTCTTCTTGATTATATCATTGAGCTACCAGTCTGGCTTTATTTCATACCACTTTGCCATTCTCATCAAGCTTGTTTCTGAATACCCATCTGGTTCCAATAACTGACTTCTCTTTAGGTCTGGGAACTAAATTCCAAACCTTGTTCCTTTCAAACTCATTCAGCTCACTCTGCATTGCAATGATCCATTCTGCATCTTCCAGAGCTTCCTTGGTATTCTTAGGCTCAATCAAAGTTACAAATGCACTGAAAGCACACAAGTTCTTTAACTCACCTCTTGTCTGTGTTCCAGTTGATGGATCTGATATAATATTGTCAGCTGGATGGTCAGCAAGGTACTTAAACTTCTTTCTTGGTACCCAGGAGTATTCTCCTTCAAGGCTTTGAGTTCTTGAAACAGTAGAGGGAGCATCATAGAAAGTTTCAACTTCTGTCTCAAAGCTTTGAGATTTTGGTTCAGCAGGAGGTTCAAGGCCTTGAGATTCTGCTGGTTGATTCTGAACAACAGTTTTGCTTGTGTCTTCTTTCACAGCATCATCATCTGATTCATGCTTATTCAAATCTAGCTCTGCAAAACTTTCACTCAGAGAATCCTTAGTACTTTCATCAAAAATTACATGAATGCTCTCTTCCACAATCTTGGTTTTTCTATTATAAACTCTATAAGCTTTGCTAGTTTGAGAATATCCAAGAAATACACCTTCATCACTTCTAGCATCAAACTTACCAAGATTGTCTCTACTATTATTATGCACAAAACAGATACAACCAAATGGCCTAAAATAAGAAACAGTAGGCTTTCTCCCTTTAAACAGTTCATAGGGAGTCTTTTTCAAAATAGGTCTAATCAACCATCTGTTCAGCACATAATTGGCAGTATTAACAACTTCTGCCCATAAAAACTTTGGCAAATTACTTTCAAGCAGCATGGTTCTGGACATATCCTCAAGTGTCCTATTTTTCCTTTCAACTACTCCATTTTGCTGTGGAGTTCTAGGTGCAGAAAAGTTGTGTGAAATGCCATGCTTTGCACAAAAAAAATCAAAATCAAGTTGATTAAATTCTCTACCATGATCACTTCTAATGGATGCAACATGTAAGTTTTTCAAAGTTTGAAGTTCTTTGCACAATTTAGAAAACTCGGATAAAGCTTCAGTTTTATCTCAAATAAACATCACCCAAGTAAATCTAGAATAATCATCAATTATAACAAGCGTGTACCTCTTACCTTTTGTGGTCTAAACTCTCGTAGGACCACACAAGTCCATATGCAGCAATTCTAAGGGTATAGAAGTACTTACAAAGTTCTTTGGCTTGAAAGAGCTTCTGGTCTGTTTACCTTGTACACATGCCTTACAAACCTCATCATCTGAAAATTTATGAGATGGTAAACCTCTTACCAAGTCCTTTGAGATTGGCTTATGCAAAGTATGTATACTAATATGCCCAAGCTTTATGTGCTAAAGCTTTGAATCTTCCTTCAAGGCCTTGAGGCATTTTAGCTTGTCACCTGCAACACTGTTAGTATTCATAGCATATAGATTATATGACCTAGGAGCAGTGAGTATGCAATCACCAGATTTCTCATCTTGCACCACACATTTCTCCTTGTCAAGTACAGCTTTATAACCTTTATCACATAACTGAGAGATACTAAGCAAATTATACTTAAGTCCATCTACCAGATAAACATTAGATATAGAATTTGTAGAACCATTACCAATACTACCTATACCAATGATATTGCACTTTGCTTTGTCACCAAGTGTAATTCTTCCTCCAGATTTCTCTATAAGTTCAGTAAAAAGAGACCTCTTTCCAGTCATATGTCTGGAACATCCACTGTCTAATATCCATTTCTGATCTTTCAAGGCCTTGGTGACATCCTGCAAAAACAAATCATTGCCTCAACAGGCTATTAGACCAAGTGCAGAACTTTGCGTCATACTCAGAATCAGCCATATTAGGTGGCCTAACTTCTTTTGGAACCCAAATCTGCCTAACCTGTCCCTTAACCTGATAAGGATAAGTATTCCTCATAATATGAGGTTCTGATCTTCTGAAGGGACAAGTTAATCTGACATGACCATTTTTTCCACAGTAATGACATTTTGGAGAATTTCTGCTACCAGATTTGACAAAAGTAGTTTGGCCTTTCTTTGGAAAATTTGGATTATAGCAAATCCCACTTTTATGCATTGATTTCAAACTTCCTCCAAGAATGAGATGTAGATTATGTTATGAGCCTGTAAACTTAGCTAGGACCTTCTTGGATTCTTGAAGTTTCTCAGTCAAAGTACAGATCTGTTGTTCTAAATTCTCATAATGAGCTTTTAGATCAGCATATCTTTCAGTTAAAAGAGTGTTTTGATCAACAACCTCTTTTATCTGTGCCTTCAAGACTTTGAACCTGTTGTCCAAGGCCTTGAAGTCTTTTTCCATCTTTGTCTTAGAAACTTCAACAGTTTTGTTTGAAAATACAAGGTCCAGGTTTTCTTTTACCTGCTCATGAACTTTAATCTTTAAAGCAGAAATCTCATTTCTATAACTCTCTTCATTCAAAAACATGCTTTTGAGAATTTCAGGAAGTACATCAGATGGACTAGCAAGTAAATTTTTTACCATGTCTTCAATGTGTCTGTCTGATGAACTTTCCTCATTATGCTTTGCCATGAAGCATAAGTTTGCTTGCTCTTCTTCTTTGTCTGAATCACTTGATGAATCAGAATCACTCCCGGAAGCCATCATGGCCTTCTTCCTTCTGTTGTCACCATCCTTTTTCTAAAAAATTATGTTCTTCTTCTTTTGTGGACAGTCCCTTACTAAATGATCTGCATCACCACACTCAAAACAATTCATTACTTTATTTATGTGACTGTGATGAAGATTTACCTTTGTAATCCTTGCTGCCTGAGGGTCTTGATCTCTCTCTGTTGTAATCCCTGTTACCAGAGTTTCTTTTCTTTATGAGAATTTTGGCCAAGGCCTTGGAGATCAATGTTAAAGCCTCTTCATCATCAGGTTCCTCCTCAGTCTCAAGGCTTTGAGATTTTTCACTGTCTTTTGCCTTAAGAGCTAGGTTCCTGATATTTTCACTCAAATCACCTTTCACATCCTTCATACACATTTCATGAGTGAGCAGCTTTCCTTGTAGATCATCTAGCTGAAGAAGACTCAAGTCCTGAGCTTCCTCAATGGCTGTTGTCTTTGGCTCCCACTTTGCTTTTGGCAAGCTTCTTAGAATCTTTCTGACCTTCTGTTCATTTGAGAACCTTTTTCCCAGGGACTCGAGGTTTTTCACCACATCAGCGAATCTTTTGAACATTTCCTTGATTGTTTCATCTGAATTCATCTTGAACAACTCATATTGCCTCAGAAGTATGTTGATTTTTGTCTGCTTAACCTGGCTGGTTCCTTCATATGCCACCACCAGTTTATCCCACACTTCTTTGGCACTTTTGCAGTTTTATACTCTCTTGAACTCATATGCATTCAAAGCACAGTATAGCAAATTCATAGCTTTGTAATTTTTGGATACCTTTTCCAATTCAGTGACTGAGAGATTTTCCTCAGACTTGACATTTCTGACTCCATCAATTGTAGTATAATACTCATGAGGACCATTCTCAACTATTGACCACAGTTCCATGTCTTGATCTATGATGAACATCTTCATCAAGGCCTTCCAATGCATGAAATTGTCACCACAGAACAATGGAGGTCTGTTAGCAGCCCTTCCTTGTGAGAATCCACCATCGCCTACATTACTCATGGTCACCAGATTGTTAGATCTAAAAACAGTGACACAAGCTCTGATACCAATTGAAAGTGTGTAATGTAGACTAAATAGAGGACCTAAATACTCTAGAGGGATGGGGGGGTTGAATAGAGTATGGAAACATTTTGCAAGACTTAAAGTTTAACAAGATAGCTTTGTGTGAAACTTGAAATCTCAAGGCCTTAAGAATTTGTAAACAGTCTGAAACTCACTGAGGCAAAATTGTGAGCTTCAAGGCCTTGAGCTGTGAACAATACTAAACAGCTTTTAAACCCTAGTTTGATTTGAGTTGTATGCAGCAGATAATAAACAAACAGAAAAGTAAAGAACACTAAGCAATTTACAGAGTTCAGTCCCAATGGACTTAATCTCTTCCTAAGGGATCTAATCCCACCAGGATTGGGCAAACACTTCTTATTACTCACACATAAACAGCCCTAGATCTTCAAACCTAAGTGATTTCCCTTACACCTATAAAGCTTGTGGTTCCAAACCTATCTAGTTCCAGCTACTAACTGTTGATCTAACAAGAACCTCTTGTTGTTCACTTGAACAACCAACCACTAGGTTAAGTGAGGTTTAAGATAAGATAGAGATACACAGATGAAGTACAAATGAAGAACACAGTATAAAGATAAAACTGTTGAAAGTCTGGAGGTGTTCTTCAGGAATGACTAGATTGATTTGATCTTCAGAAGTCTGGAATGAAGCTTGAATGATTGTGTGTTTGAATGATTGATCTCCCACGAATTTGTCACACCTCTCAGAGTATTCTGCAAGCCTCTACCTTCTTCTAAATTCAAACCAGTCTCTTTTATCCACAGCTGCAACTGACTGAGAGATTTTAGGATCTCAGTTCCTAAAAATCCTCCTTCTGTTTTCAACTTAAATTCAAACAGCATCAGGTGGATATCCGTTGGAGATTGTTGAGATTTCTCCTGCACGTTTAACAATCCTGCAACAGCAAAGAAACACTGCAACAACAAAATCCAAACAACTAACAGTACTGAGACTGTTTGGTTATACAGTTTCTGGTAAAACTGTTTAATAAACTCAGAACATCAATCTGCACATACTCTAAATAAAATTAAGTCATGGAAAACAAGTTTAAGACACTTAGAAGTGAGTAAATAATCACAATACTAAGAGTCATAACCTGCAAGAAAGAATCAATCAAGTTCTGTAAAAATTGTCAGTACCACAAGGCAAATCTTAAGGCCTTGGAGCTCTGAACCTGTTTCACAGCATTTCAAAATTAAGCCCAGATAACTTTGATTCTTCCTGTTCTGATCATCTGCAATTGTGTTAGATAAATAAATAGTACAAACCATAAATATATACCTTAAACCACTGATTTGAATTATCAGATATCCAATTCTGCAAGACAAAGATGTTAGAACACATAGCAAAATAAGCAGTCTCAAGGCTTTGAAAGTTTCTGTCAATCTCAAGGCCTTGAGATGACTAACAAGCCTTTGCTGCTAATGTCTTAGCTTTTTTTCTTTCATCACTCATAAACAATTACCAATCAAAGAACATACAGGGATCTTGACTCAACAACTTTGGAAACAAAGACTTCAACATGGAAAGAAATATATCATCCAGTAGCAAGGACTACAAAGGTAACTCTTCTTCACAGAATAAATCTAAAGTCATGAACTGCTTTGAGTGTGGTGATGCAGGACACTTGATAAGAGATTGTCCACACAAGAAAAGCAAGAAATTTCAGAAGAAAGACGATGACAGGAGAAAGAAAGCTATGATAGCTTCATGGAGTGATTCAGACAGCTCAAGTGAATCTAAATCTGAAGATGAACATGCCAACCTATGCTTAATGGCCAAGCATGATGAAAGTTCTGAAAAGAACATTGAGGTAATGGTAAACTGTTTGATTTCAAAATCAAAAGATGCTCTTTCATATTATCTAAGAACAATGCTTTTAAATGGAGAAGATTTCTAAAAGATATTAGACTTTGAAAGAAAATTTCATGAGCAGGAAAAAGAGAATCTACAACTTGTTTGTCTGAATAAGAAGATTGAAATCTCTCAGAAGAAAACTGACAGCGATTTCAAGGTCTTGAAAACCAGTTTCAAATCCTTGAAAACACAAGTCAAGGTAGTCACTGAGAACACTTTACTGAGTAACAGCCTTGTTAATCTAAGAGACAAGTTCAAGCTCAGAACACAAGTTAAACTTGATTCTTGGAGGAAGTTCAAAGTCTGTTCACAATCCAAGTTTTCCAAGAAATAACAATACCAGATTTGTGAAAGCTGGAAGCAAAACTTCTCCTAAGTGTCATTTTTGTAACAAGATTGGTCATATGAAGATGACTTGTCCTTTCAGAAGAAGAGACCCTCATATAATGAGGAACACATTCCCATTTCAATTAATGCCAAGTGAGACAAATTCGGGTTCCTAAAGGAGTTAGACCACCTAACATGGTTGATCCTTAGTATGAGCCCAAATTCCACACTTGGTCTAACAACTAGGTAAGGATGTGATTGGTGTTTGCAGGTTGTCACCAATATCAAAGAACAAAAGTGGTTTATGGACAGTGGTTGCTCAAGACACATGAGGGGAAAGATATCTCTATTCTCAGAATTAAAGGAGCAATCTGAAGGTTCAATTACAAAGGAAAATGCAACATTCTTGGTATTGGTAAAGTTGGTATAGATTCTGAAAATTCTATCTCTGATGTTTATCGAGTTGATGGTTTGAAATTTAAATTGCTTAGTGTATATCATCTTTGTGATAATGGCAATAAGGTCATCTTTGATGAGTGTGCGGAAGCAATATCTTAAGTGTGCGGAAGCGATATCTTAAGTGTCAGGGATATGTTTGATGAGTGTGCGGAAGCGATATCTTAAGTGTTCGTGCCCTTTCTGTCTAACGAAACTGGCCGCAAGTTCTACCGATCACCAAAGTTATAGAATTTCCGAGGGAATATGAGAGCCTTATGACTTGCCGATTTACTTTTCAAGATTGCCCAATCTCTTACTAAAAAGAAAAAAAAAATGCGTTGTTTAATTCTTGCATTGTTCTATAATTGAGTTCAATTGTATAGTCATGTAGTTTGCATTGGGAGTGTGTGTTGTTTGTGTCATGGCTAGTGGAGATTGTATGGAATTCAGTGGATTAAAACGTAGTGTGAGATTTGATTTTGCTCGGGACGCGCAAAAAGGTAGTGTGGGGGATTTGATAACTCTCTATTAGAGTTATATTTCTTGCACATTTTATATTATTTTTTGTGCTTTACGAGTTGATAATCTTAGTTTCATGCTATGAATTGGGAGAAATATAGCATGCTTGAGCGTTTGAGCATAAATGTGTAATCCAGACATTTTTTGTGTAAATCCAAGCTTTTATTGTCACATTTGATCTTCCGATATTTGTTTTGTGTGGTGCGTTTCAGGAACCTGAGCCTCGAAATGTGAATTGGAGGTAGAATGAACTTCAGAATGTTTGAAGGCTCAAGAATGGTGCGTGAAATGGTCTTAGAATCTAGGCGAAATTTGCTGGAAAATCACCCGCCGCTAGTCTTAAGACTAGTCCGTCTGATGCCCAATACACGAAATTTTGGGGTTTCAAAGCAATTTTGAAGAACTTTTGGGCAAGAAGTGAGGAAAATATTATATTAAGTGACCTAGAAGCTGGGGAAAAGAGGGAGGCATGTTTTTGGATTGATTCATCTATGCTACGGACGTGAGAAGAGAAGAACAAGGAGACAACGAAGACAAAGCTTCACCATTGAAGATCTAGTGTTTCATTTCTCTTATTCCTACCTTTCTTAGTCAATTTTAATGGAGAAACTCTTGAGTATTGTTTATTTAGTTATGAGAAGCTAAGCAACTTTTGCTAGACATCTTAGATTTAAGAGCCTAGGGTTCATGTAAACGATGAATATTTTTCGGATTTGATCTTTGTTTCATGATTTATTGATTTCTTCTTTTGAATCAATTCAAGTTTCTTGTTTATGCTAGTAATCCTACTGGAGAGACACGATTAGGAGATAAACAAGGATTCAAGAACTAGGTTTTGTTCAATGGTCGATTCATGCTTAAAGTTAGCAATATTTTAATTCAATTGTTGTTGTACTGTGCTTAATTCTCAATGTTAATTGAGTAATTAACCAGAAACACTGTCTAGTTAGCCAATGCACGACAGTGATTCTAACTCACTTTGATGAGACTTGAACATCAATCCCGTATCACTGAGACTGAGAAGAGACGTGTTAGGATTGGCTAGTGTGGGTAGATTCGGTAGGTGAGATTCGAGTGTTTTGTGCAACGGTGGATCAACAGGACCCGTTGTCGTGCATGTCGTTCACCTACTAGAACGGACCGGTAGACTCAAGAGACCGATAGGAGATTGTAGTCTACCGTGAATTAGAATGACTTGAGACCGATAGGAGATAGTCAGAGCTGTTACTCGGCTTAGTTAGAATATAGTTAACGTGTTGCTCAGATAATCCGGACATCGTTTACAACCCTAGGTGATCAATGAGATTTCCTAGTTCTCTCCATTATTGATTAAGAACTCTTCTTAATTTCGGTTTACCTTTGCTCTGTCTTTACTACAGCCACTTGTTTGGGGGTAGCAACACCACAAGACATACACTTTTTACTCCGGTTACCTAGTGAACTACATTAAATTGTTTATTATAAACTTGTTGCAAGCTTGTCTCCGTGGGATCGACAACCCGAGTACCAAAAATACTCACACTCTACTACTTGACCGTACGCTTGCATAATACGAGCTAGTAATCTGTGTCACTTGCTCTTCCCAGTTGTGCACGTGTTAGATACTCGTCTTTGTCTTCTCATGAAGAATACATAGATGAGTATCTTAATTGTACTAGTCCTTCACATGCAAGACTGGGACGAGTCATCTCTCGTATGTGATTTAAATGCCAGACGGGATATTACTCCTCCCAGTGTGGCAGTTCTTGCTCTTCCCAGTTGTGAACGTGTTAGACTCGTACGAGCATATGTATTGTCTCAGTATTTTGAGAAGACAGAGCCGATGAATCTACTCGTCCCAGTATCTCCACATACAACAACACACATCAAACCCAGAATGAAGAACACATCACAAAGATGAGAGTTTCAGTTTTTACCATACATTTTAGAGTAGTGTGATCAACATATTAGAAGGATGAAAGCAAAAAAATGAGAATACCATACATTTTAGAGTACTGTGATCTACAGGAAGGACAAAAGCACACAAAGATGAGAGCTTTAGTTTTTATCGTAGCTGAAGAACAAAAGTGGGGAAAGAGAGAGACTTGTACAGACAAATGGGAAACTTCTATGGGAGAACTGGAGCCAATGAGAGTGACAAATGAGCCATATTCTTGAGGAGTTTAAGGTATACATTCATAAAGTTTACGGTTGGAGTAAATTCAACTGTACTTGGTAGGTTAAGGTAGATAGAAACAGTTCAATGTTAGAGAGAGGGTACGCGTTTTTTAGGGTTTGTTTGGAGGTGACAAGGGTAGCAGAGTCATTTAACAAATCTCCCCATGTGTTTGGAGACGAGAGATACCTGTTTTTGGAGACGAGAGAGAGATGGAGACGACAATAAAATTGGAGACGAGAGAGAGAGATGAAGACGAGAGAAACAGATGGTCCCACTACCCCTGCTAACAAAAGTTGTTACCTAGTGTTTAAAAAGGAGGGTATTTTTCAAATACCAATCCTTCCGAATGAATTTTTCTAAGACCAATTCACATACGCGTATTTTTCCAATTACCCCCGTCATTTTCAGCATAGAAAGAATTGACAAAGCATGGTTTAGTCATTTACGCCTAGCTTTATTTTGCCTAAATTTAGGCCACTTTTTATCTTTTATTAAAAGTCATAAAAAGTTTTAATAAGGTCATTTTCGTTAAAATGTATGTCTGATAACTTGTTTACCTTTTTATTAGAATAAAAAAAATAAGTTTTTTCCAACTTGATGTTTTTTTCTAGACCTACTTTTTAGGAGATAAAATAGAATATAAGTAAACAACATTTTCTACTAAAAAGGTAACTAAAACTTTTTATAAAATTATTAGGCACAAAGTAAACAATTTTTTTTTTATCTTTTTTCTAAAATAAGATAAAAAGTAACCTAAATTTAGTTAAAGAAAGCAGGGCCTTAGTGGCGAGGTGATAATTACACGAAGGCCTTGTTTGGGTAGAGGATATGGTATGTAGGGATAAGGTTTATGTTGGGATATGAACAAGGATATGAATGTTGTCTGATAAGGCCTAATAAGATATGCTGGCTGTCCGTGTTTGGGTGATGTCGGATATGATTCAGGATATGAGGCATCATATGTGCCAAAATAACTGTAACACCATTTTATTTTGTATAAAAGATTGTATATTTCAAATTGATGAGGAAAATTTATACAAAATGTATTAGTATTTATGTTAATATTTTAATACTCTTTTTTCTACACAATAGTGACGTTGTCAAAATGTATACAAAATAATACGCGAAATAAACTTGTAGTAACATGCAAGTATAACAGATATTCATGGATACAACATGGCCATAGCAAAGTATGGACTATAAATTACTAGTACTTATTGGCATGGTGTTACAAAACTACAATAAATAAGTTAAATTAAACCAACAAAAAATTTCGGCAAGCACGGTAAAATGTTTTCATATTTATCTCAGTTATACATACTCAAAGGCCCTGCTTTCTTTGTCCAAAATTATACGACTTTTACATTTTTTTAGGTCATAAAAAAGTTCTAATTTACTCATTTTCGTTACAGTTAATGTTACGTAACTTTTCTTTACCTTTTTATAAGACTAAGGCCCTGCTTTCTTTGTCTAATTCAAGTCACTTTTTACATTTTTTTTTAAAAAAGGTACAAAAATTGCTTACTTTGCTACTATTAATTTTTCTAAAAAGTTTTTTTCTTTAGTTTTACAAAAAAAGGCTAGTAAAAAGTAACAAAAGTTGAAGTTAAAAATAACCTACTTTTTTTCTCTTTTTTTAGTCTTAAAAAAAGGTAAAGAAATTATCTAAAAAAGATTCTACGAAGAAGGAATTAAATGGAACTTTTTCTATGACCTAAAAGAGGTTAAAAATCACCTAAAATTATGCAAAGAAGGCTCTCCTTTCTTTACCTTAATTTGGGGAGAAAAGTTAAAAATTTGCCTACTTTGATATTGTTAAACTTTCTGAAAAGGTGTGAGTAAATTTATTTTAGTAAAATGTTGCATGTTCTATTTTAGCTCCTACAAAGTAAATTTTAGGCGTAAAAAGTAAAAAAAGTTGAAGTTATAAGAAATTAACTTTTTTTATTCTTTTAAAAATGTAAAAAAGTTACGTAACATAAATCGTAACGAAAATGAATAAATTAGAACTTTTTTAAGACCTAAAAAAAGTTAAAAGTCACATAATTTAGACAAAGAAAGCAGGGCCTAAAAAAAGTTACTTTTTTCTAACTTCAATTTTCTTATTTTTTATTCCTAAAAACTACTTTTTAGGAGCTAAAATAGAACATAAGTAAAAAACTTTTTTCTAAAAAAAGTTACCTACAATTTTTTATAAAATTTAACAATGTCAAAGTATGCAACTTTTTGATCTTTTTCTAAAATTAACTAAATAGTCCCTAAATTAGGTAAAGAAAGCGGTGCCAAATAATGTTATGCAATATCAAAGTAATATTTAACAAACTCATGAGGACCTACTCCAAAATGATAGTTATCAACCTAAAAACAATAGTTATCGATCCAAAATGATAAGATTTGGGGACAAGGGTAGGAAATTAGATAGTTTGTGGGGGTATTTTTGTCAACCTACCAGCAACCTAATATGCTATATTTTCTTACCCGCACTTATACCTCCATATTGGAGGAATAAAATTTGTTCATTGAAAGCTCCATCGGCATAAGGCAACATAACTTATTCCCTCTCTCATTCGGCACCCAAACACTTGATAAAAATAAGAGAGGGTATAACTTATCTTATGCTCCCTCCTTATACTCTACCCAAACGACACCGAAGGGTTAATTTTTAAATAGTTGTAGGTTTTTGATCATGGATATGCAGAGGAAAGATAAATTATCCATTCAATACCCTTCAAAAATCACATGAAGTGAATCATAACGATGGTAAAGGAAGAATCATGTTACACACCTTAGGGTTCTCCCGTGTTGACTTGTAACGTGAATTGTGTCACGTCTCTACGGTTGATCCACGCCTGGAGTTGAGATCTAAATCTTCCTTCTCCTTAGTGCTAGCTTGGACCGGAGGAAGAGGAAGAAGAAATCACGCAACGAGATCACAAAGGAAGCTTTCGGCTTCCTCTTGTGGCCGACGGGTAGGGGGCGGACCAAGGGGGTCGGGTTTGGCCTCCTTGTGTCTTGCTCTCTCTCCTTTGTTTTCTCCCACTCCACTTTTGTTATGAGCATTAGTTTGGGAAGGAAGCTAGGAGCATCCTTTATATAGTCCAACAACTCCTTGTAAACTACCTAAAGGCCCTTCCTAATCCAACATGAGTTCGGATTAGTCCCTTTCTTGCATATTAGTCCTACTAAGTTTGCAAGGTGTTGCAAAGTGATCCTTCTATTTGATTAATCATATTAATTAATGGGTAATTTACACATATTACCCTCGGGTTTTCGTAAATATGCAATGACAGCCCCTACTTTTTGCCAATCATCAGAAGACACCCTTAATTCTAACTTCACTAACGGTAATCAGCAAAGTTACCAAATTACCTCCAACATCAGTTCTATTTCAATCCTATACGCCTCTCTCCCTCTCCTGACCACCACCACCATTCCAACCCACTTCTTCCGAACTTCCCGATCGACATCGCCACACACATACACCAGCTTAACCCACCACAAAAAACCACCACCACCGTCGTTCTCAACCCACCAGCGTCAATACCCCCCCAGTCCACGAAACCTTCACGACCTATCTCACTCTCTGTTTTCTTGAATGCACGGAGTCACGAACAATTGTCCGCTCTATGAAAAATACCACAAGTAGAGAGTTCAAGGACTCCTCATCGAAACTACACCAGACCTACACGAAATCGAGATTTATCTATTGCTTGACCACAACCTTTGACCACGTCAATCACTATCGTCAACACTCAAACACCAAATGAAGCCAGACAAAACCCAACAATCAAAATTCACCTTCTAAAATAACTGCACCCATTAAAACCTCGAATAATCCCCGGCTATTCAATTGGCCCGATCGACAGCGCCAGATTGTGTTGGGTGTTCGAAGAGCTTCAATTCTTGATTATGGGAGAACGGGTTTGAAGGGGTTATGGAGAATTGGGTTCGAAGTGGTGAACGCAGAGGACTGGTTGATTTCGATGCTGGTGGGTGAGATGCTTGATGACAGGGAATTTTGTGGTGCCGTGTTGACGTTTGTTCGGTGATTGTCGCCGGTAATCGTAGACGGAGATTGTGGTGGTGGATATCGGGGATGGGTCTTGCCGGAAATGAAAGAGACGGTAGTAAGGGGATTTAAACTTGGACGATGAAGATGGAATCATGGAGGCAAGAGAGTTCAGTGCTGGGTTTACGATTTGGGGGTGAAATAGGGTAGAGAAAGGAGAGAGAAAGAGGGGTACAACGGGCATTTCTGATTACATTTGACGGACTGATCCTTTGACTAACGGGCTGTTAGTTAAAGGGTGTTTGATGTCAATATTTAGGCACAAATTAAGGGTGTCTCCTGAGAATTGGCAAACAGTAAGGGTGATCAATGCCTATTTACTAAAACTAGAGGGTAGTTTGTGTAAATTACCCTTAATTAATTACCAAATCTAGTTCAACTCTATCTAGCGTGTGACCCCATAGGTTCTATCTAGTTGGTAGCAACAATTTGCTAATATGGAGCGGTCTCTAGCAAGACATCCATTCTAGCCAACTAATAGAATAGTCATCCGACAAACTTTTGCAAGTAATTGTCACATCCCTTTGTCTCTATATCCGAATTGGACACGAGACATACAAGTCACACTCGTATATCCAATACATAGTTTCTCGATACTGGGAATAGCCTTATTCGTGCAAATACACATCGATATCCCATATTGATTTATTTGAGTCTGGCCAGACATTCCATAAGCACTATTCCTCTAGTGGCCTCGGATATTTGCTTCCGTTATGTGGGAAGGACAAATTCTATCTACGTCTACTACAATTTCTAAGCTTGCTTCTTATTGTATCCGGTACACACCATTATAGCTACCCAGTTATGGTGTTGCGTTTGACGCTACCAAAATCAAAATAATCCACAACTAGATAACCTAGTGACTGCAAGCTAAGGATGAAAATTCCTTTGTCACCACGAGAAGCGCTTGTGACTCTACATAACATGTATTTAGCCTTCTCAGAGATGGGTCAATCCAGTATGTCATTACCCTTAATGCATACAAGGTGTTAGATCATGATATCTCTATATCAATCCAACCCCATACTAGTCTATAGAGGATTGTCCCATTTAATCATTATAATGGACTAGATATATTTAAGATAAAAAACACAATTGTAAATCCAAGGACTTAATTATATTAAATATCCAATAAATAATACAACAAATGTTCCAGCCAAAAACAAGTTCATACTAAACTAGATTGCCTCTAGGGCATCTATTCCAACAATCTCCCACTTTCACTAGAGCCAATCTTATGCATCCCGTATGCCAATGCTCCTAGTGTTCCCTTCATGCTTGCGCCGAACAAGCGACTTTGTAAGTGGATCTGATAGATTCTCATCTGTAGGAATCTTGCATATCCGAACGTTTCCTCTATCGATAATATCTCGAATAAGATTGAACTTCCTGAGCGCGTGTTTGGATTTGTTGTGTGACCGGGGCTCCTGTGATTGCGCGATTGCCCCAGTGTTATCACAGTACAACTCTACTCGATCCACAATGCTAGGAACCACACCAAGCTCAGAAACAAATTTCATGATCCAAACAGCTTCCTCGTACCTGGTAATTTCCGTTCCCTTGCGGCACAACTTGGTGAATGTGCTGTTGCTTACTCGTGTGAAGTAGCCACGGTGGCTGGAACGGTGGTCGGAACCGGACCTGGGCGAGGTCGCCGGCATGGGCGAACTGGTAAGGACTGCCGATCTGCGTCATGGTTATGGGAGGAGTGATTTGATGGTTCGCGGTCTAGTGCTGAAACGCCGGTTGAAGTGCTAGTGAATGTCCTCCAAAAGTAGATCCGACCGAATGGAATGTTCCTACCCGTTGCGGGGTTGGCGCCTGAGGATCTTGGAACGCTGTCTATGCAGTTTCCTTCTCCACGATATGCGGCGTGGGAAGGAAGTTATTTACCTAGTGCAGCTGGGTTTTGCGTTGTGGTAAAGAAGGTGGCAATGATGGTGGCGATTGCTGCTGCTGCATTGGGTAAACTAGCTGTTGTTCTTGATTGGATAGTTGGATGTTCCTGGATTTGTGGCGACATCTGTGGCTTCTCTTTCAGAAATGGGTAGGAACCTTCTGTTCGGTCGAAGATGGTATTTATTTTATCGAATCGAGCTTCCATTTGAATATGTAGTTCTTCGATTGCAACGAGCAATAATTTGGCAAGATTCGAGGAAACGGTATCTTCTGTCTTCACCATTCACCAGTTGAGTAGCGGAAAGACAATAAAAGCACCAACTGATAACACAATTACTATTGCACGGGTACACACACGAAACGCACACACTAAAATAAAACACTAACACTTTAATATTCTTCTTGATTTATAAAACTGAATAATTACACTGTTTACATGGAAAGGTACGCAACCCTGATGTAAACGGTTCGACATAACAGGCCCTGCAAAGAACCGACAAGAAAACCCGATTCAACTAATTAAATACATAAACTACTTAAACAAATTAAATAAATAAGCTAACTATAAAATAATACTAATCAAGTAAATAAATTAATACGATTTATGAAAATACGGTTGACCCGTATCACATATGCATTACTAAAGAGTGGTCATTATGTTTATCTTTTCTCTATTTAGGGATATTTTGTGTTGCTGTAGGAATGTTACTTGCATTATTTTTCTATAATTTTGAATCTGATCATCTAGATAGACTTGGATATTGTTCTAAAATTTCTCCCTATGGTGTCCTGTGATCCATATTGCTTATTTAATATTTTACACCGATGATTCTCACAGTAGCTATATATCTTATCATCACCCGAAAGGACATAATGACTATTCATGAATTTGAAAGAAGGTTGCACATGATACTTGCTATGCAACTTCGCTTTAAACCTTGAGAGGCTCGAGGATCATGGCCTTTTGGATATATCTAGAGATTCTTGGCTTCTGAAACCTTGTGAAAGGAAATTATTATCGCTCGATAACTCTGTGATCATACACACGATGTATGTCATATGGCCGTCATGGATGTCGTGACGGATAAAAATAAGTAGGGTCAGGCAAGGATCAAGTAACCTTATCATTCTCCGTTGAGTACCTTGCATCATATATTTTCTCAGCTTCCTTCACTACCTCCGCTAGTCCCAAATGGCATAGTTTGTGTGGGACCACAACGATTCCCATGATAAAATTGGTGCGGTTACCACCAACGAACCGGGGGTCTTTAAAAAAATTAAGGCTTCTGTGATTAAGAGATCACTTGAGGTTGGTTACTATAGAAAACGATGAGTGATAAAGTAGTTGAGGCATCTTACTACTTCCTTAGTGATCAAAAAATCTTATCTGACATTATCGAGCAACATAATTGTCTTAATAGGGTTTCTGAAGCCAAGAGACAACCAATATATCCAAAAGGTAATGATCCTTAAGGCCTCTCAAGAATTAAATAAATTTGTATAGCAAGGATCATGTGCATCCATCTTTCAATTTCATAACTAAGAATGATGTCCTTGCGGGTGATGACAAGGGATACATGAACAATGAGATACTTATCTGTATAACGTCAAATCAGAAACAAAGATCAATGAACACCATGGAGAAATATAAGTTCAAACAATTTCCATGTAGATCAAGATTATCAGATTTGCATTTATAAAAAAGACAATTCAATGAACATCCCGTGCAGTTACCCAAAAAGATCGTTATGTAAGGAGGCGAGAAACAGAACGATCTCGCTTATGAAAGCTCTGTCATAAAAGGTTTGATGCTTCTCCATCATTTTTACCTTTTCTATAATGCAGCAAGGGATATCGCGCAACTAACTCAGTAAATGTTAATTAAAAATATAACCGGACTTTGGTGAAACAACAATTATATTTTAACGTAAAAACAAAATAGTAGGTTCATGTTTGAATAGAATTATCGCCCAACCAAAGCCATTCATGAGACTCTTAAAAAAACATTAAGAAACCCTTTTAACAAACGCGTAAGACACACAGTGGAAGAAATAATTGGTCTAGTCAAAGCTCATTGACATTGATTACTCGGTTCTTATATATAGTTGCAAAATAATTTGGTTAGTCATCAAAATTAAGTTAATGATAAGTTTATAGTAATTTCAATTGCAGTTAACAATTAGAATTAGGATTTCTATCCATAGTCTAAGTTCTAATAATTCAGATATAATTTTTTCATATGAAACAAACTGCACTCTCAACTTGTGTTGACATCTCATTTTTATCTCATCGTTGGCGATTTATTCCTTCTTTACTAATTAGGAGCCACAATTTTCAAGCGTCAACCCTCGAATGATTGATTACTAAACTAATGTCTCATTATTCTTGACCCCTTATCTCAATCACGGAAACTCATACATCGTATTAAATTTTTTTCCTATGTTAAGTATTTCTGAACTAAATTTACTTGGCATTGAATTGCTCAAATACTCGCAAAAGAACTCTGTATTCAAACTTATCTGTTTTTAAGGGTTTGAAACTCTTTTCAAGGCCTTGAAAAAGACTTTTTTGTTTCATTGCAAACTGTATTTATTTTCAAAGGCTTGAATTTGTGTTCAAGGCCTTGAACTCCTTTGCACTTGAATTAAACTCTTTTCCTCCACAAGTTTTACAAAAAGTTGGCATACTCTATTCACCCCCCCCCCCTTCTAGAGTATTTGTGCTGCATATCCATCTCCAGACTCCCCTTTCAATTAGTATCATAACTTGTAACACTGTATAAGATTTAACCATCTGGTGATCATGAGTACTGTAGGTGATGGTGGTTTCTCACATGGAAAAGCTTCCAACAGACCTCCTCTATTTTGTGGAGACAACTTTTCTCACTGGAAACCCCTGATGAAGATGTTCATCATTGATCATGACATAGAGCTTTGGACCATTATTCAGAATGGACCTCACACTTTCTTCACATAAAAAGATGGGATCTAAACTCACAAATTTGAAGACTCACTCTCTTCTTCTGAATTAGAAAAAATTTCTAAAAATTACAAAGCTATTAACATCTTGTATTGTGCTTTGAGTACAGATGAATTCAACAGGATTTCAGGATGCAAGACTGCCAAAGAAATATGGGATAAGCTTGTGGTGACCTTTGAAGGAACCAGTAAAGTGAAGCAAACCAAAATCAACATCTATCTCAGTCAATATGAGTTGTTCAAAATGAATGCAGATGAGTCAATCAGAGAAATGTTCAAGAGGTTCACAGACATTGTCACAACCTTGAGTCATTGGGAAAACATATCTCCAATGAAGAAAAGGTGAGGAAGATACTGAGAAGTACTCCAAAGCCTAAATGGGAGCAAAATAAGACAGCCATTGATGAAGCTCAAGATCTCTCATCACTACAACTTAATGACTTACAAGGGAAGCTCCTAAAACATGAAATATCCATGAATGAAGCTGATGGAGAGCTACCTGAAGGAGTAAAGAACTTAGCACTCAAGGCCATAGAGAATTAGAAAAATCAAAGCCTTGAAACTGAAGATGATGTTGATGAAGATCGATTTTCATTAATCTCCAAAGCCTTGACCAGAATTCTCAATATGAAGAAAAACTTTTGAAAGTGTGTAATGTAGACTAAATACAAGACCTAAATACTCTAGAAGAGGGGCGGGGGTTGAATAGAGTATGGAAACTTTTTGCAAGACTTAAAGTTTAACAGGATAGCTTTGTGTGAAACTTGAAATCTCAAGGCCTTGAGATTTTGTAAACAGTCTGAAACTCACTAAGGCAAAATTGTGAGCTTCAAGGCCTTGAGCTGTGAACAATACTAAACAGCTTTTAAACCCTAGTTTGATTTGAGTTGTATGCAGCAGATAATAATCAAACAGAAAAGTAAAGAACACAAAGCAATTTACAGAGTTCAGTCTTAATGGACCTAATCTCTGCCTGAGGGATCTAATCCCACCAGGATTGGGCAAACACTTCTTATTACTCACACATAAACAGCCCTAGATCTTCAAGCCTCAGTGATTTCCCTTACACCTATACAACTTGTGGTTCCAAACCTATCTAGTTCCAGCTACTAACTGTTGAGCTAACAATAACCTCTTGTTGTTCACCTGAACAACCAACCACTAGGTTAATTGAGGTTTAAGATAAGATAGAGATACACAGTTGAAGTACAAATGAAGAACACAGTATAAAGATAAAACTGTTGAAAGTATGGAAGTGTTCTTCAGGAATGACTGGATTGATTTGATCTTCAGAAGTTTGGAATGAAGCTTGAATGATTGTGTGTTTGAATGATTGATCTCCCAAGAATTTGTCACACCTCTCAGAGTATTCTGCAAGCCTCTACCTTCTTCAAAATTCAAACCAGTCTCTTTTATCCACAGCTGCAGCTGACTGAGAGATTTTAGGATCTCAGTTCCTAAAAATCCTCCTTCTGTTTTCAAATTAAATTCAAACAGCTTCAGGTGGATATCCGTTGGAGTTTGTTGAGATTTCTCCTGCACGTTTAACAATCCTGCAACAGCAAAGAAACATTGCAACAACAAAATCCAAACAACTAACAGTACTGAGACTGTTTGGTTATACAGTTTCTGGTAAAACTGTTTAATAAACTCAGAACATCCGTCTGCATATACTCTAAATCAATTAAGTCATGGAAAACATGTTTAAGACACTTAGAAGTGAGTAAATAATCACAATACTAAGAGTCATAACCTGCAAGAAAGAATCAATCAAGTTCTAGAAAAATTGTCAGTAGCACAAGGCAAATCTCAAGGCCTTGGAGCTCTGAACCTGGTTCACAACATTTCAAAATTAAGCCCAGATAACTTTGATTCTTCCTGTTCTGATCATCTGCAATTGTGTTAGATAAATAAAAAGTACAAACCATAAATATATACCATAAACCACTTATTTGAATAATCATATATCCAATTCTGCAACACAAAGATGTTAGAACACATAGCAGAATAATCAGTCTCAAGGCTTTGAAAGTTTCTGTCAATCTCAAGGCCTCGAGATGACTAACAAGCCTTTGCTGCTAATGTCTTAGCCTTTTGTCTTTCATCACTCATAAACAATACCAATCAAAGCACAAACAGGGATCTTGACTCGACAATCTCCCCCTTGATGAAAGACAAAACCTACAGTCTTGTATAGATCTTCTTGCCACTCATAACCAAAAATTAAATAACCTCAATCTGCAGATAAAATATATACAGAACCCAAACCGATAACCAAATACCACAGAATTATCACTGAAGAAAAAGAATTAACCAAAATAACTAAAGGCCAACTTTTATTATTCACTAAATACTGCAAACAAAACAAATCACATAATACATTCTCCCCCTTTTTGACTTTCATCAAATAATGAAGAAATGTTGGATCATTACTCAGAGTTTTTTTTTTAAAAAAAAACTTAAAACAAAAACTAGATAAAAAGTCAAGGCCTTGAGACAGAAAGATAGAAGAGAATGAGAAAGATGGTCAAGGCTTTGGCAGTCTCTGATCTTCACTTCTTCTTTGATGTCTGGCCTTTCTCTGAGCCATCCCCAATTTCTTCATCACTTGCAGCTTCTTCTGCAGACTGGTTACCTTCTTCAGCTTCAACTTTAGTGACCACTTCTTGAATTATGTCATCCACTTTCTTCTTTGCCTGTGCTGAATCTACCTCTGTAGCTGCATCAACACCTGTGTCTTCATCAGCATCTTCCTCATCAGTTTGCTCAAACAAGTCTTTTGAAGCTAGCACCACTGGAATTGGCTTCTTCTTCTTGTTCAGAAACTCTCCTAGCTTCTCTTCTGAATCCACACTAGTGTCATGACTAGTAGCAGAAGGTATCTTCTCCAGATTCAAGCCCTTGATGACAACATCTAACTTTCCATTCATAGTATTCATCAAACCCTTGAACTGATGAAATTCAGCTGACAGGTCAAACAACCTTTGCCTGAGATCCTCAATCTCAACTTGCTGATCTTCTAATTTCTCAACCAGCAGAGAGTAATCCTCATTGGCTTGTCCTTTCCAAATGCAGTCCCTTTAGGCTTCACAAACTCTTTCTCAGCAAGTTCCTCCTTAGACAAATCAGAATATAATTTCCAATGCCCTTTCCCAGTCTGAAATACCCCAATCCTCTGATGTGCAGTCTCATCTATCAACCCAAAACCTCCAGTAATCTTTTCCTCTCCTTTCACAGGCACATCAAAATACTCAAAGAAAAGAGGTAACAGGTTGGCATATGGTAGAGGATGGTTTCTAGTCCTGGTTGCACAATAAATCATATGCTCCATCAAAACTGTAGGCAGGTCTATCTCACACCCTTGAGATATCAGATACATCAAAATCAGAACTTTATCTGTTACCAGCTCTCTTGAGTTCTCCCTGGGGACTACACTCCTCATCAAAATAGTAAATAAAATATTTGCTTCACAGTTGAGCACATAGTGTGTCAACTGTTTTGGACCAGAGGGAACACCATCAACAAAGAACATCTCCTTTGCCTTATCTAAACACTCCTTCCTATCAGGATAGTCTCCAACATTGTATTTCCTAGGAATGCCCAAGAATTTGGCAAAAGTCCTATGATCTAACCTCAAATCGACACCAGCCACTTTAGATGTTAAAACCATTTTCTCATCACCTTCAGACACCAAGTTCAGATAAAATAACCTAGTTAACCTAGGATAAGCCTTTGAACTGGGATTTAAAACTTTTCAAACAGCAGTTTCCCTCAATTTTCTCATGCATTCTATGTCCATTTTATCCAACAACTCATCAGAAATCATAATACAGAAAGCCACTTTAGAAGATGCATACCCTTGCATCCAAACTATTCTAACTTCAGAACTAATAAACCACTCAGTTAGAAGTACATTCTTACCTTGATATCATTTCTTAGTTGCAGCAGCAACTTGCTTAACCCTAGTCTTCTTCTCAGAGGGTTTGGCCTTCTCTTGTACTCCTTCAGTTGATTTCTTCAAGCTCTCCTGAGTTGACTTCCCTTTTTCCTCTTCAGAACCTTTTTATTTTCTCCCCCTTTCCTCTTATCTGACCTAGGTTGATCACCACCCTGAGTCTCCTGTTGTGGATCAACACTTGAACCTTCATCTCCCTTCTCTGTCCTTGACTTCTTTGCAGGACGAGTATCCTCATGCAAACTTTGAGTGTTTTCTGAATCTGAATCAGAAATCACTATATTCTCCTTCTTGTTTGCTCTCTTCTTGGATCTGCCAGAGGGCTTCCCTTGTTGCTGAAATCTGGCTGATTTGAGCTCCATTTTAGGGTTTAGGGTTTTTAGAAGAGAATGTGATTGAGAGGATTTGAGAGAGAGAGAGAGAGTAGTCGCAGAATATTGGAAGAGAATGTGAAGAAAAAGCCCTGACATTCAGCTTAAGTAGGTTGAGAGGATGAGTCATAAAAGGACTCTGCAATATCTACATGCAAAAATAGAATCTTGAAAAATCTTTTTGGGATATTTTAGAAAATTCTCTGAGTAATTCAAATATTATACAGTTATCTAAAAAGATAAGATATAATATTTGATGATCCAATTTTTTTTTAAAAAAAATATTGCAGATATTATCAAGACCTGGAGAACAATCTCAAGGCCTTGAGATTTTCTGCAGATTGAGAAACTTCAATGCTTTGATCTATACTTTCAAGGCTTCAGAAAGTATAATCTCAAGGCTTTGAGATTCCAACACATATACACATATAGGTACTAATATTCCCCCTAAACCAATGCATCCTTGTTTAACATCCCCAATTCAAGCCTTTGAGATGAAAACCTCTCATCTAGCAATGGTTTAGTGAAAATATCAGCAATTTGCATTGAAGTAGAAATAAAATTTAAAACAACATCATCTTGTTCTGCATGACCTCTAAGGAAGTGATGTCTCACATATATATGCTTTGTCCTTGAGTGCTGAACTGAATTCTTAGAGATTGAAATAGTACTTGTATTATCACAATGAATTGGAACATTTCTGAAGTTGTAGCCAAGATCTCTAAGTTGCTGAGCAATCCATAGCACTTGTGAACAGCAAGCACCAGCTGCAATGTATTCAGCTTCTACAGTTGATAATGCTACAGAATTTTGCTTTTTGGAATGCCAACTGATCAATGAAGATTCAAGAAATTGACAGCATCCAGAAGTACTTTTCCTGTCTACTTTATAACCTGCAAAATCTGCATCTGAATAGCCACTCAACATAAAATTAGATCTTCTTGGATACCAAAGCCCTAAGTCTCTGGTTCCATTCAAATATCTAAAAATTCTTTTAACTGTAGTTAGATGACTTTCCTTAGGATCTGCTTGAAATCTAGCACACATACAGACACTAAACATAATGTCAGGTCTGCTAGCAGTTAAATACAATAGTGATCCAATCATACCTCTGTATTCCTTCTGATTCACACTCTTACCAGTTGAATCTTTGTCTAAAGAGAGTGATGAACTCATGGGGGTCTTAAGCACCTTGGTATGTGACATGTTGTACTTATTCAATAATTCCTTGGTATATTTTCCTTGATGCACAAAAATTCCTTTCTTCATTTGTAATATATGAAGTCCAAGAAAGAAATTTAGTTCACCCATTAGGCTCATCTCAAACTCCCTGCACATTAGACGAGAAAACTCTTTTGAAAGAGCATCATTAGTAGCACCAAATAATATATCATCTATGTAAATCTGAACTACTAACAAATCACTTTGTTGGTGTTTAATGAAAAGGGTTTTGTCTACAAACCTCTTCTGAAATTGTTTTCAAGTAGAAATTTTGAAAGTCTGTCATACCAAGCCCTTGGAGCTTGTTTCAAACCATAAAGAGCTTTGTCCAGTTTATAAACATGATGAGGAAACTTTTCATCTTCAAAACCAGGAGGTTGTGCTACAAAAACATCTTCTTGTAAATATCCATTTAGAAAAGCACATTTGACATCCATTTGATAAAGCTTTATGTGATTGTGAGATGCAAAAGCAAGAAGTATTCTAATAGCTTCTAGCCTGGCACCAGGAGCAAAAGTCTCCTCATAATCTATACCTTCTTCTTGATTATATCATTGAGCTACCAGTCTGGCTTTATTTCATACCACTTTGCCATTCTCATCAAGCTTGTTTCTGAATACCCATCTGGTTCCAATAACTGACTTCTCTTTAGGTCTGGGAACTAAATTCCAAACCTTGTTCCTTTCAAACTCATTCAGCTCACTCTGCATTGCAATGATCCATTCTGCATCTTCCAGAGCTTCCTTGGTATTCTTAGGCTCAATCAAAGTTACAAATGCACTGAAAGCACACAAGTTCTTTAACTCACCTCTTGTCTGTGTTCCAGTTGATGGATCTGATATAATATTGTCAGCTGGATGGTCAGCAAGGTACTTAAACTTCTTTCTTGGTACCCAGGAGTATTCTCCTTCAAGGCTTTGAGTTCTTGAAACAGTAGAGGGAGCATCATAGAAAGTTTCAACTTCTGTCTCAAAGCTTTGAGATTTTGGTTCAGCAGGAGGTTCAAGGCCTTGAGATTCTGCTGGTTGATTCTGAACAACAGTTTTGCTTGTGTCTTCTTTCACAACATCATCATCTGATTCATGCTTATTCAAATCTAGCTCTGCAAAACTTTCACTCAGAGAATCCTTAGTACTTTCATCAAAAATTACATGAATGCTCTCTTCCACAATCTTGGTTTTTCTATTATAAACTCTATAAGCTTTGCTAGTTTGAGAATATCCAAGAAATACACCTTCATCACTTCTAGCATCAAACTTACCAAGATTGTCTCTACTATTATTATGCACAAAACAGATACAACCAAATGGCCTAAAATAAGAAACAGTAGGCTTTCTCCCTTTAAACAGTTCATAGGGAGTCTTTTTCAAAATAGGTCTAATCAACCATCTGTTCAGCACATAATTGGCAGTATTAACAACTTCTGCCCATAAAAACTTTGGCAAATTACTTTCAAGCAGCATGGTTCTGGACATATCCTCAAGTGTCCTATTTTTCCTTTCAACTACTCCATTTTGCTGTGGAGTTCTAGGTGCAGAAAAGTTGTGTGAAATGCCATGCTTTGCACAAAAAAAATCAAAATCAAGTTGATTAAATTCTCTACCATGATCACTTCTAATGGATGCAACATGTAAGTTTTTCAAAGTTTGAAGTTCTTTGCACAATTTAGAAAACTTGGATAAAGCTTCAGTTTTATCTCTGATAAACATCACCCAAGTAAATCTAGAATAATCATCAATTATAACAAGCGTGTACCTCTTACCTTTTGTGGTCTAAACTCTCGTAGGACCACACAAGTCCATATGCAGCAATTCTAAGGGTATAGAAGTACTTACAAAGTTTCTTTGGCTTGAAAGAGCTTCTGGTCTGTTTACCTTGTACACATGCCTTACAAACCTCATCATCTGAAAATTTATGAGATGGTAAACCTCTTACCAAGTCCTTTGAGATTGGCTTATGCAAAGTATGTATACTAATATGCCCAAGCTTTATGTGCTAAAGCTTTGAATCTTCCTTCAAGGCCTTGAGGCATTTTAGCTTGTCACCTGCAACACTGTTAGTATTCATAGCATATAGATTATATGACCTAGGAGCAGTGAGTATGCAATCACCAGATTTCTCATCTTGCACCACACATTTCTCCTTGTCAAGTACAGCTTTATAACCTTTATCACATAACTGAGAGATACTAAGCAAATTATACTTAAGTCCATCTACCAGATAAACATTAGATATAGAATTTGTAGAACCATTACCAATACTACCTATACCAATGATATTGCACTTTGCTTTGTCACCAAGTGTAATTCTTCCTCCAGATTTCTCTATAAGTTCAGTAAAAAGAGACCTCTTTCCAGTCATATGTCTGGAACATCCACTGTCTAATATCCATTTCTGATCTTTCAAGGCCTTGGTGACATCCTGCAAAAACAAATCATTGCCTCAACAGGCTATTAGACCAAGTGCAGAACTTTGCGTCATACTCAGAATCAGCCATATTAGGTGGCCTAACTTCTTTTGGAACCCAAATCTGCCTAACCTGTCCCTTAAGCTGATAAGGATAAGTATTCCTCATAATATGAGGTTCTGATCTTCTGAAGGGACAAGTTAATCTGACATGACCATTTTTTCCACAGTAATGACATTTTGGAGAATGTCTGCTACCAGATTTGACAAAAGTAGTTTGGCCTTTCTTTGGAAAATTTGGATTATAGCAAATCCCACTTTTATGCATTGATTTCAAACTTCCTCCAAGAATGAGATGTAGATTATGTTATGAGCCTGTAAACTTAGCTAGGACCTTCTTGGATTCTTGAAGTTTCTCAGTCAAAGTACAGATCTGTTGTTCTAAATTCTCATAATGAGCTTTTAGATCAGCATATCTTTCAGTTAAAAGAGTGTTTTGATCAACAACCTCTTTTATCTGTGCCTTCAAGACTTTGAACCTGTTGTCCAAGGCCTTGAAGTCTTTTTCCATCTTTGTCTTAGAAACTTCAACAGTTTTGTTTGAAAATACAAGGTCCAGGTTTTCTTTTACCTGCTCATGAACTTTAATCTTTAAAGCAGAAATCTCATTTCTATAACTCTCTTCATTCAAAAACATGCTTTTGAGAATTTCAGGAAGTACATCAGATGGACTAGCAAGTAAATTTTTTACCATGTCTTCAATGTGTCTGTCTGATGAACTTTCCTCATTATGCTTTGCCATGAAGCATAAGTTTGCTTGCTCTTCTTCTTTGTCTGAATCACTTGATGAATAAAAATCACTCCCGGAAGCCATCATGGCCTTCTTCCTTCTGTTGTCACCATCCTTTTTCTAAAAAATTATGTTCTTCTTCTTTTGTGGACAGTCCCTTACTAAATGATCTGCATCACCACACTCAAAACAATTCATTACTTTATTTATGTGACTGTGATGAAGATTTACCTTTGTAATCCTTGCTGCCTGAGGGTCTTGATCTCTCTCTGTTGTAATCCCTGTTACCAGAGTTTCTTTTCTTTATGAGAATTTTGGCCAAGGCCTTGGAGATCAATGTTAAAGCCTCTTCATCATCAGGTTCCTCCTCAGTCTCAAGGCTTTGAGATTTTTCACTGTCTTTTGCCTTAAGAGCTAGGTTCCTGATATTTTCACTCAGATCACCTTTCACATCCTTCATAGACATTTCATGAGTGAGCAGCTTTCCTTGTAGATCATCTAGCTGAAGAAGACTCAAGTCCTGAGCTTCCTCAATGGCTGTTGTCTTTGGCTCCCACTTTGCTTTTGGCAAGCTTCTTAGAATCTTTCTGACCTTCTGTTCATTTGAGAACCTTTTTCCCAGGGACTCGAGGTTGTTCACCACATCAGCGAATCTTTTGAACATTTCCTTGATTGTTTCATCTGAATTCATCTTGAACAACTCATATTGCCTCAGAAGTATATCCCAATTTATCCCACACTTCTTTGGCACTTTTGCAGTTTTATACTCTCTTGAACTCATATGCATTCAAAGCACAGTATAGCAAATTCATAGCTTTGTAATTTTTGGATACCTTTTCCAATTCAGTGACTGAGAGATTTTCCTCAGACTTGACATTTCTGACTCCATCAATTGTAGTATAATACTCATGAGGACCATTCTCAACTATTGACCACAGTTCCATGTCTTGATCTATGATGAACATCTTCATCAAGGCCTTCCAATGCATGAAATTGTCACCACAGAACAATGGAGGTCTGTTAGCAGCCCTTCCTTGTGAGAATCCACCATCGCCTACATTACTCATGGTCACCAGATTGTTAGATCTAAAAACAGTGACACAAGCTCTGATACCAATTGAAAGTGTGTAATGTAGACTAAATAGAGGACCTAAATACTCTAGAGGGGGGGGGGGGTTGAATAGAGTATGGAAACATTTTGCAAGACTTAAAGTTTAACAGGATAGCTTTGTGTGAAACTTGAAATCTCAAGGCCTTAAGAATTTGTAAACAGTCTGAAACTCACTGAGGCAAAATTGTGAGCTTCAAGGCCTTGAGCTGTGAACAATACTAAACAGCTTTTAAACCCTAGTTTGATTTGAGTTGTATGCAGCAGATAATAAACAAACAGAAAAGTAAAGAACACTAAGCAATTTATAGAGTTCAGGCCCAATGGACTTAATCTCTTCCTAAGGGATCTAATCCCACCAGGATTGGGCAAACACTTCTTATTACTCACACATAAACAGCCCTAGATCTTCAAACCTAAGTGATTTCCCTTACACCTATAAAGCTTGTGGTTCCAAACCTATCTAGTTCCAGCTACTAACTGTTGATCTAACAAGAACCTCTTGTTGTTCACTTGAACAACCAACCACTAGGTTAAGTGAGGTTTAAGATAAGATAGAGATACACAGATGAAGTACAAATGAAGAACACAGTATAAAGATAAAACTGTTGAAAGTCTGGAGGTGTTCTTCAGGAATGACTGGATTGATTTGATCTTCAGAAGTCTGGAATGAAGCTTGAATGATTGTGTGTTTGAATGATTGATCTCCCACGAATTTGTCACACCTCTCAGAGTATTCTGCAAGCCTCTACCTGCTTCTAAATTCAAACCAGTCTCTTTTATCCACAGCTGCAACTGACTGAGAGATTTTAGGATCTCAGTTCCTAAAAATCCTCCTTCTGTTTTCAACATAAATTCAAACAGCATCAGGTGGATATCCGTTGGAGATTGTTGAGATTTCTCCTGCACGTTTAACAATCCTGCAACAACAAAGAAACACTGCAACAACAAAATCCAAACAACTAACAGTACTGAGACTGTTTGGTTATACAGTTTCTGGTAAAACTGTTTAATAAACTCAGAACATCAATCTGCAAATACTCTAAATCAAATTAAGTCATGGAAAACAAGTTTAAGACACTTAGAAGTGAGTAAATAATCACAATACTAAGAGTCATAACCTGCAAGAAAGAATCAATCAAGTTCTGTAAAAATTGTCAGTACCACAAGGCAAATCTCAAGGCCTTGGAGCTCTGAACCTGTTTCACAGCATTTCAAAATTAAGCCCAGATAACTTTGATTCTTCCTGTTCTGATCATCTGCAATTGTGTTAGATAAATAAATAGTACAAACCATAAATATATACCTTAAACCACTGATTTGAATTATCAGATATCCAATTCTGCAAGACAAAGATGTTAGAACACATAGCAAAATAAGCAGTCTCAAGGCTTTGAAAGTTTCTGTCAATCTCAAGGCCTTGAGATGACTAACAAGCCTTTGCTGCTAATGTCTTAGCTTTTTTTCTTTCATCACTCATAAACAATTACCAATCAAAGAACATACAGGGATCTTGACTCAACAACTTTGGAAACAAAGACTTCAACATGGAAAGAAATATATCATCCAGTAGCAAGGACTACAAAGGTAACTCTTCTTCACAGAATAAATCTAAAGTCATGAACTGCTTTGAGTGTGGTGATGCAGGACACTTGATAAGAGATTGTCCACACAAGAAAAGCAAGAAATTTCAGAAGAAAGACGATGACAGGAGAAAGAAAGCTATGATAGCTTCATGGAGTGATTCAGACAGCTCAAGTGAATCTAAATCTGAAGATGAACATGCCAACCTATGCTTAATGGCCAAGCATGATGAAAGTTCTGAAAAGAACATTGAGGTAATAGTAAACTGTTTGATTTCAAAATCAAAAGATGCTCTTTCATATTATCTAAGAATAATGCTTTTAAATGGAGAAGATTTCTAAAAGAGATTAGACTTTGAAAGAAAATTTCATGAGCAGCAAAAAGAGAATCTACAACTTGTTTGTCTGAATAAGAAGATTGAAATCTCTCAGAAGAAAACTGACAGCGATTTCAAGGTCTTGAAAACCAGTTTCAAATCCTTGAAAACACAAGTCAAGGTAGTCACTGAGAACACTTTACTGAGTAACAGCCTTGTTAATCTAAGAGACAAGTTCAAGCTCAGAACACAAGTTAAACTTGATTCTTGGAGGAAGTTCAAAGTCTGTTCACAATCCAAGTTTTCCAAGAAATAACAATACCAGATTTGTGAAAGCTGGAAGCAAAACTTCTCCTAAGTGTCATTTTTGTAACAAGATTGGTCATATGAAGATGACTTGTCCTTTAAGAAGAAGAGACCCTCATATAATGAGGAACACATTCCCATTTCAATTAATGCCAAGTGAGACAAATTCGGGTTCCTAAAGGAGTTAGACCACCTAACATGGTTGATCCTTAGTATGAGCCCAAATTCCACACTTGGTCTAACAACTAGGTAAGGAAGTGATTGGTGTTTGCAGGTTGTCACCAATATCAAAGAACAAAAGTGGTTTATGGACAGTGGTTGCTCAAGACACATGAGGGGAAAGATATCTCTATTCTCAGAATTAAAAGAGCAATCTGAAGGTTCAATTACAAAGGAAAATGCAAAATTCTTGGTATTGGTAAAGTTGGTATAGATTCTGAAAATTCTATCTCTGATGTTTATCGAGTTGATGGTTTGAAATTTAAATTGCTTAGTGTATATCATTTTTGTGATAATGGCAATAAGGTCATCTTTGATAAAGTGTGGTGCAAAATGAGAAATCAGGCAATTGCATTCTAACAGCCTCTAGATCAAACAATGTTTATACTTTTCAGACTAACAAAGTTTCAGGTAAGAGCTTAAAGTGCCTCAAGGCCTTGAAAGAGGATTCAAGTGTTTGACACAGAAAGCTTGATCACATTAGCTTGCATACCTTGAAAAAATTGATCTCCAAAGACTAGGTAAGAGGATTACCATCTATCAAGTTCAAAAAAGATTAAATATGCAAAGCTTTTGCCCAGGGTAAGCAGACCAGAAACTCATTCAAACCAAAGAAGTTTGTAGTACTTCTACACCTATTGAACTACTTCACGTGGATTTGTGTTGTCCTATGAGGACACCAACTCCAAAAGGTAGGAGGTATATGCTAGTTATTTTAGATGATTATTCTAGATATACTTGGGTCATGTTTCTGAAAGAAAAATCTGAAGCCCTCTCTGAATTTTCAAAGCTTGCAGAGAACTTCAAACTTGAAAAACCTACCCATTACTTCAATTAGAAGTGATCATGGTGGAGAGTTTGATCAATTAGAATTTGATTTTTTATGTTCTGAGCATGGTATCTCTCTCAATTTCTATGCTCCTAGAACTCCTCAACAAAATGGAGTTGTTGAAAGAAAGAACAGGATTCTTGAAGATATGTCAAGAACAATGCTTCTAGAAAACAAGCTGCCAAAATATTTTTGGGCAGAAGTTGTGAATAAAGAAAATTACATTCTGAACAGGTGCTTGATCAGACCTATCTTTAAGAAAACCCCCTATGAACTCTTCAAAGGGAGAAAGCCAAACATCTCGTACTTCAGACCATTTGGTTGCACATGTTATGTCCACAACAATGGTAAAGACAACTTGAGTAAGTTTGATGCAAGAAGTGATGAATTTATATTTCTTGGTTACTCTCTTACTATCAAAGCTTATATAATCTATAATAAAACAACCAAGCTGGTTGAAGAAAGTATTCATGTTATTTTTAATGAAAGCTATGATGGTTCTTTGAGTGAAAGTTCTGCAGACTTGAATCTGAACAAGCATGAATTAGAAGAAGAAGCTTAGAATTATCTTGGGCTTAAGAAAGGTTCATAAGGTAACAGAAGCCATTTTCAAGACCTTGAAAACAGGTCTTAAGTCCTTGAAAATAGAGATCAAAGCCTTGACAAAGATGATCAGAAAGAGATGAATGATCAAGCCACTACTTCAAGACCAGAGAAGATACATGGAGAGCCTTAACCCTGGTCTCCAAGAAAGAGATTCAAATATCTTACATCTCATCAAGCTGACAAAATCATCTCTGACCCAACCACTGATACACAAACAAGATCACAGTTGAAGAATCTTTGTGTTTTCAATGCTTTCATTTCTCTTGTAGAACCCAAAACTGTGAAGGAAGCTTTACAAGAAGCAGACTGGATTATAGCTATGCAAATTGAACTCAATGAGTTTGAAATAAATAAGGTATGGAACCTAGTTCCTCCACCTACAAATCAGTCTGTCATTGGTACCAGATGGGTGTTCTGAAACAAATTGGATGAGAATGGCAAGGTGATCAGAAACAAAGCAAGGTTAGTTTCTCAAGATTACAATCAAGAAGAAGGTATTTATTTTGATGAAACTTTTTCTCCAGTTTCCAGGTTAGAAGCAATTAGAATTCTACTTGCATTTGCATCTTTAAAAAACATGAAACTATTTCAAATGGATGTGAAATGTGCATTTTGAATGGCTACTTACAAGAAGAAGTTTATGTGGCACAACCTCCTGATTTTGAAAGTGATAAGTTTCCAGATCATGTTTATAAACTTGACAAAGGTCTTTATGATTTGAAACAAGCTCCAAGAGCTTGGTATGAAAGATTGTCAAAGTTTCTGCTTGAAAATAATTTCAAATGAGGATTGGTAGACAAGACCCTTTTCATAAAGGCTTATGAGAAAGATTTACTTGTAGTTTAGATATATGTTGATGATATACTGTTGGAGCTACTAATGAGCTTCTATGCAAAGAATTCTCAAGTCTTATGAGCAGGCAATTTAAAATGAGCATAATTGGAGAGTTGAACTTCTTCCTTGAACTCCAGATACATCAATTGAAGAAGGGCATCTTTCTACATCAAAGCAAGTACACTAGGGACTTGACGAACAAGTACAATATGTCTCAATGCAAAGAATTCAAGACTCCAATGAGAGCTAAACTGTCTTTAGATAAAGATGAATCTGGTAAGAGTGTCAATGTAAAAGAGTAATGAGGTATGATTGGATCATTACTATATCTTACTGCTAGTAGACCAGATATCATGTTCAGTGTATGTATGTGTGCAAGATCTCAAGCTGATCCAAAGGAATCACACTTGACTGTTATGAAAAGAATATTCTAATATCTCAATGGTATCCAAGACATTCTAAATTCTCTTTGCATGGATTTTCTGATGTTGACTTTGCAGGTTACAAATTTGATAGGAAAAGTAGTTCTGTAACTTGCCAATTTATTGGATCATATGTGATTGGTTGGCACTCCAAGAAACAAAACTCAGTTGCTTTATCAACAGCTGAAGCTGAATATATATCTGCTGGAGCATGTTGTTCACAAGTATTATGGATTGCTCACAATTGAGGCATCTTGAATTTGATTTCAGAAGTATTTCCATTAAATGTGACAACACTAGTGCAATATCTATTACAAAGAATCCAATACATCATTCAAGAACCAAGCATATTGATGTCAGACACCATTTCATCAGAGATCATGCTGAGAAAGGTGATATTTATTCTTGAATTTGTTTCTACTAACACGCAGCTTGAAGATATCTTCACTAAACCATTGCCAGATGAAAGATTCTCAGCTCTAAGACTACAATTTGGCATGCTAAATAAAGATTCATTGGTTTAGAGGGAGCATCAGGTAAGGAAGGTAAGTTATTATTATGTGTTTCAAAGGTTTGAACTGATTTTCAAAGCCTTGAAAATCTATTCAAAGCATTGGTCTTATGTGTTTCAGCTTAACAACATTTCAATACCTTGAAACTATTTTCAAAGCCTTGAAAATAAATCTGATAACTGATTAGTGAATAAATCTTGTATCATTCAATATTGGGTGCTATCTTTGTAGATATTTGCTCAATATTGCCCCTACCTTTTTCAAAATTGATTTTTAGCCAAATATAGTATTAAATTATTTATTTCCAACTGCTTTAAAGATTTGAATCTTTGTTGATCCATACAGATCTTTTAAGATCAGAAAAATATTGCTGTTTCCTTTTCAAATACAAACTCTCTGAGTATTTATCTTCTTGTCTTCTCCTTCACTCCGTACCAAATCTACCTATCTCTATTCTTCTCCCAAACCCTAATGAGCACTAGAAGAGCCTTAGACAGAATCAAGATGGCCGAAGGTTCAAAACAGAGTACAGAGAAGAAGAGAAAGACATCAGTGGATGAAGTTCAAGAGATTAGTGGAGACTCCAGTTCTAGAACACCTAGTGCAGAGTCAATTGCAGAGCTTCCTCCACCTAAGAAGAAATCTAAGAAGGACGCAACTCCCTCCTCATACAAGAATAAGAAGAAGAAAGAGAAAGCTGCTGTAGAGAAGCAACCAAAACAGAGACCTCTAGCCCCAATAAGTTGAAGAAAAAGAAGATAAAAACTCAAGCTGAAAAGGGGAAAGGAAAGGTAACAGAGGAACAACAAGAAGACAATGTGGATAAATCATTATAGATCTACTCAAAGAACAATGCTCCTAATGAATCTTGGTTAATCTCAAACACTTCAAAAGGTCAGTGATGGTTTTCCATCTAGGAAGATTTCTTTCTGCAGTTTGATCAGTATGCATATGTTGCTTGGAATGAATCTGAACTGTATTACTATGTTGAAGAAAATCTCTTTGTGGTTTATGCTAGACCCCCCTGAGCTAGCCTATCCTAGACTCACCAGATTTTTCAATCTCAACATGAAGCAACTTAAGAATTCTCCACACTTAGTTATCAAGTCTTTAGTTGCTGGAGTTACAATGCAACTAGATCATGCTGATTTTGCATCTGTCCTAGGTTTTCCTAAGAGGTATGACACACATAACTACCCTCCCAAGAATGAATCTTTGAAATTGGCAAGAGAAGAATTCATTCTACCCAATGCCCCTGTATCATCAAAAAAGTTAACACACTCTGTGTTAAATGTTGAGGCTAAAGTGTTATTCACTATATTGATGAGATGCATCTTTCCAAGGGAAAATTCAAATTCGTTAGTTACTCAGAGGGTGTTATACATTATGTATTTGATCATGCATGGCTATGACATTGATCTGCAGAAACATGTAATGGAACACATGCTTTTCAGTCAAACAGATCAGAGAAAGCCTCCTTTGCCTTATGCAAACTTGCTCACTCTGTTCTTCCAACACCTTGAGATTCCTATTGCTGGTGAAGAGTCTATCACTTCTGGGATTGGTATGCTGAATGATACAGCTTTTGAAAAGATTGGGGTGGTAAAGACCAAAGAGAAAATTTGTTAGTTGTATTCAAATTTGACTGAGGAAGAGCTGAATGCAAAGAAATTTGTTAAGCCCAAGGCCTTGACCCCCACTTCAAGCCAGACATCTCAGCCTCTTGATTTTTCTTCAATCCTTCAGAGAATTGATGGTCTAGAGATGGACAATAGTGGGATCAAAGAGAATCAGCATGGGTTTCAGACTGATCTCTCACAGGTCAAATACATGGTGGAAACTATCTTTAGAAGTATAACTGTGTTTGATGTCCCTGACGATGAAGAAGTTGCCAAGAAAGATGGCTCTGACAAGAACTTGCCAAGTGAACATTCCAACCAGGAAGAGGCTGCTCCAGTCAAAGATAAAGGAAAGCATGCGGTAGTTGAACAAGCTGCTCAGGAAGGATATGAAGTAAACAGTCCTGAGTCAGATGATTTGCTGATTACTCTGAGAAGAAGAAGAAATCTCCAAAGACTGCCACACTAAGGACAAGACTGAAGAAGTGACTGCTGCTGGTCAGAATGAAGAGGAACAAGAAGAACAGGAAAAGGCTGATGAAGATAGTGAGGAAGAAGAGGGAGATCAGGATGGAGATCAAGACCCAACCCCTTAATCTTGCCTACTCTTTCTTTCCAATTTTGTTTTTTTTTTTTTTTAATTTTTATTTTCAAAATTTTCCAGACACTGATTCAATATCTTCTCATTCTTTTTGATGAAAGTCAAAAAGGGGGAGAAAAATATTAGGTTGTTTTTATTTTATTAGGTCGTGGTTCTGCTGGTGGTGGGCGCAGCGCCTGGAGGGACGCGACGAGGGATCCCACCACTGAACGGAGCTGGTACTTTCCTTTCCCTTGCGGCACAACTTGGTGTATGTGCTGCTGCGTACTCGTGTGATGTAGCCACAGTGGCTGGAACGGTGGTCGGAACCAGAACCGGGCGAGGTCGCCGGCATGGGCGAACGGGTAAGGACTGCGGATCTGCGTCATGGTTATGGGCGGAGTGATTTGATGGTTTGCGGTCTGGTTCTGAAACGCCGGTTGAAGTGCTAGTGAATGGCCTCCAATAGTAGATCCGACCGAATAGAATGTTCCTACCTGTTGCGGGGTTGGCGCATGAGGATCTTGGTACGCTGTCTATGCAGTTTCCTTTTCCACGATATGCGGCGTGGGAAGGAAGTGTTTTACTTGGTCCAGCTTGGGTTTTGTGTTGTGGTAAAGAAGGTGGAAATGATGGTGGTGATTGCTACTGCGACATTGGTTAAACTAGCTGTTGTTCTTGCTTGGATGGATGATCCTGGATTTGTGGCGACGTCTATGGCTTCTCTTTCGGAAATGGGTAGGAACCTTCTATTCGGTCGAAGATGGTATTTATTTTGTCGAATCGTGCTTCCATTTGAATCTCTAGTTGTTCGATTGCAACGAGCAATCGTTTGGCAAGAGTCGAGGAAACAGTATCTTCTGTCGTCACCATTCACCAGTTGAGTAGCAGAAAGATAATAAAAGCACCAATTGATAATACAATTACTATTGCTCGGGTACACACACGAAACGCACACACGAAAATAAAACACTAACACTTGCGTTTTCTTCTTGATTTATAAAACTGAATAATTACACTGTTAACATGGAAAAGTACGCAACCCTAATGTAAACGGTTCGACGTAACAGACCCTGCAAAGAACCGACAAGAAAACCCCATTCAACTAATTAAATACATAAACTAATTAAACAAATTAAATAAATAAGCTAACTATAAAATAATACTAATTAAGTAAATAAATTAATACGATTTATGAAAATACGATTAACCCGTATAACATATACATTATCAAAGAGTGGTCATTATGTTTATCTTTTCTCCATTTAAGGATATTTTGTGTGGCTGTAGGTATGTTACTTGCATTATTTTTCTATGATTTTGAATCTGATCATCTAGATAGACTTGGATATTGTTCTAAAATTTCTCCCTATGGTGTCCTGTCATCCATATCGCTTATTTAATAGTTTACACCGATGATTCTCACAGTAGCTATATATCTTATCATCACTGAAAGGACATAATGACTATTCATGAACTTGAAAGAAGGTTGCACATGATACTTGCTATGCAACTTCGCTTTAAACCTTGAGAGGCTCGAGGATCATGGCCTTTTGGATATATCTAGAGATTCTTGGCTTCCGAAACCTTTTGAAATGAAATTATTATGCTCGATAACTCTTTGATCATACACACAATGTATGTCATATGCCCGTCATGAATGTAGTGACGGATAAAAAATAAGTAGGGTCAGGCAAGGATCAAGTAACCTTATCATTCTCCGTTGAGTACCTTGCATCATATATTTTTTCAGCTTCCTACACTACCTTCGTTAGTACCAAATGGCATAATTTGTGTGGTACCACAACGAATCCCATGATAAAATTGGTGCGGTTCCCACCAAGGAACCAGGGGTCTTTTTAAAAATTAAGTCTTCTGTGATTTAGAGATCACTCGAGGTTGGTTACTATAGAAAACGATGAGTGCTAAAGTAGTTGAGGCATCTTACTACTTCCTTAGTGATCAAAAAGTCTTATCTGACATTATCGAGCGACATAATTGTCTTCACAGGGTTTTTGAAGCCAAGAGACTACCAATATATCTAAAAGGTAATGATCCTCAAGGCCTCTCAAGAATTAAAGAAAGTTGTATAGCAAGGATCATGTGCATCCTTCTTTCAATTTCATAACTAAGAATGATGTCCTTGCGGGTGATGAAAAGGGATATATGAACGCTGAGATACTTATCTGTATAACATCAAATCAAAAACAAAGATCAGTGAACACCATGGAGAAATAAAAATTCAAACAATTTCCATGTACATCAAGATGATCAGATTTGCATTTATAAAAAAGACAATTCAATAAACATCCCGTGCAGTTACCCAAAGATCCCTATGGAAGGAGACGAGAATCATAACGATCTCTCTTATGAAAGCTCTGTCATACAAGGTTTGATGCTTCTCCATCATTTTTACCCTTTTTATAATGCAGCAAGGGCTATCGCGCAACTAACTTAGTAAATGTTCATTAAAAGTATAACCGGACTTTGGTGGAACAACAATTATATTTTAACGTAAAAACAAAATAGTAGGTTCATGTTTGAATATGATTATCGCCCAACCAAACCCATTCATGAGACTGTTGAAAAAACATTAAGAAAACCTTTTAACAAACGCGTAAGACACACAGTGGAAGAAATAATTGGTCTAGTCAAAGTTCATTTACATTGATTACTCGATTCTTATATACAGTTGCAAAATAATTTGGTTAGTTATCAAAATTAAGTTAATAATAAGTTTATAGTAAGTTCAATTGCAGTTAACAATTAGAATTAGGATTTCTATACATAGTCTAAGTTATAATAATTCATATATAATTTTTTCATATGAAACAAACTGAACTCTCAACTTGTGTTGACATCTCATTTTTATCTCATCGTTGGCAATTTATTCCTTCTATACTAATTAGGAGCCACGTTTGCAAGCGTCAACCCTCAAATGATTGATTACTAAACTAATGTATCACTATTCTTGACCCCTTATCTCAAATCATGGAAACTCATACACCGTATTAAATTTTTTCCCTATGTTAAGTATTTCTAAACTAAATTTACTCGGCATTAAATTGCTCAAATACTCGTAAAAGAACTTTGTATCAACCGACTTTCTATGATACAATTTTCATAAATTTCATAAGTAAATGACTCTTTATCATGAATTGCTAGCGCAAGGTCAAGCTGAATTGACTTTCTATGATGAAAGATTCACCAAATTATTTCAATTTTATGGTGCCTCTCTATTTATTATTTTTTTCACAAGACGTAGCCATACACTAATTTGTGCGCACATCTTCATTAGACTTGTTTTTCCTTGTAGTCTTCAATATAGTATCATGTTCTTGAATGTCATTTTTAGGATTTTACTTTGATTAGTTGGAGAATGTTATTGTTCTATTGATCTTGACAAGTTGAAGATTAAATATTTGTAATAATTCTTTAATCTATTTTTAGGTGTATAACTGTCAAATTAGTTTTTTTAACTTTTATTTCTTATAAAACGGCTTGATGAGGTTGTCTGTTGGACTTTATACTATTACCTTCTAACCTTCAATAAAAAAATATCGCAATATCATAAAAAAAATATTTTTATGAACAAAAAATATATGGAGAACATGTAATTGTCAGTTCATAACAAGATTAAATATCCATAAATATTGAATTGCTCCAAAATTTTCACAATGAACAAAGACCAAGCACTGCAATATTGTTTGAGTAGTATCTTTTTTTATCATACTAGTTGTACAATTCACGCCTAGAACAAAGCCGAGTTATAGTGTTCAAGCATAACTCTCAATATGTCCTCAACAAAGGAACATGTTATCATTTTTGTAACGATCATAAACACGCTTTTCTTTTCAATATGATCACATTTAATTAATAATTAATTGAGAAGGAAAATATGAATTTGTAGTAAGATTTGCAAACTATATTTCAAGTGAGCCATACATGTATGGTGATACGGGTCAACCATATTGTACGGGTTAACCGTATAACTATTATTATCGTTAATTAGATTAGTTAGTATTATTTATTTTTACTTAATTACATTATTTAATTAATTTTAATTAGTCGAGCCGAGTTTTCTATTCGGTTCTTTCTCGGGCCCGTTAGATTGAACCGTCTAGGCTAGGGTTGCGAATGTTTTCTATTTTAACAGTTTTAATTGTTTCTTTTATTCATCAATCAAGAAGAATATTAACTGTTTACTATTTTCTTTTCGTTTTCATGTGTGTTTAGTGTTAGTCTGGAGATTGTAGCATCTTGAATCGGTAAGTGTTTAGTGTTTTCTTTTTGCTTTCATGTGTGTTTAGTGTTAGTCTGGAGATTGTAGCATCTTGAATAGGTAGGTCGTTAGTTTATTCATAAAAGATTGGTGCTTTCACTGCGATCATCATTCAACTCGTCTACTTACTTTAACTGAAAAATCTTTTGCCATTATTCAAAGAGAAATATTTAAGTTGGGAGACTCAGAAATTGTGATTGGTTCTTTTCAAGTTGTGGGTGCATTTAGTACTAAAGATTTATGTGATTTCGAAGCTAGTGTAAGCCTTATTCATATATCTTTGCTCAAGCGGCTAGGGGTTGGAGATCCAAGCCCATCTAGTGTGTGCTTACGACTTGCAGATTAGTCCACAGTGCGTGAAATCGATACGATTGAGAATTTTACTTGTGAAGGAGGGATAATTTGGGTTTCCAGCTAATTTTTATCATAGTTGACTTAGAAGTGGATAAAGAAGGGTCTCTTATCTTTAGGAGGCCATTATTAGAGACAATGCTACTTAGTGTTGACTTGAAAATCGGGGAACTCACAATGAAAGCATTGGATGAGTCCATGACACTTAAAAGCATTTGATGGCTCAATTGGACAAGGTCAGTTGGCAATGATAAGGTTCGGGAACCTAAGGTTTGTAGAAGGTTAAACAAGGAAGATTCAAAAACGAAACATGAGACATTATTAAAATTTGAGGTACACGAGGTGGTGAACAAACTCAAAGAAAAAAAAACTCAAGGAGGTGTTTAGTCAAGCTACGTCATTCTAGCTTCTCCATGAGGTAACCAAGGCGGGTCGTCGACGCTAATTTAAAAACGCTCATTCGGAGGCTACTCAACCATTTATTTTTTATTTTATTTTTTTGAGTTAGTTTATCAAGTTTTACTTTAGTTAGTTTAAGTTTCTAAATTTAAAGTATCTAATTTAAGTCTTGTTTCTCGTAGCTTAAATCATTCTATTAACGAGACTAAGAAAGGATGTGTTTAATGTTTTGATTTCAAGGAATGAAGTTAGAGTTTAAAGATGTACCCCAGTGCGCAACAAAGCACTCGAGCGAAAGGGAGTAAATTCCATGGAACTTGGGGATTTTTTTGATGAATGTGTAGATAGTGCTTTCCAGACAGACAGTTCACAGCCACGTGGCAGCCATCCAGCACACCTAGCTGTGCTCCACATACACAGGATCACCACCCGCGCTGATCCACGAGGGGGCTGCGAGACAGGGCCCTCGCATATCATCCCACACGGGACTTGTAGGGACTTAGTGGTTTGGAGGCTAGAGTAAGTTCCGTCACGCGCGAGCGACAACTAAGTCCGCGCGCGACCTTTAGTAACTGCTTTGAGGGATTTATGGCCACGAGCTCCATAAACCCGGTAAACCTCATAACGGTTCTGGTATACGCGGATGAAGTGCGTAACGGTCCCTATATATGCGGATGAACGTGCCGTTGTGGTTAAGGTAATTAAGCCTCCATTAATGGGCGCATTAACCCACTAAAACGGTCATATTCTCAACTATATATAGGATCGCTAACCCTTCCTTACATAACACTAATAACCTAAACCGCGCGGAAGCTCTGCCAAAACTCTGTCTCTCTCATACAGTTGTTACTGCCAAAACTTACAATTGCAAGCAACCATGTCTCATGATGAAGATGTCCGAAACCGATCCCCCTCAACCGAGACCACCTCAGGGGAGGAAACCCGCCACAATTCCAAGGAAGCCGGCGGTACTCCATCCTTGGAGACGTTGAACGCCACTCTTCAGAGCCAGGCTAAAGCCCTCCAGGCTGAATCTGCACAGATGGCCCATATAATGTCCTTTTTGGGATCTCTTGCCCTGAATCCGGCACTGGGAACTACTGTCTCTCAAGGAGCTGGGACCGGTGTCTCCCGGGGAACTGAGGTAACGCCTACACCACCTAACCCTAATTTGCAAAGTCCACCATCAATGGTCCAGCTGTCCCCGACCCAGCCACAAATTGCTCAGCCGTCCCTTGTCACACCTGTTTCCCAACTACCGGGAATTCCCTTCAATATTTCACCACAATATCCCCTGCCTTCTCAGCCAACAACCGTAAGCGATGTGGCTTACACCCCCAACCCAACTGCTGTGTACGTGTCTCCACCAGCTGCAACCCATCTTTCTGCTGTGGGAGGGAATGTATCCACAACCATGACGGCTTTAGAGCAACGTATAGATAATTTTTTGTCCAATTAGTGCTTTACAGACACCATCATCCCAAAGGTTGACAACGCACCTCCAATCCCGTGTGAGATCTACTTGATGACCAACCCAGCAGGGTATAAGGCCCCTAAGTGGGATAAATTTGATGACGTCAATTGAAATGCTCAAGAGCACGTTATGTGTTTCATCGATGTGATGGAGCCATATGGGGTTGACCCCAACCTGTTGATGCGTGAGTTCCCCATGTCTTTGGGGAACGTGGCCTATAAATGGTATAGGACGCTGGAAGCTAGCTCCATAAACACCTGGGATGACATGGTCAAGAAGTTTTATACCAAGTCCTTCTAGATGGAGGAAAAGGTTACAATGATCCATTTGTCGCGTATGTACCAGAAGCGTGACAAGGATGGAGTTACATTCATCAAGAAGTTCAGAGAAAAGTCATTGGAATGTAGAGATGAGGTGCTCGAAAACTGGCTTGTCGAGATATGTCTCCAAGGGATGCGAGACGAATACAAGGGTATGTTAATTAACTTGCAAATGCCTACTTTTTAGAAGTTACTTGAATGTACCAAGAATATAGAGCCTATAGTTGAAAGGAAGAAGAAGAAGCACGCTCCTGAGCGATCCCCAGGGGGACCGACTTTCAAGATCGGTACGTTTAGCTACAAGAGGCGGCGCAAAGCAGAAGTTAACACATTTACCCACACAAGCAACACAAGGTTTCGACCTCAGACGCCCCGCCTCTGCCATGATCCCTTGAGTAGGTGATTGACCTAGGCAAGCAATGGCGCAAAGATGGGTCTTGCCTCTACTTGAAAGGACACCCTCCAGGGAGATGGTAAGGGACCCGAAGAAGTGCGAGTGCCACGGAAAAGTTATGCATCCAACAGCGGACTAAAAGAGGCTCACACACCTTGTGAGCAGAAAGATGAAGGAAGGAGAGCTAATTGTCAGCGACCAGAGGCAAGACGTGCGCAATAATCCACTATCAGCCCATGCGGAGCAGGAGCCGAAAGACAAGGAGGTAGCCATGATCGCAATCATGGACCTTGAGGAAATCGCAGAAGATGGGCTGCCTGTCGTAGTCGAAGTCCATGACGAGGAGGATTATAGCATGGACACAGAGGACTCGCATGCCGACAGGATGAAAGGGTCGCACGGTTTCAAAAAGTTCTTCGATGATATGAACTTTTCAGAGAAGTGCCGGAAAGAAATGACAAAGGCAATCCTCTGAGTAGCAGAGGATTTCGAGGAGGATATTGTCATCTCCAATGGAAGAGTTCTCAGGGCCTCTCGCTCGACAGAGAAGATAATGACCTTCTTTGAAAATGACAATAAGACAGACTCGAGCCACCAGAAGCCTCTGTACATAACAGCAGTAATCAATGATGTCGAGTTCAAAAGGGCATTCGTTTATGGAGGAGCGGCTGTTAATGTGGTCTCACTCAACACCCTGAACTTGGCAGGGATTCCTGAGAAGAATATTGTTAGGCGCCCATCCTCGCTGATGGGATTTGGAAGCGACTCCAGGATGACAGTGGGTTGGATACGCCTGGGTCTCCAGGTCGGGAAGATCAAATGTTCCTCCAAGTTCTATGTAATTGATGCAAACAATACGTATCACATGATCATAGGCCAGGCGTGGATCCATTGATTTGAAGCGGTTCCTTCAACAGCTCATCAAGTGATGAAAGCCATTTGGAATGGCAGGGTAGTCGGGATACCAGCCTCCACGAATCCCTTTAATCTGAATGAAGCGCACCTCACCGAGGCAGTGTGGTTCACCGAGATGGCAGATGAACAGACACCGGAGCCGTTCAACCCAAATCCTCTGCCTAGATGGGAGGACATCAAAGATCAGTCACCGGCAGGAGTGATGGTGACAAGGGAAGATGCTAAAGAGAAGGTGTCCGCACGCGAAGAGGTGCCGCAAATGGCTTATCAGAAGAAAAACGTGTACACCCTAAAGAGGGTGGTGAAGCACGACAGCGAAGGCATGGAGATATAAAGCTTCTACTCCAATGGGAAGAAATTTTACCGCATATGAAGGTGCGCGCGGGTACCCCCATCCAAACATGGGGATATCTCTGGGCAAATCAATAACCTTTAGTAGGGCCCAGCGTAGGACGAGCTGAGGTCGGACGTGCCGGAGGAAAAGTTGAAAGAAGCGCCCAAATTTATGGATGACAAGCCAAAGCCGCAGAAATAGGAACTGAAAGAAGTGTTCCTAAGTCCATCCGAAGAAAAGAAGAGGCTTGTTTTCCTTAGCGCGGACCTCAAAGGCGAAGTGGAAGCGAAATTGCTGCAGTTGCTGACACAATACAAAGATGAGTTTGCCTGGGAATATGACGAAATGCCTGGTCTTGACACGGGCGTAACAATGCACAGATTGGATGTTTTACCGGGATCCAAGCCAGTGAAGCAAAGCGCGAAAAGCTTCAGAACAGAAATCAACGTGAAGATCAAGCAAGAAATAGTCAAGCTGTTGAATTCCAAATTTATCGAGCCAAATCATCATCCTACCTGGTTGGCCAACATTGTTCCAGTGGTAAAAAAGAATGGGCAGCTTTGCATCTGTTTACACTTCAGGTACCTTAATCGTTTCTGCCCAAAAGATGACTTCCCATTGCCAAATGTCGACTTGTTCATCAACTCTACCGCGGGACATCGGATGTTCAGCTTTATGGATGGTTTCAACGGGTATAACTAAATAAAGATGGACCCTGAAGATGCGAGAAAAACTGCGTTCATCACACCAGTTGGGGTCTTCAACTACACAGTTATGCCCTTTGGACTGAAGAATGCGGGCGCAACCTATCAGCGAGCAATGATGGCCCTCTTCCATGATATGATGCATCAAGAAGTAGAGTTCTATGTTGATGATTTGGTCATCAAGTCGAGAGAAGAAGCAGATCATCTGGGAGACCTTCGTAAGGTATTTTAAAGGTGCACAAGCTTTCAAATAAAGATGAACCCGATGAAATGCGCGTTTGGAGTGACTTCTGGGAAGTTTTTGGGGTGTGTGATCCATCGCCATGGGATTGAACCTGACCCTGCAAAGATCTCAGCTATCACACAATCAGAGTACGTTGAAGACATTCTTGGGAAAGCTGTCTTATCTGCGGAGATTCGTGCCAGCAATTGCATAGCTAAATTTGTGCTTCGGGGATCTTCTAAAAAAGAACGCTGTGTACAACTGGACGGAGGAACATGAAGTCGCATTTCGGAAGCTCAAAGAATTATTGACATCGCCAAGGGTAATGATTGCACCGCATTTGGGGTCACAACTCTTGTTGTACCTGACGTCGACCAGGAAATCCATAGGAGCGTTGCTAGCCCAAGAGCATGGGGGGCAGGAAAGTCCAATCTACTATATCTCTCGTGTGGTGCAGTCGGACGAGTCCAGGTACACTGATATTGAGCGTCACTGCCTTGCTTTATTTTTCGTAATTTAGAATTTAAAGCATTATTTCGCTTCACATAAATTCGTGGTAATCACAAAAATCGACCCCATACAGTATCTCTTGAGTCACTCCTCTCTCTGCAGAAGATTAGCAAAGTGGTCCATGACCACCTCGCAGTACGACATAACGTGTGCTCGACCAAAAGCAATTAAATCGCAGGCAGTGGCAGACCTTTTATCAAAGTTTCCAGACAACAACTATGCGCCAATGTTAGAGGAGGAGCTAGAAGGTCCTGAGATATATGCAATCGAGTCACCATACTGGAAGCTGCATTTCGATGGGTCATCGACAAGGAAAGGAGGTGGAATTGGCATTGTACTGACTAAGCCAGATGGAGAGGTCATCCAAATGTCCACTAAGCTATACTTTCCAATAACAAACAATGAAGCAGTATACGAGGCTCTAATCGCAGGGTTCCGCGCGGCCTAGGCGTTGGAAGTTAACAATTTGACGGTTATGGGGGACACCAAGCTCATTGTCAAGCAAGCTTCAGGTGAGTATGGATTGAAGGAGGTAACTTGTTGCCTTATATGACTATGGTGCAGAAGCTGGTGCAGCAATTTCATGATGTCAAGTACGAGCACACAACTAGAGCTGATAAACGGTACGGGGACGCTTTAGCAACCCTGGGATTAAAAATCAGTGCGGACAAGTGCCCATCAAGAATCTCTATTGAGGTTAGAGCAACCCTAGCTTTAACACAAGAGGTATGTGAAGAGGAACCCACATAAGATGAGGATTAGAGGAAGCCAATACTGCAAGCGATTGCTGAGGGAACGATCAAAGATAATTGTGCATCCACGAAGGGATATTGCGTGCACGATAATTCCCTTTACTTTAAAGGACCAGGAGGAATACTCATGCGGTGTGTCTCGCAGCAGGAAGGGCATGAACTATTGGGATAGATCCACCAACACTCTTGTGGGGAAAACGAGGTATCTATTTACAGAAAAGCCCAGAGATATGGGATCCATTGGCCAGATATGCCGACGTTCGCCGTGATTATTAAAGGGAACTGCGAAAGCTGTACATTGGTCAAAGACTCTTTGGATATAGCCGCATCGATGATGACACAGATTGGAGGAAGCCACTCTTTGACTACTTAACGGAAGGAATTGAGCCGACTCAAAGAAAAGAAGCTGAGAAGATTAAAAGAAAGGCAACCCGATATGTCGTGCGGGAAAACATACTTTGGCGAAGAGGCCACGAGGGCAATCTGCTCAGATGTTTGGATAGCCAGGAAGCGCAAGAAGTAATGTATTTGTCTCATCAAGTGGAGCACCAGGGAGGCGCGAAGCTGTGCAGACAGCTCCTCACTGTTGGTTACTGCTAGCCTGCAATGGAAGCAGACTGTCGTACCAAGGTTAAAAGGTGTCAAGAATGTCAATTCAAAGGCAACCTTGCGCACGCTCCCGCTGTAGACCTGCACGCATTAGGAACGCCTTGGCCATTACACACATGGGCCGTGGATTTTATTGGCCCTATCAGACCAGCATCTCGTGGGAATCATTTTATCTTGACCACAACGGAGCAGTTCACTAAGTGGGTATAAGCACTGCCGCTCACGACAGCAAATGCGCTGGCGGTTGTTAACTTCGTACAGGAGAACATCGTACACCGATTCGGGATCCCCAATACCATCCTCTTGGAAAACGAAACTCCTTTTGTGAATCGCCAGGTGGCTGCGAAGTTAGCATAGTACAACATAAGGCAGTTGTGCTCCATGCCTTATTACCCGAAGGGGTACGAACAACCAGAAGCAACGAACAAGACACTGCTGAGGATTCTGAGTAAAAAGGTCGCGGATGATTACAAGAAGTGGGAAAACTCTCTAAATTTGGCTTGATGGGCATATCGCACTTCGCCGAGGACTCCCACTGGGGTTTCCCCGTTCCTTCTATGTTACAGAGCCGAAGCTGTTGTACCAGCAGAAATTAAAGTTAACTCTGCCAGGATAGCCTTTCATGCCTTGTACGAAAATCAACGCAATCTTGATCTTATTCTGCTGGAAGAAAGGCGTGAAGAGGCTAAAAGAGCTAACACGAGATACAAGGAAAGGATCGCTCGGGCATACAAAAAAAACAGTTTAGCACCGAGATTTTGCAGTCGGAGACTTAGTCTTACGAGCTTCGGATCACTGCATGCGCGAGGCAGCTCATCCTAAGTTCGCAGCTAATTGGGAAGGACCATTTGAAGTTAAGGAAGTATTTGACAGTGGTTATTTCACAATTCAGAGACTTCATGGGACTGCAACAACTCCAAGCCCAATCAATATGCGATGGATCAAAACGTATTATCCCTAGCTCAACTCTTTATTTTTTGATTCCAAAGTTTTGTTGCCTTCATTACTTGTGGTTCAAAAGTTCTATTACCTTTATGTATCCTACATTGCCTTTATTTCCTTTATGTATCCTAGATAGAAGCAATAAAAAATATGATCCCATGCGATCCAAAGCCTATCTGCCTAGATAGCAGCCATAACAGAAATGATCCTTTGCGATCAGAAGCCTATCTGCCTAGATAGCAGCCATGACAAAATACGATCCTAAGTGATCAAAAGCCTATCTGCCTAAGTAGCAGCCGTAACAAAAATGATCCTATGCGATCAAAAGCCTATCTGCCTAGATAGCAGCACTAATAAAACTCTCCCATGCGATTCAAAGCCTATTTGTTTAGATAGCACTTTATTCAAACATTATTTGAATACTACTGCAGCAGAAATACAAAGCTTGTTTCATCATATAGCAAGATCATACGCGAAGTTACAATTTATTATAGAAGAAAAAATAGCAAGTGAAAAGGCATACTTTCATAACAGTCAAATATGGCTTACAATTTATCTGTCTAGATAGAAGCCTACAAGCAAATTTTACATTGAGGAAAATTCCTAATCAAAAATCCTGAATCGACGGGTAATGAAACTACGAAACATGACGCTGTCGTCGACTTCCTCGATCAAAACATAGCTCTTGCTCGTACCATTGCTATGGTGAGGTGCCAAATTAACTTCAAGCCATGAAGGCTGTAGACGTGAAAAACAGATGGGAGAACAACGCATGGGGTAGGAAGCTGATTGTGTACAAGGGATAAAAAAAATCACTTGTTACACCTTGTCTGAAACAATGGTGGCAAATAGTTCTCTGCCGGAGAACCGGAAAAGATGCACACCGTTCATAACTTACTGGTAGTGGAACCGGTACAGTGCTGTGCCGCGCCGGAAAGTCGCCGGAGACAATCCTTGCAAACATAATAAAGAAGAAAGGATCTTCGTTTTAAACAAAAAAGCCTACGCAATGGATCTTCAAAAAGATCGGGTGAATCAAAGGCCTTTTCGAAGACTTTCTTGGGAGTCATTCCTATAGCACAACGCACAAATTCAGATTCGGAAGCCCAGACCTGATATGAATTAACGAAGGTGAAGGGCCAATACCAGCAGTCGTGAGGACTCACGGGAAACAACATTTTGCTGAAGAACAAAATAGCAAGAAGGGAGGCATATATAGAACTCCGAAGAGACTCTTCAATTGCCTTGATGAGTCAGCAAACGCCTCGAAAACAAGCAAGAATCAATGACCTTACTAAAGGCTACGACGATACAGTAGCACGCCCTATTTAATGAATTCGGGTCATGATAAGGATGGGGTCCACTGCACGGTAAGCACGCCTTATTTAATACATTCATCACGCACTAATCCAGGTAACTATGACAAAATAGTCATTGCAGCATTGAAATACAAACAAAAGATCTTTCAAGCAAAGGTTAACATAGAATTCAAGTGTTTGAAAATAATAATAATAATAATAATAATAATAATAATAATAATAATAATAATAATAATAATAATAATAATAATAATAATAATAATAATAATAATAATAATAATAATAATAATAATAATAATAATAATAATAATAATAATAATAATAATAATAATAATAGCATTACAATACATGCGACTCTCAAAACAAATCCTTGTCTAAAGGATCTTCTGGCGAAAACAGGAGCGAGGCTCTCTCTGCTTTGTTAACTTCTTGCTTCAGATTTTCATAGCTAGCCTTCATCCTGTGGAAGAGATTGGCAGCCTCCTCAGCCTTCTTCTTTTGCTCCTCCACTTTCTTCTTTTGAAGTGCGAGGTTGCGGTGGCCGTACTTCAACATCACAGAGGTGAGAATTTGGGTGACCCTGTTGAAGAGGAATCCGAAGTCCAACCTGCCTTGAGATTTAGCCTGAAGTCTCTTGCATGTGTCATAGAGCGTCCGCTCATTCTCAGTCGAAATAGTAGCAAGATTCGTCGCAGATAATTGCTCCAAAATCAAGGTGGCCTTGGTCAAGAAAACTCTCCTATCAAAAGGACCCAACTCCAAAGCTCTTGCATACGTCCCTGGGTACGCCAGGTGCATCTTTATAAGCAAGTCCACATAAGTCTCCTCATTCCTGAAGATGTGACGAGTTTAGAAATGCGAACATTAACAGAGAAATACAGTAAGTATGAAATACTATGACATACCTGTTCCTTCAAGGATTTGGCGCAAAGTAGGAATGCGCACAGTTGGGGTCGTTGAAGCATCTCCTTGCTGCATTGCCTGTCTGTCAGCCAAGGCTTCGCGTTCGTCATAGTCAGCAGGAATGATGTAGGTAGCAGCAGTTGCGATGGGAGCACTTGCCTGCGAACCCCAAAAACTCCATGTGACAGGGACTTGGGAGAAATCCACCTCAACAAAGGGGATGGCAAGATTTTGCTGAAGTCCGGGAACATTAATGGCAACAGCAGCACTTGAAGAAATTGATGGAGTATTAACACCACTAATTGCAGAAACAGGTGTGGCAGTGGGAGGACCGCCACTGTCACCGCCAACTGCGATCTCTGCTGGGGCATCCACATTCACGTGCAATGGCAGCAAGATGCCTTGGCCAATTTCTGCTTGTCCAAGGACCTCCTCATTCACAAGAGGTTCCTGTGGCTCAGGAGCGTTCGTTAGAGCATCAACATTTTCATGCGATGCTATGTCTTCCACAACTTTTTCATCTTCATGAACTTCAGCTCCAGCACCCTCCATCCCTCCAATGGTGCAAGTTTTTCCCACATGCTCATCCGCAGCATCTCTCTCGCATTTCGGTGTTAAGACCGCCATCATCATACACCTCAATCACATATTCCATGGGTTCCCCTGCATCTTCAGCAACCATGGCAGGCTTCTCAGTATGCGAACTTTGTAGGATTTTGATTCATGGATGCGCAACGGAAACACAAAAAATCATAAACCATGCAAAACCCTACAAGGATCACAAGTCAAGAGACATAACGATGGTAAAGGAAGAAATCAATTAACACACCTTAGGTTTCTCCTTTGATGACTTCAAACGCGAATAGCGTCACGTCTCTACGGTTGATCCACGCCTAGAGGTGAGATCTAGATCTTCCAATCCTTGGTGCTAGCCCGGAAAGAGGAAGAGGAAGAAGGAATCGCCAACAATGGAGTGCCAAAGGTGGGGAGGCTTTCCCTTTGGCCGACGGGTAGGGGCGGTCCCAATGGAGGGTTCGGCCCTCTTTTGGGACTTGCTCTCTCCTTGCCTTATTCTCTCTTTACTTCTATCATATAGATGTATGTTGTGTGTAGAGATAAAAATAAGCTAGGAGTGTTCTTTATATAGTCCAACAACTCCTTGTCCTACTACATAAAGAACCCCTCTCCTAATCCTACTCAAGTTCGGATTAGTCCCTTTTTGCAAAAATAGTCCTTATCATGTCAATACATGGATTAGTTCTATTTTGCAAACTAATCATAATCATGTCTCTACATGAATTAGGCCACCTTGGCATATCCTAATCATGTTTATACATGGATTAGTCCAACTTGCATATTAGTCCTACTAAGTTAGCAAGTTGTTGCGATTTGATACTTTTTATTTAATTAATCATATTAATTAATTATTTCCCATGTCTAGTTCACCCTTATATGGAGTGTGACCCCATAGGTTCTATTTAGTTGGTAGTAACTATTTACTAATATGGAGCGGCCTCTAGCAAGACATCCATTCTAGCCAACAAATAGAATAGTCATCATGACAAACCTTCAGCAAGTAATTGTCTCATCCCTTTGTCCCAATATCCGGATTGGACACGAGACATACAAGTCACACTCTTATATCCAATCCATAGTTTCTCGATCCATGGGAATAGCCTTATTCGTGCAAATAACATCAATATACCATATTATTTTATTTGAGTCTGGCCAGACATTTTATAAGCACTATCCCTCGAGTGGCCTAGGATATTTGCTCCTGTTATGTGGGAGGGACAAATTCTATCTACGTCCAGTACGATCTCTAAGCTTGCTTCTTATTGTATCCAGTACAAGCCTTTATAACTACCCAGTTACGGTGTAGCGTTTGACGCTACCAAAATCACAATAATCCACAACTAGAATATCTAGTGACTTCAAGTCTAAGGATGACAATACCGTCGCACCGCGAGAAGCGCTTGTGACTTAACATAACGTGTATGTAGCCTTCTCGGAGATGGGTCAATCCAGTATGCCATTACTCCTAATGCATACCCATGTGTTGGATCATGATATCTCCATATCAATCCAACCCCATACTAGTCTATAGATGATTGTCCCATTAATCATTATAATTGACTAGGGATATTCAAGAATATAACACTTATATTCTAAGGACTTCATTCATGTTAACATATCTCCATATCGATAACATAATGAATCGTAAATCCATAAATGTCACAATTAATTGATTGCCTCTAGGGCACAATTCCAACAGTCTCCCACTTGCACTAGAGTCAATCTCCTGCATCATATGCCTATTGATCTAGCGCGGCTCTCCACGCTTACGCTACGTAGGGGCGAGGCATATGCTGGCACCTTGAAAATATTCACATCTCCTCCATCAACAATTTGATTGACATTGAATATTCTGATTAAATGCATCTTATGCATTAATTTACTCAGTCCTCTATGTTAGAATCAGTGACTGAATCTTGCCTGGAACCTTTCCAGCTCACAGTCGCTCCCACTAAGGCAAAACTCAAAACTTGACTTATAATCTGAAATCTTCTTTGTCAGATTTGAAGTTCGCATCACTATAACCCCTTACAGCAAACTCTTCATATTATCTATTTATCAATAATTCATCCTTAGTGCTTCTCAAGTACTAAAGGATAATCTTGATATTTTATCCAGTGACTCTCACCCGGATATGACTGGTATCTTTGTGTCATGCTTTATGACACGTCTGGCCTAGTACATCTCATGGCGTATCTCGTGAATCTAATTCATACGGTCCATTCCCAATCTAATTGGTAAGACAATTAGCCTTCCAAAGACTAATTCCATGTGACATGGGTAAGAATCAATATTCTTTTCACGTTGAACCATTTCAACACCTTTGTCAATTTGTGTACTATGACCTAAGCTATACAACCATCTTGATCTACCTCAATAGATCTTCACAAGTTGCTTAGCTTAAGTCTACCATTAGAAAGTCAACTCCCTAGTTAATCTACGTAAGACTGCCAAGTAGGGGCAACATTCCCAATGATTAAGTGTGTCTCCACATACACGACCAGAAACATAACTGTGCTCCCACTAACCTTCTTGTAGACACAAGTCTCATCTTCAATTTTGATGGAACCAAACTCCTTTGATTACATCATCCATTTGAAGATTCCAACTCCTAGAAGCTTGATCCAATCTATAAATAGATTGCTACAAGCAAGATGCGAATGGATTTAAGCATCACAATTGGGGAAAGATTTTGTCATAGTATATACTATGAGCTCGCATGAAATCCCTTTCCTACCAATTTTCCCTTAAAGGTAATAATATTACCATCCATGTTGGTTTCCTCATAACCCACTTGCACCCTATGGGTCCTACCCTTCAGGTGGTTCCACCAAATTCTATACTTTGTTGGTATACATGGATTCCATATCGTATATCATGGCTCCAAGCCATTTCCGAGAGTATGGCCACACGTGGCCATCTCATAGGTTATAGGCTCATCTTTATGAGCAATATATCACGGGTTATGAGAAATCCTTATTTCTCTAGTCCCATGACATATCCTACCTGACCTACGAGGTTCATGTGTTATCTAAGTAGGTTACTCCACAACACCTTGTGATCCTGCTCATGTTCCATCAAACGGATCAATGTTCTATTGTGGTTCTTGAACTTTTGAAGTTCTACTGTCCTCCCACTGTTTCTCTTAGAGACAATCTCTACCTAGAAACACTGTAGTTCAAGAAAAAACAGTTTCTTCTCTATTGGGTTGTAGAAATAATATCCTTTTCAGGATATCCCACAAAACATTTATCCGACTTGGGTCCAAGTTTATTTGTAAACTCTTTTACATAAACTTCATAACCCCAAATCTTTATGAATGACATACTAGGACAATTTTCTAGTCCATATCTCATATGGCGTTATTCATAACCCGTTTTTGATGGAACAAGGTTAAGGGCGAAATTTGCTGTAATTAGAACATAGCCCCAAAAGTAAACTGGAAGTTCTGTTTGAATCATCATGGACCGAACCGTGTCCTACAAGGTCCGAAATCTCCTCTTAGACACGCCAAACCTTTGTGACGTGCTAGGTGGAGCGAGTGTTGGATCATATCCAACACTCCCATAGATTGTTGTCAAACTCTTGGCTCAAGTACTCTCCTCTATGATCCAATCGTAGAGCCCTAATACTTTTGCCAAGCTGGTTCTCTACTTCATTCCTAAATACCTTGAACAATTCAAAGGATTCTGATTTGTTTCTTCATAATATACACAAATCCATATTTCTCTGATCCCATCAGTAAATATGATGAAGTACTGAAAATCATCTTTAGCATTTGTGCTTAGTGGCCTTCATACATCGATATGTATGATTCCCAAAAGATCATATCTTTGCCTAATAAGTCTTACATGTCTCATATGATTCAATAATCAAATGAGTTCCAGAAATCCATCCTCATGGGGTTCTAGATATGTATCTCATATTTATGGGTCCTAAACGATAATGCTAAAGATAAGTGAAGTTCATATCATTATATGCAAACCTATAGGTATTAATGTTATAGATGAAATTATCATGATCATGGATATAGAATCCACTTAGACAAAATTGCATTACAATAATGCATACCATAATAAATGGAACAACATTTGTCCTTTTATTATGATAAGGAGCTTTCTTGTCCAAACAAGAAACTATGATAATGGTCCTACTCATAGTAGGGACATTATCGCTTTTGTATAATTCATGAACAATTTCTTAATGGTAGAAATAATTCCTTACGTCTTTTCAGCAACCCTTTACTTCATAGCCCCACGTGTAGGATTATTTCTTCCTTATCCAATTGTCTTCGTCTCTTGAGATCCTCCACATTTCTATAAATGTGAGATCCTCATCTAGTATCATATACTTATGATGATGAGATAGACACATTGATTTATATAACAAAAATACCCAAATCGGAATTCATAATTCCTTTATTATTTACTTCCATGTACTTTGGGTAGTTTCTCTTCCTCTACACCATCTATGGGACTTCAAGGCAACTTGGTTTTATCAACAAGCTTGCTTTATACCCATGGGGTCGGCGCAAACTGTTTTTTTCCCTTACCCATGTTGTTATCCATTAACAACTTTGCCCATGCCCATTATTAGTGTTTTGTTTAGTGATTTTTCAATCATATTGAGTAAATCAACTTTAAAACAAAACTATAATTGCATCCAATGCAATTCCTGGTCCACTTGGGTGAATAACCTTTTATTCTTTATCTATCTTATAGATAATGCATATTCACTAATGTTTCAATCATATTGAATTAGTATATTTGCATAACCCAAAGTAGAGCAACACTTCAAACATTTCATGTCTAGCTCCCTCTTTTGAAAGAGCTTCTTTCAATGTATGATCATATCATACTTCTCCATGTCTCTCTTCTTGCCTCTAGAGCTCAGAGTTCATGGCAGCTAACATGAGGCAAGTCACATCCAAAGAACCATTCTTTGATGTCCCTTCCATTAGGTTTTAGTGTGTTTTGGTAGTTGGTAGGAAGAGATCTTATGTTCTACGATGTACAACAATTTCTCTTTTATTTGAGAACAATTTTCAATTTTATACCAGTCTAGGAAATAGATAGAGTCGCGTTTTTATTTGTTTAATGCTATGGGTATTCAACACAATAGGATTATGCAAAGTGTGCGACGTTTAACTATATTTAACAAGGATTTAAATTGTTAAACATAGCTCCCACTATTTTACTACGGATTAATAACCCTCGAGATATTAATGCGGAAAATATCCTTGTATATTCTAGTGGGCCAAGATCCATGTTTCATCTCCTTATGAGCTTGCTTTGGCAAGTCACCCATAATTTGACTACTTTAGGTAGGAACAATTCCAATTGCATCCCATATGCAACTCTTGGATCAATTGGGCAAATAACTCCTTATTTATCCATCCATATGGATAATCCCAATTGATTGCCTCTACGTTTCTTAATCATATTAATAGCCCAGTTGTGTTCAACCTCTTATTTAAACAATCGCACATTGTTACGTGCCATCGCATTCCATCATTATGAACCAAGTCGCCATGCTTTGGCACGCACGATCTTGATAAATAATGATGATAATGAGTGTTTAAATAACGAGAAGGCAAGAACACAATATTTGAATTTTGAGGGATTTTTAAATATAATTTTAATTGTTTTGTTGATCAATATCAACTAATCTATCTATTTGAGTTTGGGCACAACTCCAAATAATAGATCTGGGTTGTCTAATTATCTTATTATCCTAATTGCATGCATCAACCATACACCAACCACAAAATAATAAGATAATAAAGTAAACAACCACAAAACAAAAATTAAACGTGATGTGGATATGGCCTTTTCTAGGCTAAGATAATTCCAAGCCAATGGAATTATCTATGAACCCTAAAAGCAAACACATCTCCATGCGTCTTGATCTTTTGGTCCATCCTTCATAGTCATGTGGAATGCTCCATGCTCCATGCTCCATCTTTTGTGGCTCCTTTGGCTTTGGGCTTCTTTTCTTCAATCTTGGCTAACAATCTACTTTATCTAGCACTAGCTAACTTCTATACTAAATAAAATAAATCTCACAAGTTGAGAAAAAAATAGCACGCAGGCCATTAAACCCTAATTAATTATTACAATTAATTGATCAGCTCGCAGGCCATAAAACGAAACGACAAAATTAAACATCCACATCAAACCACATCCTAAGGCCATATCCAATCACCATGTGAATTGCACATAAACAGTTAAAATCCAATTTTAACACGCTTGGTCAATTTTAATTGATTTTAGGATTCCTAGGATTAAAACGGTCCATGGGCCAAACAATCAAATTGCACGGGCCCAAAAAGATGAACCACAAGGCCCTAGGGCCGGCCCGGCCCATAACCAACACGCCTAGGCCGCGGGTTAGGGCCGCGCGGCCACTAGGGCGGCCAATCTTGGGCGGCAAGCAAGAGGGGCGGTCCCTTAGGGGGCCGAACCTCCTTGAGGGAGTTGTTTCCAAAACAACTCCCTTGCTTGGTGCCCAAGTTTGGTTGTTTCCTTGTTTTGGGAGAACTCCTTCTTCCCCAAGGATGCCCAAACCCTAGATATAAGATCCTAAAATTTCTCAAACTCACTAATTCATGCATCTAATGCAAAAACTAGATCTTGTTATGATAGATCATTGACAAATTGCATCCCATGCTTGATTTGTCTTGTTTTACGCGATAAACAATCAAATTAAGGTGTAAAACAACAAAAACGTAACACATAAACCACGTTTATGCTCTACGACCTGTGGCTCTGATACCACTGTAGGGTTTTGATTCATGGATGCGCAACGGAAAAACAAACAATCATAAACAATGCAAAACCCTCCAAGGATCACAAGTCAAAAGACATAACGATGGTAAAGGAAGAAATCAATTAACACACCTTAGGGTTCTCCTTTGATGACTTCAAACGCGAATAGTGTCATGTCTCTACAGTTGATCCACGCCTAGAGGTGAGATCTAGATCTTCCAATCCTTGGTGCTAGCCCGGAAAGAGGAAGAGGAAGAAGTAATCGCCAACAATGGAGTGCCAAAGGTGGGGCGGCTTTCCCTTTGGCTGACGGGTAGGGGCGGTCCCAATGGAGGGTTCGGCCCTCTTTTGGGACTTGCTCTCTCCTTGCCTTATTCTTTCTTTACTTCTATCATATAGATGTATGTTGTGTGTAGAGATAAAAACAAGCTAGGAGTGTTATTTATATAGTCCAACAACTCCTTGTCCTAATACATAAAGAACCCCTCTCCTAATCCTACTCAAGTTCGGATTAGTCCCTTTTTGCAAAAATAGTCCTTATCATGTCAATACATGGATTAGTTCTATTTTGCAAACTAATCCTAATCATGTCTCTACATGAATAAGGCCACCTTGGCATATCCTAATCATGTTTATACATGGATTAGTCCAACTTGCATATTAGTCCTACTAAGTTAGCAAGTTGTTGCGATTTGATCCTTTTAATTAATTAATCATATTAATTAATTATTTCCCATGTCTAGTTCACCCCTATATGGCGTGCGACCCCATAGGTTCTATTTAGTTGGTAGTAACTATTTACTAATATGGAGCGGCCTCTAGCAAGACATCCATTCTAGCCAACAAATAGAATAGTCATCATGACAAACCTTGAGCACGTAATTGTCTCATCCCTTTGTCCCAATATCCGGATTGGACACGAGACATACAATTCACACTCGTATATCCAATCCATAGTTTGTCGATCCATGGGAATAGCCTTATTCGTGCAAATAACATCAATATACCATATTGATTTATTTGAGTCTGGCCAGACATTTTATAAGCACTATCCCTCGAGTGGCCTAGGATATTTGCTCCTGTTATGTGGGAGGGACAAATTCTATCTACGTCCACTACGATCTCTAAGCTTGCTTCTTATTGTATCCAGTACACGCCTTTATAACTACCCAGTTACGGTGTAGCGTTTGACGCTACCAAAATCATAATAATCCACAACTAGAATATCTAGTGACTTCAAGTCTAAGGATGACAATACCGTTGCACCGCGAGAAGCGCTTGTGACTTAACATAACGTGTATGTAGCCTTCTCGGAGATGGGTCAATCCAGTATGCCATTACTCCTAATGCATACCCATGTGTTGGATCATGATATCTCCATATCAATCCAACCCCATACTAGTCTATAGATGATTGTCCCATTAATCATTATAATGGACTAGGGATATTTAAGAATATAACACTTATATTCTAAGGACTTCATTCATATTAACATATCTCCATATCGATAACATAATGAATCGTAAATCCATAAATGTCACAATTAATTGATTGCCTCTAGGGCACAATTCCAACAAACTTTGCTCTGGAGCATGAGACATGGGAAGCTGACTACTCTGCTCAAGCACCATGGCATCGTCAGAGCTATTTAGAGCAACGACCTCCTCAGCCTGGACGATGGGGCTCCTTAAGAACCCAGGCCTGTTTGGCATAAATCTTGGGGGAGAGATAAGTTGAACCTCGCACGATAGAGGGTCGCGAGGATCAACAACAGGACCATCAACACTTGCCTCATCAATGGCCGGCCTCGCAGCTGGAGCATCAGCAATAGTGCCTTGTGCAACGGCAGCTTCATTTGCACCAACAGCAGGCTCACTTGGAGCAGCACCACCTGCAAAACAAATTCTGACAAGTTATTAAAGTAACTTGTATTATGAATTATTCCCTATATTTCGTTCTATGTTAGATCAAAAGTGAGCACCTCCACACTTATGTGGGATCGCAGCTTCAACATCATATGATATAGATATAACACCATGTCCTACAGAGGTTTCCTCATTTATCAAATCCTTAAGGTGTGCATGACCTGATGTTATGTAAAAGCTCGTTACAATAGGGAATGATTTGTTAAGCTTTGTATACAAACTTTGTTTAAATGTTTACCTGAGGGTTCGCAACATTTGCAGACTAACCATCGGCGAATATCATCTTTAGAAAAGCCGTGCTTTAATGCACGGAAAATTACCTCTTGGTAAGACACAGCAAGGTTAAAAATTGTACCTTCCTCATTCCCTGCGATTTCTTCAAAATCTTGCTGAGTGCGTTCCAAGGAAGCCACGCTCATGCTACCAGCGTGCTGCTCTTCCAGACTTCTTTTCTTCATGGTCTCTATGTCCTCTTCCTCGCGATTTCTCCTTCTCTCTTCTGCCTCAGCAGCCATTCTCTTAGACTCGGCGATTATGGCCTCTCTATGGGCTCACTAGACGCATCTGAGCGAGATACCTTTGTCTTCCGCCTTTCTTTGGCCAGAAGGCCACTGATGGTCTCAGTATCATCATCTGCGAAGAAATTTTTAGTGTTAACGACACTACATGGTTCAAAGAAGATTAAGTTCGTTTGGGTTACCTTCTGAGCTTTCATCTTCTATCTCCTCTTCTCTTTCTTCATCTTCTCTTTCCTCTTATTCTCTTTCTTCTTCTTCTTCTCTTTCTTCTTATTTGACTTCTTCCTCCTGATCATATGGGACGAAAGTCTCAACTGTGAGATCTTTCTGCGGCTTGCTCTGCATGCGACCTTTTCCTTTGCCCTTGGGAACAGGGGACTTTGCGGGCAACGAAGCAGGAGCTTCCCTGGGCGGCGAAGAGATCACAATTGCCTTATGTTGCTTCTTAGCCTTCGGGGCAACCTCTGCGTCCAATTCAGCACCTTCGTCCATCAGGGAGCGAGCGAATACGTCCATCTCCTCGAGAATAAGAGCCTCCACTTTGGGAGCCATTTCCATGTCCAGAGGGATGACCTGCTTTTGTCTCTTCGCTTTAACAATATAATTGACCAATGATAGACAACGGTCTCCGGATGCGAACCTCCTCAAGGAGCACTGAAAAGGGGAAAATTTATGTAAGGCATAGCATTTCAAAGAGAGAAGTTCTTCAATGACGAAGGAGTGTTATTTACCTTGGCAAAAGATTCATTGTACTCAATCTCACATACAACTCCACCCTGACAACGTTCATCTTCTCCTTAAGGATCACGTCCGGAAAAAAGTGATTATTAGTGTCAAGCAGGGAATAGAATCCAAACTTAGAATCGTCCAAACTACAGCTCTGACCAAATGTGGAAGTATTCCTTCTGATGGAAAGAGCCTTACTGAGGCGCGGAGGCGCAGATGAATCAAACCTTGTTTGTGGAGCGTTCCAGTAAGAAATCCAATTTTTGGTAGGGTGACCCACACGTTGCCCTGAGGGCTGGGTGAAAGGCAAGTTGCTATGCAGGATGGATTTACATCTCTTCATCAACAGTCGCTTGTAGCAGTCTCTGTTCACTGACCTAGGCCAAATCGAAGGCGCCACTGCGTCAAAGCCAAACTGGGGGCAAACGCGAGTAGGGTCAACATCGACCGCGATCCGCTCATACTTGGAAGATATCTCAGCGACATTTTCAGCAAGAGCAGGCAGTGAACCTTTCAAACACCAGCAAAGGAATTCTCTATAGCAATCATCTCCGCTGACGATAGTGTCCTCGGAGAGGGATCCATCTTTGTTTGGGTACGACTGCGGGTAAAATCGCACATTCTCGATGCGAGTGGTGTAAGGCCTAGCTGTAAACTTTACTTGATCGTCGCAGATCAAGCTCCATGAACACTTAGGCTCTTTGGTCTTATACCATCGAGCATCTCTCCCACTCCGAAGTGCATTCTTCGCGCCCGGCACATTCCCGGTACTGGGTCTTGAAGGAATGGGAGCATAATAGGGCCACCTCTCAAACACCCACATTGTGAGGAATGAAATGTTGACAAAAGTCAACACATCAAGGCGCCCCCGCGATTCCTCAATCGCAACTACAATTTGGTCTATCCGATGATACAGGGTTCCCAACACCAGAGGTCCAAGTGCGACATTTTGGCCGAGAGCTAGCTTGACAGCAAGGGGCAAGACATGATAAAATACCCCGTCATGAGGATGGCCATCGATCAAATATCGCGATAGCCAAGCGCAAAGGAATCCGCACAAGGTGAACTGTTACCCTTTCCCTTCGATGTAGTTCTTCGCCTTGGGATCTTTCTCCAGTATTTCCTTGGTGGTTTTACTATTCCCATAGTCGCGAAAGAAGTATTGCACCCATTTCCCCCAAATATTCTTCGTTGAGGTCTCAACCAGTTGCCATGTTGGATGAACTTCCGCAGATGTCCAACGAGTGGAAATTTTCTTCACCTCAGTCAAGCACTCCTCCATCTGCGCATAAAGAGCGAGTTCTGCATCAGACTTCAGGGGAGCTAAGGGATCGACTTCGCCCATGGGAGAAAGATCTTATAGAATGTGCACATCCTCCAAAGTGGGGGCTTCCTCAAACTCAGCAAAACGGAAGGTGTGAGTTACAGGCGAGTATCGAGAAAAGAGATTCAGAAGCATAGTCTGATCCATTTTCACAGCGGCACCCTTCGTAGCCCTAACAGCGTAGTAAATCTCAGCCCGGTCTAGTAAAACAGCATGATGAGTCAGCACATGGTCGATCCACAAATCCATTATCTCCATCTTCTGCACGAAGGCCTGGGTAGAAATATCAGTATGGGGGAAGAACCCACTTTGAAGACCTAATCTCACCACATCCTTGGCGTCAATTAGGTCCAACTCAGCTCGACTAGTGAGAGGGTTCAGCAATAGAAGATCTTCAGTAATGGGGTCTGGTAGATTCCCCACTTCGGTTCTAGCATGGTAGAAGTCTTCTCCACCCAGATATGGAGATTTCTTCCACAAGGTCTTGGGAAGATCAAGGATTTCTTCGGCTTCCTTCACGGATTTGGTTGCTTTTGTTTTGGCCATTTATACAATAAAGCAAGAAAAAGGGGAGAGAAATATATCCAATTTCAGTTTCAAATCCGACCAGAACCTACAAATTTCTGGGTTTGAAGACTGTCAATTTTGGGAGATGAACAATTATGGGTTCAGAATTTTAGAAAATTATCGTTTCAATCTTTTAGGGTTTTAAAAGGAACCTATTCCATAGTTTCTAATAATGGCGTATTTCTCTGGGTTTTCAGATTCAAGGCAGTTCAAAAGGTACGAAGAGCATTAGTTTAAATTGAGCAAGCCAACCTTGTGACGACGAAGCGATTTGAAGAAGAGGATTTGCAAGGAAGAATTGGTTGTTGATTATCTGTATTTGCTCTCGGAGGATTTCAGAAAACATTCACTCTAGAGAGAAGCAATACTTCGCAACAATGGATGATGAGGAGTATTTATTCAAAACCACTGAAGATTCGCGTCCTTTCACTGGTAGAATCACAACCGTCACCGCCGAATCGCGCAATCACAGGACACACTGATGTCCGGGCTAAAACCCTAGAAGAACAGAAGGCACAAATCTAGGGATCCTAGGTCATAATGACACACACGGGGGCTGATTTTCCGTGTATTTGAATTGGTGCATAGCAGCAACGCGCGCGCTTGTTTTTGGGCATTGAAGTCTATCCGATTAGCGTATTCACGCGCAACAAGGGGGCTAATGTAGATAGTGCTTTCTAGACAGACAGATCACAGCCACGTGGAAGCCATCCAGCACACCTAGCTGTGCTCCACATACACAGGATCACCACCTGCACTGATCCACGTGGGGGCTTCGAGACAGGGCCCTCGCATATCATCCCACACGGGACTTGTAGGGAATTAGTGGTTTGGAGGCTAGAGTAAGTTCCGTCGCGCGCAAGCTACAACCAAGCCCGCGCGCGACCTCTAGTAACTGCTTTGAGAGATTTATGGCCACGAGCTATATAAACCTGGTCAACCTCATAACAGTTCCGGTATACGCGGACGAAGTGCGTAACGGTCCCTATATATGCAGAAGAACGTGCCGTTGTGGTTAAGGTAATTAAACCTCCATTAATGGGCGCATTAACCCACTACAACGGTCATATTCTCCAGTATATATAGGATCGCTCACCCTTCCTTACATAACACTAATCACCTGAACCACGCGGAAGCTTTGCCAAAACTCACCTCAAAGGATTCCTCTTGTACACAGAAGGCGACATTCAAAAGATATGTGGTGTGATATTCCCCCAATGCATTACGATAAATTTGACCCTTATGGGTAACTCATTCCATGGGTTTGCGGATCACCCAACACATTTTAAAGGAAATAATTGAAGAAACGAGAAGTGGAAGGTAGGACGAACAAGGCAAAACAAGGTTGGCAAGGAAAATGACGAAAAGTGGGCTGCAAGAGAAACTAGTGAATTCGCCACCGCGGTGAGAAAATTTATCCTAAGATGCTAGCACTGAACCCATCTACCACCACGTCGAGACTAAAATAAAATGTACGGCTGGATTTTCTCACTGCGGCGAGACACTATCCCACCTCGCCGAGACAAAATAGAAACTTTCCCACCCTGGCGAGAAATAGAAAGGCAGTAATAGCAATGGAACCCTTCTGCCACTGCAGCGATAGATTAAGATGCGACCTATAAAGACAGGGACGATATTATTCTTTCAATTTCTCACTAAACCCTCCTTTTCCATTGTTGAGAGCTTCACCCGCCAAATCCTCCATGTGCTCACTATTCCACCAAGTCTAACAATTTACTACTCCAAACACTACACTCAGTGCAAGCATCTCACTCCCACTACCGATTTAATCTAAAATCGAGCGCCGAGTAATAAAGAGAAGTTTATCAAGAGAAAAGTGAAGATTTAACGATCTTATACACATTTCAGGAAGAAACTTGAAGAAGAAAAGAGGACGGGAATCTCTCCACTAAGAGACCACACAATTGGATTGAGAACTGGTGAAAATTGGCCTATGATAGTTTTTGGTAATCATTTGTAAGAATACTCCGAGTGTGAGGTACAAACTTTACTTGATCTTGTTCACTTTCAGTTCATTATTTTCAAATCCACAATTTTACTTTCATTTGTGATTTGTTAGTTTCATTCAGGGGAATGAGCTAGTTGATTTTTTATTTGTTGATTTTTGTTTTGTTTTGCTGAGTTTAACTATGGCATCGAGAAAGAGATCCAAGTGCGTCGCATCCTCTTCCTCCGTATGGACATTAAATAGTATTAGTATTACTTAAGAGAATTTAATGTTATCATTATTTATTGTTTAGTCCTCAGGTTAGTCTATATAAGTATAGACTTGGCTATCAGTTTAATACAACACAATCTTCTTATTTGTCTATCATGGTATTGGAGCAGAAGATCTATGTCACCTCTCCACCCCATACCCCTGATCATAACTTCCATGTCGAACGATGACATTGTCACATTGTCGAGACCGGCTTAGCCCTCCATCATGCGTGCATGCCCACATTCTATCTCATAATTAGAGTTCCTACTCGCACTTTGAACATGGTTTCTCCCTTTGAGGTGTTTTTTTGACAGACTCCTAACTATCTCAAGCTTCACATCTTTGGTTTGTAGGTGTTATCCCAGAATGCGTCCCTGCACCTCCCATAAGCTTGAGGATAGATCTGTACCATGTCTCTTTGATGGGTATTCGCTTAGGCAGAGTGTGTATCTATTTCTAGACTCCACTACCCACCGCATGTATGTCTCTAGACATGTTCAGTTTGATGAATCTCAGTTTCCTCTATCTGCATCACTTTGTCCTAGCACTGAGCCTGATTTGGCTTCTGACGATAGGTTTCCTCCTGTCCATTTCCTATCTCGTGTAGTGGCGCCCCCACTAATCCCCCCAATAATTATGAAAACATTTTAAAAATTATAAATCAAATATTCAATAAAAAATATTACAAAAAAAGGAAAATCAAATTAATATTAAGATAAGGCCAAAATTTATAATGAAAACCATATAATAATGGCCAAATTTCTTTGCGAAAATACTATTACCACACTTTTTCAATTTATATTGAAACACTTTCGCTTAACTTTAAATAGAAAACTTATTAAGTTCATTAAAGATTTTTATTAGGAAAATGCATCTTATTGTGGTTATTATCACTAAATATATTAAATTAATAAAAGATATATTTAGTCCTAATTAGACTTCCTTTACTTGGAAGACAATGAATAAAATCTTAAAGAATCTCTAAGAATAATAAATTACGGACTAAAAAAGTCAAAAGAGCAAAACAAAAAGTCAAAGAGCCTCCAAGAACCAACCCTGCCCGCCATTATGTTGTGCACGACCACCTAGGGATCCATGCAAAACTGAGGACACGCCAGAGAGGGTCTATGCTGCCCTTTGACCCTTTTCGCTTTTGTAGTGTTGATTGTTTAGTTCAAAAATACATGGATTGATGCTCCCTACCTAAGAATGTATCAGAAACTTCTATGAATATATCTGAAACTCAAGGATCAAAAAGTGATTATTCACGCAAAAATAGAAACAAGTAGTCAGAACTGCCTGCAAGATATGTGTTACCTTCACAGAGTATCTAAATAGACTCATATCATTTATAGTATTATTATACAATGCACTATTTAATCTGAGTTATTTTGTTATCGAATTCATAAGCACTTATAAAGAGTGCGAGATCCAATATTGACCACATTGTCACTCATCCTGTTTTATCTCCCCATTTGTTAATTTGGGGACAAAATCCTATTTTGAATTTCTACTGAAAAGCACAATATACTAGTCTTTGTCTTTCTGCATCGTCTTGCTCCATCATGAATGCTCCTATCTTTTTGAATCAAGAGAAAATTAACTTTGTTTTCAAAGCTTATTACATTCATCATTGCTGTTTCAATAATGCATATCAATTACTCCATACAAATGATCAAGTGTAATATGCTTTGTAACATAAAATCATAAGAACAATGGAAAGTAGATTCCAATTGATATGTCTATGATGGAAAATTTACTTGTTTGTTTTTCAAATTCATAAATTCAAGTGTTGCAGATATGAACTGAAAATTCTTTTGATTTCTTATCCAATAAAACATCATGGTTGGAGTAGCGTAGAGCATATGGAATAAATCAACACACATCAATTGATTCATCAATGTTAATAAACATCACATTAATCATAATCATTTGAAACATCATGAGATTTAATGAAGTACAATAATCAAATAATCAAGCCCATGAACAAAGCATAAACCTTTATTCTACTTCTCAAGAAATTGAAATAATGCTCATACGATTCTAAATTCAAAATTACTCCTCCTATTTTTCACACGTGTTTGACAAAAGGATATTTTTTAATTGAACGAAATTAACAACTAAAATAAACAAAACTATGAAATAAGAGACTTCGTCTTCATAAAATTATGGAAAATCCATCTAGAGAAGAAACACGTCATCACATGAGATATGTCTAACTTGTGCCAACATGTGGCACTGAGACACATTTTTAGTCACACGTCATGCATTTATCTTATGATAAAAATCTCCTTCCACAAAGTAAAAAATAAAAGTGAAATAGTGAAGAACCGTACGAATTAGTACCATAGTTGCATCACCGAACCAATCTACTGGACGAACGAGAACTTCTACATAACTCCCAACACATTTCTTCTTTCTAGAACCTTGAACCCCTTTGTAACATTCGCCAAGAATGTGGTTGTGAGATTCACCTGGAATAATATGTCTATGCTGAAGCGGAAGGCAGTAGTCCATTGTGGCGTAAAAACAAGCAATTGAAGGTCTGGAAGATGATGAAAACACCAGGAACACTCCCAAGCTAGACAAGGTCTGCTTGTGGCCAAGAGGATCAAAAGAATGAATCCCCGGAGTCAACAGGTTCTCTAGGGGTGTTGGGTTTGTCTGAAACTTTTGTTTTAGGTCAAATCCTACACTCCGTTGGTATTTATATAGGTTCATATGGATTTCTGAGTGTCTCAATCCTACCAACATTTAAGATCTAGGCATCAAAATATTCCTAAAACTTCTAGATTCCTAAAATTTGGCATAACTTCAAATAGGATACTAAATATGTCTCAAATCTAGGGTTTTGATAAGGGAATGAGTCTAAAATAAATAAAAAACATGTAAAGATATTTAAAATGTTCCACCAAAAAAGTAAAAAATTGGCTTACACACTACAGAGGCCTAACTTTCCCAATTTAAAAGAAAAAATATATAATTTTCAAAGAGAAAAAGCTAGAAAATTGTGGAAAGTGGCTAGTTTGATGATCTTCTTCAAAAAAATTACATCCGCTAGCTAAAATAATTATATTACATGCTAGAGAGTAAAGAAAAATTAACTCTTACATTTCTCAAAAATCTCTTGTTGAAAATACTTTTTCTATTATCCACATTCTTCTTGAACTTAAAGTATTCACTCAAGGGAAATTCCCTCTTTGAAAAGTTAAAGATAACCAAAAGAATACTTAATTCTCTTCAATTTTCATAAGGAATAAATTCAAGGATATGTAGAAAAAAAATCAAATAAGAACGTCAATGCCCATAATAAACACAAATACAGAATGATGTTTGGTAGAAGCTGATCCTATGCAAAGTCACACTAAGACTTACATACTAAAAATACCCTTCAGAACAACGTTAAAATAAAGATTTTCATCCTAAGAGCAGTTTTTCTACTTCCGAGAATCTAACTAGAAGGTAGGAAACACTTGAATCAAGTTTTCAATCTCCGTTCTTGATGATCATTTGAGATTCATTTGCAGAGCATTTTGGACTATGCTAAACGCAGGGCATCTGAGACTGTATATGTATTAGAATACTTGAGATTCTCATTTCAAATGTCTCAGCCTCCTCGGATGCAAATTATCATTGCAAACTGAGACAATAATTCTTGTAGTAACATTGAGTGTGTGTGTGCGTTTTAAGATATTCTCATAAGACCATCGTCAGGGATAGAAACACCCCATGACTTACTTACACCACCACAACTATGCGGCATTAAAGCAATCTCAACACGAAATCCTACCCCATAACTAAATATGATTCCACAAGTTTCCACAATAATATGATAAGATAGGCACACTGATTAACTCCTTCCAGCTAGCACAATAGAGGAAGTGAGATATACAATTATGAGACACTTAAGGTCACAAAAAGAAATACCAAAAATTTGGGACAATACTTCTGCCTTAGCATCACTCGACATGGGAAGCAACAAATAATAGTTGGTAGAAGGCATATTCTAACCATGGAATTTTTTTAAGGGAAAAGCAAAAAAGAAAAAGATTTTTTTGTGTTAAAACGACGAGTTATAAATTATCCTTCAAATTTTCCATTCTTTTTTCACATTGCAAATCGTGCAAGCTGACATTAGCTTAAATGTGAACCGTCAAAGCATATGGAAGAAGTCAATGATAGTCGCAATGCTCGGTAAGTCATCAAAAGAAATTGTTTTTCCTTTTACATTCACATTTATCTTTCATAAAATACATATTTTCCTATCTCATGCACATGCATAAAAACTCTATTTTGGAATAAATCAACATAAAACAAAACGATATAGGTTCATAATGAGAAAAAGCAGCAACTTTAACCTACGATTAGAGGAATGCTACGTCTCTACGTTTAGGATAAACTGGGTTGGGTTGAATGGTCTCTATAACCCCCGTCTACCAAGTTATCATATATTGCAATGACAGATTCTGAAACACGAGGATGGTTCTATAGACACGTGTTTCTTGATTTGAGTTGGTTTCAAAGCTAAAGTGGTAATTCAGGTTATACTAGGTAGTCTGTTGGTGAACAAGTTAAATATTAGGAACATTCAAAGAGAAAAAAATATTCTATGAAGGTTATAAGGCAGTGACACTTAAAATTCCTTAAAGACCCCAGGGTCACTGGAAACAATGCCAAAAACATAACGTTAAACAACCATAAGTGCATGGTGTCGATGTAGTTTTCTCGATAAGTCTTAGGTAATATTGAACTCATAGGACTTGAGCTTTAGTTAATTTGGCTAAATAATGAAAGTTTAGAGAATTGTTTCTTTCAATATAAAGCAAAACTAAAATAACATTTATCTAAGGTAAAGCTTAATTTGATGGTGATTCAAGTAAAGAAGAACACAAGGGCTCTTTGTAGGATAATTAGAGTTCGTTTTTGTTGTTCTTATGATTCATGAGACACTAAGATAGCAAAATTCTCAAATACGAAAAATTGTGTTGTAAGGTTGATCGCACATACAACTCCATCAGTGTAATAAAAGATTGACCATGAAGGTCACACAAAATCAACCACTATTCTGCCAAGAATTACGAATATTTGTACCTAAAGTTTGAAATATCACAACGCAGTTTTTCGCTGTAAGTTGTTTGATTCGGTGTTCATTCCAATTTAACCACTTCATTCATTTTGGTTAATTACTGCGCAAGGGACAAGATTAGGACTATCAAAAATAATATGTCATTTATTATTGTTACTGGAATGAAGAACATATAAAACATAAGAAAAAATGCTATTCTCAATTAAGCTCAGTGTAGATCATCACAATCCCATTACAACAAAATCTGAAAATCATAACCCTAGGTACCTAACTCGTGCAATAGCAAATAGATCTAGGTGATGGAAATGATATTAAGAACAATACAAAAGGAAGCCATAGTTTGAGGAGAGAAGAAATAACCCCCCATATCCATTATGAAGTTCCGCCGCATATCTCCCTCTCAAAGTTTTCGTATTTCGTCCAAAATGCGTACGGGTCATCATTTTGGTTGCTTGTTGTGTCTATTAATCTTGGGATAAAAATTAGGGCATAAACCCACTTGTTTAGAATTTTCCTTGCTAAATTTAGTCATTCTCGATGCGCATACCGGAGTATAAAGACATCATACCGCTATGCAATGTTCTGGCTGAAGTTCCACTCTCTGGAATGATTACCACAGTATGTCAGGCGTGCTTACCATGATATGGTCAGACATCATCAGTCGTCCAAATTTTTGAGGTCGTATCTACCTCATCCGGACTCTATTTTTTCTCTCACACCTACTGTGGGAAAACTATTGAATTCCACAAATTTGGCGTCGAGCTCACTCTGAAAATTGCGAGCAGAACATGAGTTATGATCAAAATAGCGCGACTGGTACAATGTTGCTTCTCCAACTTTGAAGCGTCACTTTGTCTCACGAAGTCCCGTGCCATTTTGTTTCTTCTAGAGCGTAATAGAACCTCGATACCGCTCTTAATATAATTCCTTGTAAATCCTTGGTTAACTTGCTCAATCCGGAAGCATCTTAAGCACAATTTTTTTTTTCTTCCCTTTTCAACTTGAGATCCGAGCCTTTGTGCTCCATTTTGTATCCTTGCTCTTTGTATCTCAATCTCCTCTTAGTTTTAAGTTTTCAAGAAAAATTGAGATCATGTGTCGGATGGAAATAAATGCACCTAGTCATGCTAAAATTGTGAAAATCAGGTAAAAATAAAATTACACTGAAAAAATCACCCAAACAGTAAAATTTACCTAAATCTCTCGGATTAGTGTATAAAATTACTCGAAAATTGTCACAAACCTATCAAAATTATGATCAAAACAACATAAATTTTGACATTGTCAGTTGTTCACATACAACTTAGTAGAATTCCCAACCTATGTATAGCAAAAACTCGATAAATTTTTGACCAAAAAATCCTTCCAACAAGCCATTATGCTCAATATTATACACACAAGGGCTACACATTGTAGTTCTTGAAATTTTGATTCACATATAGATGTGCCTCCATAGGTATATGTAAGGTCACAGGTTTCATGGACTTAAAATACTAAGTTATTTCAAGGTCTTGAATCAGTTTTCAAAGCCTTGAATCGGGTTTCACAGGCTTGAAATAACAGAGCTATTTGAAGGCCTTGAACCAGGATTCAGAGCCTTGAAACTGTCTGACCTGTATGCATGCTCTAAGGGGGAGTTTTTCTAAGCTATTCTGATTTGACTCTATCTCTCTCACCCCTATGCTTCATATGTTATTATTTGATGATGAAAGACAAACTGTTTTGACATATCTAACATCATTTAATCCATTTGTTTGACTCAGTTTTGCAGGGAAATTTTATTTCCTAAGTTTGCAGGATAGGTTTCATAATCTGGCTTTTGCCGGAAAGGATTCATAAAGAGAAGATGATTATGTGATCAATCAGACGTTCATGACAGCTTCTCAATTTGTTTAAAGACAAGATCACAACAATATCTCTGAATATTATGATCAACTATCCGTTGGAGAAGGCTGTTAAGAGAGTCAAAGTTTGTTGCCTACGAAATAGGAAGTTGTTGCTGAAAATTTGGGAAGATTTGCAGAGCCTCTAGCTGTATAAATAGAGCTCATTTTGAAGCAACAAGAGACAATACTCAATGGGCAAAAAGAGAGACTCATTTTCTTGATTGACAAGCATCAAAGAAGTTCATCATTCTCACAATCCAACTCACAAAAAATCACTGCATTCTTCACTGCAGTTCTACACTTTAGTGTTCTTCTGTCTTGTGCTTCATTTGTAGATCATTCTTGTATTACTTCTATCTCTCATTCTCAAAGATTGTTCAAGGTGAAAAATAGAGAATTATTAGTTAATCATTTAGCTAGAGCAGGTACTAGATAGGTTAGAGAGAACCACAAGCTGTAACAGAGTAAGGCATTTCTCTGTGCTTGAGATCTAGGGCTTAGCTTTTGATTAATAAGATTGTGTTGAAATCCTGCAGGGAGAAGATCCCTAAGGTAGAGACATAGGTCCAAGTGTACTGAACTCTATAAATCACCTCTCTCTTGCATTTACAGTTCATTTACATACTTAGTTTTTACAGCATTCAAACTAGTCTGTTTTTAAGGGTTTGAAACCCTTTTCAAGGCCTTGAAAAAGACTTGCCTGATTTGATTTCAAACTGTATTTCATTCCAAAGTCCTGAAATTGTTTTCAAGGCCTTGAACTGCATAGAAACTCTTCTACTCCACAAGTTTTTCAAAAAGTTTCCGTACTCTATTCAACACCCCCCCCCCTTCTAGAGTATATGTGCTGCATATCTATCTTCATACTCCCCTTTCTGTATAGATTCGGCTCATGCTTTTTTCAGCCCAATTTGCTTGTTCTCATTGGCAAATATAAGTTCAGCTTGCTTTCAAGGAATGAAGTGCAGTAGTTTCATGGCCTTGAAACTGCTTTCAAATGCTTGAACCTAAACTACAGATTATAAGCATGAACTTAGGGAGAGCTTTTCTTGCTGATCCTTTCTCGATATCATAATATTTTTTTATGCCTTATTTGATGACGAAATAAAAAATAATATATCATTTAGAATAGCTGTTAATACCACTAATTGATTTTTTATACAGATTATTGTAGTTGCCTATTTTGCAGGATTGTTTCCTAATCTGTTTGGCTGCAGGTATGGAAATAAACTTGTCAAATTGATTGTGTAACTGATCAGTCATGCCTGAAACTTGCTATTCCTCTTACAAACAAGATCAAATCAGAGTCTTTGAAGATATTGAGCAACTAGCCGTTGGAAGAACTGTTAGAAGTGTCAAGATACATTGCTGATTTTTAGGGAAGTTAGTTTCCAGAAAATCCTGAAGATCTCTAATTCAAACTGGCTCCATAAGAGTGTGAAGGAGTGAAGAATTTCAAAGAAAATCAACAAATAAAAACTCAAACATATTCAAGGATTGAAAATGCACAAAGAAGCAGATTCATTTCTTCGAATCCAAGCATCTGAAGAGCACTGCATACTCACTGCCAGACTTTGTCTCAGGTTCTTCTTTCTGAACTCCATTTTTATATCATTCTGATAATAATTGATTAATTTTCTTCTGAGTTGTTCAAGGTGAACAATAGAGAATTTTTAGTTAATCAGTTAGCTAGAGCAGGTACTATATAGGTTAGTGAGAACCACAAGCTGTAACAGAGTAAGGCATCTCTCTATGCTTAAGATCTAGGGCTTAGCTTTTGATTAATAAGAATTTAGTTGAAAATCCTGTAGGGATTAAGTCCTGAGTTAGAGACGTAGGTCCAAGTGGACTGAACTCTATAATTCTTGTGTCTCTTGCATTTACATTTCAGATCTTATACTTGTCTTATTAACTGCTCAAAACATGTTTTTGTTTCTAGGACTTGAAACTCTTTTCAAGGACTTGTAAAAGACAAGTTTTTCAATTCTTAACTGTTTTAATTCCAAAGGCTTGAAACTCGTTTCAAGGCCTTATATTACAATCGGTTCTCTTCAAATTAATTTGAAACCACATCTTTGGAAAAATTTGCTATACTCTATTCATCCCCCTTCTAAAGTATTTATCCTGTATTTCTTTCTACTGTATTTCCCCTTTAGCAAAGTTTCCTTGTAACTTCTCCTCGTGTATTTACATTGCTAGCCAGCGTATGTACGTATTTTGTGCTTATATTTTCATATGTTTTTTCTCTTACTTCTCGCTCTCTATGATAGTTAAGAAAGCCTCGTAATCTGTTTTGCTTCCATGCATTAGTAAAATTTTGACGTCTTTTCGTTCCCATCTTACTACCCTCTATTATACGCAAGAAGTGAGTGTAAAATAGCTAACAGCATAGTACCTCCCCCGTTCTTAGCAAAATTTCCACTCCAAATTTCTTTCACTTCATTATTTCTTCCCAATCCCAACCATGTGTCGGGTTTCGTTCCTGTGAAACGCAATTACAACAAACCGCGTGATCACATGTGACAAAATATATGCCTTAAAGCACAAAAACTAGATAAACTATCATTTCGCATCTACGGGATAATGAAACAAACCAAGAGATTTAGAAACCAATGAAACTCATTTAAAAGGATAAATTCCTCAAATCGCCTCAATTTCGACAAAATATAAATCTGGTTACAGAGTTATCGAGCTAACTCACACTAGCGTCTTCATTTGTCCTAAACAAAAATCCAAATAGGATGACAGATTGCAAAAACTCCTCTTGGCCATGACTCGAAACAATAAATTGCATATGCAGCAAGATGAGATGTAATCTGTATTATCACACTAGATTCCCTAAATTCATGTATCAAAAATATTATTATTGTGAAGTTTTTCTTTCTTGTGAGATTGGGAAATCTCCTGGATTAAAATCAAAATCATCAAGCTCTCAGTCATTGGAGCATATCGAAAAGAGTTTTAGGCATGTGAACAGTAACTATTAATTTACATTTAGAGAAAAATTACACTCCCCCTAATCTACATAGATAGAGTAATAGCACTCTTTGAAAAATACATCGAGTGTTGTGCACTATTGTAGATAAGGGGGATCTACGACAATTCGTCTATAGTCATGTAAGCAGAAGAACAAAACAAACAAAACCTAGTCAACCTGTTTGGTCACCGAGAGTGAGATTAGGTTGGGGTAAGATCAAGGTAACGTACGTTATCCAGTGAGGAGTTAGTGATGGCTTGAGATGAATGTTGTAACTGCTGTATTCGTCACGTCTGTTGTGTTCTTGGTATCATGTTGTTATGAATGGGACAGATCCCTTCATATATAGGCCAATAGACGGGTGTGGGAGAGCACACACGATGGTAATGGAAACCCTTGTGGCCTTAGAATTCGCCTAATTGAACGGCCCACGACCCGTATATGTAGGAATCGTGGTTAGCAATTTTGGGGGCGTGACCGTCCGTTCGCTGGTCTCTGGATAAAATAAGAGGGTTGCATACGGGATTTCCCTCTCGCATGCGATATTCCTTACTTTAGCCTCCAAGCCACACGCACCCCAAGCCCCGTAAGTGCGAAGCACGCACATGGGAAGGACTATGCCTCACAATCCTTAGCATATGAGTAGGCAGAGAGCGTGTTACGGTGATGTATGGAGCACAGTGTGTGTACATGCCCCTTATCCAGGTTCGTCACTTGTCTTATCAATAGTGTCTCACTTAGGGTATCGACTTTAGCCCCCTTTTTGCATTTTGAGATCGACGCATGATCTTCGAAGGCAAAAACCCTATCCCCCAAGAGTCATTTGGAACGGTATTTAAGCATGTATTGAATGTTTTGAGATAACGGATAAACTTCATTTGACATATCGATTTTGGATTTAGCCCATCCGTTAGTGGATCCAAAAGGTCACTGGTGGCGTGTTTCTCGAAGCTTCACGCCTTAACGCTCATGGCACATGACCTTCCTAAGCAGGAGAACTTAAATGGATTGGAATCTTACCGATAACCGAGATTTTTTTACAGATGGAATTAATTTCCACCTTTATTGCCGACGTTACCACATAGGATGGTCGTTCACACTTCTAATTTGATTATCGCGACCGTCCGTTTCGATTGTTGAGGATCTCCATGCCCACGCATCCTTGGCTATAAAAGGAGCACCAATGTTTCAGTCTTTCAACCGAATAGTGCTTCCTTCTTATCTCTTTTCATCTGCTCTTGAAAACTATCCTCCGGTGTAAGGAAGGTATTCGCTTGTTGCTTATTTCTTTGGTGGATTCAAGAAGTGAAACACTGTAGTTTTGCTTCTTGAATCTCCCAACGATGTAGTCGGTGCCGGGTTAATTGGAGTCTCCATTGCCTTCTTCATATGAGAAGGTAGTGGCAGAAGCACCATTGTTGCTCGCAATTCACATGTTTGACAATTGAATCCACCTAATGCAGGTTGTCTGCGTGGAGATCTGCCTTCAAAGGGTTACTCCTTGCATCACGTTAAGGTAGCTGATGGATCCCTCTTTGAGCGCATTACTCTTGAACCCCCGATCCAGGGGGTTAAGTTTTTCTGCAATTGGAGCCTCCCGCATGTCTTCCCGTTTTATCCACTGAGACAGATGTGGTCATCAGAAAGAAGAAAGACGAACGTGATCTCCCACGTGTTTTGACTTCGTACATGGCAGCGAGGTCGACTGGCATGATTGGTGCGCCCTCTCATGGCTGCCTGCTTTGGGGAGTTCGAAGTGCTCCGTGAAAGAGAAGGCTACATCGGGTGACTCGGGGCCATTCCCCATGGGAAGACGAATGTGTTCCTAGACCACCCTGAAGGCAACATGGGGTGAAGACTTCTCTAAACCTTCAGCCTTGGGTCCCTTTTTCTTGTAATTTTTCACGTGCGTAGCATCTTCACGTATCTTCTAAACATCTGACATACCTTCGCACCTGCAGCACCTTCGGAATGGAGCATTCCACCTGCGCAACATTAACGCTTCAATTGCATTTACCTGTAATAGTTTCTTGTGTCCCCTGTTAAGGTTTCTTTATACACATAATGCCATTAACGAAATAATAAAAGACTGGGGTGTGAATCGTAGTTTTGAATTTCTTATGTGCTTTCTCTTGTGAGCAGCTTTTAGACGTACGCCACTTGTAAAACATTTCACAACATGATTCCGGTGATCAGGTGTGTCGCTCATGCAATGAAAAAAACTGATGTGTTGTAAGGTCAGCATAGTTCATGGTTTTTTTATTTAGAAACCTTTAGACATGTAATCAGATTATGGGATATTCACAATTACCGTCCCAAAAGAAGGGTTTTCCGCAACCGCCATCTCATGAAATAAACTTTTTTACCTTTCGTAGGAAATTACATGTACTATCTTTTAGAGGATAAGCTCCTCGCAGTTGCTATCTTGGAGGATAGGCTCTTGATACCCTGGTAAAGGAATTACAAGATTTTAACAGTTTCTATCTCAGGAGATAGGCTTTTGAATTGCGAGTACTACCTTAGTAGATTGCTTCATAACTTTTAAGAAAGAACTGCATGTGCTATCATGGGAGATAAGCTTTATAAGTTGCTAAGAAAGATTTTAAGATTCTATCATGGAAAATAGGCTTCATAAAATGCTAAGAAATATTTGCAGCTGTTATCGTGGCAGATATGATTTATAACTTTGTAAGAAAGATTTGCATGTGCTATCATGGCATTTAGGCTTTATAACTCTCTAAGAATGATTTGTAGGTGCTATCATGGCAGGAGGCTATTCGTATTTTCTCTTAGCATGCCATTACAATCGCAGATGCAATGAGCATGTGCTAGGCTATTCGCAGTTTCTATTAGCAGGTGATATGCTTTTTTCGCAGTTGCTATCATCTGGTTATAGGCTTTTTCATAGTTGCTATCAGTAGATGACAAGTTAGAGTGTGGCTGCTATCTGGAGGAATAGAATTATCCAGTTTTTTATCAATGGGTGATAGGCTTACAACACAGCTGCTATCAAAGTGGATAGGCTTACGCAATGTCTATCGGCATGATTGACAATAAAATGCGAGTGGAAGATATCAATCCATAATATGGTAGGGTGTTTCATTGATAAAATTCCTCATATTGGAGGAACATCAATCGACAAGAATCCCCACATTGACTTCTCTGGTTGTCAATCTATGCACTCAAAACTAGTCATGCGGAAGGGATCTTGATTTGGCCCCGTCGCATAAATAAAATGGTGATGCGCCCATGGGGGTCCGTGGGGAAGTACGATAAGCCCAGAGAGAAACATAGATATAATTGACCAACTTTGTGTGGTCGTCTGTGAACAACTTGTTGAGAATCCTGATTAGGGTCTTGTTAGAAGCTTCCGCCTGCCCATGTCCCTTTGGGTAATAGGGAGTTCAGGTGATATGCCTGACGTTGAATTGATTGATCGTCCTCGCAACTTTGCTATTAACTAACGGCGTCCTTTTATCTCAAAGGATGGTGTTCGAAATACCAAACCTGCAAATTTTGTTGCTAACAACGAAGCTAATTATCCTACCTCCATTGGATTCTTTACAGGGATCGCCTCCACCCATTTGTTATAGAGTTCCATCACCGTGAGGATGGACTTTTTCATTAGGATTCAGGCGTTATGGGACAAATGAAGTCTATGGGCCCAGGTATGGAACGACCATGGAGTGGAAAATGTGTGCAGATTTGCAGATAGGGAATGAATTAGGTTCCCATCGAATTAGCACTTCCGTCATCTTTTGACCTTTTTTCCTGTCATCTGCCTCCATGGTAGGCCATAAGTAACCAAGGCTCAGGAGTTGCCTGCACAATTTTTCACCTCCTTGGTATTCTGCAGAGTGAGTCGCTTCCATTGCTTCGTGAGTCTCTAGTCCTACGATACATCTCAATAAAAATCCACTTAAGTTTTTTTCTCCAAAGCCCGTCGTTCCTCATCTCGTATCTAGATCTATTACTTTTGATGGCTTCCACTCTTTTCATTTCGTCAGAGAGAATGCTATCTCGCAAGTAGAGAATGAATGGCTTTCTCCAGTATAGGCTTTTGTCGATGGCACGGATCTCAATCACATCTTAGACCAAGGCGCATTTGTCGTATTATCCTTGTAGATAAGCTGTGTAGGTGCTTATTTGGGGTCGGGGCAAGAAGATGCCTTGGAGCTACGCCTTCCGGTAAAGAGGAACTTCATTTTTCGAAATTCACTTCATGCATTTTATTCAGCTAATCCCTTCCTTCTTGTTCTGTAACGCATCACAACAAGCTCCAGCTAGGCCCTTTCGAGTATAATAGCCCTTCGTGGATGCTGAATCCCTTGAGATTGGGCCAACTCAAGGCTTCACCGCCTTTTAGCGGTCCTTCCACGATGGGCTTTCTCTAGTATTCTCCATCAAGCTCTTCTTCTGCACATACATCTCGCATGATAAATGGGCTAGTCTTCACTTGGACATGAATTTGAGCGCTGCACGTGTCTTCCGATACCTTGGATCCCATCTTGTCAAATGCATCCGCATGGAGGTTGGAGATCTTAGGGTGTATTCGGATTCAAGAGATTAAAATTGCTTGACAACTTTTTCACCATAGTCCGGTAGCTCCGGATGTTGGTTTCCTTAAGTGTGAAGCCTCCTGATGATTGCTTGAATGTTAATCTTACTTCGCGTGAAATTACAAGCTTCTTGACTTCAATGAATTATTTCTGAGTAGTCCTGCTACGAGAGCCTCATAGTCTGCATCATTTTCGTGTACCAGAAGCCTAGCTTGTATGACATTTGGATCACTTCGCCTTGCGGGCTGGTTGTGTTGGAATAGATGCCCTAGAGGCAATCTAGTTTAGTATGAACAATAAATTGGCTAGAATATTCATTGTATTATTTATAAAGATATTTAATATAATGAAGTCCTTAGATTTACAATCGTGTTGTTTATCTTAAATATCCCTAGTCCATTATACTGATTAACAGGACAATCATCTATAGACTAGAATGGGGTTAGATTGATATAGAGATATCACGATCCAACACATGGGTATGCATTAGGGGTAATGGCACACTGGATTGACCCATCTACAATAAGGCTACATACATGTTATGTAAAGTCACAAGTGCTTCTCGCGGTGACAACGGTACAGTCATCCTTAGACTTGAAGTCACTAGATCATCTAGTTGTGGAATATTGTGTTTTGGTAGCGTCAAACGCTACACCGTGACTGGGTAGCCATAAAGGCGCGTATCGCACCCAATATGAAGCAAGCTTAGATATCTTAGTGATGTATATAGAACTTGTCCCTCCCACATAACTGGAGCAAATATCCGCGGCCACTCGAGGGATAATGCTTATGGAATGTCTGGCAAGACTCAGATAAATAAATATGGGATATTGATGTTATCTGCATGAATAAGGCTATTCCCAGAATCTAGAAACTATGGATTGGATATACGAGTGTGACTTGTATGTCTTGTGTCCAATCCGATTGTAGCGACAAAGGGATGAGACAATACTTGCACAAGGTTTGTAGGATGACTATTTCTATTAGTTGGGTGGAATGGATGTGTTGCTAGACACCGCTCCATGTTAGTAAATAGTTACTACCAACTAAGTAGAAACATATAGGGTCACACGCAATATGGATTGAAATAGTCTTGGGAATTAATTAATATGATTAATTAATTAGAAGGATCAAAGTGCAACAACTTGCTAACTTAGTAGGACTAATATGTAATAGGGACGAATCCGAACTTGAGTAAGATTAGGATAGGGGCTTTATGTAGTAAACAAGAAGTTGTTGGACTATATAAAGGATGCTCCTAGCTTCCTTCCTACAACTTAATGCTCATAACATTACTTGAGTAGGAGAGAAAGCAAGGAGAGAGAGCAAGACAACAAAAAGAGGCCGAAGCCCCTTAGTGTCGTCCGCCCCCTACCCTGTCGGCCAAATCCCCTTAGGGTCGATCCTCTCTTTTGGTCTCCGTTGTGTGATTTCTTCTTCCTCTTCCATCATTCCTAGCTAGAACAAGGAGTTGGAGGATCTTGATCTCAATCCTAGGCGTGAATCAACCGTAGAGACGTGACACTATTCACGTTTGAAGTCATCACAGGACACCCACAAGGTAATTGTTATGAATAATTTACTATCATTATGAATTCTAATCCTGTGATCCTTGGAGGGTCTTGTGCGGATCTTTTATTGTTTATTTCCTCTGCGTAATCCGTTACAAAACCCTACGTCTTGGTACATACCCAATCCCTCCTCCAGACCTTGTGAACGAGCCGTCAAAGTTGAATCTCCATCGATCTTCTTCCAGTGTGTGACCTCCAGGTTTCTGATCATATCCTCCGTTATCGGCTAGTAATTCCCGTCTGGGAACGGCGCCAATAGATCTGCAAATGCATAGGATTTTATTTCCCTGGGTCTCGCAAATGTGATATCATAGAGAGAAAGAGTCATAAAACATTTTCCTAAATGGCCACAAGGAGCTGGGTGAGACAAGAGGTACCATGTGGGGTCACTCTTAGTCACCACCACGAATTTATGGGTTGGAAAGTAGTGATTTATCTTCTGCACCACAAAAAATACGTCAGGCAGTATCGCTCCATGGAATGGGTATCTAGACTCCCCGTCCTGGGCTACTCTGGAGATGTAGTTCAATTGGACGATCATGTCCTTCATGCACCTGCGCCAGCAGAGCTCTGATTGACGTAGTGGTTGAAGTCAGGTAGAGCAGCAAAGGACTCCCCATCTCAGTGTGACCATGCCCTGTGTAGGAAGTAAGTATGCCCTTCAGGTGTTCGAAATCTTGTTGGTGCTCGTGCTGGCAATAAAAATTAGTTTTCTCTTCAGGAGTCGGTTGAAGCAGTTGCTTTTATTTGATCGCCCGTATGAATCTTCAGGGGTACGATAGCTTTCCTAAGAATGTCTTCACTTTATTCTGGTTGCAGGTGTCGGAATGCTCGTCATTGCAGAGATCTTTGCGGGGTCTTGCTCTATTATTTGTCAATGTGTCACACATCCCATGAACATACCATAGGTTACCCCAAACGTGCAATTCAAGGAGTTCATCTTTATTCGAAACTTTTGGACCTTTAGAAGACCTTCCTCATATCCGTCAAGTGGTCCTTCTTCTTCCGAGATTTGACCACCATCAACGTAGAACTCAACATCCTTGTGCATCATTTCGTGGAAAAGGGTCATCATCACCCTTTGGTAGGTTACACCTACATCATTTAGTCCAAATGGCATAATTGTATAATGACATACACCTACCGCAGTGATGAATGCATCATCTCCTGGAAAAGGGTCCATCTTGATCTGATTATACCCACTGAATCCTTCCATAAAGCTGAACATTTGATGTCCTGCTCTGGAATCGATCAACATGTCGATGTTTGGTAGGGGAAAATCGTCCTTAGGTCAGAATCGCTTGAGGTCCCTAAAACCCACGCAGCTTCACAACTGCCCATTTTTCTTGATCACTTGGACGATGTTAGCGAGCTATTTTGGATAGTGCACCAGTTTGATAAATTTCTCCCTCAGCAGCTTCTCCACCTCTTCTTTGATCTTGACTTCTAGATCAGGTCGGAAAGTTCTCGTGTTCTATTTGACCGGCTTGACCTGCTAATTGACACTGATTCGATGCATGGCGACACTGGTTTATGCCCTGGCATCTCCTTGTAATCCCATTAAAAGACATGACGTAATTCTTTCAGGAGCTCTAACAGGGTCTTTCTGTCTCTCCTTTACAGATCAGCTTCTATATGTATTTGCCTCTTGATATCTTCGTTAGCGCATAGGAGCACCTCCTACAGGTCTTGCTTATGTGGCTTAGGCTTTTCTTCAAAACATTCTGGGGCGGCTGGTAAGTTTCCTTCCATGGTATTGTCGCATCTGGTTTCAAATCCACTTATGATCACATCAGGGCCTTTGTTCTTAGGGTTGTCCTTGTGAGTTGAAGATAGCTCTGTGCACCTTCATATGCGATAGCGCTTCTTCCTGTTCTTTTAGAAGCTGACCAATTTTACTTCCTCAGTGTGTTCCACGTACCTATTTCTTGAGTAAGTGCACTTGTTGTGAGCAGGTTGCGTTAGAAACAGGTATGCATCTGTCTTCTCTTGTAACAGCATCAGCCCTGCGAGATATTGTTTTTTACGTCGTCCCACTTGGGTAGGGGAATCGGCTTGAGTGGCCCTGGCTTGAATGGCCCTGGGTTACTCAAACATGCTGCTTCAGTGATGTGTGCTTCGTCCACCTTGAATGGATAAACCAAGTTCGGGATATCAACCACCTTCAATTTCCATATCGCCTTCATTATTTGGTGGGTGGTGGAAGGTACTACGTTAAATCAGTGAATCTATTCTTGGCTGTTGATCGTATGGTAGGTTGTGCTAGCCACGATCAAATGGAATTTGTCTATCTTTCCAATCTGCAACCCTATTCAGATGAATTTGAGGGTCATCTTGGAGTTGTTGCCTAATCCCATCTACGGGGAGGGTCTTCTAACTAACTTCGCACCGGGGATACCGACCAGTTTGAGGGTACTGGTAGAGATGAAATTCACCAAGGCTTCTCCGTTAGGAAAATCTCTTTGGAGTTTCACGCCATTGATCACCGCAGTCACGTACAATGGGCGGAAATGTCACCCATTGGAAACCTTGTCTCCTCATGAGAATGAAATTAACGTGGATGGCGATCTTGATGCGTTTATGACTTCACCATTAGATTTGACTAGGTCTTCTCCGAAATCTTCAGCAATCCAGAGTATGGCATTTTTCATCTCCATCCTTCAATATTTGGATAAATTCATCCATCAAAGAACGTCATGAATTTGTTCATGTTAACCAGGTGCGACGCTCGCATATTCTCTGTGTTTAACTCATGGTATTTGTAGTGATCCACGTGATTGATCTCGTAGAGTTCCTCGTCGTCCTCCTGCGCGATTGTTTTTAGTGCAACCTCTTTACCCTAGGTACAATCTCCAATATAGTGACAATGGTATGATGTTAATTATGGCGCCCAAGTCACATATCCCATGTGTATGAATTCCACCCCCAAGACTACATGCTAAATGAACAATTCCTGGATCTCTCATATGACGGATGTCACTCTTTTTAACCATACTACACATCTATGTCAGCTTCACTGCGGTGTAGGGGTATATTCTCTTCCTTCCCCATAAGATTTCTTTCATAAATTTCAACTTTCAGCAAGAGCTTCCCCAAAGAGGATGTTGATATGCAATTGTTTGTAAATATCCATGAAACGCTCATACTAGTGTTCATCGCCATCTCTCTTCATCGCAATGGGATATAAAACCCGCAAGTTGAAATCAACTGGACTTAGGGTTCTTCTTGGGTCTTCCTTCTTATCCATTTTGTTATTTCATTGAGGACTCATAAAAATTGTGGGCACCTCTTTACCCAATTCTCACACAATGGCCTTAGTATCCTAAGCTCTAGCATGTGTAGGACAAGGTGGTTCTTAAGTAGAGATGCCACTTCTAGTAGTAATTTCTTTAACATGTCAAACGAGAGTAATTGTACCTGTGGGAAGCATTCCAGGTGGAAGAGTATTGTTCTGGTTAGAAATCTGGCAAATCTTCATCTCATAACTTAACAAGTGCCTTTGTCGCAACCTACTCACTTTCCATGCGAGATAGCTTCTCATTCATCTTTGTGAGTAGGCTAACCATATTTGGACTATGTTGTACCTATTGCTCATGAGGTGGAATGTAGGGTTTTGAATCATGGATGCGCAACGGAAACAAAAATAACCATGCAAAACCCTCCAAGGATCACAAGTCAAGAATCATAACGATGTTAAGGAAAGAAATCAACAACACACCTTAGGGTTCTCCTTTGATGACTTCAAACGCGAATTGTGTCACGTTCTCTATGGTTGATCCACGCCTAGAGTTGATCCTATATCTCCCAAGTCCTTGGTGCTAGCCTGGAAGAGGAAGAGGAAGAAGAAATCACGCAAAACGAGACCCAAAAGGAGGGTCTCGGCCTCCTTTGTGGCCGACGGGATGGGCGGCGGCAAGAGGGGCGGTCAGCTCCTCTTGTTGCTTGCTCTCTCTCCTTTTGTTCTCTCCCACTCTTTGTTATGTTCAATAATGAGCATAAGTTATGTGGGAAGGAAGGAAGGAAGGAAGGTCCTTTATATAGTTCAACAACTCCTTGCCAACTACCTAAAGGACTTATTCTAGTCCTACTAGAATTCAATTTAGTCCCTTCCTTGAAAATTAGTCCCTACTAAGTTTGCAAGGTTTTGCAAAGTGATCCTTCTAATTAAATAATCCAATTAATTAATTCCCAAATCTAGTTCAACTCTATGTAGAGTGTGACCCCATAGGTTCTATCTAGTTGGTAGCAACTATTTGCTAATATGGAGCGGTTTCTAGCAAAACATCCATTCTGGCCAACTAATAGAATAGTCATCTTGACAACCTTTGTAGAAGTAATTTTCTCATCCCTTTGTCTCTATATCCGGATTGGACACGAGACATACATGTCACACTCGTATATCCAATCCACAGTTTCTCGATCCATGGGAATAGCCTTATTCGTGCAAATAACATCAATATCCCATATTGATTTATTTGAGTCTGGCCAGACATTCTATAAGCACTATCCCTCGAGTGGCCTAGGATATTTGCTCCCGTTATGTGGGAGAAAAAAATTCTATCTACGTCCACTACGATCTCTAAGCTTGCTTCTTATTGTATCCAGTACACGCCTTTATATCTACCCAGTTACGGTGTAGCGTTTAACGCTACCAAAATCACAATAATCCACAACTAGAATATCTAGTGACTTCAAGTCTAAGGATGACAATACCTTTGCACCGCGAGAAGCGCTTGTGACTCAACACAACGTGTATGTAGCCTTCTCGGAGATGGGTCAATCCAGTGCAACATTCCCTAATGCACACCTATGTGTTGGATCATGATATCTCCATATCAATCCAACCCCATACTAGTCTATAGATGATTGTCCCATTAATCATTATACTGGACTAGGGATATTTAAGATAAACAACACAATTGTAAATCTAAGGACTTCATTATATTAAATATCTAATAAATAATAAATGAATTTCTAGCCACAAATAAATTCATACTAAACTAGATTGCCTCTAGGGCATCTATTCCAACAGTCTCCAACTTGCACTAGAGCCAATCTGACGCATCTCGTATACCCATACTCCTAGTGTGCCCTTCATGCTTCCACTGCGTGAGCGGCTTTGTAAGCGGGTCTGATAGATTATCATCTGTAGGAATCTTGCATATCCGAACGTCTCCTCTATCGATAATATCTCGAATCAGATGAAACTTCCTGAGCACGTGCTTGGACTTCTGGTGTGATCTGGGTTCCTTTGATTGCGCGATCGCCCCAGTGTTGTCACAGTACAACTCGACTGGATCCGCAATGCTAGGGACCACACCCAGTTCAGAAACAAAATTTCTGATCCAAACAGTTTCCTTTGCTGCGCCATTTGCAGCAATGTACTCAGCCTCTGTTGTGGAATCAGCTACCGTCTCTTGCTTGGAACTCTTCCAGCTCACCGCTGCTCCATTCAGGCAAAACACATATCCCGATTGTGATCTCAAGTCATATATGTCGGTTTGGAAGCTTGCATCAGTGTAACCCCTTACACGCAACTCTTCCTCACCGCCAAATATCAAGAACGCATCCTTAGTTCTTCTCAAGTACTTTAGGATATTCATGACAGCAATCCAGTGACTCTCACCCGGATTGGATTGGTATCTGCTTGTCATACTCAAGGCATATGACACATCTGGTCTAGTACATAACATGGCGTACATGATAGATCCTATGGCCGAGGCATAGGGAATTCTAATCATGCGTTCCTTCTCAATCTCATTGGAAGGACAACCACTCTTCGAAAGAGTGATTCCATGTGACATGGGCAAGAATCCCTTCTTGGAATCTTGCATGTTGAACCGTTTCAACACCTTGTCTATATATGTACTTTGACTTAGGCCTAGCAACCTCTTAGATCTATCTATAGATTTTTATACCAAGTATATAGGCTGCTTCCCCTAAGTCCTTCATTGAGAAACACTTCCCTAGCCAATCTTTAACAGATTGCAGCATGGGAACGTGGTTTCCAATGAGTAGCATGTCATCTACATACAAGACCAGAAAAGCTACAGAGCTCCCACTAACCTTCTTGTAGACACAAGACTCATCTTCGTTTCTGATGAAGCCAAACTCTTTGACCACTTCATCAAAACGTCGATTCCAACTCCTAGAAGCTTGCTTCAATCCATAAATGGATCGTTGTAGCTTACAGACTTTGTTGGCTTGCTTTGGATCCTCAAAACCCTCTGGTTGTATCATATACACGTCCTCGAGGAGATTCCCATAAAGGAATGCTGTTTTGACATCCATCTGCCAACTCTCATAGTCGTGGTATGCTGCAATCACAAGTAGGATTCGGATGGATTTGGTCATAGCGACTGGTGAAAAGGTTTCATCATAGTCAATACTATGAATGTGTATGAATCCTTTAGCTACCAATCGGCCCTTATAGGTAACCACATTACCATCCATGTCGATCTTCTTCTTAAAGATCCATTTGCACCCTATGGGCCGCGCCCCATCGGGTGGTTCCACCAAAGTCCATACTTTGTTGGTATACATGGATTCCATCTCGGATCTCATGGCCTCTAGCAACTTTTGAGAGTCTGGGCCTTTCATGGCCTCCTCATAGGTAGTAGGCTCATCATCTATGAGCATCGAGTCACCGGAATCGGTCACGAGAAGTCCATACCTCTCGGGTTCCTGGCGCACTCTACTAGATCTACGAAGCTCTTGTGTTACCTGAACAGGTTGCTCCAAAAATTCTTGTGGTTCCTGTTCATATTCCATAATCGGTTCAGCGATTTGCGTTTCTTGAACCTCTTCAAGTTCTACATTCCTCCCACTTGCTTCTTTAGAGACAAATTCTCTTTCTAGAAACACGCCGGTCCGAGCAACAAACACTTTGTTCTCGGTTGGATTGTAGAAGTAGTATCCCTTAGTTTCCGTAGGGTACCCCACAAATTTGCACTTATCCGATTTAGGCCCCAGCTTGTCTGATTGTAAACGTTTTACATAGACATCGCAGCCCCAAATCCTCATGAATGACAGTGTGTGACGCCTCCCACTCCACATCTCATATGGTTTCTTCATGACTGATTTAGATGGAACACGGTTATGGTGAAAGCTGCACTTAATAGAGCGTAGCCTCAAAATGATAATGGAAGATCAGTTTGACACATTATAGATCGAACCATATCCAATAGGGTTCGATTCCTCCTCTCGGACATGCCATTCCATTGTGGCTTTCCGGGTGGAGTGAGTTGGGACACGATCCCACACTCTCTAAGATAGTCGTTAAACTCTTGGCTCAAGTATTCTCCTCCACGATCCGATCGTAGAGCCTTGATACTTTTGCCAAGTTGCTTCTCTACTTCATTCTTGAATTCTTTGAACACTTCAAAGGACTCGGATTTTGCCCTCATGAGGTACACAAATCCATATCTACTGTAATCATCAGTAAATGTAATGAAGTAGACATAACCACCCCTGGCTGGCGTGGCAAATGGCCCACACACATCGGTATGTATGAGCGCCAATTGCTCACTAGTCCTCTCACCTTTCTTATTGAAAGGGGACTTTGTCATTTTTCCCAATAAACAAGCTTCACATGTCTCATATGATTCAAAATCAAATGAGTCTAGCAATCCATCCTTATGGAGTCTAGATACACGTTTCTCATTTATGTGGCCTAAACGACAGTGCCATAAATAAGCAGGATTTAAATCATTTATTTTAATCCGCTTGGTATTAATGTTGCAGACAGGATTGCTTAGATCAAGGACATATAGTCCATTAAATAATTGCGCACTAAAATAGTGAATATTATTCAAATAAAAGGAACATCAATTGTTCTTTATTGAAATAATAAAACCATCCTTGTCCAAACAAGAAATAGAAATAATGTTTCTGCTCATAGCAGGCACAAAATAGCAATTATTTAATTCTAAAACTAATCCTGAAGGCAGAGATAGCTCGCACACGCCTATGGCCAACGCATCAACCTTTGCTCCATTCCCAACGCGCAGATCTACCTCTCCTTTAGCCAATCTTCCACTTCTCTTTAGATCCTGCATATTTCGACAAATATGAGATCCACATCCAGTATCTAATACCCATTATGTAGAGACAGTTAAATTGACATCTACAAAAAAAAATACATGGTGGTGGTGGAATCACTATTCCAAACCTCTTGTCCTCCAGATATTATGGGCAGTTCCTCCTCCAGTGTCCCGGTTGACTGCAGTAGTGACACTCACCTTTAGTCAGACCTTTGGCAATGCCCCCAACAGGCTTAAGGGCAGGTTCCTTGGATTTGCCAACTGACTTGCCTTTTCCCTTGGAGGATGAGGCAAACCTTTTGCCCTTTCCTTTCTGCACCATCATAATGGATTTGCCCTTACCTTTCTTGATGCTCTGTTCAGCTGTCCTCAACATATTGAGTAAATCTGGCAGTGGTTTCACGATCTCGTTCATGATGAACTGTCCATAACTCTCGGGCAACGATTGCAACACGAGATCGGTTGCCAACTCTCGGCCGACCGGGAAACCTAGTCGGGCGAGATTCTCCAAGTACACGATCATATGGAGTACATGGGGTCCCACCGGGTTCCCTTCTGCCGGATGAAACTTGAACAGTGCCTTAGAGACCTCATACCTTTCTACCCTTGCCAACTCTTGGAAGAGCTGCTTCAGATGCTCGATCATATCGACAACATTCATGTTTTTGTGTTGCTTCTGAAGCTCAGAAGTCATGGTGCATAGCATAAGGCAGGCCGCATCATTAGATTCATCAACACGCTTTTGATATGCCTTTAGGGCAGCAGGTGTTTGGTTATCTGGACCTTCTGGAACATGCTCCTCTATTGCGTACAGTTTCTTCTCTTGCTTGAGAACAATTCTCAAGTTTCTGTACCAATCAAGAAAGTTGGTTCCAGAGAGCTTGTCCTTCTCAAGGACAGATCGTAGGGAATGTTGTTAACTCGATGAGTTGTTTTCCATTTGGAATTCTACAAAAAGGAAAATACGCAAGTTTTAGTATTTGTGAATTTTTGACTATATTCAATAATGGCTAGTTTATCAAATATAGCTCCCACTATTTTTCCACGGATTAATAACCCTCAAGATATTAATGCGGAAAATATCCTTATATTTTCTAGTGGGCCAAGATCCATGTTTCACCTCCTTATGAGCTTGCTTTGGCAAGTCACCCATAATTTGGCTACATTAGGTAGGAACAACTCCAATTGCATCCCTTGTGCAACTCTTGGTTCAATTGGGAAAATAACTCCTTATTTATCCATCCATATGGATAATCCCAATTGATTGCCTCTAGGTTTCTTAATCATATTAATAGCCCAGTTGTGTTCAACCTCTTATTTAAACAATTGCACATTGTTACGTGCCATCGCATTCCATCATTATGAACCAAGTCGCCATGCTTTGGCACGCACGAACTTGATAAATAATGATGATCATGAGTGTTTAAATAACGAGAAGGCAAGAACACAATATTTGAATTTTGAGGGATTTTAAATTCAATATTATTTGTTTTGTTGATCAAAATCAACTAATCTATCTATTTGAGTTTGGGCACAACTCCAAATAATAGATCCGGGTTGTCTAATTATCTTATTATCCTAATTGCATGCATCATCCATACACCAAACACACAATAATAAGACAATAAAGTAAACAAACACAAAACAGAAATTAAAACGTGATGTGGATATGGCCTTTTCTAGACTAAGATAATTCCAAGCCAATGGAATTATCTATGAACCCTAAAACAAAAACATCTCCATGCGTCTTGATCTTTTGGTCCATCCTTCATAGTCATGTGGAATGCTCCATGCTCCATGCTCTATCTTTTGTGGCTCGTTTGGCTTTGGGCTTCTTTTCTTCAATCTTGGCTAACAATCTACTTTATCTAGCACTAGCTAATTTCTATACTAAATAAAATAAATCTCACAAGTTGAGAAAAAAAATGGCACGCAGGCCATAAAACCCTAATTAATTATTACAATTAATTGATCAGCTCGCAGGTCGTAAAACCAAACCACAAAATTAAACATCCACATCAAACCACATCCTAAGGCCATATCGAATCACCATGCGAATTGCACATAAATAGTTAAAATCCAATTTTAACGCGCTTGGTCAAATTTAATAGATTTTAGGATTTCTAGGGTTAAAACGGTCCATGGGCCCAACAATCAAATTGCCTGGGCCCAATAAGATGAACCACAAGGCCCTAGGGCCGGCCCGGCCCAAAACCCACACGCCTAGGCCGCGGGTTAGGGTCGCCTAGCCCCTAGGGCGGCCAATCTTGGGCGGCAAGCAAGAGGGGCGGTCCCTGGGGGGGGGGGGGGGGTTGAACCTCCTTGAGGGAGGGAGTTGTTTCCAAAACAACTCCCTTGCTTGGTGCCCAAGTTTGGTTGTTTCCCTGTTTTGGGAGAACTACTTTTTCCCCAAGGATGCCCAAACCATAGATCTAAGATCCTAAAATTTCTCAACTCACCAATTCATGCATCCAATGCAAAAATTAGATCTTGTTATTATTAATTATTGACAAGTTGCATCCCATGCTTGATTTGTCTTGTTTTACGCGATAAACAATCTAATTAAGGTGTAAAACATCTAAAACGTAACACATAAACCACGTTTATGCTCTACGACCTGTGGCTCTTATACCAATGTAGGGTTTTGAATCATGGATGCGCAACTGAAACACAAACAATCATAAACCATGAAAAACCCTCCAAGGATCACAAGTCAAGAATCATAACGATGGTAAGGGAAGAAATCAACAACACACCTTAGGGTTCTCCTTTGATGACTTCAAACGCTAATTGTGTCACGTTCTCTATGGTTGATCCATGCCTAGAGTTGATGCTAGATCTCCCAAGTCCTTGGTGCTAGCCCGCAAGAGGAAGAGGAAGAAGAAATCACGCAAAACAAGACCCAAAATGAGGGTCTCGGCCTCCTTTGTGGCCGACGGGATGGGCGGCGGCAAGAGGGGCGGTCGGCTCCTTTTGTTTCTTGGTCTCTCTCCTTTTGTTCTCTCCCACTCTTTGTTATGTTCAATAATGAGCATCAGTTATGTGGGAAGGAGGGAAGGAAGGTCATTTATATAGTCCAACAACTCCTTGCCAACTACCTAAAGGACTTATTCTAGTCCTACTAGAATTCAATTTAGTCCCTTCCTTGAAAATTAGTCCCTACTAAGTTTGCAAGGTTTTGCAAAGTGATCCTTCTAATTAAATAATCCAATTAATTAATTCCCAAATCTAGTTCAACTCTATGTAGAGTGTGACCCCATAGGTTCTATCTAGTTGGTAGCAACTATTTGCTAATATGGAGCGGTTTCTAGCAAAACATCCATTCTGGCAAACTAATAGAATAGTCATCTTGACAACCTTTGTACAAGTAATCGTCTCATCCCTTTGTCTCTATATCCGGATTGGACACGAGACATACATGTCACACTCGTATATCCAATCCACAGTTTCTCGATCCATGGGAATAGCCTTATTCTTGCAAATAACATCAATATCCCATATTGATTTATTTGAGTCTGGCCAAACATTCTATAAGCACTATCCCTCGAGTGGCCTAGGATATTTGCTCCCGTTATGTGGGAGGGACAAATTCTATCTACGTCCACTACGATCTCTAAGCTTGCTTCTTATTGTATCCAGTACACGCCTTTATAACTACCCAGTTACGGTGTAGCGTTTAACGCTACCAAAATCACAATAATCCACAACTAGAATATCTAGTGACTTCAAGTCTAAGGATGACAATACCTTTGCACCGCGAAAAGCGCTTGTGACTCAACACAACGTGTATGTAGCCTTCTCGGAGATGGGTCAATCCAGTGCAACATTCCCTAATGCACACCTATGTGTTGGATCATGATATCTCCAAATCAATCCAACCCCATACTAGTCTATAGATGATTGTCCCATTAATCATTATACTGGACTAGAGATATTTAAGATAAACAACTTTATCGTTTCCCTTGTCAGCAATTGTAGGCTTTTTTCTTGTTCAATCTCAATAGCTTTTCTCTTGTTCAATCTCAACAGCTTGTTCTCTTGTTCAATAGATATGCAATTCTTTGCCAGTGCTTTTCTCTTGTTCAATCTCAACAGCTTTATCGTTTCCCTTGTCAGCAATTGTAGGCTTCTTCTTATTCAACTTCTTTGGACTAGCCACCTGTACTTCTGGCTGTTTCTCTGGAGCAGATTGCTCTGTCTTCTTCTTCTTGCTAGAAGTTGGAGTTACATTTTTCTTTCTTTTATTATTTCTAGGAGAAGGGTCCTTTTCTTCAGTTGGAGTTCTGGAACTAGAATCACCACTGATAGTTTGAATCACATCTTCTGCAGCATTCCTCTTCTTTTCTGAAACCACCTTCGAGCCTCCAGCCATCTTAATATTTTGGGATTCTCTTCTTGTGCTCATTAGTGTTTGAGGGTAGAGAATAGATAGGCAGGAGTGATACGGAGAAGAGAGAGAGAGACAAAAGAAGATAAATACTAGAGAGTTTGAGTTAGATAATGAAATATAAATATTTCCAAATCTCTTTAAGATCTTTACAGTTTGAATTAAATTCCAATATGTGTGTGTGTGACGTGGGAAAGGAAATAAAATAATACAGATTTATATTAAAATATTTTTAAAAAGTAAATACAATATTGAGCAATTATCTACTGAGATAGCTCTCAATATTCGAAGATCCTGTTTTTGACTAAATAGCATACATGCTTATTTTTAAAGCTTTGGAAAGAATTTCAAGGCCTTGAAAAGCTATACAACTGAAACAAGTAACATCAACGCTTTGAAACAATTTTCAAGGCTTTGAAAATAAGTTCAAAACTTTGAAACACATAATACTTCACCTTAAACTTGCCATATACTTCCCCTAAACCAATGCTTCTTTATTAAGCATACACAACTCTAATCTGAGGGCTTTAAATATTTCTTATGAAAATTGTTGAGTGAAGATATCTACTAGATGCATGTTAGTAGAAACAAATTCAACAATAATATCACCTTTCTCAGCATGATCTCTGATGAAATGATGTCTAACATCTATGTGCTTGGTTCTTGAATACTAAACTGGATTCTTTGTAATTGAAATAGCACTGGTGTTGTCACATTTGATAGGTATTTCTTTGAAATCAAATCCAAGATCCCTCATTTGCTGAGAAAACCACAACACTTGTGAGCAGCAGGCTCCAACTGCTATATATTCAGCTTCAGCTGTTGATAATGCATAGAGTTCTGTTTCTTGGAATGCCAGTTGATTAGGGATGAACCAAGGAGTTGGCAACTCCCTGAAGTGTTTTTTATGTCAACTTAATATCCTGCACAGTCAGCATCTGAATATCCACAAAGAGAGAAGTTAGACTGTTTTGGATACCAAAGCCCTAAGTCTTTGGTACCATTGAGATATCTGAATGTTTTTTTAACAGCCGTTAAATGTGACTCTTTGGGATCAGACTGAAATCTTGCACACATACAGACACTAAACATAATGTGTGGTCTACTATTAGTGAGATATAACAAAGATCCCATCATACCTCTACACTCTTTCTGATTTACACTCTTACAAGCTTATTCCTTATCTAAGGAGAGTGTAGAACTCATATGAGTCTTTGTGACTTTGGACTGAGACATATTTTACTTGTTGATCAAGTTCTTAGTGTACTTGTTTTGATGAATAAAGATTCCTTTCTTCATCTGTTGTACATGCAATCCAAGGAAGAAGTTCAATTCTCCCATTAAGCTCATCTCAAATTCCCTGCTCATAAGACTTGAGAAATCCTTGTAAAGAGAGTCATTAGTAGCACCAAACAGAATATCATCAACATAGAATTGAACTACTAAAATGTCTTTCTAATGAGTCTTTATGAATAGGATTTTATCAACAAATCCTCTCTTGAAACCATTTTCAAGTAGAAACTTTGACAGTCTTTCATACCAAGCCCTTGGAGATTGTTTGAAACCATAGAGAGATTTTTCAAGTTTATTAACATGATTTGGAAACTCGTCACTTTTTCAAATCCAGTCACATAAAATTCTTCTTGCAAGTAACCATTTAGAAATGTACACTTGACATCAATTTGAAAAAGTTTAATGTCCATGTAAGATGCAAATGCAAGTAACGTTCTAATTGTTTCTAACCTTGCAACACAAGCAAAAGTATCCCCATAATCCATACCTTCTTCTTGGTTGTAGCCTTGAGCTACTAGTCTGGCTTTGTTTCTCATTATCTTGAAATTTTCATCTAACTAGTTTCTAAACACCCACCTTGTGCCAATAATAGACTAATATTTTCGTGGAGGAACTAGATTCCACACCTTTTTCTCTCAAATTCAATGAGCTCACTTTGCATTGCAATGATCTAGTCTGATTCTTGTAACGCTTCTTTCAAATTTTTGGGTTCAACAAGAGAAATGAAAGAATTAAAAGCACACACATTTTTCAATTGGGATATGTCTGTTTACCAGTGGATGGATCAGATATAATTGTTGTTAACTGGATGAGATTGAATATATTTGAATCTCTTTCTTGGAGCCCATGGGTCATGTTCTCCAGGTAAATTTTCAATCCTTTGAGATCTTGAGGAAGTGGCTTAATCACTTTGATGCTTCTGTTGCTCATTTTCAAGGCTTTGAGAACCGTTCTTAAGGCCTTGAAAATTCTTCCTTCTCTCCTGAAAGCTTTCCTTGAACCATGTGAAGTCTCTGCTTCATCCTCTGACTCATGGTTGTTCAAATTCAAGTCTGCAAAACTTTGACTCAAAGAACCATCATAGCTTTCAATGGGTCTGGTAGTACTTATAAATTTCTTTGGTTTGAATGAGCTCCTTGTCTACTTAACTGAGCACAGGCTTTGCATACTTCATCATCTATGAATTTGATAGAAGTCAATCCTCTTACCAGGTATCTAGAGATCAACTTGTTCAAGGTATGCAAGCTAATGTTTCCAAGCTTTCTGTGCCAATTCTGTGAATCCTCTTTCAATGCCTTGAGACACTTCAAGCTTTAATCTGTAACTTTGTTAGTGTGTAAAGTATAGACATTTTTTGACCTTGAGGCAGTTGGAATGCAAATTCCAGATTTCACCACACATTTCTCTTTGTCAAAGATAACCTTGTTACCATTATCAAAAAGTTGAGATACACTAAGGAAATTAAATTTCCAACCATTGACTAAATAGACATCAAAAATAGAGTTTTCACAATTTGTAACAACTTTACCAATACCTAAAATGTTGCATCATTTTTCACCGATTTTGATTAAGACTTCAGATTTCTCTTTCAGTTAAGAGAATAAAGATGTATTTCCACTCATATGGCTAGAGCAGCCACTGTCCATAAACCATATTTGATCTTTACTCTTGGTGACATCCTGCAAACACCATTCACTGCCTTACCCAGGTAAGACCAAGTGTGGAATTTCGATTCATATTCAGGGTCAACCATGTTAGGTGGTCTAACCCCTTTTAGAACCCAAATATGTCTAACTTGTCCATTAAGTTGAAATGGAAAAGTGTTCCTCCTTATTTGAGGGTCTCTTCTTCTAAAAGGAAAAGTAATTTTAAAATGACCAATTATGTTGAAGTAATGGCACTTAGGAGAAGTTTTGTTACTAGCCTTCAGAAATCTGGTGTTGCTTTTTCTAGGAAAGTTGGGATTGTAGCCAATACCAGTTTTGTGAACAGACTGTAAGCTTCCACCAAGAATCAAGTTCAGATTGTGTTCTGAGCCAGCAAGCTTTTTCATAGCCTTCTTAGCATCTTGAAGTTTCTCAGTTAGAGTAGTCATTTGTTCCTCCAATTCATCACGACGATGTCTTAGAGAAACACTGTTGGCACTCAAAAAAGAGTTCTCTGTGACTACTTCCTTGACGTGAGTTTTCAAGGCCTTAAAACTGGTTTTCCAGGCTTTGAGAAATTTCAAGTATTTGATTTTGACAAACAAGTTACAAGTTCTCTTTTTCTTGCTTATGAACCTTTTCTTGCAAAGTTATAATCTCTTTCAGATAGTCCTCCTCATTTAAAAGCATTGTTCTATGATAATAAGTGAGGACATCTGTTGTTTTAGAAATCAAACAGTTACCATTTCCTCATTGTTCTTTTCAGAACTTTCATCATGCTTGGCCATAAGGAAGAGGTTAACTTGTTCTTCTTCAGATTCAAAATCACTAAAGGAATCAGAATCACTCCAGGAAGCTACCATAGCTTTCTTTCTTCTATCATGGTCTTTCTTCTGATATTGTTTCCTCTTCTTGTGTGGGCACTCTCTGATTAAGTGTCCTGCATCACCACACTCAAAGCAATTCATTAATTTAGCTTTTTTACCATGAGATATAGCTTTACCTTTGTAGTCTCTGCTACTGGAGGATCTGTGTTTGTTCTTGTTTAAGTCTTTGCTTCCAAAGTTCTTTTTTCATCTTCAGAATTCTAATCAAGGCTTTGGAAATAAGAGCAAAGGGATCTTCATCATTATCTTCTCCTGCTTCAAGGCTTTGAGAAGGTTCATTCTCCTTGTCCTTGAGAGCTAAGTTCTTGACACTCTCTGGTAGATCTCCATTAGCTTCATTCATAGAGATTTCATGTGTGAGTAGCTTTCTTTGCAGGTCATCAAGTTGAAGAGATGATAGATCTTTAGCTTATTCAATGACATTATTATTTGGTTCCCATTTTGCTTTAGAAAGACTTATTAGAATCTTTCTAACCTTTTCATCATTGGAAATGTCTTTTCCTCAAGAATAGAGGTTGTTGACAGTATCAGTGAATCTTTGAACATGTATCTGGTTGATTCATCTCCATTAATCTTAAACATCTCATATTTCCTAAGGAATATGTTGATCTTGGTCTGCTTGAGTTGGCTAGTTCCCTCAAAGGTCACCACAAAATTATACCATATTTCCTTGGCAGTCTTGCATCCTGAAATCCTGTTAAATTTATCTGCACTCAAAGAACATTATAAGAGATTCATTTCTCTGTAATTTTTAGAAAGTTGCTCTAATTCAGAAGCAAAAAGTGAATCCTCAATTTTGGGAGTCCTGATCCAATCTTTTTCAGTGTAGAATATATGAGGACCCTTCTGAATGATAGTCCACAGTTCCATATCTTGATCAATGATGAACATTGTCATCAGGGCTTTCCAGTGCACGAAATTGTCACCATAGAATAAGGGAGGTCTATTTGTAGTTCATCCCTGTGAGAAACCACCATCTCCCGTAGTACTCATAATCACAAGATTGTTAGATCCATGCAGTGATACAAGCTCTGATACCAATTGAAGGACATTACTACAGGAATAACTACAGGATCAATACTTTAAAAGGGGGTGGAATAGAGTATGACAACTTTTGAAAATTTTGCTAAAAGAGTGGTTTCAAAGATGTTTGTGAAGTGCAGCAAGTATTTCAAGGCCTTGAAATGATATTCAAGTCCTTGGAAACAAAAAAAAAAGTAAATAGTAAGCTCAAAGTTTTCAAGGCCTTGAAATGAGTTTCAAGCCCTTGAACTAAAACCTGTTTTGAGTAGTGTATAAGCGACGTAAAGTGAAATAAAGAATATGTAAGAGACATAGTGATTTATAGAGTTCAGTCCACTTCGACCTACGTCTCTTACTCAGAGACTTAGTCCCTTCTTGATTATAAACTCAATTCTTATTAATCAAAATCTAAGCCCTAGATCTCAAGCACAGAGAGATGCCTTACTCTGTTACAGTTTGTGGTTCTCACTAACCTATCTAGTACCTTCTCTAGCTAACTGATTAACTAAGTATTCTCTATTTTTCACCTTAAACAATCCACGAGAATAATAACTATAAGTATTAACCAAATGATATACAAATGATGATCAGAAGAGAAGAACACCGAGAACTAAGTCTTCTATGAGAATGCAGTGTTCTTCAGATGATAGGATGAGTGACATAGATCTGCTTCTTGGTTGCTTGTCAATCCTCTGTGTTGTTTGAATGTCTCTGTGTATTGTGCTCTGTTGTGACTTCGAAATTCTTCAGTAATTTTATCTTTTAAGCAACCTGTTTGAATTGAAGATCCTCAGCATTTTCTCAACAAACTTTCTTGAAAAATAGCTTCAAATATTGACTCTTCTCATTGCCTCATACTACGGCTAGTTGCTTAGTATCTTCAAGGATACGGTGTTGACTTTGTTTATGAGTAAGTTAGGAAGGTCCAGAACAGATTTGAGCAACCACAGAATCAAATCAACAGCTTAGTTTCATTTTCTGCAACATCCCAATTTAGAAACTGATTCATGCAAAATAGAAAACTGTATATCCCTCCAAAACATAGTCAAACAGATAGATTAATCATAATTTAGAGTAGTACAATGATTTGATTCATCATCAAGTAACATATAATCAATCATAGGAGCTCAGGAGTTGGAATGAAATCAAAAGCTCCCCCTAATTTCATGTTGTATTATGTAGTGCTTGTTTCAAAACCTTGAAAGCAGTTTCAAGGCCTTGAAACAGACAAGCTATTTCAAGCCTTTGTAACAGGCTGAACTTACAATTGTGTTCAACATGGACATTTGGTGATTCAAAGACTCCATTTAATTAGCCATGGCTACGTCAGAAGTTGGTCTATGAGTCCTACAAATATAAGATCTTTTAGTATCTATTTGAGGCACATTGTTCAACAATTTCTATGCGGTGCATTCATCCAGACCTAGAAAATTCCCACCACCAAGTACATCAAATTCCCTCGCATATTCCTTGTCTAATGCGGCACAGAATTAGTGGAACTGTTTGTAGCAGGGTTCTCCTAGATTTGAGCACTTGTGCAGAATTTGATTGATTTTTCTCCAAGTTTCACTATGGGAGTTTCCATCGAGCTGAGTTTAATATGGTTATTTCCATCAATTCAACTGCTTTGGATGTTGAGTAAAACCTACTCAAAATTATGTCGTGAGCTCCCTCTAAGTTGTGATGGAATGTGCCGGTAATTAACTCAGCCATTTTTTGACTTCATCCATCAATGAGATAAGAAGCATAATCATTTCAATAGTATCCACACGGACCCTTCTATCCTATAATTTTTTACCCAATTGGGTGAGTTTTTCCAGGTGGGGATTCGGGTCTTGTAATGTTGATCCATTAAATCTATAGTAATGTTGCACAGTCTGAACTAGGGAAATATTAAGCTCAAAGTGGCCATCATTGATGGGAGGAAGCCAAATTACAGGTTGGATACTCGCCTTAGTCGGCCTTTACACGCTGACCATGGGCGGCCCCATCGGTCTTTCATTCTGAGCATGTGCATGTGATACGTTAGGTGTAGCTGGTAGTGGCATTGGTGGTAGAACTTGTTGGGCTGCTATAGAAGCCAACTCTTTAGAAGCCACCTCATCCGCAAATGCTTCATGGATCATCTCCCTTTTAGCTCTCTAGTTTTCATCCAGCTGAGATGATTTCCTATATTCTTTACACTATGCGTGCAAAAATGCTTCTAGATTCCGTAGGGGTTGTATAATGGCTATTTTAGTAAGCGGGTCATGCAACAATGGAGTACCCTGAAAGCACAACCATCACGAAGAAATTGGTGAGTAAGGATAAAAAACACATAAAGTAAATTCCATGAGGCTATATATTTTAACCAATTGAAACTTTTCGAGTACCCGGAAAACATGCCAAAAACTTAACGTACTCAAGACTCAGTTTCAACTAGTAAACATATATAGCCAAAAGTTATAAAATCGATTGTTTGTTTCTAACGACAATGTAAAAGAATTAACTTAAACTAATAACTTAAATACTGAAATAATATAATTATTGGAGTATTTTTTTTATAATAAGGAAGCATTAGGACTCCTCGTTGGTGTACAGGAGAAATTTATGGCAATTCAGTATGATATTTGAAACATAATGTAAGTGACTGGCAAAACAAGAAAATTTGTAATTTCATTGTCTCATGTAATCATGTCTTTATGTGAAATTAGCCAACCCCAAGTTAAAAAGTAGTTTTCTATCCCTATCAAAGCATTGCATTTTATGCTCTATTGAAAGTTCCTAGCCAACAACGTTAATTATCAAATGATTGATACAGCTAGGTTATTGTTTTAACTTTACTGACAAAAAACTTCAAATTACCAAATAATCTAATTAATATATAGTGAACGAATGTCATTCATCCACTAGATAGAGATAGGATCATTAAACAAACTTAACAAGCAACTTGCATCAATTAAGTACAAAAATGTGAATGAAAGTCTAATAAAAAAGTTCCAGAAAACACACTTCATCCCAAATTATATCCTATTAGATAGAATATTAGCTATTCATTACATAGTTCAAAACAACGATGTTTTGTGAGTTCATACCAAATAGAGAGATAAAGAGAGTAGAAAAATCAAAAAAATTATGTTCCTGCTCCCGTGTGATGCTCAAAGCTTTTTGGCTGCGTCTCCAACTCCAATAAATGAAAAATTGAGTTTCTATGGCTGCTAGGTCAATCCCATAAAACTTAGCATGAATTTCGAAGATAATAATTACGAAAATTCCTCAAAAGTTTTGAACATAAAATTCGTCGAACCAACCATTATGATAGATATAATACGCACCAAGGCTTCGTATAATAGTGCTTCAAAATGTTAATTCGCATATATACGCGCCTTCCTCTGCATATAGACGCTGCTCTTTCTTATGTCATCCAACATGGCTTCTCCTTGTTGGCCCAGCTTCCTTGTAACTCATCCCCTCGTATATATGTGTGTAGTTGGCATACATATGTTTTCCGTTCTTCTTTTTTCCTACATATATTCTCTTGCCTCCTACTTTCGATTATATTCCATGGAAGCCTTGTATATTAGTGCGCACTAGGTTGTGATTTAATATCTTTGAAATATTACGACCACTCTTCTTTCCCCAACTCACTTCCCTCTATTTTCGCAAGAAGTGTGTGTATAATTAATAATAGAGTTGCACTTCGTCCATGCCTTAGCCAAAATTCCGCTCCGCTTTTACTACATTTTCTAGTTTCTTCGATTTTTTGTGAAGTTCCCATTGTTGGGTATTTTCAATTTTGATTCAAACAATAGATTTGAGAGGAGCAAGCATCAAAGTAAAGGAAACAAACAAGTTTGAAGCACTAATATGGTTGGTAGGGTCACATGAACATGTGTTTGTGTACTGTGGTAATTGCTTGTTGGGGTTAGTGTGTTAGGTTGTTGTTTGGTGACTTGTGAGTAGCTACTGGGGGCGGCATTGTTATTTGGTCAAACAAGGAACAAAAGGTTACTTTGGAAACATTGTTACTTTAGCAATAAGTTGTTTCTAGCTAGGAAACAATTTTAGGACGGTTTCCTTGGTTGTCTTATATTAGTTTTGGTCGTTGCTTTCGATCCAAGTCTTGTACTAGTATATATGTAGATGCTAGGGTCATGACTTGGAGTGTTCTTCTAATTTGTTTCAATTTCTCATCAATAAATTGGTTTGGTTTGGTCTTGGATTAGCTAATCTCAAAACTAATGAACCAAGTAGTTCTTGTGTTCCCGATCTTGTTGTTGGTTTTTGCTTTCTCTTGCTTTCTCTAGTTTTGGAATCTTAACAAGTGGTATCCGAGCCCGGTTCGTTGAGATTAAAGAGAAGCAATGGTGGTTTCATGATCAAGATCTGTCAGGTTTGATGGTAACATTGGATTCAGGCTGGTTAGCCTATGAAACAGGGGGTGCAAGCACACCGAGCCTTTGTTGGGAGGCTATCGGGTTCCTTGTTGGGGGAGCTATCAGGCTCTTGTCGTGGAGCATCAGAAATGCGGATCTAGTTTTAGTACATCTGGCACGCTCTCGGTTCCAGCATGCGTCAATCGATATGGCGTGCTTAACCCGGCGAGTGATATGCATCTATGTCTGGATTTGGCGGCTAGGAGGATTCAATTCTAGGTGGTGGCGACTTGAAAAAACTAGTGAATTGAGGGAGAAACGTCATTGGAAGAAGTAGTGTCCCAAGAATCAGACTTCTGTATCTATCACTTCAAGGGGAGGATGAGGGACAATAGTCGAGGTTGATGAAACTCTCTAGGCCCCGTGGGGGCGGTCCGGCCTCCTAGCATGGAGCATGGGCGCGTGCTATTGGGCACGCATATTGGTGCCGTGTAATTGGGCACGCGTCGGTTGGTGGCGCGATTAGATTTTGGATTGGCGCACTTCGGTTATTGGTTTTGTGCGCATCGGTGCGGATAGCGGCTCAAATTGGCAGGACATTGTTTAATATACACTTTTTTGCAAAGTTTCGTTGGCGCAACGTTGGCGTATGCATTAGTCATGGTGCATTGAAGAAACGTTTGTTGGGGCGTATTGGGAGTGTGTTCAATTCCGCAAATTGAGAATAAACTCGGATTGGTTTTATTGGATTGATGAGAAGAATTGGTTCGGTAGCTATGAGGTTTGAATTAGGGGGAGGTCTGTTGGGTATTTTCATTTTTAATTCAAACAATAGCTTTGAGAGGAGCAAGCATCAAAGTAAAGGAACCAAACAAATTTTAAGCACTAATATGGTTGGTAGGGTCACATGCACATGTGTTTGTGTACCGTGGTAATTGTTTGTTGGGGTTAGTGTGTTAGGAAATTCGGTGACTTGCGAGTACTTATTGGAGGTGGCATTGTTATTTGGTCAAACAAGGAACAAAATGTTACTTTGGAAACAATTGTTACTTTGGCAATAAGTTGGTTATAACTAGGAAACAATTTTAGGACGGTTTCCTTGTTTGTCTCGGATTAGTTTTGGTCGGTGCTTTGGTTCCAAGTCTTGTACAAGTATATTAAAAAGTTTTTATCATGGACACGCAGCGGAAGAACAATCTAATTATCCGATCAAGACCCTCCAAGGATCACAGGAAGAGAATTCATGACGATGGTAAGAGAATAGTGTTATGTACCTTTGAGGTCTCTTTGATGACTTCTAACGAGAAAATTATCACGTCTCTACGGTTGATCCACGTCTAGAGGTGAGATCTAGATCTTCCAAATGCCTTGTGCTAGATATGAGGAGTGGAGGAGGATGAATAAATCACGCAACGGAGCACCAAAAGAGAGGGGCGACCTCTCTTGTGGCCGACAGGGTGGGCGGACGGCAAACGGGGCTTCGGCTTCCTTGGTGTCTACCTCTCTCCTTCCTTCTCTCCTACTCAAAGTGTATTATGAGCATAAGTTGTATGGAAGAAATCTAGGAGCATCCTTTTAGTCCAATAACTCCTTGTTTACTACATAAAGTCCCATCCTAAACCTACTCAAGTTCGGATTAGTCCAACTTGCATATTAGTCCTACTAAGTTAGCAAGTTGTTGCAATTTGATACATCCAATTAATTAATCATGTTAATTAATTATTTCCCAAGTCTAGTTCACCTATATATGACGAGTGACCCCATAGGTTCTATTTAGTTCGTAATAACTATTTACTAATATGGAGCGGCCTCTAGCAAGACATCCATTCTAGCCAACAAATAGAATAGTCATCATGACAAACCTTTGTGCAAGTATTGTCTCATCCCTTTGTCTCAATACCCGTATTGGACACGAGACATACAAGTCACACTCGTATATCCAATCCATAGTTCCTCGATCTTGGGAGTTGCCTTATTCGTGCAAATAACATCAATATCCTATATTGATTTATTTGAGTCTGGTCAGACATTCTATAAGCACTATCCCTCGAGTGGCCTAGGATATTTTATCCTGTTATGTGGGAGGGAAAAATTCTATTTGCATCTACTACGATCTCTAAGCTTGCTTCTTATTTATATCTGGTACACGCCTTTATGGCTACCCAGTCACGGTATAGCGTTTGGTGCTACCAAAATCACAATAATCCACAACTAGATGATCTAGTGACTTCAAGTCTAAGGACGACAATGCCGTTGTCACCGCGAGAAGAACTTGTGACTTCACATAACGTGTATGTAGCCTTCTCGGAGTTGGGTCAATCCAGTATGCCATTACCCCTAATGCACACCCATGTGTTGGATCATGATATCTCCATATCAATCCTACCCCATACTAGTCTATAGATGATTGTCCCATTAATCATTATAATGGACTATGGATATTTAAGATAAACTACCTAATTGTAAATCTAAGGACTTCATTATATTAAATATCCAATAAATAATACAAAGAATATTCTAGCCAATTTATTGTTCATACTAAACTAGATTGCCTCTGGGAAACCTATTCCAACTGTCTCCCACTTGCACTAGAGCCAATCCGGTTCATCACGTATGCCAATGCTCCTAGAATGCCATTCATGATTGAACTGAACAAGTGGCTTTGTAAGAGGATCTGACAGATTCTCATCTGTAGGAATCTTGCATAACCGAACGTGTCCTCTTTCGAAAATATCTCGAGTAAGATAGAACTTCCTGAGTATGTTCTTGAATTTCTGGTGTGACCTGGGTTCCTTCGATTGCGCGATTGCTCCAGTGTTGTCACAATACAACTCTATTGGATCCGCAATGCTAGAAACCACACCAAGCTCAATAATGAACTTTCTAATCCAAACAGCTTCCTTTTCTGCGCCATTTGCAGCAATATACTCAGCCTATGTTGTAGAATCAACCACCGTCTCTTCCTTGGAACTTTTCCATCTCACCGCTGCTCCATTCAGGCAAACTACAAATCGCGACTGATGTCTGCTTGTCATACTCAACGCATATGACACATCTGGTCTAGTACATAACATGGCGTACATGATGGATCCTATGGCCGAGGCATAGGGAACCCTACTCATGTGTTCCTTCTCAATCTCATTGGAAGGACAATTACTCTTTGAAAGAGTGACTCCATGCGACATGGGCAAGAATCCCTTCGTGGAATATTAGGGTTTTGATTCATGGATGCGCAACGGAAACAATAATTAACCATGCAAAACCCTCCAAGGATCACAAGTCAAGAGACATAACCATGGTAAAGGAAGAAATCAATTAACACACCTTAGGGTTCTCCTTTGATGACTTCAAACGCGAATTGTGTCACGTCCTCTATAGTTAATCCACGCCTAGAGTTGATTTCTAGATCTCCCACTCCTTGGTGCTAGCCGGGAAAGAGGAAGAGGAAGAAGAATCACGCAAAATGAGACGAACCAAAGGAGGTCCGGCCTCCTTTGGGGCCGACAGGGACGGGGCGGCGAGCAAGGGGGGGTGCTCCTTCTTGCTTTCTTGCTCTCTCCTTTTTGTTCTCTCCCACTCAAGTTATGATCTAATGAATCATAAGTGTGGGAAGGAAGGAAGGAAGGTCCTTTATATAGTCCAAAAAATCCTTGCTAACTAACTAAAGGACTTATTCTAGTCCTACTAGAATTCAATTTAGTCTCTTCCTTGCAAATTAGTCCCTACTAAGGTTGCAAGGTTTTGCAAAGTGATCCTTCTAATTAATTAATCCAATTAATTAATTCCCAAATCTAGTTCATTTCTATCTAGCGTGTGACCCCATAGGTTCTATCTAGTTGGTAGCAACTATTTGCTAATATGGAGCGGTTTCTAGCAAAACATCCATTCTAGCCAACTAATAGAATAGTCATCTAGACAACCTTTGTACAAGTAATTGTCTCATCCCTTTGTCTCTATATTCGGATTGGACACGAGACATACAAGTCACACTCGTATATCCAATCCATAGTTTCTCGATCCATGGGAATAGCCTTATTCGTGCAAATAACATCAATATCCCATATTGATTTATTTGAGTCTGGCCAGACATTCTATAAGCACTATCCCTCGAGTGGCCTAGGATATTTGCTCCCGTTATGTGGGAGGGAAAAATTCAATCTACGTCCACTACGATCTCTAAGCTGCTTCTTATTGTATCCAGTACACGCCTTTATAACTACCCAGTTACGGTGTAGCGTTTAACGCTACCAAAATCACAATAATCCACAACTAGAGTATCTAGTGACTTCAAGTCTAAGGATGACAATACTGTTGCACCGCGAGAAGCGCTTGTGACTCAACATAACGTGTATGTATCCTTCTCAGAGATGGGTCAATCCAGTGCGTCATTACCCTTAATGCACACCTATGTGTTGGATCATGATATCTCCATATCAATCCAACCCCATACTAGTCTATAGATGATTGTCCCATTAATCATTATACTAGACTAAGAATATTTAAGATAAACAACACAATTGTAAATCTAAGGACTTCATTATATTAACATATCCAATAAATAATAAATGAATTTCTAGCCACAAATAAATTCATACTAAACTAGATTGCCTCTAGGGCATCTAATCCAACAGTCTCCCACTTGTACTAGAGCCAATCTGGCGCATCTCGTATGCCCATACTCCTAGTGTGCCCTTCATGCTTCCACTGCATGAGCGGCTTTGTAAGCGGGTCTGAAAGATTCTCATCTGTAGGAATCTTGCATATCCGAACGTCTCCTCTATCGATAATATCTCCAATCTGATGAAACTTCCTGAGCACGTGCTTGGATTTCTGGTGTGACCTGGGTTCCTTTGATTGTGCGATCTCCCCAGTGTTGTCACAGTACAACTCAACTGGATCCGCAATGCTAGGAACCACACCAAATTCAGAAACAAATTTTCTGATCCAAACAGCTTCCTTTGCTGCGCCATTTGCAGCAATGTACTCAGCCTCAGTTGTACAATCAGCCACCGTCTCTTGCTTGGATCTCTTCCAGCTCACCGCTGCTCCATTCAGGCAAAACACATATCCCGATTGTGAGCTAAAGTCATCTCTGTCAGTTAGGAAACTTGCATCAGTGTAACCCCTTACACGCCACTCTTCCTCATCGCCAAATATCAAGAAAGCATCCTTAGTTCTTCTCAATTACTTTAGGATGTTCTTGACTGCAATCCAGTGACTCTCACCCGGATTGGATGGGTATCTGCTTGTCATACTCAAGGCATATGACACATCTGGTCTAGTACATAACAAGGCGTACATGATAGATCCTATGGCCGAGGAATAGGGAATTCTACTCATGCGTTCCCTCTCAATCTCATTGGAAGGACAACCACTCTTCAAAAGAGTAATTCCATGTGACATGGGCAAGAATCCCTTCTTAGAATCTTGCATGTTGAACCATTTCAACACCTTGTCAATATATGTACTTTGACTTAGGCCTAGCAGTCTCCTTGATCTATCTCTATTGATCTTTATACCGAGTATATAGGCTGCTTCCCCTAAGTCCTTCATTGAGAAACACTTTCCTAGCCAATATTTAACAGATTGCAGCATGGGAACGTCGTTTCCAATGAGTAGTATGTCATCCACATACAAGACCAGAAAATCTATAGAGCTCCCACTAACCTTCTTTTAGACACAAGACTCATCTTCGTTCCTGATGAAGCCAAACTCTTTGACTACTTCATCAAAACGTCGATTCCAACTCCTAGAAGCGTGCTTCAATCCATAAATGGACCATTGTAGCTTACACACTTTTTTGGCTTGCTTTGGATCTTCAAAACCCTCAGGCTGTATCATATACACGTCCTCGAGGAGATTCCCATAATGGAATGCTGTTTTGACATCCATCTTCCAAATCTCATAGTCGTGGTATGCTGCAATCGCAAGTAGGATTCGGATGGATTTGGTCATAGCGACTGGTGAAAAGGTTTCATCATAGCCAATACCATGAATCTGTCTGAATCCTTTAGCCACCAATCGGCCCTTATAGGTAATCACATTACCATCCATTTCGATCTTCTTCTTGAAGACCCACTTGCACCCTATGGGTCCCGCCCCTTCGGGTGGTTCCACCAAAGTCCATACTTTGTTGGTATACATGGATTCCATCTCGGATCTCATGGATTCTAGCCACTTCTGAGAGTATGGGCCATTCATGGCCTCTTCATAGGAAGTAGGATCAAAATCTATGAGCATCGTGTCAATGGAATCGGTCACGAGATGTCTATACCTCTCGGGTTCCTGGCGCACTCTACTAGATCTACGAAGCTCTTGTTTTACATGAACAGGTTGCTCCACAACGGCTTGTGATTCCTGTTCATGTTCCACAAATTTACATTTATCCAATTTCGGCCCTAGCTTGTCTGATTGTAAACGTTTTACATAGACATCGCAGCCCCAAATCCTCATGAACGACAGTGTGGGACGCCTCCCACTCCACATCTCATATGGTGTCTTCATGACTGATTTAGATGGAACACGGTTAATGGTGAAAGCTGCATTTAATATAGTGTGGCCCCAAAATCATAATGGAAGATCGCTTTGACACATCATAGATCGAACCATATCCAATAGGGTTCGATTCCTCCTCTCAGACACGCCATTCCATTATGGCGTTCCGGGGGGAGTGAGTTGGGACACGATCCCACACTCTCTAGGATAGTAGTCAAACTCTTGGCTCAAGTATTCTCCTCCACGATCTGATCGTAGAGCCTTGATACTTTTGCCAAGTTGCTTCTCTACTTCATTCTTGAATTCTTTGAACACTTCAAAGGATTCGGGTTTTGCCCTCATGAGGTACACAAATCCATATCTACTGTAATCATCAGTAAATGTAATGAAGTAGACGTAACCACCCCTGGCAGGTGTGGAAAATGGCCCACACACATCATTATGTATGAGCGCCAATCGCTCAATAGTCCTCTCACCTTTCTTATTGAAAGGGGACTTTGTCATTTTTCCCAATAAACAAGCCTCACATGTCTCATATGATTCAAAATCAAATGAGTCTAGTAGTCTATCCTTATGGAGTCTAGATACACGTTTCTCGTTTATGTGGCCTAAACGACAGTTCAATAAATAAGCGGGATTTAAATCATCTATTTTAATCCGCTTGGTATTAATGTTGTAGACAGGATTTCTTAGATCAAGGACATACAGTCCATTAAATAATTGCGCACTAAAATAGTGAATATTATTCAAATAAAAGGAACAACAATTGTTCTTTATTGAAATAATAAAACCATCCTTGTCCAAACAAGATATAGAAATAATGTTTCCGCTCATAGAAGGCACAAAATAGCAATTATTTAATTCTAAAACTAATCATGAAGGCAGAGATAGCTCGCACACGCCCACGGCCAACGCAGCAACTTTTGCTCCATTCCCAATGCGCAGATCTCTCCCCTTTAGCCAATCTCCTACTTCTCTTTAGATCCTGCACATTTCGACAAATGTGAGATCCACATCCAGTATCTAATACCCATGATGTAGAGACAGTTAAAATGACATCTACAACAAAAATACCTGGTGGTGGTGGAATCACTATTCCAAGCCTCTTGTCCTCCAGATATTTTGGGCAGTTCCTCCTCCAGTGTCAAGGCTGACTGCAGTAGTGACACTCACCTTTAGTCACACCTTTGGCAATGCCACCAACAGGCTTAAGGGCAGGTTCCTTGGATTTGGCAACTGACTTGCCTTTGCCCTTGGAGGATGAGGCAAACCTTTTGCCCTTTCCTTTCTGCACCATCATAATGGGCTTGCCCTTTCCCTTGTTGATGCTCTGTTGAGCTGTCCTCAACATATTGAGTAAATATGGCAGTGGTTTCACGATCTCTTTCATGTTATAGCTCATGATGAACTGTCCATAACTCTCGGGCAACGATTGCAACACGAGATCGGTTGCCAACTCTTGGCCAACCGGGAACCCCAGTCGGGCGAGATTATCCAAGTACCCGATCATACGGAGTACATGGGGTCCCACCGGGTTCCCTTCTGCCAGATGACACTTGAAAAGTGCCTTAGATACCTCATACCTCTCAACCCTTGCCTGCTCTTGGAAGAGCTGCTTCAGATGCTCGATCATATCGACAGCATTCATCTTTTCGTGTTGCTTATGACGCTCAGAAGTCATGGTGCATAGCATAAGGCAGGCTGCATCATTAGCGTCATCAACACGCTTTTGATACGCCTTTAGGGCTGCAGGTGTTTGGTTCTCTGGACCTTCTGGAACATGCTCCTCTATTCCGTACAATTTCTATTCTTTCTTGAGAACGATTCTCAAGTTTCTGTACCAATCAAGAAAGTAAGCTCCAGAGAGCTTGTCCTTTTCAAGGACAGCTCGTAGGGAATGTTGTGAACTCGATGAGTTGTTTTCCATTTGGAATTATACAAAAGGAAAATACGCAAGTTTTAGTATTTGTGAGTTTTTGACTATATTCAATAATGGCTAGTTTATCAAATATAGCTCCCACTATTTTTCTACGGATTAATAACCGTCAAGATATTAATGCGGAAAATATCCTTATATTTTCTAGTGGGCCAAGATCCATGTTTCATCTCCTTATGAGCTTGCTTTGGCAAATCACCCATAATTTGACTACTTTAGGTAGGAACAATTCCAATTGCATCCCGTATGCAACTCTTGGTTCAATTGGACAAATAACTCCTTATTTATCCATCCATATGGATAATCCCAATTGATTGCCTCTAGGTTTCTTAATCATATTAATAGCCTAGTTGTGTTCAACCTCTTACTTAAACAGTTGCACATTACTAGCTTGTGCCATCGCATTCCATCATTATGAACCAAGTCGCCATGCTTTGGCACGCACGAACTTGATAAATCATGATGATAATGAGTGTTTAAATAACGAGAAGGCAAGAACACAATATTTGAATTTTGAGGGATTTTAAATTCAATTTTTAATTGTTTTGTTGATCAATATCAACCAATCTATCTATTTGAATTTGGGCACAACTCCAAATAATAGATCCGGGTTGTCTAATTATCTTATTATCCTAATGCATGCATCATCCATACACCAACCACAAAATAATAAGACAATAAAGTAAACAACCACAAAACATAAATAAAACGTGGTGTGGATATGGCCTTTTCTAAACTAAGATAATTCCAAGCCAATGGAATTATCTATGAACCCTAAAAGCAAACACATCTCCATGCGTCTTGATCTTTTGGTCCATCCTTCATAGTCATGTGGAATGCTCCATGCTCCATGCTCCATGCTCCATCTTTTGTGGCTCCTTTTGGCTTTGGGCTTCTTTGCTTCAATCTTGGCTAACAATCTACTTTATCTGGCAATGGCTAACATCTATACTAACTAAAATAAATCTCACAAGTTGAGAAAAAAATAGCTCGCAGGCCATAAAACCCTAATTAATTATTACAATTAATTGATCAGCTCGAAGGCCGTAAAACCAAACTACAAAATTAAACATCCACATCAAACCACATCCTAAGGCCATATCCAATCACCATGCGAATTGCACATAAACAGTTAAAATCCAATTTTAACGTGCTTGGTCAATTTTAATTGATTTTAGGATTTCCTAGGTTTGAAACGATCCATGGGCCCAACAATCCAATTGCCCGGGCCCAAAAAGGTGAACCGCAAGGCCCTAGGGCCGGCCTAGCTTGGACGGCAAGCAAGAGGGGCGGTCCCTTTAGGGGGGCCGAACCTCCTAGGGAGTTGTTTCCAAAAACAAATCCCTTGCTTGGTGCCCAAGTTTGGTTGTTTCCTTGTTTTGGAAGAACTCCTTCTTCCCCAAGGATGCCATCACCCTAGATCTAAGATCCTAAAATTTCTCAAACTCACTAATTCATGCATCCAATGCAAAAAACTATATCTTGTTATGATATATTATTGACAAACTGCATCCCATGCTTGATTTGTCTTGTTTTACGCGATAAATAAAAAATTTAAGGTGTAAAACTATCACAACGTAACACATAAACCACGTTTATGCTCTAAGACTTGTGGCTCTGATACCACTGTAGGGTTTTGATTCATGGATGCGCAACGGAAAAAATAATTAACCATGCAAAACCCTCCAAGGATCACAAGTCAAGAGACATAACGATGGTAAAGGAAGAAATCAATTAACACGCCTTAGGGTTCTCCTTTGGTGACTTCAAACGCGAATTGTGTCACGTCCTCTATAGTTGATCCACGCCTAGATTTGATTTCTAGATCTCCCACTCCTTGGTGCTAGCTCGAAAAGAGGAGGAGGAAGAAGAATCACGCAAAACGAGACAAACCAAAGGAGGTTCGGCCTCCTTTGGGGCCGACAGGGATGGGGCGGCGAGCAAGCGGGGGCGGCGGCTCCTTCTTGCTTGCTTGCTCTCTCCTTTTTGTTCTCTCCCACTCAAGTTATGATCTAATGAATCATAAGTGTGGGAAGGAAGGAAGGAAGGAAGGAAGGAAGGAAGGAAGGAAGGAAGGTCATTTATATAGTCCAATAAATCCTTTCTAACTACCTAAAGGACTTATTCTAGTCCTACTAGAATTCAATTTAGTCCCTTCCTTTCAAATTAGTCCCTACTAAGTTTGCAAGATTTTGCAAAGTGATCCTTCTAATTAATTAATCCAATTAATTAATTCCCAAATCTAGTTCAACTCTATCTAGCGTGTGACCCCATAGGTTCTATCTAGTTGGTAGCAACTATTTGCTAATATGGAGCGGTTTCTAGCAAAACATCCATTATAGCCAACTAATAGAATAGTCATCTTGACAACCTTTGTACAAGTAATTGTCTCATCCCTTTGTCTCTATATCCGGATTAGACACGAGACATACAAGTCACACTCGTATATCCAATCCATAGTTTCTCGATCCATGGGAATAGCCTTATTCGTGCAAATAACATCAATATCCCATATTGATTTATTTGTGTCTAGCCAGACATTCTATAAGCACTATCCCTCGAGTGGCCTAGGATATTTTCTCCTGTTATGTGGGAGGGACAAATTCAATCTACGTCCACTACGATCTCTAAGCTTGCTTCTTATTGTATCCAGTACACGCCTTTATAACTACCCAGTTACGGTGTAGCGTTTAACGCTACCAAAATCACAATAATCCACAACTAGAGTATCTAGTGACTTCAAGTCTAAGGATGACAATACCACTGCACCGCGAGAAGCGCTTGTGACTCAACATAACGTGTATGTAGCCTTCTCGGAGATGGGTCAATCCAGTGCGTCATTACCCTTAATGCACACCTATGTGTTGGATCATGATATCTCTATATCAATCCAACCCCATGCTAGTCTATAGATAATTGTCCCATTAATCATTATACTAGACTAGGGATATTTAAGATAAACACAATTGTAAATCTAAGGACTTCATTATATTAAATATCCAATAAATAAATGAATTTCTAGCCACAAATAAATTCATACTAAACTAGATTGCCTCTAGGGCATCTATTCCAACAGGAATCTTGCATGCTGAACCGCTTCAGCACCTTGTCTATATATGTACTTTGACTTAGGCCGAGCTGCCTTTTTAGATCTATCTCTATAGATCTTTATACCGAGTATATAGGCTCCTTCACCTAAGTCTTTTATTGAGAAACACTTTCCCAGCCAATATTTAACAGATTGCAGCATGGCAATGTCGTTTCCAATGAGTAGTATGTCATCCACATACAAGACCATAAAATAAATAGAGCTCCCACTAACCTTCTTGTAGACCCAAGATTTATCTTCGTTTCTGATGAAGCCAAACTCTTTGACTACTTCATCAAAATGTCGCTTCCAACTCCTAGAAGCTTGATTCAATCCATAAATGGATCATTACTGCTTACAAACTTTGTTGGCTTGCTTTGGATCCTCAAAACCCTCAGGTTGTGTCATTTACACATCCTCAAGGAGATTCCAATACAAGTTACCTCACACCATCGTATTTTGTATCGCAGGTAATGCTGATGAAGCCGTGTTGGAGCAAATGAGTCAACCTTCTGCATCCTATGTCCCGGTGCCGAGTTCTCATACTGAGAAGCCCGTCGCAGCTGCTGAATATGCAGGAGAGCCCCTCTAGAACGTCATCGAACTTTCTGATGATGTCGAGGCTGACACTGTGTTGATGGAGGAAGATGCCCATGCTGGTGCTGAAGAAATAGGAACGAACGCTGCTGATGCTATCGCACCTGAAGGTATCCCTCATCAAGCTGCAACTTCTGCTGTCGCCATGCCTCCGGCAATGACTGATCCTGCGGCACCTCTTCGTGCGTGGAACTTTTGGGGTTCGCAGATCGGGGCTGCAATCGCACCTGGTGCGGCTTATACTCTTCCCCCCAACTATGAGGAGTTAGAGCTCCCAGCTGATAGAAGGGCAATGGAGCGAGGACAGTCTTCAATTTCCCCGGCAATGCGCATTCCTTCTCTGCGCGAGATCCTTGAAGGAACTGGTATGTCGTGATTTGCTGTTCGCATCTTGCATTTTTCGTTTATGAGTTCGATAGTCTAACTTGGCTTTGACATTGCTTTAGGGTTGAAGCAAGCTGACGTGGACTGGCTAGTTCGGATGTTCCTCTCCTACCCCCAATCACTTGCGAGGTCTCTGGAGATAGGGCCCTTCGACAGAAGGCTATTTCTGACTGAAGCCATCTGGATTTTGGAGCAACTGTTCGCGACCACACCTGCGACCATTTCTCCTCAGAGCGCGGAATTGCTTTTTGGCATGTGCCAAAACCTTCTCGCCAAAGTTCAAGGCAAGCTGGGCTTTGGGTTTCTTGTCAAAAGAGTCACCCTGATTCGCGCGGTCGTGACTTTGAAATGCGGCTACCAAAACCTCGCAGCTGAGAAGCAGAAGGTAGAGCAGCAAAGACAAAAGGTTGAAGAGGCTGTGAAGCTCTTTCATGAGATGAACGCCAAATGCGAGCAATTGAAGCAAGAAGTGGAGCAGGTGGAAAATCTGAGCCGTCAGTTTACTCCTAATGACTCCTTGACCAAGGGCTTGTTTTGAAAAAGTAGCAAATAAGTAGCTGAAACATTACTGTAATGTTGCTAGGGTTTCCCCCCCTTTTTTTTCAAAAAAAAGAAATTTGAATGCCTGTTTTGCCCTTCTCAGGATTTGCTCAAATATCTCTGTGCATATCAATTTATGACGTCAGCAATTAATATTCTACCTTGATTTTCGCGCTAATTGCTCATTAGATAAGCACGCTTTCCTTGGGAAGTCCATCCGAATCATGACCATCCTTCATTAATTAGGATACGCAACTGAATCGTCGTAGCCTTTTGTAGCGTAATTGATTGTTACCTCTTTTCAAGGCGTAAGTGATTGATCCTTACCCTTTTTTCAAGTTCCGCTGACTCATCTTGGTAACTGAAGAGTCTCCACAAGGTCTATATAAACCCTGCCTCTTGCTATTTGGGTTCTTCATCCCACAATGTGGTTTGCCGTGAGTCCTTACGACTGCTGGCTTCAAAACTTGTTTTTCGTTGATTCATGGCAGCTTCAAGTTGTGAAACCTGAGTTTGTGCTTTGTGCTATAGAAATAGTTTCCAAGATCTGCTTCGTAAGGCTTATTAATCTAATAACTATCATAAAGAAGAGGCAGATAATACCTCATGTTTGTTCCAAGAATTTTCTTCGTCTATTATGCTTGCAGGTCATGTTTCCGTCCGCCTCCCGGCGAGGTGCAGCGCCGTACTGACCTTGCTACCGACTCGTAATGAACGGCGGAATTCTCCTCCAGCATGCCCGGAGGAGAATTCCTTGCCTCCTCGTTCTTGAACTCGAGGTGGCGAGCCAATGTGCTCGTCTCCGTGGACAAGGAGCCTCTGGCCTTTGGAGCTGCTGCGTGCCTGTCCTTCACAGCCGTATACGCCGGAACAGGTGGTTCCTCAGGCACATATCTTGATCAGACAGAGGCCTTGTCAGATCCTGAGATCTTTAACATAGCGTCGCATAGGTCTTGTAGACATGGCGGGCTGCGGGATGTTCTTCTCGCATGAACACCCTACTTGCTACAGATCTTTGGTCGCAGATCTTTGTATCGCATAGCCTCTTCTATGACCGTTAGGTCGATCCTTTTCCAGTTAGGATTCCCGCGATGTGTAACTTCTGCTTGTAAGTTACTTTTTAGATGCATTGTAAGCCATGTTGGCTGCGTAGTTAGCTTGATTTGAGATTTTTCGCTTGTAAGCTGTTATCTAGACAGATAAATTGTAAGCCGTTTTGACTCATAATGATAAATCGCTTTTTATGATTTGCTGTCTTGTTACAACAAATTACGATTTCGCATGCGTATTGGCAAATTTCGCCTTCTGTAGTGCTGTATACACCTTGCATTGTCACTTATGATTTTCTATCTGCCGGATAAATTCGCATATATGTTTTTAGATCGCTCGAGATCGTGCTTGTGCAGCTTTGCTACCTTGACGAATAGGCTTGAGATTTACTTAAGGTTAAACCCAAGTAAGAGCGCTATCTCAGCGGATAGACTTCTATAGATCACTTAAGATCATTTTGCATAATGCTGTTATCATAGCAAATAGACTTAAGAATCATTTTAAGATCGCATTTGTATAGTGCTGCTATCGTGGCAGATAGGCTTGAAATATCATTTAAGATCATACTCGCATAGGCTGCTATCGTTGCAGATAGGCTTAAAAGATCAATTAAGATCATGTTTGCATGAGCTGCTATCGTGGCAGATAGGCTTAAAAGATCACTTAAGATCGTATTCGCATGGGCTGCTATCGTGGCAGATAGGCTTAAAATATCAGTTAAGATCGTATTCGCATGAGCTGATATCGTAGCAGATAGGCTTAAAAGATCACTTAAGATCGTATTTGCATGAGCTGCTATCGTGGCAGATAGGCTTAAAAGATCACTTAAGATCGTATTTGCGTAGGCTGCTATCACGGCGGATAGGCTTTTAGAAGATCACTTAACATCGTATTCGCGCGGGTTGCTATCACGGCGGATAGGCTTTCGCTAACAATAATAATGAAATAAACAGAGCAATAAGACAGCTAAAAGCATAAAGTTCTTCTCATTTGGGAGAAGTCTTTTTATTATAAAACTATTGTATGGGAGAGATGAGATTACAATTCTCTCATATGGGAGAGAAGATGTGCGAATCATAGCAATACAGAGCATAAAGCAAACGTTGTAATATAACGCACATAATGAGAGAAGTTAGGGATAATACTTCTTAATCCAACGCATGTTGACTGAGCTTGGGGTTGAGGTCGTTCCATGTAACCTCCGTATGCTGCAGTAGCCACTGTCAAAGACTTCTATGACTTCAAAGGGTCCCTCCCAATTGGCTGCGAATTTCGGGTGAGCTGCCTCTCGCATGCAATGGTCAGACGCGCGCAAGACCAAATCTCCAACTGCGAAATCTTGACGTTGGACTGTTTTGTTGTACGCGCGAGCGATCCTTTCTTGGTATCGTTTGTTAGTCCTTTTAGCTTGCTCCCGCTTTTTTTCTAGCAGGACTAAGTTATGGTCGCGTTGATTGTCATACAATGCATGGAAAGCCAATCTTGCAGAGTTAACCTTCACTTCCGCAGGTACCACAGCCTCATCTGCATAGCATAAAACCAATGGTGAGACCCCTGTGGGTGTCCTTGGAGAAGTCCGATAAGCCCACATGGCTATGCTCAAATAATCAGCCCACTTCTTGTGGTCATCTGCGACCATCTTGCTCAAAATTCTCAATAGCGTCTTGTTGGTTGCTTCTGCTTGCCCATTCCCCTTCGGGTAGTATGGAGTGGAGCATTTTTGCCTGATGTTATATTCTGCTAGCTTTGCAGCCACCTGGCGATTGAAAAAAGGAGTGCCATTATCCGAAAGGATGGAGTTGGGAATTCCGAACCTGCATATGATGCTTTCTTGGATGAAATGGACCACAGCTAGCGCATTTGCTGTCTTCAGTGGTATCGCTTCTACCCACTTGGTAAACAACTCGGTCGCGGTGAGAATGAAGTGATTCTCGTGCGAGGTCGGTCGAATGGGACCGATGAAATCCAGAGCCCATGTGTGAAACGGCCATGGTGTTCCCAATGCATGTAGACCTACGGCAGGGGCGTGCACTAGATCACCCTTGAATTGACACTCCTGGCAGCGTCTTACTTTGGTGCAGCAATCAGCCTCCATAGTGGGCCAGAAATATCCAATTGACAGGAGTTGTCTGCATAATTTCGCACCTCCCTGATGCTCCACCTGATGAGAAAGGTCCATCACCTCTTGTGCTTCCCTGCTGTCTAGACATCGTAGCAAGTTACCTTCGTGGCCCTTTTGCCAAAGCAGATTTTCTTGCACCACATATCGGGCTGCTTTCCTCTTTAGTTTCTCGGCTTCTTTTCTCGAATCGGGTACAGTACCCTGGGTGAGAAAATCAAAGAGTGGTTTCCTCCAATCCGCATCATCGTCGGTCAGAGCAATGAGTATAGAGTCCTTGATCAGTGCACAACTCTCGCACTTTCCTTGTATCAATGCTGCGGCCGTTGACATGTTCGACCAATGAATGCCATACCTCTGGGCTTTTCGATAGATTGACACCTCACTTTCCCCGCAAGCATGTTGGTGAATCTTTTCTAACAGCAGTTGTCCCTCTTGCTCGGAGACGCATCGCATAAGTATTCCGCCAGGGCCCTTGTTGTTGGAATAGATGCCCTAGAGGCAATCGTAGATTTAGTATGAACAATGTTTTGGCTAGAATATTCATTTATTATTTATGGCGATATTTAATATAATGAAGTCCTTAGATAAATTGTGTTATTTATCTTAAATATCCCTAGTCAATTATAATGATTAATGGGACAATCATCTGTAGACTAGTATGGGGTTGGATTGATATGAGGATATCACGATCTAACACATGAGTATGCATTAGGAGTAATGGCATACTGGATTGACCCACGACGAAAAGGATACATTAGATTATGTGAAGTCACAATCGCTTTTCGTAGTGCTAATATTATTTCAATCCTTGGACTTGAAGTCACTAGATACTCTAGTTGTGAAATATTGCGCTTTGATGTTATCAAACGTTACACCGTAACTGGGTAATCATAAAGGTGGCTATCGGGCGTAATAGGAAGCAAGCTTAGAGATCGTAGTGATGTAGATAGGATTTGTCCCTCCCACATAATGGGGGTAAATATCCACGGGCCACTCGAGGGATGAGGCTTATTGAATGTCTGGCCAGACTCAGATAAATTAATATAGAGATATTAATGTTATCTGCAAGTATAAGCATATTCCCAGGATCGAGGAACTATGGATTGGATATACGAGTGTGACTATTTATGTCTCGTGTCCAATCCGGATATGGTGACAAAGGGATAATGCAATATGACATATTGGGCACAAAGGTTTGTCGGGATCACTGACTATTTCTATTGGTTGGGTTGCATGGATGTGTTGCTAGACACCGCTCCATGTTAGTAATAGTTACTACCAACCATATAGAAACCTATGGGGTCACACGTCAAATAGAGTAGAGCTAGATTTGGGATTAATTAATATGGATTAATTAATAGAAGGATCATTGTGCAACACCTTGCAAACTTAGTAGGACTAATTTGCAAGGAAGGGAATAGTTCTAGTCCTACTAGAACAAGAAAACTCTTTTATGGAAACAACAAGGAGTTGTTGGAGTATATAAAGGAGGCTCTAGCTTCCTTCCCACATATGAGTTATTATTAGACATAACACACAAAGAGTGGGAGAGAGCAAAAGAGAGAGCAAGACAAGGTGCTAGGGCCGAAACCCTAGCCACCCGTCCGCCCCCTACCCGACGGCAAAGAGAGGCCGCCCCTCTCTTGTGCTTTTGGTGATTTGTTGCTTTGATCTTCATCCCTCTTCCTCCAAGGTTCGAGCTAGCACTTGATTGAAGGAAGAATCTAGATCTCACCTCTAGACGTGGATCAACCGTAGAGACGAGGACATCATTCTTCGTGTGATCTCACAAATCAAAAAGGTACACATCTTCTATGTCCTTAATCATGTTATGATGTCTCTTCCTGTGATCCTTGGTGGGCTTTGAGTAGGATTAATTTTTTGTTATTCCGCTGCGTTACCTACGTCAAAACCCAACAGTGGTATCAGAGCCACAGGTCGTAGAGCATAACATGATATTATGTGTTTACGATTTCAGTTCATACACCGTATTATTGTTTATTACGCGAAAACTGAAAAATTGGCATAGTAGATGCAATATTGAATTTGATTCAATCAAACAAGACCCAATTTAACATTGGATGTTAGAATTGGTGAGTTTAATCACATAGGATGTGAATAATTGGGTTCTTGAAAAAAAATTAGGGTTCATGGGCACATAATTGAAAAGGGGTTTTCAATTATGGAAACAAAATTATGGAAATAATTCCATAAGGAAACAACCTTGCTTGGGCAACAAGGAAGGAGGAAGGGGACTAGGGCCGAAACCCTAGCCGCCCGCCCCTCCCTTGCGCGCCAAGCAAGGCCGCGGCCCCCTTAGGCGTGCGGCGGTCCTAGGGTTCGGGCCACTTGTTGGCTTGGACCCTTTGGACCGTTGTGAAACCCTAGTTACCCAACTTCATTAAAATTAAACAAGCGCGTTAAAAATTGGTTTTAACTGAATTATGTGCTTCATTGCATGGTGGATGGATATGGCCTAGGATTGTGGATGTTTATTGTTTTGTGGTTTGGTTTACGGCCTACGAGCTGATCAAATTAATGTAATAATTAATTAAGTTTTACGGCCTGCGAGTCGTTCTTTTTCTCCTCGACATGTGAGGCTTTTATTATTTATTTATTCTAGATGTTAGGCTAGAATTAGAAATATTTAGATGATAGCCAAGAGCATGGAGAAGAAGACTGGAGAACCAAAGGAGCCAAAAAGACATCCCTAGACGCGCAGCTATGGTGGAGCACATGGAGATGAGCTCGGCACTTTAGGGCAATTAGATATTATCATTGGCTTGATAATATCATTAGTCTAGAGGCCATATCCATGCCACGTTTTTTTATTTTTTTGTGGATGTTTATTATTCATGCCTTGTTATTTATTTTGTGTGTATGGCGCTACAAGCAAAACGATAACAAGATAATAATAAACGAGGTTGGTCTTTTATTGTGGATAGCCCAATCCAAATAAGTAGACCATTTTGATAAAGATCAACCAAACAAATTAAAAGAAATCCCTCAATTAAATATTGCGTTTTGCCTTCTCTTGCCAAAACACCCTTCATGATCATGGCCTATTAAATTCGGGCTTGCCAAAGCAAGGCGATTTTAATTTTTCATGATGTGTTGCGGACGACGCAAGCTAGTAATGCGTGTATGTTGAAAGCAAGAGGTTGGACGCAACTAGGCAAGATTCAATAGGATTGATGAGCTTATAGGCATGACAATTAGGAGTTATCCAATTGGATAAAGAATAAAAGGAATTTATTCACCTAATTGGACCAAGAGTTGCATGTGATGCAATTGGAATGGTTCCTACCTAAATAACCAATTCTTGGGTGACTTGCCAAAGCAAGCTCAAGAAGAAGTGAAATAAGGATCTTGGACCCACTAGAAAGTATAAAGATATTTTCCGCTTTAATGGTGAGGGCTATTAAACCGAGAAAAATAGTGGGAGCTATATTTGATGATCTAGCCATTGTTAAATATAGTCAAATTGTTCAAAATACTAAAATTGCATATTTCTCGTTTTGTAGAATTCCAAATGGCAAACAACAACGCATCGAGTTCATCCCTACGATCTGTCCTTGAGAAGGATAAATTGTCTGGAACAAATTTCCTTGACTGGTACAGAAACTTGAGGATTGTCCTCAAGCAAGAAAAGAAGCTGTACGTCTTGGACACTCCAATTCCAGACCCACCACAAGATGAGTCTCTACTAGCGGCAGTAAGGGCACGTCAGAAGCATGTTGATGATTCTAATGACGTGACTTGCCTCATGCTTTGTACCATGACTAGTGAGCTTCATAAGCAACACGAGAACATGGAAGCCTATGATATGATCAGACACTTGAAACAATTGTTTCAGGAACAGGCAAGGCATGAGCGTTACGAGGTGTCTAAAGCATTGTTCAAAAGTAGTCTTGCAGAGGGGAATCCAGTAGGCCCTCATGTACTCCGAATGATCGGGTACATAGAGAACCTTGAGAGACTGGGGTTCCCACTCGGCCAGGACTTGGCGACTGATCTCGTCTTGCAATCGTTGCCTGACAGTTATAATCAGTTCATTATGAGCTATAATATGAACGAGATCAACAAGTCTTTGCCAGACTTATTGAACATGCTAAAGACAGCTGAGCAAAGCATCAATAAAGGCAAGGGCAAGGCCATAATGATGGTACACAAGAAGAAGGGCAAGTCAGTTGCATCTACTTCAAAAGGAAAACGCAAGAAAGTTGCAAAATCCAAGGATGCCCTAAAGCCTAGTGGAGGTGTGGCTAAAGGTGAATTTCACTACTGCAGCCAGCCGAGTCACTGGAGGAGGAATTGCCCCAAATATCTGGAGGATAAGAAGCTTGGAATAGTGATTCCACCACCACCAGGTATTTATGTTATAGACGTCAATCTTTCTATTTCATCATCCTGGGTATTGGATACCGGATGTGGTTCTCACATTTGTCGTAATGTGCAGGATTTGAAAAGAAGTAGAAGATTGCGAAAAGGGGAGATAGACTTGCGCGTCGGGAATGGAGCAAAGGTTGCTGCATTAGCTGTAGGCGTTTATGAGCTATCTTTGCCTTCTGGACTTATTTTAGAATTAGACAATTGCTTTTATGTGCCTGCTATGAGCAGAAACATTATTTCCGTTTCTTGTTTGGACGAGAAAGGTTTTTCTATTTCAATAAAGGACAAGTGTTGCTCCATTTATTTTGATAGTATGCACTATTGTAGTGCGCATTTGTCTAATGGATTGTATATCCTTGATCTAAATAATCCAATCTATAACATAAATACTAAAAGGATTAAAACTAATGATTTAAATCCTACATATCTATGGCACTGTCGTTTAGGACATATAAATGAGAAACGCATATCTAGACTCCATAAGGATGGACTTCTAGACTCATTTGATTTGGAATCATATGAGACATGTGAATCTTGTTTATTAGGAAAAATGACAAAGTCCCCTTTCAATAAGAAAGGCGAGCGGACTAGTGAGTTGTTGGCACTCATACATACTGATGTATGCGGACCATTCCCCACGCCTGCCAGAGGTGGTTATACCTACTTCATCACATTTACTGATGATTTCAGTAGATATGGATTTGTATACCTTATGAAGGCCAAATCCGAATCCTTTGAATTGTTCAAAGAATTCAAGAGTGAAGTAGAGAAGCAACTTGGGAAGAGTATTAAAGCCCTACGATCGGATCGTGGAGGAGAATACTTAAGCCAAGAGTTTGATGAGTATCTTAGAGAGTGTGGGATAGTATCCCAGCTCACTCCACCCGGAACACCACAATGGAATGGTGTATCCGAGAGGAGGAATCGCACTTTATGAGATATGGTGCGATCTATGATGTCTCAAACAGATCTTCCGATATCCTTTTGGGGACATGCTCTAATGACGGCAGCTTTTACCATTAACCGTGTTCCATCCAAATCAGTCATGAAGACGCCATATGAGATATGGACTGGGAAGCGTCCCATAGTGTCGTTTATGAAGATTTGGGGCTGCGACGTCTATGTAAAGCGTTTACAAACAGACAAGCTCGGGCCTAAAGCGGATAAGTGTAAGTTTGTGGGATATCCTAAGGAAACTAAAGGATATTATTTCTATAACCCTACCGAGAACAAAGTGTTTGTTGCTCGGACCGGCGTGTTTCTAGAAAGAGAACTGGTCTCTAAGGAAGCAAGTGGGAGGGTTGTAGAACTTGAAGAAATTCATGAACCACAAACCACTGAACCAATAATGGAACATGAACAGGAGCCACAAGAAGTTGTGGAAGAGCCTGTTCAGGTAACACAGGAACTCCGTAGATCAGGAAGAGTACGTCATGAGCCAGAGAGGTATGGACTTCTCGTGACTGAGCCCGATGACGTACCACTCGTGGATGATGAGCCTGCAAACTATGGAGAAGCCATGAGTGGCCCAGACTCTAAGAAATGGCTAGAATCCATGAGATCCGAAATGGATTCCATGTACACCAACAAAGTATGGACTTTGGTGGAACCACCCGAAGGGGCTCGACCCATAGGGTGCAAGTGCGTCTTCAAGAAGAAGACCGACATGGATGGCAAGGTAGTTCCCTATAAGGGGCGATTGGTGGCCAAAGGTTATAGACAGATTCATGGTATTGACTATGATGAGACCTTTTCACCAGTCGCCATGACTAAATCCATTCGAATCTTACTTGCTATTGCAGCATACTACGACTATGAGATTTGGCAAATGGATGTCAAAACAGCGTTCCTTTATGGGAACCTCCTTGAGGATGTGTACATGACACAACCAGAGGGTTTTGAGGATCCAGAAAATGCCAACAAAGTCTGTAAGCTGCAAAGATCCATTTATGGATTAAAGCAAGCTTCTAGGAGCTGGAATCGACGTTTTGATGACGCGGTCAAAGAGTTTGGTTTCATCAAGAACGAAGATGAGCCTTGTGTTTACAAGAAGGTTAGTGGGAGCTCTATAGTATTTCTGGTCTTGTATGTGGATGACATACTAATCATTGGCAATGACATTCCTACTATGCAATCTGTTAAAGATTGGCTAGGAAAGTGCTTTGCGATGAAAGACTTAGGAGACGCAGCCTATATACTGGGTATAAAGATCTATAGAGATAGATCTAAAAGGTTGCTTGGCCTAAGTCAGAGTACATATATTGACAATGTGTTGAAGAGGTTCAACATGCAAGATTCCAAGAAGGGATTCTTGCCCATGTCACATGGAGTCACTCTTTCCAAGAATGACTGTCCCTCCAACGAGATGGAGAAGGACCGCATGAGCAGGATACCCTATGCTTCAGCCATTGATCCATCATGTACGCCATGCTATGTACTAGACCAGACGTATCATACGCATTGAGTATGGTGAGCAGATACCAGTCCAATCCGGGTGAGAGTCACTGGATTGCTGTCAAGAACATCATAAAGTACTTGAGAAGAACTAAGGATGTATTCTTGATATTTGGAGGAATGGAAGAGCTGAGTGTAAAGGGTTACACTGACGCAAGCTTCCAAACCGACAAGGATGATTACAGATCGCAGTCTGGATACATGTTTTGCCTGAATGGAGGAGCTGTGAGCTGGAAGAGTTCCAAGCAAGGCACAGTTGCTGATTCCACAACAGAAGCTGAGTACATTGCTGCTGCGGAAGCAGCAAAAGAGGCAGTATGGATAAAGAAGTTTATCACTGAGCTCGGTGTGGTCCCTAGCATAGTGGATCCCGTAGAGTTGTACTGTGACAACTCTGGGGCAATCGCACAGGCAAAGGAACCAAGATCGCACCAAAAGTCAAAGCATGTACTTAGGAGATTCCATCTTATTCGTGATATGATCGATCGAGGAGATGTGAAGATATGCAAGATTCCGACAGATGACAACGTGTCAGATCCGCTTACGAAACCTCTTGCGCAGCGAAAGCATGAAGGGCACGCCAGATCTATAGGCATACGAGATGCGCCGGATTGGCTCTAGTTCAAGTGGGAGACTGTTGGAATAGATGCCCTAGAGGCAATCGTAGATTTAGTATGAACAATGTTTTGGCTAGAATATTCATTTATTATTTATGGCGATATTTAATATAATGAAGTCCTTAGATAAATTGTGTTATTTATCTTAAATATCCCTAGTCAATTATAATGATTAATGGGACAATCATCTGTAGACTAGTATGGGGTTGGATTGATATGAGGATATCACGATCTAACACATGAGTATGCATTAGGAGTAATGGCATACTGGATTGACCCACGACGAAAAGGATACATTAGATTATGTGAAGTCACAATCGCTTTTCGTAGTGCTAATATTATTGCAATCCTTGGACTTGAAGTCACTAGATACTCTACTTGTGAAATATTGCGCTTTGATGTTATCAAACGTTACACCGTAACTGGGTAATCATAAAGGTGGCTATCGGGCGTAATAGGAAGCAAGCTTAGAGATCGTAGTGATGTAGATAGGATTTGTCCCTCCCACATAATGGGGGTAAATATCCACGGGCCACTCGAGGGATGAGGCTTATTGAATGTCTGGCCAGACTCAGATAAATTAATATAGAGATATTACTGTTATCTGCAAGTATAAGCATATTCCCAGGATCGAGGAACTATGGATTGGATATACGAGTGTGACTATTTATGTCTCGTGTCCAATCCGGATATGGTGACAAAGGGATAATGCAACATGACATATTGGGCACAAAGGTTTGTCGGGATCACTGACTATTTCTATTGGTTGGGTTGCATGGATGTGTTGCTAGAGACCGCTCCATGTTAGTAATAGTTACTACCAACTATATAGAAACCTATGGGGTCACACGTCAAATAGAGTAGAGCTAGATTTGGGATTAATTAATATGGATTAATTAATAGAAGGATCATTGTGCAACACCTTGAAAACTTAGTAGGACTAATTTGCAAGGAAGGGAATAGTTCTAGTCCTACTAGAACAAGAAAACTCTTTTATGGAAACAACAAGGAGTTGTTGGAGTATATAAAGGAGGCTCTAGCTTCCTTCCCACATATGAGTTATTATTAGATATAACACACAAAGAGTGGGAGAGAGCAAAAGAGAGAGCAAGACAAGGTGCTAGGGCCGAAACCCTAGCCACCCGTCCGCCCCCTACCCGACGGCAAAGAGAGGCCGCCCCTCTCTTGTGCTTTTGGTGATTTGTTGCTTTGATCATCATCCCTCTTCCTCCAAGGTTAGAGCTAGCACTTGATTGAAGGAAGAATCTAGATCTCACCTCTAGACGTGGATCAACCGTAGAGACGAGGACATCATTCTTCGTGTGATCTCACAAATCAAAAAGGTACACATCTTCTATGTCCTTAATCATGTTATGATGACTCTTCCTGTGATCCTTGGTGGGCTTTGAGTAGGATTAATTTTTTGTTATTCCGCTGCGTTACCTACGTCAAAACCCAACACTTGTAATAAAGGGTGTTGTCATGTATGCAATACCCCTTTGTGGATGCCCAGTTCTCGCTGCTCGTGCCTTCTGCGATGGCCCGTAAGATTGACTTTCTCCAGTCCGTATCGTCCATGCATTCATCGTCGCACGCGTCTTCTGTCAACGCCGAGGATGTTCGCACTTCAATCAAGATTCTTGCGAGACATTTGTCCGTACTGACCTTGGATCCCAAGGTAGCTAAAGCGTCAGCATGCCTATTGTCCGCTCGAGGTTTGTGCTCGTATCTAACTTCGCAGAACTGTTTCACCAATTTCTGTACCAAGGTCCGGTAAGTTTATCTCCTTCAAACCATACTCGCACGAGGCTTGTTTGACGATTTGCTTGGAGTCCCCCATAACCGTCAAGTTGCTTACTTCCAAGGCCTTTGCCGCGCGGAGTCCTGCGATGAGAGCTTCATACTCTGCTTCGTTGTTGGTAACTGCGAAGTCAAGCTTTGTAGACATCTGTATGACTTCCCCATCTGGTTTGGTCAAGACTATCCCGATGCCTCCACCTTTCCTTGTTGACGAGCCGTCGAAATGGAGCGTCCAATAGGGCAACTCAACTGCGTAGATTTCAGGTCCCTCCAATTCTTCTTCAATCACGGGCTCATGACTGTTATCGGGGAACTGCGCCAGCAAATCCGCTACCGCCTGCGATTTGATCACCCGCGGCCGAACGCATGTGATGTCATATTGGGAAATGGTCATGTACCACTTTTCCAATCTTCCCCCAGGAGTTGTGTGAGTCAGAAGATATCGTATGGGATCGCTCCTTGTGACCACCACCACTTTGTGCGAAGCGAAATATTGTCTCAACTTCTCTATTACAAAGAATAAAGCAAGGCAATGATGTTCGATGTCCGTGTACCTTGATTCTGCGGGCTCCACGATGCGAGAAATGTAGTAGATGGGCATTTCTTGACCCTCATAGTCCTGAGCTAGGAGAGCTCCTATAGACCTCCTTATTGACGTCAGATACAACAAGAGTGGTGATCCGAGCTGAGGTGCGATCATTACTTTTGAAGATGTCAGCAGCTCCTTTTGAAATACCCCGTTTTGTGACTACGGGTATTTTGTGATATTATTACAAGTATTGGGAAGTTAAAGTAATTATAGAGAGTTAATTTTAATGCTTTGAGAGTTTGGGGGGAACTTTGTGACTTTAATCAAAGGTTTTAGTGTCTTTTACTTGAGTTTGGGGGAGGTGTTTGTCTTTTGGCAAAACTAAGGGGAAATAAGTGTCTTTTGACCTAAATTTCTTCCTACAATAAAAGTTTCCTAATCCAAGAGGGTTTCCTACTTATGAGGTTAATTTTAATTCTAACTCTCATAAAAACCCTCATTCTCCTATTTTTCCTAATCTCTCTCACTCTCCCTACTCTACCCGTCCCTCTCTCACTCTCTCTCTCCCTTGTGACCGACGGCAGCCACCCCACCGCCGCCGCCGCTCTCTCTCTCTTTTCCGGCAAGGTAACTCTCTCTCTTTCTCTTTTTCTCTTTTCTTTCTTTCTTCCTTCTTTTCTCTCTTTCTTTCTCCCTATCCCCGTCCGCCTCTCTCTCCGTCCGCCTCCATGGGCGGCGGGTTGAGCGGGTTGGGTTGTTTCGTTTCTTTTTCTCTTTTCTCTTGTTGATCTCTTGATCTTGTGATCACTTGTTCATGATTCATGTATGTTGCATGCAATCTCTAAATTTCAGTTTGTTATGGTTAGGATCATTGTTCATGGATTCGTAAGATTTATTATCAAGTTTTAGGGTTTATCATGTTCTTGAGTATTGGGAAGAAACCCTAGTTTGAAAGGGAAGTTTGATTGAATGATTTGGGAGTTTGAATGATCATATTAGGTGGATAACAATCTGATTTGAATGTGGGAATCATGTTATATTAGGTTTAGTATGATTATAGGATGAATTAGATGCTTGGGGGAAAAGTTTCATGAAGATTGATAATTCCCGTATGGATATTTTGAATGAAGTTGGAAACTTGAAACTAGTGTAACTTTTGATTCAGGAATCGAAATTAAGATCCGTTTGAGGCTAAACTTATTATTTCGAACGTTTTGAATCCAATGGAACTGTTTCTAGACCATGATCTGTTTGGGAAACTGGAGTAATAGAATTGGTGGAGTTATGATGGATTATGCATACTTTAGGATAAGGGTTTTTGAGGCAAAGCTTTAAGCTTATTTTGGAGCATGAATTGAATGGGATGTTGGGGAGGTGTTAGAACCCTAAACCATGGGCTATCATATGCATGTAATTAGTATAGCAAGTATATTGCTAGAATATTGGTTTGATTAGCATATTGTTATGTGTAGGTAACGAGTTCGTCGACGACGAGTACGTAGAGTACGTTGATTGATTGCTATTGTTGGAATTTGCTTTGAGGTAAGTAAATGTGCCAAGCCTAGTGTGCTTATCTCTTTCGTGTCAAAACGAATTCTTGTATTTCTTTACGTCTCAAAATGTGTTTATGTGACGTGACATGCAATATGTGATTTCTACTTGATAAATGTTTTTCTTGGAAATATCATCATGATAATGATAATGCATTAATACGTAAAGTGGAATAGTTGTGCGGGGACATTTATTATTATTGTGGTATGGTTACCATTGGCATTGGACGGTTTGATCTCGGTCTTCCGTTTCAATTTATTTTATTTTAATCCGGTTGCAAGTCCCCGGATAGCTCCCTGTACTCACTCCTCTGGACGCTAGATTCTTTGGGGGGTGTCGACACTTAAGGTCTTGGATGCTTGCGAGATGGTTTGGTTTCCCCCGTCACAACGAATTTATAATGGATTTTTGGTTTTTGTTAACGGAACGAAGTTAACACTGGATTTGGATTTTTTCCTAATAATATGGAAATTGATTTGGAAATATATTATGGAATTGGGAACTCTTATGTTTTGAAACAAGAGTCACTTTATTACCGCTGTGTTTGCGAAAAACTCTTACTTACAAATGAGTCTTGTTTTATAACTATCCATCATCGTTTTACATGTTTGGATGTTTGCTTACCAGTATTTCAATGCTGATTTTGTACTGTGGTGTTTCTTTTTCATTCCGCACCACAGGTTTAGAAGAAGGTTATCGGGCATAGAAGGGGACGCGCACCACATGGATTATTAATAGTAGTATTTCATTTCAATTTGAACTCTTTAGTAGTTTAAACGCTTTAGTTGTTTTTGCCGGTTTGTGGCTAGGACGAAGGTTTATGATAATACATTATTTTAATTGGATTTAATTTATTATTGTGGGTGTGTGTGCTTGTGAACCATGTTATAAAATCTCCTTGTATCCGGGCTCCTCTCGGGTACGGAGTGACATCCCCGGGTCTCCGGCTTGGGCCATTTGGGGGTGTTACACATTTAGTTTCCCGAACGCAGCTTCGTGCTCCGCAGCCTAGTTGTATATGGCATCTTTCTTGAGAAGATCACTGAAACAGAAGGTGATTTCGGCGATCGCTGGGATGAATCTTCGCAAATAGGATAGCTTTCCCAAGAAGGTTTTCAAGGCACTATGGTTATGTGGCGGAGTCATGCCAGTGATGGCTGATACTTTCGCAGAGTCAGGCTTGATTCCTTGGCGATGTACCACGCATCCCAAGAACTTCCCTGATGTTACCCCGAATGCGCACTTCATGGGGTTCATATTCAATTGAAAGCGTCTGCATCTGTTAAACACTTTTCGCAAATCCGCTAGATGGTCTGCCTCCTCCTTGGATTTGACAACTAGGTCATCCACATAGAATTCCACTTCCTTGTGCATCATATCGTGGAATAGGGCCATCATGGCCCGCTGGTAAGTTGCACCTGCGTCTTTGAGACCAAAAGGCATCACCGTATAGTTGAATACTCCCACTGGGGTGATGAATGCGGTTTTCCGTGCATCTTCGGGGTCCATCTTGATTTGATTGTACCCACTGAAGCCGTCCATGAAGCTGAACATGCGATGACCCGCGGTTGAATCGATAAGTAAGTCAATGTTCGGGAGTCGAAAATCGTCCTTAGGGAAGAAACGATTGAGATCCCGGAAATCCACGCAAATGCGAAGCTGCCCATTCTTCTTCACCACGGGCAAAATGTTAGCCAACCATGTGGGATGGTGATTTGGCTCTATGAATTTGGCATCCAGGTGTTTGACAATCTCCTGCTTAATCTTCACGTTGAGCTCCGGCCTAAAGCTTCTTGTGCTCTGCTTTACCGGCTTGGATCCTGGAATCACATCTAACCGATGCATGGTGATGCTCGTATCCAGGCCAGGCATTTCATCGTATTCCCATGCGAGTCCTTGTACTCAGTCAAGAGCTGTAGCAATCTTTCCTCCTCTTCGCTTGTGAGGTCCGCACTTAGAAAGACTGGCCTCTTCTTTTCTTCGCCCGGGCTTAGAAATACCTCCTTCAGCTCCTGCTTTTGTGGTCTGGGTTTGTCTTCCATGCATTCGGGTGCTTCTTTGAGTTTCTCTTCTAGAGTGCATCTCATTGGTTTTTATGTCTCCGAAACCTGCTCAATTTGGTTGATTTGCTCAGGGATATCCCCATGCCCGCGTGGGGACACCCCCGCGCACCTTCATATGCGGTAGCATTTCTTCTCTTTGGCGTAGAAACTCTCTATCTCCTTGCCTTTAGGGTCATGCTTTGCTATTCTTTTCAGAGTGTACACGTTCTTTCGCTGGTAGGCAATCCGCGGCGCCTCTTCTCGCGTAGGCGGCTTTTCCTTGGCATCCTCTCTTGTCACCATCACTCCCGCAGGTGACTGATCTTTGATATCCTCCCATCGGGGCAAAGGAGTGGGGTTGAATGGTCCCGGCGTTTACTCATCTGCCATCTCAGTGAACCACACCGCCTCACTGAGATGCGCTTCATCCATGTTGAATGGATTCGTCGAAGCTGGTATCTCGACTATTTTGTCATTCCAAATGGCTTTCATCAATTGGTGAGCTGTTGAAGGGACAGCATCAAAGCGATGAATCCAGGCTCGACCTATGATCATGTGATACGTAGTGTTCGCATCTATGACATAGAATTTCGCTGAGCACTTGATTTTGCCGATCTGGATACCAAGGCGGATCCTTCCTATCGTCATTCTGGAGTCGCTTCCGAATCCCATCAGCGGGGATGGACGCTTGACAATCTTGTACTCTGGAATTCCCGCTAGCTTCAATGTATGGAGCGAAACAACGTTAACTGCTGCTCCTCCGTCGACGAACGCTCTTTTGAACTCAACGCCATTGATGATAGTCGTTACGTAAAGAGGCCTCTGGTGGCTCGCATCTGTCTTCTTGTCGCTTGCGGAAAAGGTTATGACCTTTTCTATAGAGCGAGACGCCCTAACGACTTTCCCATTGGAGACTACGAGATCCTCCTCGTAGTCTTCTGCTACCCTTAAGATCGCCTTAATCATCTCCGCCCGGCATTTTTCAGAGAAATTCATCTCGTCGAAGAACCTGCTGAACCCGTGCGACCCCTTCATCCGGTCGGCACGTTCGTCCTCCGTGTCTATGATGTAGTCTTCACCATCATGGATTTCGGCAACGATGGGTAGACCATCCTCTGCGACCTCTTCAAGATCCACAATCGAGATCATAGCTACCTCTTTTCCTTTCGATTCTTGCTCCGCATGGGAAGGGAGTGGATTGTTGCGCACATCATGCCTTAGATCGCTGGCAATCAGTTCGCCATTCTTCATCTTTTGGCTAAACACGATTCTGAGCTTCTTGCAGTCCGCCGTGGGATGCATAACATTTCCGTGATATTCGCACCACTTCAGGTTCCTAACCATCTCCCTAGAGGGTGCCTTTTCGAGCGGCGGTAGGACACCGTCCTTACGCCACTTCCTGCAAAGGTGGCTTGCTTCTTCCACCCAACATGGCAGAGGTGGTGCATCAAAGTTAACAATCTTCGCCCGCTTTTGGGGTGAGACCGTATTCACTTCGGCCTCGCGTCCCCTCTTGTAGCTGAATCTCCCGATTTTGAAAGTAGTACCGCCCGAGGATCGCTCAGGGGCGTTTCTCTTTTTATGCCTCTCCACTATAGGCTCGATGTTCTTCGTGCATTCGATTAGCTTTGAAAACGTAGGCGTTTGCAGGTTGATAAGCATACCTTTGTACTCGTCTTGCATGCACTGCAGGCTTATCTCTACGATTCTGCTTTCGAGTATCACATCTTTGCATTCCAAGGACTTGGCCCTGAACTTCTTGATGAAGGTTATTCCGTCCTCCTCGCGCTTTTGATACATCCGCGAGAGATGAATCATCGTCACCTTTTCCTCCATCTGGAAGAACTTGGTGTAGAACTTCTGGACCATGTCGTTTCAAGTCTTCACGGATCCGGCTTCCAACGTCCTCTACCACTTGTAAGCCACGTTCCCCAAGGATTTCGGGAACTCGCGCATCAGCAGTTTGGGATCGGCTCCATACGGCCCCATCATATTGATGAAACGCATGACATGCTCATGGGCGTTCCCATTGACATCTTCGAACTTGTCCCATTTAGGAGCCTTGTACCCAGCAGGGTTAGGCATTAGATAGATCTGTCGTGGGATAGGCGGATCGTTGTCGAGCTTCGGGATGATGGTATCCGCGAACGATTGGTGAGCCAGAATAGTGTCTATGCGTCGTTGCAGAGACGTCATACACTCCGGAGTACTTCCCTCGGCAGCAGGAGGAGGGGTTGCCGCAGGTGGAGGCGACACATATGTCGCAGGAGGGCTAGGGACGTATTGAGAATTCACGTTACCCCAGATTGCCGTTGGAGGAGGCAAGGGATACTGTGAGGCCGGATTAGGCACCAAAGCTGGAGGCTGAGGAGTATGAGCAGCGAGAGGCAACATTTGAGCTGTTGACCCCTGAATTGAGTGTAGCTGCGTAGTCGCTGTTGGAGTTTGCAGATTAGGGTTGGGTGGTGTGGTTGACACTCCCAATCCTTGAGTGGTGGAGACTCCTCCTCCCTGAGAGACGGCGGTGGCTGGTGCGGGGTTTGGAGCAAGAGTCCCCATGACAGCCATGATTCGTTCTAGATGCGCAGATTGAGCTTTGAGAGCCTTCGCCTGACTCTGGATAGTGGCGTCCAAAGCTTCTAGCGTCGGAGCATCACCGGTAGCTGTAGGAGTACGGCGAATCTCCTCTCCTGAGGCGGCCTCCGTGGAAGGCGATATGTTACTGACATCATCCTCCTGAGACATGGTTGCTTGCAATGGTAAGTTCACGTCGGGTTCACCAAAATGTGCACAAGAGAATCCGGCAGGGAGAACTCTGTGTACACCAAGAGCAGAGGATCGGAAATGGCACAGGAAGAGTTAGGTTGTGTGTAGGGAGAGAGTAAGGCAGTAGTAATTTCTGAGAGAGAGAGACAGGGGTTTGGCAGAGCTTCCGCGTATGTCTGGTGTGTCCTCCTTTGTATAGAAAGGTTAACGTCCTATATATAACGGAGAATGTGACCGTTTCAGTGTAGTTAATGCGTCCATCAATGGCGGCTTAATTAGCTTAACCACAACGGCACGTTCGTCCGCGTATATAGGGACCGTTATAGCACGTTATGCGCGAATACTGGAACTGTTATGGGGTTGACCAGGTTTGACCGAATTGACCGGGTTTATGGAGCTCGTGCCATAAATCTCTCAGAAGCAGTTACTAAAGGTCGCGCGCGGGCTTGGCTCGCACGCGACAGGACTTACTCTAGCCTCCAAACCACTAAGTCCCTACAAGTCCCGTGCAGTGGTATGCGGGGGCCCTGTCTCGTAGCCCCCACATGGATCAGCGCGGCTGGTGATCCAGTGTGTGTGGAGCATAATATGGTGTGCTGGATGATTGCCACGTGGCCAAGATCTGTCTGTTCAGAAAGCACTATCTACAATAGGATTGCTTAGATCAAAGATACATAATCCATTAAATAATTTCCCACTACAATATTGAATACTATCAAAATAAATGGAACAAAAAATTATTCTTTATTGAAATAGTAAAACCATCCTTGTTCAAACAATAAATAGAAATAATGTTTCTGCACATAGCAGGCACAAAAAAGCAATTATATACTCTAAAACAAATCCTGAAGTTAGAGACAGCTCGTACACGCCTACGGATAATGTAGCAACTCTTTCTCCATTCTCAACGCGCAGGTCTATCTCCCCTTTAGTCAAACTTCTACTTCTCTTTAGATCCCACACATTTCGACAAATGTGAGATCCACATCCACTATCCAATACCCATGATGAAGAGACACTTAAGTTGACACCTATAATAAAAATACCTGGTGGTGGTGGAATCACTATTCCAAGCCTCTTGTCCTCCAGATATTTTTTGCAGTTCCTCCTCCAGTGTCCAGGCTGACTGCAGTAGTGACACTCACCTTTAGTCACACATTTGGCAATGCCACCAACAGGCTTAAGGGCAGGTTGCTTGGGTTTGGAAATTGACTTGCCTTTTCCCTTGGAGGATAAGGCAAACCATTTGCCCTTTCCTTACTGTACCATCATTATGGATTCGCCTTTACCCATGTTGATGCTTTGTTCAGCTGTCCTCAACATGTTGAGTAAATTTGGCATTGGTTTCACGATCTCATTCATGTTATAGTTCATGATGAACTTTCCATAACTTTCAGGAAACGATTGCAAGATGAGATCGGTGGCCAACTCTTGGCCTACCGGAAACCCTAGGCGCCCTAGGCTCTGAAGATATCCTATCATGCGTAGCACATGCGGCACTACAGGATTTCCTTCTGATAGATGACATTAGAACAATTCCTTGGAGACTTCATACCTTTGAACCCTTGCCTGCTCTTGGAAGAGCTACTTCAAGTGTGCGATCATATCGACTGGATTCATGTTCTCATGTTGCTTCTGAAGCTCAGAGGTCATGGTGCAAATCATTAGGCAGGCCGCATCATTAGTGTCATCAACACGCTTCTGATATGCCTTTGGGGCTGCAGGAGTGTTGTTTCCGGAGCATCAGGAACTTGCTCCTCTAGAGCCTACAGTTTCTTTTCTTGCTTGAGAACGATTCTCAAGTTTCTGTACCAGTCTAGAAAATTTGTCCCGGATAGCTTGTCCTTCTCAAGGACAGAGCGTAGGGAGTGAGATGATTTCGATGAGTTGTTTGCAATTGAAATTCTACAAAAAGGAAAATACGCAAGTTTGAGTATTTTGTGAACAATTAACTATATTCAATAATGGCAAGATTATTAAACATAGCTCCCACTATTTTTCTACGGATTAATAACCCTCAATATATTATTGCGGAAAATATCATTATATTTTCTAGTGGGTGCCAAGATCCCTATTTCACTTCTTTTGAGCTTGCTTTGGCAAGTCAACCAAAATTAGCTATTTAGGTAGGAACAATTACAATTACATCATATGCAACTCTTGGTCAAATTGGGCAAATAACTTCTTATTTAACTATCCCATAGATAATCCCAATTGATTGCCTCTAGGTTTTTAATCTTTACTAAATAACCTAGTTACGTCCAACCTCTTACTCCAATAATTGCACACTATGTGTGCCATCGCAGCACATGATGATGAATCAAATCGCCCTGCTTTGGCACGCACGAATTCGATTAATCGATCTTGTGATGAGTGTTTAAGTAACGAGAAGGCAAAACGTAATATTTTGTTTTGAGGGATTTTACTTCCAATTTTGAATTGTTTTGTTCATCTTTATCAACTGGTCTACTTATTTGAGTTTGGGCACAACTCAAAATAAAAGATCCGGGTTGTTAACTATCTTATTATCAAATTGCATGCATCATCCATACACCAACAACAATAATAAGACAATAAAATAAACATCCACAAAACATGAAATAACGTGATATGGATATGGCCTCCTAGACTAAGATATTCTCAAGCCAATGAGAATATTTATGAACCCTAGAATAAAACGCATCTCCATGTGTCTCCATCTCTTGGTCCATCCTTCTTAGCCTTGTGGAATGCTCCATGCTCCATGTCGTGGCTCCTTTAATTCTTTGGGCTTATTTTTCTTCAATCTTGGCTATCATCTATTTTATCTAGCACTAGCTAACATCTATACTAAATAAAATAATCTCACAATTTGAGAGAAAAAATACCGGCTCGCAGGTCGTAAAACTTAATTAATTATTACATCAAATTGATCAGCTCGCAGGCCGTAAATAAACCACAAAAATTAAACATCCACAACAAACCACATCTAAGGCCATATCCAATCACCATACAATTTCACATAAACAGTTAAACCCGATTTTTAACGCGCTTAGTCAATTTTAGTTGATTTTAGGATTAACTAGGGTCAAACCGGTCCAAGGGGCCCATCCAAACACTTGTCCGAACCCCTAAGAGACCGCCTAAGGCCTTGGGCCGGCCGGCCCGTAGCCCACACGGCTAGGCCGTGCGCTAGGTCTGCCCCACCCCTTGGCCGAACCTTGCTTAGGCGGCAAGGAAGGAGGGGCGATCCCCTAGGGGAGGGGAAGCTCCTTAGGAGTTGTTTCCAAAACAACTCCTTGCCTTGTTGCCCAAGTTACGTTGTTTCCTTATTAGAAAAAACTCCTTTTTCCAATAGGATGCCCAAGAACCGTAGATCTAAGATCCAGAAATTTCTCAAATTCACTAATTCATACATCCAATGCAAGAATTGGATCTTTTTTGGTTGAATCATATTCAACATGCATCTAATATGGTTAATATATATTTTTTAACGCAATAATCAACAATTAAAGGTGATAAACAACAAAAACGTAACAAATAAACCACGTTATGCTCTACGACCTTTGGCTCTGATACCACTTAAGGGTTTTGATCATGGATACGTAGCCGAAGAACAATATAATTATCCGATCATGACCCTCCAAGGATCACAGGAAGAGAATTCATGACGATGGTAAGAGAATAGTGTTATGTACCTTTGAGGTCTCCTTGATGACTTCTAACGAGAAAATCATCACGTCTCTACGGTTGATCCACGTATAGAGGTGAGATATAGATCTTCCAAACGCCTTGTGCTAGCTAGGAGGAGTGGAAGAGGATGATGAAATCACGCTACGGAGCACAAAAAGATAGGGGCGGCCTCTCTTGTGGCCGACGGGGTGGACGGACGGCAAAGGGGGCTTCGGCCTCCTTATTGTCTAGCTCTCTCCTTCCTCTCTCCTACTCAAAGTGTATTATGAGCATAAGTTGTAGGGAAGGAAGCTAGGAGCATCTTTTATATAGTCCAACAACTCCTTGTTAACTACATAAAAGCCCATCCTTATCCTACTCAAGTTCGGATTAGTCCAACTTGCATATTAATCCTACTAAGTTAGCAAGTTGCGATTTGATCCTTACAATTAATTAATCATATTAATAAATTATATACCAAGTATAGTTCACCTCTATATGACGTGTGACCTCATAGGTTCTATTTAGTTGGTAGTAACTATTTACTAATATGGAGCGGCCTCTAGCAAGACATCCATTCTAGCCAACAAATAGAATAGTCATCATAACAAACCTTTGTGCAAGTATTGTCTTACCCCTTTGTCTCAATACCCGGATTGGACACGAGACATACAAGTCACGCTCGTATATCCAATTTATAGTTCCTCAATCTTGGGAGTTGCCTTATTTGTGCAAATAACATCAATATCCTATATTGATTTATTTGAGTCTGGCCAGACATTCTATCACTATCCCTCGAGTGGCCTAGGATATTTGCTCCCGTTATGTGGGAGGGAAAATTTCTATCTACGTCTACTACGATCTCTAAGCTTGCTTCTTATTGTATCCGGTACACGCCTTTATGGCTACCCAGTCACGGTGTAGCGTTTGACGACCCAAATCACAATAACCCACAACTAAATAATCTAGTGACTTCAATTCTAAGGATGACAATACCATTGTCACCGCAAGAAGCACTTGTGACTTCACATAACATGTATGTAGCCTTCTCGGAGTTGGGTCAATCCAGTATGCCATTACCCCTAATGCACACCCATGTGTTGGATCATGATATCTCCATATCAATCCAACCCCATACTAGTCTATAGATGATTGTCCCATTGATCATTATAGTGGACTAGGGATATTTAAGATAAACAACACAATTATAAATCTAAGGACTTCATTATATTAAATATTGAATAAATAATATAATGAATATTCTAGCCAATTTATTGTTCATACTAAACTAGATTGCCTCTAGGGCACCTATTCCAACATATATGTGTAGATGCTAGGGTCATGACTTGGAGTGTGTTTGTAATTTGTTTCGGCTTCTCATAAATAAATTGGTTTGGTTTGATCGTGGATTAGCTAGTCTCAAAACTAGTGAACCACGTAATTCTTGTGCTCTCGATCTTTTAATTGTTTTTCGCTTTCTCTTGCTTTCTCGGGTAGTGGAATCTTAACACCTATCATATCTCAAGCTCCGTTCCTTTGAATCTAAACAACAACAAACTGCGTGATCACATTTTACAAAATTTATCAGTTAAAGAACAAAAAGTCGATAAACTCTCAATTTTGGGGCTACGACATGAATTGGGCAAATCAAAAAATCTCAATTCATGGGAAAACATCCTCAAGTAAGCCCGAAATTACTCAAAGTATTAATGTAACTCTAGATTTATCGATGACGGAGATTAGTTGCCAACACACTTATTATGGTATATGTCACTGACCCGGTCAAACCTGTCCAAACCCGATCAGACCCGGCAGGTTTGTGATCAACCCGGTGACCCGTTCCGAGTTAATTGGGCTGAGCTGGTCCGGGATTTACATGTTTTGAGCATGACAAAACAAATCGAAATGCCCATTTAAACATTTTTATTAAACGTTTGTGTGATTTCATTCATAATAAATGTAAAAAAGTGTTGAACGACACAAAAAATAATAACTTGCACTGTTATATGTCAACTTTTAATATATTTCAATATAAATATGTATTATAATAATTTATTAATAATTTTGTATTAACCCACCGGTCCGACCAGTGACCCGCCGGTTGGACCAGTGACCCGACATCTTTGTCGGGTCAACCACCGGTCCAGATTTCATAACTATGGTTGTCAAGAGGTTATGAGGCCATGAAACCTTCTACAATGAGGTGTGAAGTGCACGAACATGAATGTGACACATGGGGGTTCCAAGTGTCATAAACCAAACTTGTGGGTAGATTTTGATTTTCCTATTTCCATAAATTATATTTTTACCGCCAACACTCCTACTAACTACAATCCAACCTCTCAACAACCTGTAATTGCCACACTGTCCCAAATACTTCTGTTTCTGGAAATTGTAATTACTGAATTGTCCAAAACAAATTGATTGTGCATTAGGTCATGATAAAAATCTAGAGTGTTACACAAATCACAAACAATAATAACGAGCTTTTAGATCATAGATTTCTTCTGTTGCAAATAGAAATGCACTGAAAAATGTGATATTACTTTATACACCAAGAGAAAAAGATTAAATGATTAGTTAAAATATTTCTATTCAACTAATTTAGATAAATACAACTATAAAATTCCCTAAGAAGAAAAATCCTAGAGAGAACAACAAAAAACACAGTTTAATATTTATGACTACAAAGTAAAAATAGGATATCTAATGGAGTTGTTCCATGCAATAATTGGTGCGAAGTTAGTCTAGTGGATAATAATAAACAAGAATCAAGAACATTGAAGTAATCTGGTAAATCTTTGATAATAGAAAGTCAAGATAGTGTCGTCCTTTCACTGGCAATTCATGACAAAACATCACATATGAAACTTATGAAACTTCTCTCAGATGAGGTTGGTTGATACCAAGTTCTGCTGCGAGGATTTGAATTATTTAGCGCCAAGCAAATACATTCTGAAATTCCAACTCAGGGAGGAATTTCATTAGGATGTCAGAGTTGACATCCTTTGAGACTAGTGATTAAGAACAGTGAGTAATTACTTAAAAAAAAGACGTAATAGTTGAGGCTTGGAAATTATGGCTCCTAATTCGCAAAGTAGATGAAGCAGCGATGATGAGGCGCAAAAGAGATATTAAACCATATTGAAAGAGTAACTTACTACATATGCTAAATTTGTGTCTAAAATATTATATCATAGACCCTGGCTAGCAACCCTTGGATTTTTTTATTTTTTATTTTTGAAATAAGCAACCCTTGGATTTTAGTTTCAAGTTTAAATGGAAATACTAGATAGTTTTCTATAAGATTGACTTTTATGACTTGCAAATTTTTTTGCAACAATTTAAGAATTAAGTGAATGGTGTCATATAAGAATGGACATTCAGAAGAAGAATTATTTATTTTATTTTTTATTTTTTTGAGAATCAGAAAAATTATTTATGCCCCTGCATGTTGTACCCATTTTCTTAAAATGTTTCTAAGTGTCGTTTAAATAATCTCATGAATGGGTTTGGCCGGACAAAAATCCCATTCAAACGTGAACCTACGATTTTAGTTAAAAGGGGATCACTATTCTGCTAGATCACTCAGTGTGCACTTTTGTTTTGGATGATAACTAAGTTGGTTTGGTAAACTAATGATGAATGTGGTTGGACGATTGTCATCATTCTTGTTCTAATGTAGAAGCATCAACCTTTGTACAATATTGTCAGCACAATTACTTTCGCTCGGGCACACATATGTAACACACAGACAAAAATAAAACACTGACACATTAATTTTTTTCTTGATTTATAAAGCTGGACAATTACACTATTTAAATAGAAAAATATGCAACCCTAAGTTTAAACCGTTCGACCTAACAGGCCCGGGAAAGAACTGACAAAAATACTTGGTTTGACTAATTAAGTAAATAACTTAATTAAACAAATTAAATAAATAAATAAACTAACTATCAAATAATACTAATTAAAAAATACGATTGATGAAGATACGGTTGACTCGTATCAACTCCCCCGCTGTTGAAAAGTGCCTTGTCTTCAAGGTGAATGGGAATATTTTTTTAAACACGTTCATAAATATGTGTGCCCGGATCAAATTGACGAAGAACGACCTAGAAAAGGCCGCGTTGTAGTCCAATATCAGTAATAAGGCCAAATATCTTCTGCCCGAGAGAATGAGACCCAAAAGGAAAATTGGGCCAAAGTAAATCATTGGGCCCAATTGTAACTTTTAGCCCAAATGTACTATCAAACCTAGTTCTCTGTTGAACAAAAAAACAGAGGATGTACCCGTCCGTTGCGGGGTTGGCGCCCGAGGATCTTGGAACGCTGTCTATGCAGTTTCCTTCGCCACGATATGCGGCGTGGGAAGGAAGGGTTTGTACCTGGTCCAGCTGGGTTTTGTGTTGTGGTAAAGAAAGTGGCAGTGATGGTGGCGATTGCTGCTGCTGCAGTGGGTAAACTGGCCGCTGTTCTTGCTTGGATGTTCCTGGATTTGTGGCGACGTTTGTGGCTGCTCTTTCGGCAATGGGTAGGAACCTTATATTCGATCGAAGATGGTATTTATTTTTTCGAATCGAGATTCCATTTGAATCTGTAGTTGTTCGATTGCAACAAGCAATCGTTTGGCAAGAGTCGAGGAAACAGTATCTTCTGTCGTCACCATTCACCAGCTGAGTAGTGGAAAGACAATAAAAGCAGCAATTCATAACATAATTAATATTGCTCGGGCACACACACCAAACACACACACGAAAACAAAACACTAACACTTACATTTTCTTCTTGATTTATAAAACTGAATAATTACACTGTTTACATGGAAAAGTGCGCAACCCTAATGTAAACGGTTCGACATAACGGGCCCTGCAAAGAACCGAAAGAGAAAACCCGGTTCAAGTAATTCAATAAATAAACTAATTAAATAAACCAAATAAATAAGCTAACTATAAAATAATACTAATTAAGTAAATAATTTAATACGATTTATGAAAATACGGTTGACCCGTATCACATATACATTACCAAAGAGTGGTCATTATGTTTATATTTTCTCTATTTAGGGACATTTTGTGTGGCTATAGGAATGTTACTTGCATTATTTTTCTATAGTTTTGAATCTAATCATCTAGATAGACTTGGATATTGTTCTAAAATTTCTCCCTATGATATCATGTGATCCGTATCGCTTATTTAATATTTTACGCCTATGTTTATCACAGTAGCTATATATCTTATCATCACGAGCAAGGACATAATGATCATTCATGAACTTGAAAGAAGGTTGCACATGATACTGGCTATGCAACTTCGCTTTAAACCTTGAGAGGCTCGAGGATCATGGCCTTTTCAATATATCTAGAGATTCTTTTTTTCAGAAACCCTGTGAAAGGAATGTATTATCGCTCGATAACTCTGTGATCATACACACGATGTATGTCAAATGGCCCTCATGGATGTAGTGACGGATAAAAATTAGTAGCGTTAGGCAAGGATCAAGTAACCTTATCATTCTCCGTTGAGTACCTTGCATCATATATTTTTTCAGCTTCCTGCACGACCTTCTTTAGTCCAAATGACATAGTTTGTGGGTGACCACAACGATGCCCATGATAAAATTGGTGCGGTTACCACCAAGGAACCGGGGGTCCTTATAAAAATAAAGTCTTCTGTGATTTAGAGAACACTCGAAGTTTGTTACTAGGGAAAACGATGAGTGCTAAAGTAGTTAAGGCATCTTACTACTTCCTTAGTGATCAAAAAAGCTTATCTGACATTATCGAGCGACATAATTGTCTTAATAGGGTTTCTAAAGCCAAGAGACTCCCGATATATCCCAAAGGTAATGATCATCAAGGCCTCTCAAGAATTAAAGAAACTTGTATAGCCAGGATCATGTGCATCCTTCTTTCAATTCCGTGACTAAAAATGATGTCCTTGCGGGTGATGAAAAGGGATATATGAACGATGAGATATTTATCTGTATAAATTTAAATCAGCAACAAAGATCAGTGAACACCATGGAGAAATAAAAATTCAAACAATTTCCATGTAGATCAAGATGATCAGATTTGCATTTATAAAAAAGACAATTCAATGAAAATCCCGTGCAGTTACCCAAAAATATCCCTATGGAATGAGTCGAGAAACAGAACGATCTCTCTTATGAAAGCTATTTCATACAAGGTTTGATGCTTCTGCATCATTTTTACCTTATTTATAATGCAGCAAGGGCTATCGTGCAACTAACCCAGTAAATGTTCATTAAAAATATAGCTGGACTCTGGTGGAACAACAGTTATATTTGAACGAAAAAACAAAATAGTAGGTTCGTGTTTGAATAGGCTTATTGCCCAACCAAACCCATTCATGAGACTGTTAAAAAAGCATTAAGATACCCTTTTAACAAACGTGTAAGACACACAGTGGAAGAAATAATTGGTCTAGTCAAAGTTCATTGACATTGATTACTCGGTTCTTATATACGGTTGCAAAAGTAATTTGGTTAGTCATCAAAATTAAGTTAATGATAAGTTTATAGTAATTTCAATTACACTTAACAATTAGAATTAGGATTTCTATACATAGTATAAGTTATAATAATTTAGATATAAATTTTTCATATGAAACAAACTGCCCTCTTAACTTGTGTTGACATATCATATTTATCTCATCGTTGGCGATTTATTCCTTTTTTTACTAATTAGGAGACACGATTTGCAATCGTCAACCCTCGAATGATTGATTACTAAAGTAATCGCACATTATTCTTGACCCATTATCTCAAATCATGGAAACTCATACATCGTATTAAATTTTTTCCCTATGTTAAGCATTTCTAAACTATATTTACGTGGCATTAAATTTTTTAAATACTCGTAAAAGAACTCTGTATCAACCAACTTTTTATAATATAATTTTCATAAATTTCATAAGTAAATGACTCTTTATCATGAATTGCTAGCGAAAGGTCAAGCTGCATTGTGATGAAAGATTCACCAAATTATTTCAATTTTATGGCGCCTCGCTATTTTTTTTTCACAAGACGTAGCCGTACACTAATTTGTGCGAGGCACATCTTCATTAGACTTGTTGTTTTTCCTTGTAGTCTTCAATATAATATCGTGTTCTTGAATGTCATTTTTTGGATTTTACTTTGACCAGTTGGAGAATGTTATTGTTCTATTAATCTTGATTTAAATATTTATAATAATTCTTTAATCTATTTCTAGGTGTACAAATGTCAAATCTTTTTTTAAAAAACTTTTTATAAAAGGACTTGATGAGGTTGTCTGTTGGACTTTATACTATTACCTTCTAACGTTCAATTAAAAATATCGCAATTTCATAAAAAAAAAATATTTATGAACAAAAAATATATGGTGAACATGTAATTGTCAAGTTCATAAAAGATTAAATATCCATAAATACTGAATTGCTCCCAATTTATCTCAATGAAAAAAGACAAAGCACTACCATATTGTTTGAGTCTGTATCTTTTTTTTTATAATACTAGTTGTTCAATTCACGCCTAGAACAAAGCCAGAGTTATAGTGTTCAAGCATGAATCTCAATATGTTGTCAACAATAGGAACATGTTATCATTTCTGTAAATAAAAAACACGCTTTTCTTTGCAATATGATCACATTTAATTAAAAATTAATTAAAAAATAAAATATGAATATATAGTAACCTTTGCAAACTACATTTTAAGTGAGCCATACATATATGGTGATACGGGTCAACCATATTGTACGGGTTAACCGTATAACTATTATTATCGTTAATTAGATTAGTTAGTATTACTTATTTTTCTTAATTACATTAGTTAAGTAATTTTAATTAGTCGAGCCGAGTTTTCTATTCGGTTCTTTCTCGACCCCCTTAGTTTGAACCGTCTAGGCTAGGGTTGCAGATGTTTTCTATTCAAACAACTTTAATTATTTCTTTTATTCATCAATCAAGAAGAATATTAAGTGTTTAGTGTTTGTATTTAGTGGTAGTTTGGAGATTGTAGCATCTTGAATCGGTAAGTGTTTAGTGTTTTCTTTTTGTTTTCATGTGTGTTTAGTGTTAGTCTGGAGATTGTAGCATCTTGAGTCGGTAGGTCGTTAGGTTATTCTTAAAAGATTGGTTCTTTCATTGCGATCATCATTGAACTTGTCTACTTACTTTAACTGAGAAATCTTGTGCCATTATTCAAAGAGAAATCTTTAAGTTGGGAGACTCAGAAAGTGTTTTTGATTCTTTTCAATTTGGGGGTGCATTTAGTACTAAAGATTTATGTGATTTCGAAGCTAGTGTAAGCCTTATGCCTTTATCTTTTCTCAAGCGGCCAGGGATTGGAGATCCAAGCCCATCTAGTGTGTGCTTACGACTTGCAGATTAGTCCACAGTGCGTGAAACCGAAATGATTGAGAATCCTACTTGTGAAGGAGGGATATTTGGGTTTCCAGCTAATTTTTATCATAGTTGACGTAGAAGTGGATAAAGAAGGGCCTCTTATCTTTAGGAGGCCATTATTAGAGACAATGCTAGTTAGTGTTTACTTGAAAATCGGGGAACTCATTATGAAAGCATTGGATGAGTCCATGACACTTAAAAGCCTTTGATGGCTCAATTAAACAAGGTAAGTTGGCAATGATCAGGTTTCGGGAACCTAAGGTTTTTATAAGATTAAACAAGGAAGATTCAAAAACGGAACATGAGAGATTATTAAAATTCGAGACTAGGCTGAAGGAATCTATAGTGCACAAGAAAGTTGAAGTGCACGAGGTGGTGAACAAACTCAAAGAAAAGAAACTCAAGGAGATAGTTAGCCAAGCTAGGCCATACTAGCTTCTCCATGAGGTAACCAAGGCGGGAAATCGATGCTAATTTAAAAACGCTCATCGGGAGGCTACCCAACTATTTATTATTTATTTTATATTTTTGAGTTAGTTTATTGAGTTTTACTTTATTTAATTTAAGTTTCTCAATTTCAGGTATCTAATTTAAGTATTGTTTTTCTTATCTTAAATTTATTCTATTAACGAGACTAAGAAAGGATGTGTTTGATGTTTTGATTTTAGGGAATGAAGTTAGAGTTTAAAGATGTACCCCAGCGCGCGACAAAGCACTCGAGCGCAGGGGAGTAAATTCTATGGAACTTGGGGATTTTTTGATGAAGGCGACATTCAAAAGATGTGTGGTGTGATCTTCCCCCAATGCATTACGATGAATTTTACCCTCATGGGTAACTCATTCCATGGGTTTGCGGATCACCCGACACTTTTGAAGGGAAATAATTGAAGAAACGAGAAGTGGAAGCAAGGACGAACAAGGCCAAACAAGGTTGGCAAGGAAAAATGACGAAATGTGAGCTCCGAGAGAAAAGAGTGAATTTTCCACCGCGGTGAGAAATTGTAACCTATGCCGCTAGCGATGAACCCATCTACCACCACGTCGAGACTAAACTAAAAAGTATGGCTGAATTTTCTCACTGCGGCAAGACACTGTCCCACCTCGACGAGACAAAATAGAAACATTCCCACCGCGACGAGAAATAAAAAGACAGTAATAGAAAAGGAACCCTTATACCACTGCAGCGAGAGAGTAAGATGTGACCTATAAAGACACGAACGATATTATTCTTTCACTTTCTCACTAAACCCTCATTCGCCATTGTTGAGAGCTTCACCCACCGAATCCTCCATGCGCTCACTATTCGACCAATTCTAACAATCCACTACTCCAAACACTACACTCGGTGCGAGCATCTCACTCCCGCTACCGATTTCATCTAAAACCGAGCGCGTAGTAATAAAGAGAAATTTTCTCAAGAGACAAGTTAAGATTTAACGATCTTAGACACATTTCTGGAAGAAACATGAAGAAGAAAAGAGGACGGAAAGTTTTTGGTAATCATTTGTAAGAATACTTCGAGTGTGTGGTACAAACTTTACTTCATCTTGTTCACTTTAAGTTAATTATTTTCAAATCCACAATTTTACTTTCATTTGTGATTCGTTAGTTTCATTCAGGGGCATGAGCTAGTTGATTTTTTATTTGTTGAATAATTTTTTAGTTTTTTTGAGTGTAACTGTGGCATCGAGAAAGAGATCCAAGTGCCCCGCATCCTCTTCCTCCGTAGGGACAGTAATAGTATTAGTATTACTTAATAGTATTTACTGTTATCATTATTTATTGTTTAGTCCTCAGGTTAGTCTATATAAGTATAGACCTGGCTATCAATTTAATACAACGCAATCTTCTTATTTGTCTATCATGGTATCGGAGCAGAAGATCTATGTCACCTTTCCACCCCATACCCCTGATCATAACGTCCATGTCGAACGATGACATCGTCACATTGTCGAGACCGGCTTAGCCCTCCATCATGCGTGTATGCCCACTTATATCTCATAATTAGACTTCCTACTCGCACTTTGAGCATGGTTTCTCCCTTTGACGTGTTTTTTTGACAGACTCCTAACTATCTCAAGCTTCGCATCTTTGGTTTGTAGGTGTTATCCCAGACTGCGTCCCTGCACCTCCCATAAGATTGAGGATAGATCTGTACCCTGTATCTTTTTTGGGTATTCGCTTAGGCGAAGGGTGTATCTGTTTCTAGACTCCCCTAACCACCGCGTGTATGTCTCAAGACATGTTCAGTTTGATGAATCTCAGTTTCCTCTATCCGCATCACTTCGTCCTAGCACTAAGCCTGATTTGGCTTCTGACGACAGGTTTCCTCCTGTCCAGTTCCTATCCCCTGTAGAGGCAGCCCCACTAATCCCCCCAATAATTATGAAAACATTCTTAAACATTCTAAATCAAATATTCAATAAAAAATTACAAAAAAAGGAAATCAAATTAATATTAAGATAAGGCCAAAATTTATAACGAAAACCATATAATAATGGCCAAAATTTCTTAGAAAAAATACTATTATCACATTGTTTCAATTTATATTGAAACACTTTCGATTAACTTTAAATAGAAAAGTGATTATGTTCATTAAAGAGTTTTATTAGGAAAATGCATCTTATTGTGGTCATTATCACTAAATATATTATTTTAATAAAAGATATATTTTATTCCTAATTAGACTCTCTTTACTTGGAAGACAATGAATAAATCATAAAGAATCTCTAAGAAGAATAAATTACGCACCGAAACTGTCAAAGGAGCAAAACAAAAAGTCAAAGAGCCTGCAAATACCAACCCTGCCCGCCGTTAGGTTGTGCACGGCCACCTAGGGATCCGTGCAAACCTGAGGGCGCGCCAGAGAGGGTCTATACTGCTCTTTGACCCTTTTCGCTTTTGCAGTGTTGATTGAAATACATGGATTGATGCTCCAGACCTAAGAATGACTCAAAAATTTCTATGAATATATTTGAAACTCAAGGATCAATAAGTGATTATTTCATGCAGAAATAGATACAAGTAGTCTGAAATGTCTGCAAGAATATGTGTTAGCTTCACAGAGTATCTAAATAGACTCATATCATTTATAATATTCTTATACAATGCACTACATAATATGAGTTATTTTATTCCCGGATTCATAAACATTTATAAAGAGTGCGGGATCCAAGATTGAACACTTTGTCACTCATCCTGTTTTAATATCCCCATTTCTTAATTTGCTGACAAAATTGTCTTTTAAATTTCTACTGAAAAGCACAATATACTAGTCTTCGTCTTTCTGCATCGTCTTGCTCCATCATGAATGCTCAAATCTTTTTGAATCAAGAGAAAATAAACTTTGTTTTCAAAGCTTATTACATTCATCATTGTTGTTTCAAAATATGCATATCAAGTACTCCATACAAATGATCAAGTGTAATATGCTCTGTAACATAAAATCATAAAAACAATGGCAAGTAGATACCAATTTATATGTCTATGACAGAAAATGTACTTGTTTGTTTCTCATATTCATAAATTCAAATGTTGAAGATATGAACTGGAAATTTTTTAGATTTCTTATCCAATAAAAAATCATGGTTGGAGTAGCGTAGAGCATATAGAATAAATCAACACACATCAATTGATTCATCAATGTGAATAAACATCACATTACTCATAATCAATTGAAACATCATGAGATTTAATGAAGTACAAAAATCAAATAATCAAGCTCATGAACAAAGCATTATTCCACTTCTCAAGAAATTGAAATAATGCTCATACGATTCTAAATTCAAAATTACTCCTCCTATTTTTCACACGTGTTTGACAAAATAATATATTTTAATTGAACAAAATTAACAAAGAGATAAACATCCAACTAAAATAAAAAGAACTATGAAATAAGAGGCTTCGTCTTCATAAAATTATGGAAAATCCATCTCGACAAGAAACGTCATCACATGAGATATGTCAAACTTGTGCCAACATGTGGCACTGAGACACCTTTTTAGTAACACGTCATGCATGTATCTTATGATAAAAATCTCCTTCCACAAAGTAAAAAAATAAAAGTGAAATTGTGAAGAACCGTACAAATTGGTATCATAGTTGCATCACCGAACCAATCTACTGGAAGAACGAGAAATTCTGCATAACTACCAACACATTTCTTATTTCTAGAACCTTGAACCCCTTTGTAACATTCGCCAAGAATGTGGTTGTGAGATTCACCTGAAATAATATGTCTATGCTGAAGCGGAAGGCAGTAGTCCATTGTGGCGTAAAAACAAGCAATTGAAGGTCTCGAAGATGAAGAAAACACCAGGAACACTCCCAAGCTAGACATGGTCTGCTTGTGGCCAAGAGGATCAAAAGAATTAATCACCGGAGTCAACAGGTTCTCTCGGGGTGTTGGGTGAGTCTGAAACTTTTGTTTTAGGTCAAATCCTACACTCCGTTGGTGTTTATATAGGTTCATATGGATTTATGAGAGTCTCAATCCTACCAACATTTAAATTCTACGCATGGAAATATTCCTAAAAATTCTACATTCCTAAAATTTGGCATAAAGGAACAAAAAAAATGTAGAGATATTAGAAATGTTCGACCAAAAGGGTCAAAAATTGGCTACATAGGCCGAACTTTCCAAATTTAAAAGAGAAAAAAAAAAATCAATGAGAAAAAACTAGAAAATTGTGAAAAGTGGCTAGTTTGATAATCTTCTTCAAAAAAATTATATCTGCTAGCTAAAAAAATATATATCACATGCTAGAGAGTAAAGAAAAATTAACTCTTAGATTTCCTTAAAATATCTTGTTGAAATTCTATTATCCACATTCTTTTTGAAGTGAAAGTATCCACCGAAGGAAAATTCCCTCTTTGAAAAATTATAGATAACCAAAAGTAAACTAAATTCTCTTCAATTTTTCATAAGGAATAAATTAGAGGGTATGTAGAAAAAATAAATGACAAATAAGAACGTCAATGCCCATAATAAACAAAAATATGGAATTATGTTTGGTAGATGATGATCCTATGCAAAGTCACACTAAGACTTACATAATAAAAAAATACCCGTAAAAATAACGTTAAAATAAAGATTTTCATCCTAAGGCTCCTAAGTGTAGTTTCTCTACTTCAGAGGTTCTAACTGGAAGGTAGGAAACACTTGAATCAAGTTCCCTATTCAATCTCCGTTCTTGATGATCATTTGAGATTCATCTGCAGAGCATTTGAGACTATGCAAAACGCAGGGCATCTGAGACCGTAGATGTATTAGAATATTTGAGATTCTCATTTCAAATCTCTCAGCCTTCTCGGATGCAAATTATCCTCGCAAATTGACACAAGACTTCTTGTAGTAACATTGAGAGTGTGTGGGCGTTTTATGATATTCTCATAAGACCACCGTAAGGGACAGAGGGAAACACCCCATGACTTTACTCATGCCACCACAACCGTGCGACATTAAAGAAACTCAACACGAAAGCCAACCCCATAACTAAATATGAGTCCACAAGTTTCCATAATAATATGATAATATAGGCACAATGAGTAACTCCTTCCAGCTAGCACAATAGAAGTGCATATTTACCCTTATGAGACACTTAAGGTCACAAAAGAAATTTCAAAAATTTGGGACAATACCTCAGCCTTAGCATAACTATACATGAGAAGCAACAGATGTAATGCTTGGTAGAAGGCATATTCTAACCATGAATTTTTTGAGGGAAAAGCAAAAAAGGAAAAGATTTTTTTGTGAAAACGATGAGTTTTGAAATTATCCTTCAAAGTTTCCATTCTTTTTTTCAAATTGTGCGAGCGGACATTAGCTTAAATGTATACCATCAAAGCATATGGAAGAATTCAATGACAGTTAAAATGCTCGGTAAGTCAACAAAAGAATTTTTTTCTTTTACATTCACATTTATCTTTCATAAAGGATATATTCTCCTATCTCATGCACATGCATAAAAACTCTCTTTTGGAATAAATCAACATAAAACAAAACGAGATAGGTTCATAATGAGAAAAGCAGCAACTTTAACCTACGGTTAGAGGAATGCTACGTCTCTAAGGTTAGGTTCAACTGGGTTGGTTTGAATGGTTTCTTTAACCCACGTCTACGAGGTTATCCTATATTGTCATGACAGATTCAGAAACACGGGAATGGTTATATAGACATGTGTTTCTTGCTTTGAGTTGGTTTCAAACCTAAAGTGGTAATTCAGGTTATACTAGGTAGTCTATAGGTGAACAAGTTAAATATTAGGAACATTCAAAGAGATAACAATATTCTATGAAGGTTCTAAGGTAGTGACACTTAAACTTCCTTAAAGACCCCGGAGTCGCTGGAAACAACGCCAAAAACATGACGTAAAACAATTGTTAGTGCATGGTGTCGATGTAGATTTCAAGGTACGTCTCACGTAATATTGAACTCATAGGACTTGAGTTTTAGTTAATTTGGATAAATAATGAAAGTATAGAGAATTTTTGCTTTCACTATAAAGAAAAATTAAAATAACATTTATCTAAGGTAAAGCTTAATGTGACGGTGATTCAAGTAAAGAAGAACAGAAGGGCTCCTTGTTGGGTATTTAGAGTCCGTTTTCGTTGTTCTTATGATTCATGAGACACTAAGATAGCAAAATTCTCAAATACAAAAAATTACGTTGTAAGGTTGATCGCACATACAACTCAATCAATGTAATAAAAGATTGACCCAGATGGTCACACAAAATCAACCACTATTATGCCAAGAATTCCGAATATTTATACATAAAGTTTGAAATATCACCACGCAGTTTGTCGTTGTAAGTTGTTTGATTCGGTGTTCAGTCCAACTTAACCACTTCATTCATTTTGGTTAATTACTGCGCAGGACAAGATTAGGACTATCACAAATAAGTTGTCATTTATTATTGTTACTGGAATGAAGAACATATCAAACATAAGAAAAAAATACTAATCTCAATTAAGCTAAGTGTAGATCATCACAATCCCATTAGAAAAAAATCTGAAAATCATAACCCTAGGTACCCAACTTGTGCCATAGAAAATAGATCTAAGTGATGGCAATCATATTAAGAACAATACACAATGAAGTCATAGTTGAGGAGAGAAGAAACAACCACCCATATCCACTATGACGTGCCGCCGCATATCTCCCTCTAAAGTTTTCGTAATTCGTCACAAATGCGTACGGGTCATCATTTTGGTTGCTCGGTTGTGTCTATTAACCTTGGCATCAAAATTAGGGCTTAAACCCACTTGTTTAGAATTTTAATTGCTAAATTTAGTCATCCCCGACGTGAATACCAAGGTATAAAGACAACATACCGCTATGCAATGTTCTTGCTGAAGTTCCACTCTCTTGAATGATTACCACAATTATGTCAGCCGTGCTTACCATGATAGGGTTAGACAGCAGTAGTTGTCGAACTTTTTGAGGTCGTATCTACCTCATCTGGACTTTGATTTGGCTCTTACACCTACTGTGGGAAAATTATTGAAGTCCATCAATTTGGACTTTGATTTGGCTCTTACACCTACTGTGGGAAAATTATTGAAGTCCATCAATTTTGCGTCGACCTCACTCTGAAATTCCGAGCAAAACATGAGTTATGATCAAAATAGTGCGACTGATGTAGTGTTGCTTCTCAAACTTTGAAGCATCACTTTGTCTCGTGTCGTCCCGTGCCACTTTGTTTCTTCTTGAGCTTATTAGAACCTCGATAACACTCTTAATATAATTCCTTGTAAATCCTTAGTTTACTCGCTCAATCTGAAGCATCTCAATGACAAGTTTTTTTGTTCTTCCCTTTTCAACTTGAGCTTCGAGCCTTTGTGCTCCATTTTTTATCATTGCTCTTTGCATCTCCATCTCCTGTTAGTTGTAATTTCTCAAAAAAAAAATTTTGATCATGTGTCGAATGGAAATAAATGCACCAAATCATGCTAAAATTAGTGAAAATAAGGTGAAAACAAAATTACACTGAAAAATCAACCAATCAGTAAAATTTACCTAAATCTCTCGGATTAGTGTATAAAATTACTTGAAAATTGTCACAAACCTATCAAAATTATTATCAAAACAACATAAATTTCGACATTTTCAGTTGTTCTCATACAGCTTAGTAGAGTTCCCAACCTAATTATAGCAAAAACTCGATAAAGTTTTGACAAAAAAAATCCGTCCAGAAGCCATTATTCTCAATAATATACACACAAGGGATACACATTGTAGTGCTTCAAAATTTTGATTCACATATAGATGTGCCTCCATAGGTATAGATTCGGCTCATGCTTTTTTCAGCCTAGCTGGCTTCTCCTCATTGGCAATTGTATGTTCAGCTTGCTTTCAAGGCATGAAGTGCGGTAGTTTCAAGGCCTTGAAACTGCTCTCAAAGGCTTGAACCTAAACTGCAGATTATAAGCATGAACCTAGGGGGAGCTCTTCTTGCTGATCCTTTCTCAATCTCTTAATATTTGTTTATGCCTTATTTGATTATGAAAGAAAAATTAATATATCATTTAGAATAGCTATTAATACCACTGATTGATTTTTATACAGATTAATTTAGTTTCCTATTTTGCAGGATTGTTTCCTAATCTGTTTAACTGCAGGTATGGAAATAAACTTGTAAAATTGATTGTGTGCCTGATAAGTCATGCCTAGAGCTTCCTTATCCTCTTACAAACAAGATCGAATCAGTATCTTTGAAGATACTGAGAAACTAACTGTTGGAAGAACTGTTAGAAGTGTCAAGATACATAGCTGATTTTTAGGGAAGTTAGTTTACAGAAAATCCTGAAGATCTCTAATTCAAACTGGCTCCATAAGAGTGTGAATGAGTGAAGAATTTCAAAGAAAATCAACAGAGAGACAATCAAATATATTCAAGGATTGAAAAGAAACAAAGAAGCAGATTCATTCCTCTATATCCAAGCATCTGAAGAACACTACATACTCACTGTCAGACTTTGTCTCAGTGTTCTTCATTCTGAACTCCATTTTTATATCATTCTGATAATATTTCTTGATTATTTTTATTGTGAGTTTTTCAAGTGAAAAACACGGAATTATTATTGAATCAGTTAGCTAGAGAAGGTACTAGATAGGTTAGTGGGAACCACAAGGTGTAACAGAGTAAGGAACATATTTGTGCTTAATCCCTGCACGAACATACCTGCAGGGATTAAGTCCATGTGGTAGAGACCTAGTTCCAAGTGGACTGAACTCTATAATACTTGTGTCTCTCTAATTTACATTTCATTTCTTGTACCTGTCTTATTAACTGCTCAAAACATGTTTCTGTTTCAAGGACTTGAACCTCTTTTCAAGGCCTTTAAAAAGACAAGTTTTTCAATTCTTAACTATTTTAATCCCAAAGGCTTGAAACTCATTTCAAGACCTTGAATTACAATCGGTTCTCCTAAATTTAATTTGAAATCACATCTTTGTAAAAGTTGCCATACTCTATTCAACCCCATCCCCCCTTCTAAAGTATTGATCCTGTATTTCTACCTACTGTACTGCCCCTTTAGCAAAGTTTCTTTGTAACTTCTCCTCGTGTATTTACATTGCTAGCTAGCGTATGTACGTATTTTGTGATTATATTTTCATCTATTTTTTCTCTTACTTCTTGCTCTCTATGATAGTTAAGAAAACCTCATAATCTGTTTTGCTTCCATGCATTAGTAAATTCTGACGTCTTTTCGTTCCCCATCCCACTACCCTCTATTAAACGCAAGAAGTGCGTGTAAAATAGTTAACAGAATAGTACCTCCCCCGTTCATAGAAAAATTTCCACTCCACATTTATTTCACTTCATTATTTCTTCTGAAATCTTTCCCGTGTAATACCAATCATGTGTCGGGTTTCGTTCCTTTAAAACACAACTACAACAAACCGCGTGATAAAATGTGACAAAATATATGACTTAAAGCACAAAACCTAGAGAAACTATCATTTCGCATCTATGGGATAAAGAAACAAACCAAGCGATTTAGAAACCAATGAAACTCATTTAAAAGAATACATTCCTCAACTTGCCTCAATTTCGACAAAATATAAATCTAGTTACAGAGTTATCGAGCTCACCCACACTAGTCTCTTTATTTGTCCTAACCAAAAATCCAAACAGGATGACAGATTGCACAAACTCCTCTTGGCCATGACTCGAAACAATAAATAGCACATGCATCAAGATGAGATCTAATATTTATAATCACACTAGATTCCCTAAATTCATGTATTAAAAATATTATTTTCGTGAAGTTTTTCTTTCTTGTGAGAATGGGAAATCTCATGGACTCAATTTAAAATCATCAAGCTCTCAGTCACTGGAGCATATCGAAAAGAGGATTAGGCATGTGAAAAGTAACTATTAATTTACATTCAGAGAAAAATTGTAGTCCCCCTAATCTACATAAATAGAGTAATATCACTCTCTAAAAAATACCTCGAGTGTTGTGCACTATTGTAGACAAGGGGGATCTACAACAGTTCGCCTATGTTCCTAATAGCAAAAGAACAAAACAAATAAAACTTGGTTAACCTGTTTGGGGACCGAGAGTGAGATTAGGTTGGGGTAAGTGTTGGAATAGGTTCCTTAGAGGCAATCTATATTTAGTATGAAAAATGTTTTGGCTAGAATATTCATTTATTAATTATTGTGATATTTAATATAATGAGGTCCTTAGATACAATGTGTTGTTTATCTTAAATATACCTAGTCCATTATATTGATTAATAGGACGATCAAATGTAGACTAGTATATGTGTAGATTGATATGGAGATGTCAAGTCTAACACATGGGTATGCATTAGGAGTAATGGCATACTGGATTGACCCATGATGAGAAGGATACATTAGATTATGTCAAAGTAAAAATTGCTTCTCGTAGTGCCATTTATGTTGTAATCCTTAGATTTGAAGTCACTAGATACTCTAGTTGTGGAATATCATGCCAACGTTGCGCCTTAACCGGGCAACTATAAAGATAGCCATCGGGCATGATAGGAAGCAAGATTAGAGATCGTAGTGATGTAGAGAGTATTTGTCCCTCCCACACAATGGGAGTAAATAACCATGGCCACTCGAGGGATGGTTCTTATTGAATGTCTGGCCAAACTCTGATAAATCAATATGGAAATATTGATGTTATCTGCTTGCGTAAGCATATTCCCAGGATCGAGAAACTATGAATTGGATATACGAGTGTGACTATTTATGTCTCGTTTCCAATCCGGATATGGAGACAAAGGGATAATACAATATGTGATATTGGGCACAAGTTTTGTCAGGATCACTGACTTATTTTCATTAGTTGGGTGGCATTGATGTGTTGCTAGACACCACTCCATGTTAGTAATAAGTTATTACCAACTAAGTAAAAACCCATGGGGTCACACACCGGATGGATTGAATTGGTTATAGGTATTAATTAGTTGGACTAATTAATAAAAGGATCATAACGCAACCACAAGCAAACTTAGTGGGACTAATTTGCATGTGGGCTAATCCATGTAAGGACATGCTTATTTTTGGGGCCTTTATGAAGTTAAAAAAGAGTTATTACTATATAATCAAGGAAGAGAATGAGACAAGGAAGAAGGCATAAGCCCTCAACCCCGTCCGTCCCCCTTGCTGTCGGCCACACCAAGGCAAGGCCTTGGTGCTCCGTTTTGCGTTATCATCCTCCTCCTTCTTCCGTTGCTAGCACATGGTGGTGAGAAGGAATCGAATCAAGATCCAAGGTGTGGATATTCATAGAGGCGAAGACACTATTCTTCGTTGGATCCCCCAAACCAAGGTACAAATCTTCTATGCTCTTATCATGTTATGATAACTCTTCATGTGATCCTTGGTGGGCTTTGAGTAGGAATTTTTTTTGTTATTCCGCTGCGTTACCTATGTCAAAACCCAATAGTGGTATCAGAGCCACATGTCGTAGTGCATAACATGATCTTATGTGTTACGATTTCAGTTTATACACTGTTTATTCATATTACGTGAAACTGAAATTAATTGGCTTAGTATATGAAAATTGAATTTGATTCAAGAACAAACAACATCTAATTTAACATCGGATGTTTAAATTGGTGAGTTTAATCACATAGGATGTGAATAATTGGGTTCTTACAAAATTAGGGTTCTTTGAAACATAATTGGGAAAAGGGGTTTTTCCAATTATGGAAACAACTTTAGGGAAACAAATAAGTTTGGGCAACAAGGCAAGGAATTGTTTTGGAAACAATTCCATTAGGAGGTTCGGCCCCTAAAGGGACCGTCCCTCTTTCCTTGCCACCCAAGTAAGGCTCGACCAAGGGGTTGGGCCGGCCTATCGTGCAGCCCAGCCGCGCATGAGGCTCGGCCGACGACCCCAAGGCCTAGCCTTGGTCCTTGGATGGTTCGGCCATGGTGGATGGTGGATCTCTTGGACCATTGTGACCCTAATTACCCAATTTCAAATTAAAATTGAACAAGCGTGTTAAAATTGGTTTGAACTGTATTATGTGCTTTGTTTCATGGTGGATGGATATGGCCTATGATGTGGATGTTTGTGTTTGTTGTGGTTTGGTTTACGGCCTGCGAGCTGATCAAATTAATGTAATAGTTAGTTAATATTACTGCCTGCGACCTGATCATCTTCCTCGACATGTGAGGTTTAATTTATTTATTTATTCTAGATGTTAGGCTAGAATTAGAAATATTTAGATAATAGCCAAGAGCATGCAGGAGAAGACCAGAGAACCAAGAAGCCACAAAGACGATGAAGACTCCTATCCCTAGGCGCGCGGCTATGGTGGAGCACATGGAGATGAGCTTGTCACTTTAGGGCATATAGATATTATCATTGGCTTGGTAATATCTTAGTCTAGGGGCCATATCCATGCCACGTTAATTTTTCTTTTGTGGATGTTTATTATTTATGTCTTGTTATTTATTTTGTGTGTATGGCGATACTAGCAAAACCTTAAACAAGATAATAATAAACAAGGATGGTCTTTTATTGTGGATTTCCCAATCCAAATAAGTAGATCATGTTGATGGGATCAACCAAACGAATAATGACTAACAAATCCCTCAATGAGATATTGCGTTTTGCCTTTTCTTGCCTTAAATACCCTTCATGATCAAGGTCTATTAAATTCGGGCTTGCCAAAGCAAGGCGTTTTAATTCACCTTGATGTGTTGCGGATGACACAAGAAAGTAATGTGTGATTGTTGAAGCAAGAGGTTGGACACAGCTAGGTAAAAACAATTGGATTGATGAGCCTAAAGGCATGCCAATTAGGTGTTAACTAAAGGATAAAGAATAATGAATTATTCGCCTAATTGGACCAAGAGTTGCATGGGATGCAATTGGAATGGTTCCTACCTAAATAACCTATTCTTTGGGTGACTTGCCAAAGCAAGCTCGAGAAGAAGTGAAATATGGATCTTGAACCCACTAGAAAATACATATGATATTTTCCGCATTAATGGTGAGGGCTATTAATCCGAGAAAAATAGTGGGAGCTATATTTAATAATCTAGCCATTGTTGAATATAGTTAAATCGTTCAAAATACTAAAATTGCATATTTCTCATTTTGTAGAATTCCAAATTGCAACAATCACGCATCGACTTCATCCCTGCGATCTGTCCTTGAGAAGGACAAACTGTATGGAACAAATTTCCTTGACTGGTACAAAACATAAGGATCGTCCTTAAGAAAGAAAAGAAGTTGTACGTCTTAGACAATCCTATTCCTGAACCACCCCAGGATGAGTCTTTTCTAGCCGTCGTAAGAGCACGTCAGAAACACATAGATGATTCTAACGATGTGACTTGCCTCATGCTCTACACCATGACCTCTGAGCTTCAAAAGCAACACAAGAACATGGAAGCTTATGATATGATCATACACTTGAAATTTTTGTTTCTGGAACAGGCAAGGCATGAACGGTATGAGGTGTCCACGGCACTGTTCAAGAGTAGTCTTGAAGAAGAGAACCCAGTTGGGCCTCATGTACTCCGAATGATCAGTTACATTGAGAACCTCACGAGACTGGGTTCCCACTCGGCCAAGAGTTGGCTACTGATCTTGTCTTGGAATCGTTTTCTGACAGTTATAACCAGTTCATCATGAACTATAACATGAACGAGATCTGTAAGACTCTCCCAGACTTGTTGAACAAGCTGAAGACAGCTGAACAGAGCATCAACAAAGGCAATGGCAAGGCCATAATGATGGTGCATAAGAGGAAGGGCAAAGGAGTTGCCTCTCTTCTAAAGGAAAGCGCAAGAAAGTTGGAAAGTCTAAGGAAGCCTAAAGCCTAGTGGGGGTGTGGCTAAAGGTGATTGTCACTACTGTAGCCAGTCGGGTCATTGGAGGAGGAATTTCCCCAAGTATCGGGAGGATAAGAAGCTTGGAATAGTGATTCCACCACCACCAGATATTTTTTTATAGACGTCAATCTATTTATCTTCATCTTGGGTATTGGATACTGGATGTGGTAATCACATTTGTCGAAATGTGCAGGATTTGAAAAGATGTAGAAGATTGGCTAAAGGGGAGATAGATCTGTGCGTTGGGAATGGAGCAAGCGTTGTTGCATTAGCTATAGGCGTTTATGAACTATCTTTGCCTTCTGGACTTATTTTAGAATTAGACAATTGCTATTATGTGCCTGCTATGAGCAGAAACATTATTTCCGTTTCTTGTTTGGACGAGAAGGGTTTTTCTATTTCAATAAAGGAAAAGTATTGCTCAATTCATTTTGATAGTATGCACTATTGTATTGCGCATTTGTATAATGTATTATATATCCTTGATCTAAATAATTCCATCTATAACATAAATACTAAAAGGATTAACACTAACTATTTAAATCCTACATATTTATGGCACTGTCGTTTAGGCCATATAAACGAGAAACGCATATCTAGGCTCCATAAGGATGGAATTCTAGACTCATTTGATTTGGAATCATATGAGACATGCGAGTCTTGTTTATTGGGAAAAATGACAAAATCCCCTTTCAATAAGATAGGTGAGAGGACTAGTGAGTTACTAGCACTCATACATACCGATGTATGTGGGCCGTTTCCCATGCCTGCCAGAGGTGGTTACACCTACTTCATTAAATTTACTGATGGTTTCAGTAGATATGGATTTGTATACCTTATGAAGGCCAAATTCGAATCCTTTGAATTGTTCAAGGAATTAAAGAATGAAGTAGAGAAGCAACTTCATAAAAGTATAATGGATTTGCGATCGGATTGTGGAGGAGAATACTTGAGCCAAGAGTTTGACGAATATCTTAGAGAGTGTGGGATAGTATCCCATCTCACTCCACCTGGAACGCCACAATGGAATGGCGTGTCCGAGAGGAGGAATTGCACGCTGTTAGATATGGTGCCATCTATGATATGTCAAACGAATCTTCCAATATCATTTTGGGGACATGCTCTAATGACTGCAGCTTTTACCATTAATCGTGTTCCATCTAAATCAGTCGCAAATACACCATATGAGATATGGACTGGGAAGCGTCCCATAGTATCGTTTATGAAAATTTGGGGTTGCGATGTCTATGTAAAGCGTTACAGACAGACAAGATCAGGCCCAAAGCGGATAAGTGCAAGTTTGTGGGATATCCCAAGGAAACGAAAGCATATTATTTGTACAATCCAGCCGAGAACAAAGTGTTTGTGGCTCGGACCGGTGTGTTTCTAGGAAGAGAGTTTTTCTCTAAAGAAGCAAGTGGGAGGACTGTAGAACTTGAAGAAATTCAATAACCACAAAACACTAACCAATGATGGAGCATGAACAGGAACCGCAAGTTGTTGTGGAAGAACCTGTTCAGGTGACACAGGAACTCCGTAGGTCAGGAAGGGTACGTCATGAGCCAGAGAGGTACGGACTTCTCGTGACTGAGCCTGATGACATACAACTCATGGATGATGAGCATTCAATCTACGGGGAGGCCATGAAAGGCCCATACTCCAAGAAGTGGCTATAAGCCATGAGATGCGAAATGGATTCCATGTACACCAACAAAGTATGGACTTTAGTGGAACCACCTGAAGGGGATCGGCCCATAGGGTGCAAGTGGGTCTTCAAGAAGAAAACCGACATGGATGGCAAGGTAGTTGCCTACAAGGGCGATTGGTGGCTAAAGGTCATAGACAGATTCATGGTATTGACTATGATGGGACTTTTTCACCAGTCGCCATGACTAAATCCATTCAAATCCTACTTGCTATTGCAGCCTACTATGACTATGAGATTTGGAAAATGGATGTCAAAACAGCATTCCTTTATGAAAACCTCCTCGAGGATGTGTATATGACACAACCGGAGGGTTTTGAGGATCTAGAGAATGCCAATAAAGTTTGTAAGCTGCAACAGTCCCTTTATGCATTGAAGCAAGCTTCTAGGATTTGGAATCAACGTTTTGATGATGCGGTCAAAGAGTTTGACTTCATCAAAAATGAAGATGAGCCCTTTGTTTACAAGAAGGTTAGTGGGAGCTATGTAATGTTTCTGGTCTTGTATGTGGATGACACACTACTCATTGGAATGGATATTCCTACTTTCATTTGTTAAAGATTGGCTGGGAAAGTGTTTCGCAATGAAGGACTTAAGAGATGTAGCTTATATACTTGGTATAAAGATCTATATGGATAGATCTAGAAAGCTGCTCGGCTTAAGTCAAAGTACACATATAGACAATGTGTTGAAAAGGTTCAACATGCAAGATTCCAAGAAGGGATTCTTGCTCATGTTGCATGGAGTCACTCTATCTAAGATTGATTGTCCTTCCAATGAGATTGAGAGGCACCGCATGAGTAGGATACCCTATGCTTCGTTCATAGGATCCATCATGTACGCCATGTTGTGTACTAGACCAGACGTATCATACGCGTTGAGTATGGTAAGAAGATATCAGTCCGATCAGGGTGAGAGTCACTGGATTGCTGTCAAGAACATCCTAAAGTACTTAAGAAGAACAAAAGATGCGGTCTTGATATTTGGAGGAAAGGAAGAGTTGAGTGTAATTGGTTACACTGATGCAAGCTTCCAAACCGACAAAGATTACTACAGATCGCAGTCGGGATACGTGTTTTGCCTGAATGGAGAAGCTGTGAGCTGGAAGAGTTGAAAGCAAGGGACAGTTGCTGATTCTACAATTGAAGTTGAGTACGTTGCTGCTGCGAAAGCAGCAAAAGAGGCAGTTTGGATAAAGAAGTTTATCACTGAGCTCGGTGTGGTCCCTATCATCGTGGATCCCATAGAGTTGTATTGTGACAACTCTGGAGCGATCGCACAAGCCAAGGAACCAAGATCACACCAGAAATCAAAGCATGTACTTAGGAGATTCCATCTTATTCGTGATATGATCGATCGAGGAGATGTGAGGATGTGCAAGATTCCAACGGATGACAATCTTGCAGATCCGCTCACAAAGCCACTTGCACAGCGAAAGCATGAAGGGCACACTAGATCTATAGGCATACGAGATGCACCATATTTGATCTGGTTTAAGTAGGAGACTGTTGGAATATGTTCCCTAGAGGCAATCTATATTTAGTATGAACAATGTTTTTGCTAGAATATTCATTTATTAATTATTGTGATATTAATATAATGAAGTCCTTAGATACAATGTGTTGTTTATCTTAAATATCCCCAGTCCATTATATTGGTCAATAGGACAATCAAATATAGATTAGTATGTGTGTAGATTGATATGGAGATATCAAGTCTAACACATGGGTATGCATTAGGAGTAATGGCATACAAGATTGACCCATGACGAGAAGGATACATTAGATTATGTCAAAGTCACAATCGCTTCTCGTAGTGCCAATTATGTTGTAATCCTTAGACTTGAAGTCACAAGATACTCTAGTTGTGGAATATCATGCTTTGATGTTATCCAACGTTGCGCCTTAATCGGGAAACTATAAAGATAGCCATTGGGCATGATAAGAAGCAAGCTTAGAGATCGTAGTGATGTAGAGAGGATTTTTCCCTCCCACATATTGGAAGTAAATATCCATGGTCACTCGAGGGATGGTGCTTATTGAATGTCTGGCCTGACTTAGATAAATCAATATGGAGATATTGATGTTATCTGCTTGCGTAAGCATATTCCCAGGATCGAGAAACTATGGATTGGATATACGAGTGTGAATATTTATGTCTCGTGTCCAATCCGGATATGGAGACAAAGGGATAATACAATTTGTGATATTAGGCACAAGTTTGTCTGGATCTCCGTTTTGGGTGATCATCCTCCTCCTTCTTCCGTTGCTAGAACACCGCGGTGAGAAGGAATCAAATCAAGATCCAAGGTGTAGATATTCATAGAGACGAAGACCCTATTATTTGTGTGATCTCCCAACCAAGGTACACATCTTCTATTCTCTTATCATGTTATGATAACTCTTCCTTTGATCCTTGGTGGGCTTTGAGTACGATTTTATTTTATTATTCTGCTGCGTTACCTACGTCAAAACCCAACAGTAAGATCGAGGTAATGTATGTTATCTAGAGAGGAGTTAGTGATGGCTTGAGTTGAAAGTTGTAACTGCTCTATTCGTCACGTCTGTTGTGTTCTTGGTATCGTGTTGTTATGAATGGGACAGATTCCTTCATATATATGCCATCATACGGGTGTTGGAGAGCACACACGATGGTAATGGAAACCCTCGTGGCCCTAACGTCCGCCCAACTGAACGCCTCACGGCCTGTATATGTAGGAATCGTGGTTAGCAATTTTGGGGGCGTGGTCGTCCGCTCGCGGGTCTTCTCATAAGATAACGGATAAACTTCATGTTCCATATCATTTCGGATTCATCCCATTCGTTAGTGGATCCAAAAGGTCACCGGTGGCGTGTTTCTCAAAGCTTCACGCATTTACGCTCATGGCACATGGCCTTCCTAAGCAGGATAACTACAATGGATTGGACTCTTACCGATAACCGAGATTGCTTTCAGATGTAATTAATTTCCACCTTTATTGCCGATGTTACCTCATAGGAGAGTGGTCGTTCACACTTCTACTTTAATTATCGCGATCATCCGTTTCGATTGTTGGGGATATCCATGACCACACCTCCTTGGCTATAAAAGGAGCACCAATGTTTCAGCCATTCATCCGAATAGTGCTTCCTTCTTATATCTTTTCATCTGATCTTAAAAACTATCCTCCGGTGTAAGGAAGGTATTCGCTCGTTGCTTATATCTTTGGTGGATTCAAGAAGTGAAACCACAGTAGTTTTGCTTCTTGAATCTCCCAACGATGTAGTCGGTTCCGGGTTAATTGGAGTCTCCGTTGCCTTCTTCATACGAGAAGGTAGTGGGAGAAGCAGCATTGTTGCTTGCAATTCACATGTTTGACTCTTGAATCCACCTAATGCAGGTTGTCTGCGTGGAGGTCCGCCTTCAAAGGCTTACTCCTTGCATCACATTAAGGTATCTGATGGATCCCTCTTTGCGCGCATTACTCTTGAGCCCCCGATCCAGGGGGTTAAGTTTTACTGCAATCGGAGCCACTCGCATGTCTTCCCGTTCTATCCGCTGAGCCAGATGTGGTCATCAAAAATAGGAAATACGAACGTATCTCCCACGTGTTTTGACTTCGTACATGGCGGCGAGGTCGATTGGTTTGATTGGTGCGCCCTCTAACGGCTGCCTGCTTTGGCGAGTTCGTGTCATTTTTCATGTGCGTAGCATCTTCACATATCATCTACACATCTGATATACCTTCGCACCTGCAGCACCTTTGGAATTGAGCATTCCACCTGCGCAGCATTAATGCTTCATTTGTATTTACCTGTAATAGTTTCTTCTGTCCCCTGTCAGGGTTTCTTTATACACATAATGCCATTAGCGAAATAATAAAAGAACGGGGTGAGAATTCGTAGTTTTGAATTTCTTATGTGCTTTCTCTTATGAGCAGCTTTTAGGCGTACACCACTTGTAAAACATTTCACAACATGATTCTGGTGATCAGGTGCGTCGCTCATGCAATGATAAAAACTGATGTGCTGTAAGCTCAGCATAGTTCATGGTTTTTTTTTTATTTAGGAACCTTTAGACATGTAATCAGAACATGGGATCTTCACAATTATCGTCCCAAAAAAGAAGTTTTTTCCGCAACCGCCATCTCATAATAAACTTTTTTCCTTTCATAGGAAATTACATGTACTATCTTTTTTAGAGGATAAGCTCCTCGCAGTTGCTATCTTGGAGGATAGGCTCTTGATCCCCTGGCAAAGGAATTACAAGATTTTAACAGTTTCTATCTCGACAGATAGGCTTTTGAATTGCAAGTACTACCTTAGTAGATTGCTTCATAATTTTTTATGAAAGAATTGCATGTGCTATCATGGCAGATAAGTTTTATAACTTGCTAAGAAAGATTTGAAGATACTATCATGGCAAATAGGCTTCATAACTTGCTAAGAAATATTTGCAGGTGCTATCATGGCAGATAGCATTTATAACTTTCTAAGAATCATTTGCAGGTGCTGTCATGGCATATAGGCTTTATATCATGGCAGGTAGGCTTTTCATAGTTTCTATTAGCATGCTATTACAATCGCATATGCAATGAGCATGTGCTAGGCTATTCGCAGTTGCTACCAGCAGGTGATATGCTTTTTTCGCACTTGCTATCATTTGGTTATAGGCTTTTCCATAGTTGCTATCAGCAGGTGATAAGTTAAAGTGTTGCTGCTATCCCGAGGGATAGGATTATCCAGTTTTCTATCAATGGGTGATAGGCTTACAACACAGCTGCTATCACATTATAGGCTTACGCAATGTCTATCAACATGACTGACAATAAAATGCGAGTGCAGTTATAAATCTATAATATGGTAGGGTGTTTCACTGATAAAATTCCCCATATTAGAGGAACATTAATCGACGAGAATCCCCATATGGGAGGAGTCGCAGTAAGAAGATACACATCAAATTCCAAGATGTGTGACAAAATTCCCATATGGGAGGAATAGTATTCGACGTGATTCCTCATATTTGAGGAATTTGCGATTGACACGTTACCCATCGAGAGCAAGGAGCTATGGTGAGTCTACAAACAATATTTCTTTAGCCATCTCATATTTACGGGATTAGGCTTGGAAACATGTCCTTAGCATCTTTGTATTCTACAATAATCACTTTCGAAAGCCTCTTTTACTTCGAAGAGCCCTTCCCATCCTGTCGCGAATTTTGATGTGCAGCATCATGGAGGAAATGGTCCGCGTCTCTTAGAACTAGATCTCCTGTGACAAAGCTCCTTTGTTGGACCGTCTCGTTGTAAGATCTCGCAATCCTTTGTTGGTATAGTATTTTCTTTTTCTTTGCTTTTTCTCGCCGTTATTCAACCAGGTCTAAGTCATGACTTCTGTGGTTGTCAATTTGTGCACTCAACTCTAGTCATGCGGAAGGGATCTTGATCTTAATTGGGATGACCGATTTAGCCTCGTAGAATAAAGAACATGGAGACGCGCCCATGGGGGTCCGTGGGGAAGTGCGATAAGCCCAGAGAGAAACATAGAATAATTGGCCAACTTTGTGTAGTCGTCTGTGAACAACTTGCTGAGAATCCTTATTAGAGTCTTGTTAGAAGCTTCCACCTTCCCATGTCTCTTTGGGTAATAGGGAGCTCAGGTGATGTGCTTGACTTTGAATTCAGCAATCTTCCTTACAACTCCTCTATTAACTAACGGCATCCTGTTGTCTGAAAGGATGGTGTTCGGAATACCAAACCTGCAAATTATGTTGCTAAGATGAATCTAATTACCTTACCTCCATTGGATTCTTTACAGGGGTCGCCTCCACCCATTTGTTATAGAGTTCCATCACCGTGAGGATGAAATTCTTCCCTTAGGATTCAGGCCTTATGGGACCAATGAAGTCAAAGGGCCCATGTATGGAACGACCATGGAAAGGAGAATGTGTGCAGATTGGCAGATAGGGCATGAATTAGGTTCCCGTCGAATTGGCACTTCCGTCATCTTATGACATTTTTTTCCTGCAATCTGCCTCCATGGTAGGCCATAAGTAACCAAGGTCCAGGAGTTGCCTGCACAATTTGGCACCTCCTTGGTATTCTGCAGAGTGAGTCGATTCCATTGCTTCGTGAGTCTCCTATCCTGCGGTACATCTCAGTAAAAATCCACTTAAGATTTTTTTCCAAATCAAGTTGTTCCTCATCTCGTATCTAGAGCTATTACTTTTGATGGCTTCCGCTCTTTTTTTTTTCTTCAGGGAGAATGTTATCTCGCAAGTAGAGAACGAATGGCTTTCTCCAGTCCTGGCTTTTTTCGATGGCACGAATCTGAAGCACATCTCAGAACAAGGCGCATTTTTCGTATTATCCCTATAGAACAGCTGCGTAGGTGCTCATTTTGGGCCAAAATATGCCTTGGCGCGTACCTTCCGCTAAATAGGAACTTTATTTTTCAAATTCACTTCATGCAGCTTATTCATATAATCCCTTCCTTCTTGTTCTGTAACGCATCAAAACAAGCTTCAGCCATGCCCTTTCGAGTATAATAGGCCTTCCTGGATGCTGAATCCCTTAAGATTGGGCCAACTCAAGGTTTCACCGCTTTTAGCAGTCCTTCCATGATGGGCTTTCTCCAGTATTATCCATCAAGCTCTTCTTCCACACATACATCTTGCATAATAAAGGGACTAGTCTTCAATTGGACTTGAATTTGAGCGCGACACCTGCCTTCTGATACCTTGGATCCCAACTTGTCAGGTGAATCCACATGGAGGTTGGAGCTTCTGGGGTGTATTCGGAGTCAAGCGATTTAAAATTGCTTGTCAACTTTTGCACCATAGTCCGGTCGCTTAGGATGTTGGTTTCTTTAAGTGCGAAGCCTCCTGATGATTGCTTGAATATTAATCTTATTTCGCGTGAAATGACAAGCTTCTTGACTTCAATGTATTTTTTTGTGAGTAGTCCTGCTACGAGAGCCTCGTACTTCGCCGTGTGGGCTGGTTGGGTTGGAATAGATGCCCTAGAGGCAATCTAGTTTAGTATGAACAATAAATTTGCTAGAATATTCATTGTATTATTTATGGAGATATTTAATATAATTAAGTCCTTAGATTTACAATCGTGTTGTTTATCTTAAATATCCCTAATCCATTATACTGATTAACAGAACAATCATCTATAGACTAGTATGGAGTTGGATTGATATAGAGATATCAAGATCCAACACATGGGTATGCATTAGGGGTAATGGCATATTGGATACAAGTTATGTAAAGTCACCAGTGCTTCTCGCGGTGACAGCGGTATTGTCATCCTTAGACTTGAAGTCACTAGATCATCTAGTTGTGGAATATTGTGTTTTGGTAGCATCAAACGCTTCACCGTGACTGGGTAGCCATAAAGGCGCGTATCGCACTCAATATGAAGCAAGCTTAGAGATAATAGTGATGTACATAGAATTTTTCCCTCCCACATAACGGGAGCAAATATCCGCGGCCACTCGGGATAGTGCTTATGGAATGTCCGGCCATACTCAGATAACTTAATATGGGATATTGATGTTATCTGCATGAATAAGGCTATTCCCAGGATCGAGAAACTATGGATTGGATATACGAGTGTGACTAGTATGTCTCCTATCCAATCCGGATATAGAGACAAAGGGATGAGACAATACTTGCACAAGGTTTGTCGGATGACTATTTCTATTAGTTGGGTGGAATGGATGTGTTGCTAGACACTGCTCCATGTTAGTAAATAGTTACTACCAACTAAATAGAAACCTATGGGGTCACACGCCATATGGATTGAACTAGACTTGGGAATTAATTAATATGATTAATTAATTAGAAGGATCAAAGTGCAACAACTTCCTAACTTAGTAGGACTAATATGCAAGAGGGAATAATCCGAACTTGATAGGATTAGGATAAGGGCTTTATGTAGTAAACAAGGAGTTGTTGGACTATATAAAGGATGCTACTAGCTTCCATCCTAAAACTTAATGCTCATAACATTACTTGAGTAGGAGAGAAATCAAGGAGAGAGAGCAAGGTAACACAAAGAGGCTGAAGCCCCTTAGTGTCGTCCGCCCCCTACCCCGTCGGCCAAATCCACTTAGGTCCGATCCTCTGTTTTGGTCTCCGTTGTGTGATATCTTCTTCCTCTTCCATCATTCCTAGCTAGCACAAGGAGTTGGAGGATCTAGATCTCAATCCTAGGCGTGGATCAACCGTAGAGACGTGACACTATTCATGTTTGAAGTCATCAAAGGAGACCCACAAGGTAATTGTTATGAATCATTTACTATCTTTATGAATTATCTTTCTGTGATCCTTGGAGGGTCTTGTGCAGATCTTTTATTGTTCATTTCCCCTGCGTAATCCGTTACATAACCCTACAGGTTAGTACAAACCCAATACCTCCTCCAGACCTTGTGAACGAGCCGTCAAAGTGGAGTCTCCATCGATCTTCTTCCAGTGTGTTGACCTCCAGGTTTCTGATCATATCCTCCGTTATCGGCTAGTAATTCCCGTCTGGGAGCGGCGCCATTATTGCCTTGGGTCTCACAAATGTGATATCATAGAGAGAAAGAGTTATAAACCATTTTCCTAAATGGCAAAAAGGAGCGGGGTGAGATAAGAGTTACCATGTGGGGTCACTCTTAGTCACCACCACAACTTTATGGGTTGTAAAGTAGTGCTTTAAATTCTGCACCACAAACAAAGCGTCAGGCAGTGTCGCTCCATGGCAGGGTATCTGGACTCCCCGTCTTGGACTACCCTGGAGATGTAGTTTTAATTGGGCCTCATGTCCCTCATGCACATGCGCTAGCAGAGCTTCGATTGACGTAGTGGTTGAAGTCAGGTAGAGCAGCAAAGGAATCCCCAGCTCGGTGTGATCATGCCCGTGTAGGAAGTAAGTATGCCCTTCAGGTGTTCGAAATTCTGTTGGTGCTCGGGCTGTCAATAAAAATAGCTTTCTTCTTCAAGATTCGGCTGAAGCAGTTGCTTTTCTTTGATCACCCATATGAATCTTCACGGGTACGAGAGATTTCCTAAGAATGTCTTCACCTTAGTCTGGTTGCGATTTGTCTGAATGCTCGTAATTGCAAAGATCTTTGCGGGGTCTGGCTCTATTCTTTCTCTGTGTATCACACATCCCATGAACATACCATAGGTTACCCCAAACGCACACTTCAAGGAGTTCATCTTTATTCGAAACGTCTGCACCTTTAGAAGACCATCCTCATATCCGTCAAGTGGTCCTTCTTCTTTCAAGATTTGACCACCAGATGATTAACGTAGAACTCAACATCCTTGTGCATCATGTCGTGGAAAAGGGTCATCATCACCCTTTGGTAGGTCACACCTAAATTATTTAGTCCAAATGGCATAATTGTATAAAGAAATACACCTACCGCATTGATGAATGCATCATGTCCTGGAAAAAGGGTTCATCTTATCTGATTGTACCCACTGAATCCGTCCATAAAATTGAACATTTGATGTCCTTCTCTAGAATCGATCAACATGTTGATGTTTTTGTAGGGGAAATTCATCCTTGGGGCAGAATCGGTTGAGGTCCCTAAAATCCAAGCAGATTCACAGCTGCCCATTCTTTTTTATCACTGGGACGATGTTAGCGAGCTATTTTGGATGGTGCGCCAGTTTGATAAATTCTTCCCTCAGCAGCTTCTCCACCTCTTCTTTGATCTTGACTTCTAGCTCTGGTCGAAAAGTTCTTGTGTTCTATTTGACTGGCTTGACCTGCTTATTGACACGGAGTCCATGCATGGCGACTCTGATTTTAAGCCCTTGCATCGCCTCATAATTCCATGCAAAGACATCTTGGTATTCTTTCAGGAGCTCTAACAGGGTATTTCTGTCTCTCCCTTGATGATCAGCTTCTATATGTAATGGCCTCTTGATATCTTCGTTAGCGCATAGGAGCACCTCCAACAGGCCTTGCTTATGTGGCTTAGGCTTGTCTTTAAAACATTCTGGGGTGGCTGGTAAGTCTTCTTCCATGGTTATGTCGCATCTGGTTTCAGCTCCGCTTATGATCACATCAGAGCCTTTGTTCTCAGGGCCGTCCTCGTGAGTCGAAGACAGCTCCATGCACCTTCATATGCGATAGCGCTTCTTCCTGTTATTTTCGAAGCTGACCCATTTTCCTTCCTCCGTGCGTTCCACATACCTCTTTTGTGAGTAAATGCGCTTGTTGTGAGCAGGTTGCGTTAGAAACGGGTATGCACCGGTCTTCTCTTGTAACAGCATCAGCCCTGCTGGAGATTTGTTTTTAACGTCGTCCCACTTGGGTAGGGGAATCGGCTTGAGTGGCCCTGGGTTACTTTTTCTCCCAGCTCGTTCGACCATGCTACTTTAGTGAGGTGCGCTTCGTCCAGGTTGAATGGATTAACCGAGGTCGTGATATCCACCACCTTCTGTTTTCAAATCGCCTTCATCATTTGGTGGGTGGTGGAAGGTACTATGTTAAATCGGTGAATCTATTCTCGGCTGATGATCGTATGGTAGGTTGTGCTAGCCTCGATCAAATGGAATTTAGTTATCTTTCTATTTAGATGAATCAGAGGGTCATCTTGGAATTATTTCTGAATCCCATCCACGGGGAGGGTCTTCTAACTAACTTAGGGGATCCCGGCCAGTTTGAGGGTACAGGTAGAGATGAAATTCACCAAGGCTCCTCTGTTATTATAATATCTTTGGAGTTTCACGCCATTGATCACCGCAGTCACGTACAATGGGCGGAAATGTCACCCCTTGGAAACCTTGTCTCCTCTTGAGAATGAAATTAACGTGGATGGCGATCTTGCTTCGTTTATGAATTCACCATTAAATTTGACTAGGTCTTCTCCGACATCTTCAGCAATCTAGAGTATGGCCTTTGTCATCTCCATCCTTCAATCGTTGGATAAATGCATCCATCAAAGAACGTCATGAATTTGTTCATGTTGACCAGGTGCGACGCTCGCATATCCTCAGTGTCTAAATCATTGTCTTCGTAATAATGCACGTGATTGATCTCGTAGGATTCCTCGCCATCCTCCTGCGCCATTTTTATTACTGCAACCTCTTTACCCTAGGTACAATCTCCAATACAGTGACAATGGCAAGAGATTAATTCTGGCGCCCAAGTCACATAGCCTATGTGTATGAATTCCACCCCCAAGACTACATGCTAAATGAACACTTCCTGGATCTCTCATCTGAGGGTTGTCTCTCTGTATAACCATACTAGACATCTCTGTTAGCTTCACTGTGGTGTAGGGGTATATTCTCTTCTTTCCCCATAAGATATCTTTCAGAAATTTCTACTTTGAGCAAGAGCTTCCCCAAAGAGGATGTTGATATGCAATTGTTTGTAAATATCCATGAAATGCTCATACTAGTGTTCAACTCCATCTCTCTTCATCGCCATGGGATGTAAATGTAGGGTTTTGATTCATGGATGCGCAAAGGAAACACAAACAAACATAACCCATGCAAAACCCTCCAAGGATCACAAGTCAAGAGACATAACGATGGTAAAGGAAGAAATCAATAACACACCTTAGGGTTCTCCTTTGATGACTTCAAACGCGAATTGTGTCACGTTCTCTATAGTTGATCCACGCCTAGAGTTGAATTCTAGATGTTTCAATCCGCGGTGCTAGCCCAGAAAGAGGAAGAGGAAGAAGAATCACGCAAAACGAGACGAAACAAGGAGGTTTCGGCCTCCTTGTGGGCCGACGGGGACGGGCGGCGACAAAGGGGGCGGCGGCTCCTCTTTGCTTGCTAGCTCTCTCCTTTTTGTTCTCTCCCACTCAAGTTATGATCAATAAGGTCATAAGTGTGGGAAGGAATGAAGGAGTGTCCTTTATATAGTCCAACAAATCCTTGCCAACTACCTAAATGACCTATTCTAGTCCTACTATAATTCAATTTAGTCCCTTCCTTGCAAATTAGTCCTACTAAGTTTGCAAGGTATTGCAAAGTGATCCTTCTAATTAATTAATCCTATTAATTAATTCCCAAATGTAGTTCAACTCTATAGAGCGTGTGACCCCATAGGTTTTATCTAGTTGGTAGCAACAATTTGCTAATATGGAGAGGTTTCTAGAAAAACATCCATTCTAGCCAACTAATAGAATAGTCATCTTGACAAACCTTGTACAAGTAATTGTCTCATCCCTTTGTATCTATATCCGGATTGGACACGAGACATACAAGTCACACTCGTATATCCAATCCACAGTTTCTCGATCCATGGGAATAGCCTTATTCGTGCAAATAACATCAATATCCTATATTGATTTATTTGAGTCTGGCCAGAAATTCTATAAGCACTATCACTCGAGTGGCCTAGGATATTTGCTCCCGTTATGTGGGAGGGACAAATTATATCTACGTCCACTACGATCTCTAAGCTTGCTTCTTATTGTATCTGGTACACGCCTTTATAACTACCCAGTTACGGTGTAGCGTTTAACGCTACCAAAATCACAATAATCCACAACTAGAATATCTAGCGACCTCAAGTCTAAGGATGACAATACCATTGCACCACGAGAATCACTTGTGACTTAACATAACGTGTATGTAGCCTTCTCGGAGATGGGTCAATCCAATGCGCCATTAACCTTAATGCACACCTATGTGTTGGATCATGATATATCCATATCAATCCAACCCCATACTAGTCTATAGATTATTGTCATGTTAATCATTATACTGAAATAGGGATATTTAAGATAAACAACACAATTGTAAATATAAGGACTTTATTATTTTAAATATCTAATAAATAATACAATGAATTTTCTAGCCACACATTAAATTCATACTAAACTAGATTGCCTCTAGGGCATCTATTCCAACAGTCTCCCACTTGCACTAGAGCCAATCTGGCGCATCTCGTATGCCCATACTCCTAGTGTGCCCTTCATGCTTCTACTGCGCAACCGGATTTGTAAGCGGGTCTGACAGATTCTCATCTATAGGAATCTTGCATATCCGAAGGTCTCCTCTATCGATAATATCTCGAATCAGATGGAACTTCCTGAGCACGTGTTTGGATTTCTGGTGTGACCTGGGCTCCTTTGATTGAGCGATCGCCCCAGTGTTGACACAGTACAACTCAACTGGATCCGCAATGCTAGGAACCACACCAAGTTCAGAAACAAACTTTCTGATCCAAACAGCTTCCTTTGTTGCGCCATTTGCAGCAATGTACTCAGCCTCTGTTGTATAATCAGCTACCGTCTCTTGCTTGGAACTCTTCCAGCTCACCGCTGCTCCATTCAGGCAAAACACATATCCCGATTGTGATCTAAAGTCATCTCCGTCGGTTTGGAAGCTTGCATCAGTGTAACCCCTTACACGCAACTCTTCCTCACCGCCAAATATCAAGAAAGCATCCTTAGTTCTTCTCAAGTACTTTAGGATGTTCTTGACTGCAATCCAGTGACTCTCACCTGGATTGGATTGGTATCTGCTTGTCATACTCAAGGCATATGACACATCTGGTCTATTACATAACATGGCGTACATGATAGATCCTATGGCCGAGGCATAGGGAATTCTACTCATGCGTTCCTTCTCAATCTCATTGGATGGATAACCACTCTTCGAAAGAGTGATTACATGGGCAAGAATCCCTTCTTGGAATCTTGCATGTTGAACCGTTTCAACACCTTGTCAATATATGTACTTTGACTTAGGCCTAGAATTCTCTTAGATCTATCTCTATAGATCTTTATACCGAGTATATAGGCTGCTTCCCCTAAGTCCTTCATTGAAAAACACTTCCCTAGCCAAACTTTAATATATTGCAGCATGGGAACGTCGTTTCCAATGAGTCGTATGTCATCCACATACAAGACCAGAAAAGCTACAGAGCTCCCACTAACCTTCTTGTAGACACAAGACTCATCTTCATTTCTGATGAAGCCAAACTCTTTGACTACTTCATCAAAACGTCGATTCCAACTCCTAGAAGCTTGCTTCAATCCATAGATGGATCGTTGCAGCTTACAGACTTTGTTGGCTTGCTTTGGATCTTCAAAACCCTGCGGCTGTATCATATACACGTCCTCGAGGAGATTCCCATGAAGGAATGCTGTTTTGACATCCATCTGCCAAATCTCATAGTCGTGGTATGCTACAATCGCAAGTAGGATTCGGATGGATTTGGTCATAGCGACTGGTGAAAAGGTTTCATCATAGTCAATACCATGAATCTGTCTGAATCCTTTAGCCACCAATCGGCCCTTATAGGTAATCACATTACCATCCATGTCGATCTTCTTCTTGAAGACCCACTTGCACCCTATGGGCCGCGCCCCTTGGGATGGTTCCACCAAAGTCCATACTTTGTTGGTATACATGGATTCCATCTCGGATCTCATGGCTTCTAGCAACTTCTGAGAGTCTGGGCCTTTCATGGCCTCTTCATAGTTAGTAGGCTCATCATCTATGAGCATCGTGTCACCGGAATCGGTCACGAGAAGTCCATACCTCTCGGGTTCCTGGCGTACTCTACCAGATCTACGAAGCTCTTGTGTTACCTGAACAGGCTGCTCCACAACTGCTTGTGGTTCCTGTTCATGTTCCATAATCGGTTCTATAATTTGTGGTTCTTGAACTTCTTCAAGTTCTAGAGTCCTCTCACTTGCTTCTTTAGAGACAAACTCTCTTTCTAGAAACACGCAGGTCCGAGCAACAAACACTTTGTTCTCGGTTGGATTGTAGAAGTAGTAGCCCTTAGTTTCCTTAGGGTACCCCACAAACTTACATTTATCCGATTTTGGCCCTAGCTTGTCTGAATGTAAACGTTTTACATAGACATCGCAGCCCCAAATCCTCATGAACGACAGTGTGGGACGCCTCCCACCCCACATCTCATGTGGTGTCTTCATAACTGATTTAGATGGAACACGGTTAATGGTGAAAGCTGCACTTAATAGAGCGTGGCCCCAAAATGATAATGGAAGATCGGTTTGACACATCATATATCAAACCATATCGAATAGAGTTCGATTTCTCCTCTCAGACACGCCATTCCATTGTGGCGTTCCAGGTGGAGTGAGTTGGGACACGATCCCACACTCTCTAAGATAGTCGTCAAACTCTTGGCTCAAGTATTCTCCTCCACGATCCGATCGTAGAGCCTTGATACTTTTGCCAAGTTGCTTCTCTACTTCATTCTTGAATTCTTTGAACACTTCAAAGGATTCGGATTTGGCCGTCATAAGGTACACAAATCCATATCTACTGTAATCATCAGTAAATGTAATGAAGTAGACGTAACCACCCTTGGAAGGCGTGGCAAATGGCCCACACACATCAGTATGTATGAGCGCCAATTGCTCACTAGTCCTCTCACCTTTCTTATTGAAAGGGGACTTTGTCATTTTTCCCAATAAACAAGCCTCACATGTCTCATATGATTCAAAATAAAATGAGTCTAGTAGTCCATCCTTATGGAGTCTAGATACACGTTTCTCGTTTATGTGGCCTAAACGACAGTGCCATAAATAAGCACGATTTAAATCATTTATTTTAATCTGCTTGGTATTAATGTTGTAGACAGGATTGCTTAGATCAAGGACATACATTCCATTAAATAATTGCGCACTAAAATTGTGAATATTATTCAAATAAAAGGAACAACAATTGTTCTTTATTGTAATAATAAAACCTTCCTTGTCCAAACAAGAAATAGAAATAATGTTTCTGCTCATAGCAGGCACAAAATAGCAATTATTTAATTCTAAAACTAATCCTGAAGGAAGAGATAGCTCGCACACGCCCAGGGCCAACGCAGCAACTTTTGCTCCATTCCCAACGCGCAGATCTATCTCCCCTTTAGCCAATCTTCTACTTCTCTTTAGATCCTGCACATTTCGACAAATGTGAGATCCACATCCAGTATCTAATACCCATGATGTAGAGACAGTTAAATAGACATCTACAACAAAAATACCTGGTGGTGGTGAAATCACTATTCCAAGCCTATTGTCCTCCAGATATTTTGGGCAGTTCCTCCTCCAGTGTCCAGGCTGACTGCAGTAGTGACACTCACCTTTAGTGACACCTTTGGAAATGCCACCAACAGGCTTAAGGGCAGGTTCCTTGGACTTGGCAATTGACTTGCCTTTGCCCTTGGAGGTTGAAGCAAACCTTTTGCCCTTTCCTTTCTGCACCATCAAAATGGCCTTGCCCTTGCCCTTGTTGATGCTTTGTTCAGCTGTCCTCAACATATTGAGCTAATCTGGCAGTGGTTTCACGATCTCGTTCATGTTATAGTTCATGATAAACTGTCCATAACTCTCGGGCAACGATTGCAACACGAGATCGGTTGCCAACTCTTGACTGACCAGGAACCCTAGTCGGGCGAGATTCTCCAAGTACCCGATCATACGGAGTACATGGGGTCCCACCGGTTTCCCTTCTGCCAGATGACACTTGAACAATGCCTTAGATACCTCATACCTCTCAACCCTTGCTTGCTCTTGGAAGAGCTGCTTCAGATCCTCGATCATATCGACAGCATTCATGTTTTCGTGTTGCTTCTGAAGCTCAGAAGTCATGGTGCATAGTATAAGGCATGCCGCATCATTAGCGTCGTCAACACGCTTTTGATACGCCTTTAGGGCTGCAGGTGTTTGGTTCTCTGGACCTGCTGGAACATGTTCCTCTATTGCGTACAGTTTCTTCTCTTGCTTAAGAACGATTCTCAAGTTTCTGTACCAATCAAGGAAGTTGGTTCCAGAGAGCTTGTCCTTCTCAAGGAAAGATCGTAGGGAATGTTGTGAACTCGATGAGTTGTTTGCCATTTGGAATTCTACAAAAGGAAAATACGCAAGTTTTAGTATTTGTGAAGTTTTGACTATATTCAATAATGGCTAGTTTATCAAATATAGCTCCCACTATTTTTCTAAGTATTAATAACCCTCAAGATATTAATGCGGAAAATATCCTTATATTTTCTAGTGGGCCAAGATCCATGTTTCATCTCCTTATGAGCGTGCTTTGGCAAGTCACCCATAATTTGACTACTTTAGGTAGGAACAATTTCCAATTGCATCCCTTATGCAACTCTTGGTTCAATTGGGCAAATAACTCCTTATTTATCCATCCATATGGATAATCCCAATTGATTGTCTCTAGGTTTTAATCATATTAATAGCCTAGTTGTGTTCAACCTCTTATTTGAACAATTGCACATTACTAGCTTGTGCCATCGCATTCCATCATTATGAACCAAGTCGCCATGCTTTGGCACGCTCGAACTTGATAAATCGTGATGATAATGAGTTTTTAAATAACGAGAAGGCAAGAACACAATATTTGAATTTTGAGGAATTTTAAATTCAATTTTAATTGTTTTTGTTGATCAATACCAACTAATCTATCTATTTGAGTTTGGGCACAACTCCAAATAATAGATTCGGGTTGTCTAATTATCTTATTATCCTAATTGCATGCATTATCCATACACCAACCACAAAATAATAAGACAATAAAATAAACAACCACAAAACAAAAATAAAACGTGATGTGGTTATGGCCTTTTCTAGACTAAGATAATTCCAAGCCAATGGAATTATCTATGAACCCTAAAAGCAAACACATCTCCATGTGTCTTGATCTTTTGGTCCATCCTTCATAGTCATGTGGAATGCTCCATGCTCCATGCTCCATCTTTTGTGGCTCCTTTTGGCTTTGGGCTTCTTTTCTTCAATCTTGGCTAACAATCTACTCTATCAAGCACTAGCTAACAACTATACTAAATAAAATAAATCTCCCAAGTTGAGAAAAAATGGCTTGCAGGCCATAAAACCCTAATTAATTATTACAATTAATTGAACAGCTCGCAGGCTGTAAACCAAACCACAAAAATTAAACATCCACAACAAACCACATCCTAAGGCCATATCCAATCACCATGCGATTTGCGCATAAACAGTTAAAATCCAATTTTAACGCGCTTGGTCAATTTTAATTGATTTTAGGATATTCTAGGGTTAAAACGGTCCATAGGGCCCAACAATCTAATTTCCCGGGCCCAAAAGAGAACCGCAAAGGCCTTAGGCCGGCCGGCCCCTAGCCCACGCGGCTAGGCCGCGGGCTAGGGCTGCCCCGGCCCCTAGGCCGAGCCTTGCTTAGGCGGCAAGCAAGGAGGGGCGGTCCCTAGGGGGGCCAAACCTACTTTGGGAGTTGTTTCCAAAACAACTCCCTTGCTTGGTGCCCAAGTTTGGTTGTTTCCTTGTATGGGAAGAACTCCTTCTTCCATAAGGATGCCCAAACCCTAGATCTAAGATCCTAAAATTTCTCAAACTCACTAATTCATGCATCCAATGCAAAAACTAGGTCTTGTTATGATATATTATTGACAAATTGCATCATATGCTTGATTAGTCTTGTTTTACGCGATAAACAACAATTTTAAGGTGTAAAACTATCAAAACGTAACAAATAAACCACGTATATGCTCTACGACTTGTGGCTCTGATACAACTATAGGGTTTTGATTCATGGATGCGCAACGGAAACACAAACAAACATAACCCATGCAAAACCCTACAAGGATCACAAGTCAAGAGACATAACGATGGTAAATGAAGAAATCAATAACACACCTTAGGGTTCTCCTTTGATGACTTCAAACACGAATTGTGTCACGTTCTCTATAGTTGATCCAAGCGTAGAGTTGAATTCTAGATCTTCCAATCCTTTGTTCTAGCCAAGAAAGAGGAAGAGGAAGAAGAATCACGCAAAACGAGACAAAACAAGGAGGTTTCGGCCTCCTTATGGGCTGACGGGGACGGGCGGGGGCAAAGGGGGGCGGCGGCTCCTCTTTGCTTGCTAGCTCTCTCCTTTTTGTTCTCTCCCACTCAATTTATGATCAATAAGGTCATAAGTGTGGGAAGAAAGGAAGGAGTGTCCTTTATATAGTCCAACAAATCCTTGCCAACTACCTAAAGGACCTATTCTAGTCCTACTAGAATTCAGTTTAGTCCCTTCCTTGCAAATTAGTCCTACTAAGTTTGCAAGGTATTGAAAAATGATCCTTCTAATTAATTAATCCTATTAATTAATTCCCAAATCTAGTTCAACTCTATATAGCGTGTGACCCCATTGGTTCTATCTAGTTGGTAGCAACAATTTGCTAATATGGAGAGGTTTCTAGCAAAACATCTATTCTAGCCAACTAATAGAATAGTCATATTGACAAACCTTGTACAAGTAATTGTCTCATCCCTTTGTCTCTATATCCGGATTGGACACAAGACATACAAGTCACACTCGTATATCCAATCCACAGTTTCTCGATCCATGGGAATAGCCTTATTCGTGCAAATAACATCAATATCCTATATTGATTTATTTGAGTCTGGCCAGACATTCTATAAGCACTATCCCTCGAGTGGCCTAGGATATTTTCTCCCGTTATGTGGGAGGAACAAATTCTATCTACGTCCACTACGATCACTAAGCTTTCTTCTTATTGTATCCGGTACACGCCTTTATAACTACCCAGTTACGGTGTAGCGTTTAACGCTACCAAAATCACAATAATCCACAACTGGAATATCTAGCGACCTCAAGTCTAAGGATGACAATATCATTTCACTACGAGAAGCACTTGTGACTTAGCATAACGTGTATGTAGCCTTCTCGGAGATGGGTCAATCCAGTGTGCCATTACCCTTAATGACACCTATGTGTTGGATCATGATATTTCCATATCAATCCAACCCCATACTAGTCTATAGATGATTGTCCTGTTAATCATTATACTGGACTAGGGATATTTAAGATAAACAACACAATTGTAAATCTAAGGACTTTATTATATTAAATATCTAATAAATAATACAATGAATTTTCTAGCCACAATTAAATTCATACTAAACTAGATTGCCTCTAGGGTTCTTCTTGGTTCTTCCTTCTTCTTTATTTTGTTATTTCATTGGGGACTCATAAAAATTGTGGGCGCCTCTTCACCCTATTCTCTCTCAATGGCCTTAGTAGTCTAAGCTCTAGCATGTGTAGGATAAGGTGGTTCTGTAGTAGAGATGCCACTTCTATTAGTAATTTTTTTTAACATGTCAAACGAGAGTAATTGTACCTGTCGGAAGCATTCCAGGTGGAAGAGTATTGTTCAGGTTAGCAATCTAGCCAATCTGCATCTCATAACTTCTAACAAGTGCCTTTGTCGCAACCTACTCACTTTCCACGCGAGATAGCTTCTCATTAATCTTTGTGAGCAGGCTGACCATATTTGGACTATTTTGTACCTATTACTGATGAGGTGGAGCTGCTCTTTATTCCTGGTATGGAGGATTCGGATTCCAACCAGTGCATATTATCCATTGTTTGGGTTACTCCAACTAAATTTAGGACGATTGTAGTTGTTATGCTGGTGAGAAATCCCCACACTTGTTGATAGGAGGTCTCATGTAATTTAGTTCTTCAATCCCAGAATCGTACCCCTGATTCTCATCTTTAGAATGTTGCCCCATGGTCTTCACATGTGCTACTAGATTCTGAGTGTAGAACTCTTTGGCCAATGTCGCCATATGGTGATTCAATGTCTCCATCTGACTCGCTAGATCTGACTCCCCTAAAGATTTTCCTGTCCTACGAATATGAGATCTCGTAGTCTCTCATTTTGATGCATTATTCAGCAGATCCATCGTAGTAAGCTCATCTAATCCCATAAAATTTCCTCTAACAAGGATATCCAATTCCATGGAAGTTTCTTTATCTAAAGCTGTGTAAAAATAGTGGAATAGTATGTACCAAGTTTCTCCACGATTGAACATCTGCACAAGATATGGTTAAGTTTCCTCCAAGTGTCTCCCACCGAGTCTCCATCTAGATGAGTGAACCAAATGATCTCTTCCTTGAACTCTGCAACTTTGTATGGTGGATGATATTTCCTAAGAAATTATATGATGAGTTTATCCCATGAACTTATTGAACATACACGCAACTCTTAGAGACATTGCCTATCATTTCCAATCAGGGAAAAGGATAATTGTATTTATTGCATCTTCTGGCACTCTATCGTCATGAAAAGTTTGAAAAATATGAGTAAGAGTAGCCATGTGCGCATCAGGATCATCCTATGAAGCTCCACTGGATCTGCAGTCATTCTGCATTATTTGAATCATTGAGCTCCTCAGCTCGAAGTGTGCTGCAGTTATAGGTGGAACCACAATCTTTGGCGATAAGTGGCCTAAGTTGGCCTATATATGCTAACCATAGAACGTCTTTTCTATGCTTTATTCTGTGGCAGTTGCCCTTGTGAATGTGCCACATTAGGTATATTAGCCGGAGGCGGTAGTAGTGGAGGTGGTAGTGGTGCTCGGAGTGCAGCCAACTGAGCCCAAAGCTCCTCATTATCCTTTTCGACCCTCTCCTTAGAGGCCATCTCATCATCTAAATTCTAGAAAATTCTTGCTCCTTCCGCTCTCCCTTCATCGTCCATGTGAGTTACTTTCCTCTGGCCTTTACGCTTTCCACGAATGAGTACTTGAGGATCCATTAGATGCGGGTACAATGAATTGTTTTATGTATTGATCAGGCACCAAATCAGCAACTTGAAAGCACAACAAACACGGAGAATGAAGGTGATTACAGAATTAAACAGAAAATTAAATCCCTAAGGCTTTACATTTTAACTAACTAGAAAGAAGTCGGCAACAACGGCAGCAAAAACTTGACACGGTCCAACCGCAAGCGCGCAATTGTCAGTGCAGTAATACTCGGAAAAGTCTAGATTTATCCCACACAAGAGTCTTCGTGATTATTTGTATGTATATCCTTAATGTGGGTCAAAAGATGATCTTTTTATCAAAACTACGAACTAAGAGTAATGAAGTACCGAGTCACCAAATACCTATCACTTTGCTTATCATTAGTTAATATTGAGTCACGAAATGATCAGCCAATTGTTAACATGCATGAAGATCTTGTGTAAACTCAATGCCCCAAATTCATGCAATCGAGTTACCAAGTACGCGATTTCGAATAGGTGGTCGATCTAATTACCACCAAGAAACTAATGATTCGCCGAAGAGCTTCTAATTAAATCCTAGCATCATGAATCGTCATCCACAAACTGGTAAATATGAAGAACATTAAAAATCATAGCTTGTAATCAACACCAATTACGTTATTAAAATGTGAATCACTACATTATAATCATCAAGTACGCTAAAAAAAACCCTAATACCGACTTAAGTTATGAACTAAATGAGCTTATCTACTCATAGTTGTGAATACAATTAAGACATTCAAAATATTCATAAAATTCAAGAGAGGTCTAGAATTTAGGTAGATCAAACGTGTAATCCTTGATCCAAGCCTTCTATCTCATGCTCTGTGCATTCTCTAATGCGCCAACAGCTCAATTTTTTGTCCCCATGTAGGTTATACAGGTTTTGAACTAATACCCATTAAAAACTATGTAAAATTACCAATCTCCCCCAAAATGTTGCGACATGATGTTGTGAACGTATGATAACGTGTGGTGGTCGTACGATCACTTCCTATTATTTTTATAATTAAAAGTGATCACACTCTAACTGTAAGATCACTAATAAGACTTGTGTACTATCACAACTCGAATTTGTCTAAGTAAAAGTGATCGTACGATCACTATTGTGGTCGTACTTTCACATTGGGCTGCACACCTTTTTTCCTTCATCTTCGACGGACTATACCTTCTGGTCTCTGGTTTATCTCCGTGTCCTACCATTGAAAAGCTCATTCTCTTTAATTTCATTTTCCATGGGTCGCACTCCAATATTCTTTTATAACGCAAGTTATCGTCAAAATAGGGAAGGCTGGTCACTTTTGCTCGTCCAACTTTTATTCTTTTCATTCTTCTTGTTCAGTCCCGAGATGTTCTCATCTTCCAACGTTCGTTCTTGCCCCCGATTCAATTATTCGAGCCTCTAGTACTTGATATACACAACACTAAAAATACCATGATCATAGTTGACATAGAAAACGCTAATCAACTCGAGAAACGCCCAGACTCTACAATTATACTCATAAAGCTCAAACACGCAATTATCTCAATAAAATGGCCAACTATGCATTGAAACATATCGGGAATCACACAAAATGGCAGATAATCAATATCAATTATAACAATGGATACAATATCACTTGCCTTCCAACATTTGCGGAACATGTACACATATATTGTGCTCCTTTGAGGCTTATTTTTTTTCCTTGACTAGGGACCCACAGTGGGCACAATAATCTCATCACTCTTATCCTTCTAGGTAACCTTATGTCAATCCGCTTTCCCATGGCTAGGATATGGAGGATCCTTTGAGAAGATGCCATTGCGAGTAATGAATGCATTTACCTGCTCATTAGATTTATTTTAGCACTTGGGAGAATCATGATGCCCTCTTCTTGTTTTAATTTGCAATTTGACCAATACGTGTCTCACGATTTTGCACAACTACTTTTGTAGTCACCAACTCACTTTCAATGCGATCCAGCTTTTCATTCATCTATTCAAAAAACCGATCAATTCGGGATTTTTCTATTGCCTCGATGGTTGCAGATGTTGTATATCTCCAGGTGTCTGATATGGAGGATTAGACTGCTGACCTGCTTTATAAACCCCATTTTTTGGGTTACTCTAGCTGAAGAAGGGGTTAGTGTGATTAAAATACCCCGTTTTGTGGATACGGGTATTTTATGATATTACTATAACTATTGGGTGTTAATATAATATTATTATAAGTGTTGGATATAAGTTTTATTATTTTTAAAGGCTTTGGAGTTCTATGTCTTTTACTTAAATTATTTAGTGCCTTTTTATTTAAACTAGGGGGTTGTGTTTGTCTTTTAACTAGAACCTTGGGGGGAAATTGTCTTCCGCCAAAACTTTATCATCTTTTCCTTGCATGGCCAAAAATCTCTCTTCCTAATTTTTCTCTCATGGCCGAATTTTTGCCATGAATGGCCGAATCTCTCTATTTCTCTCTTTCTTTGATTTTTTTTTCCTTGTTTGAATCAAACGCAATCTTAATTAGATACCAATTAGATACTAATTGATCAAAGATCTAAACTTTAGAAACAAGAAACCTAATTTGTCCCATATTAGTGTCCTAATTCAAAATCTATACCAATTTGGAAACAATCCTAGTTTTCCATAAACTCTTACCCTCAAAGCCTATATAAACCCACCTCCATCTCATAATTTTATTCACACCAAATCAAATATCTCTCAAAAACTTTCAAAGCTCTCTCTCTCTCCTACCCATCCGCCGTCGTGCCCTAGCCGCCGCCGCTTCACACCGACGCCGCCACCACCGTGCGCCGTCTTCTCTTTTCTATTCTTTTCTGGTAATTCTCAAACCATTATCTTTATTATCACCTTCTTCTCCTTCTATTAATCCTTAGATTGTGTTGGGATTATGCATGTTCATAGTTAAAGAAGAAACCCTAGATGTGGAAGGGATGATTTAATGGTCCTACTAGGAGGGTAGTAACTTGATTCAAGGTGAGAATTCATTTAGCATATAACCTAGATTGTGGAAGGGATGATCTAGTGAGATTATTTTGAGTCATGATCTGTCAGGGAAGACCGAGTAATAAATTAGTGGAGTTATGTTAGGTTATGTGCACATTAGATTATGGGATTTTGGGGCAAGGTTTTGAGCTGTGTTTTGGAGTATGAACTAAGGGGTGAACTAGAGACTTAAGTAGGCACTGTCTATTTGTTTTAGTATTGTGTTTTAATTAGGGTATTATAAATTTGTAGGCAACGGGTTCTCGGACGAAGGATACGTCGAATATTACAACTAATTTGTTGTGATTGCTTTTGTTTAAGGTAAGTAAACATGCCAGGCCTAAAGCCCATATCTTCTTTCGTGTCTAAACTGTGTTTTGTGATTTATTGTCTCAAAATGAAATATCTGTTTTAAATGTTTATTTGAGCATCTTGTTGGTTTTACAAAAGTGGCGATGTCACAACTATCACATGAAGAATTAATAAGACGTAATGACATAAAGTGGAATAGTTGTACCGGGGATCGTTATTATGGTTTGGTCGTTGTTGATTACGGTATATCGACCCGTTTATTTGGTTTACTCGGTTGCAAGTCCCCGAGCTTTGCTCCATGTACATACCTCTCTGGCCGCGAGAAGTCTTAGGGGGGTGTCGACACTTATGGTCTTGGTAGTGCGTGATGGTTGGTTCTTCCCTGTGTCAACAGGATTAAATATGGATTTCCAAGAATGAATCTTTAATGTTTAAATCTGAAAGTCTCGTTTGGACGTTGGAAAGGATTTGGGAATGTTTCCCCACAAGTGAAGTGATAAGTGGAAAAAATTGGTGAATTCTTATTTCATACTTATACTCTTACTCGAATTCTTTACTCTTCAAAATTATGTGTCTTTTATAAACTGCTTCATATTTTGTTACATGTCTGGGTGTTGCTTACTCAGTATTTTCCGCTGACTTTGAAACTGTGGTGTTTCTTTTAGTTTCTGCACCACAGGTCTAGGTGGAAACATGGCTTTTTGGGAAATCTAGACACATCACAATAGTTAGGAGATTCACGTTTAGTCATGAAACATCTTTTTAAATAGTTTTATTTTTTCTAGTTTGGATCATTCCCATATTTGTGGCACAACGTTTCAATTAAATTTATATTAAGGATTTCATGGTTAATCGTTGGATCTTCTGATTATTAAAACCTCCTTGTATTCGTGTTTCACCCCAGGTACGGAGTGACACCCTCTCGGCTTTTCGGGTTTGGCCATTTGGGGGTGCTACAGTTGGTATCAGAGTCTGGTTATCCAAAAAGGAAACCTAAAACTTGTAGGAAGTTTAAAATATACATAGGGGAAGAATTTAAAATTTGACAAGCCGTTGGGAATTTGGTTAGTCTTGAATAGGGCTATTATGTGTTTAAATCTTTAGAAAATAGGCTTACTAAGCTAGTATCCCCACCCACTCTCTCCTTGCTTGTAATACCCCGTTTTAAAACGAAGGGTAAATTGGTAATTTATGCAAGACATTTGATTTATTTTGAGAATGATGGATAGAGTAATTTCCGGGTTAAAAATATAGTCGGAAAGTTTGAATATTAATTTAGAAAACGAAGCCTTTATTGCGTATTAAATTTTTACATTTTATTTTATGTTATTAAAGTTAGTGTAGTAGTGCTCCCAACTCACCATAGCATAACTCATATAATAATAATAATAATAATAATAATAATAATAATAATAATAATAATAATAATAATAATAATAATAATAATAATAATAATAATAATAATAATAATAATAATAATAATAATAATAATAATAATAATAATAATAATAAATAAAATGAAAATTTTGTTCTATTCAAGAAACCTGCAAATTTTTGGAGAACACAACCTGCTTTCTCCTCCCCCTCACGCAATTTCTCCTTCCTCCTCCTCTTAAACCTCCTCTTCTCCCTCTTCTCAGTCGAACACCACCACCATCACAGCCCCTCACCACCACCTCTTCCTCCTCCATCTCTCCCTCTCTCTCTCTGCTCGCTTCTGCCCAAAATAGAAGAACAACAACACCAGCAGCAGCTGGTGGCAGCGGCCAAACCCACCACCACACCTGCTGCCATTCCCGACGGCAAACCACCAGCAAAAAACCACCACCATCAATGCCACCACCATCACAGTCACCACCCCCTCCACCACCTCTCTGTCTCTCTCTCTTTCTCCCCTCTCTGTTTTGGACGACGGAAAGCAGCAGCAGCGGCAGCGACGGTGAAACCGCTGCCGTCTCCGGCAAGATCAACACCGCCACAACCACTGGTCTCTTTCTCCCCTCTGTTTCGACCTGAGATGAAGCAGCAGCAGCAGCAGATCGCTGCAAAGTAGACCCAGCGCCACCACCGTCGCCGGCAACGCCATTAACGCCGGCGACGAAGCTTGGCCCTTCCAATCCCGGTGCACCCACCTCTCGAAATTTGGTCCATCCTCCTCCTTGAGGTCCGACGACTTCAAATACGCCAACAACCGGAGCCAACAATGAATCAATCGCCGGATTCGACCATCACAGCCGACCACATCGACGGCGGGCTCAACCAGACCCGATTCTCGACCGAACACCACCACCATCACAGCCCCTCATCACCACCTCTTCCTCCTCCATCTCTCCCTCTCTCTCTCTGCTCGCTTCTGCCCAAACAGAACAACAACAACACCAGCAGCAGCTGCTGGCAGCGGCCAAACCCACCACCACACCTGCTGCCATTCCCGCGGCAAACCACCAGCAAAAAACCACCACCATCAATGCCACCACCATCACAGTCACCACCCCTCAACCACCTCTCTGTCTCTCTCTCTCTCTCTCCCCCCTCTCTGTTCTGACCGACAGAAAGCAGCAGCAGCGGCAGCGACGGTGAAGCCGCTGGCGTCTCCGGCAAGATCAACACCGCCACCACCACTGGTCTCTTTCTCCCCTCTGTTTGGACCTGAGATGAAGCAGCAGCAGCAGATCACTGCAAAGTAGACCCAGCTCCACCACCGTCGCCGGCAAAGCCATTAACGCCGGCGACGAAGCTTGGCCCTTCGAATCCCGGTGCACCCACCTCTCGAAATTTGGTCCATCCACCTCCTGGAGGTCCGACGACATCAAATACGCCAACAAACAGAGCCAACAATGACTCAATCGCCGGATTCGACCATCACCGCCGACCACATCGACGGCGGGCTCAACCGGACCCGATTCTCGACCGTTTATCGAAATGTTTGGTATGGGTAACTCCTAAATCCTCCCCTAGTTCGCTGCTGATAATCAAAACACAATTTCGACAGCTAAATTTGGACTTGGATCGTTGGTGTGAAGATAGTGTACGTGTGTTCATGCTTGGGGGTAGTTTTTGTACTTTCAGAAAAGTTGGGGTTGCAAGTGTAGCATGTTGAAACTGCTTTTGTTGGTGGGAGGTTATTGCATGTCATTTATGAAAAAATGGGGAGTCTATTTGTTGTTTACATAAACTGCATATAAAATATAGAATCAAATTTGCAATTTTGTATTAGAATTAATTTCTAATATTCCGATTTATTGTTTTAATTATATAAAAGATGTTTTTTCTTTTAAAATTATATATGTATTATTTAATATAAAATATTGTTGTCTTCTTGAAAAATAAGCAAAGATAAATTATATAGTTAATTTAATCATATAAATTAGTGTGATTAAATAAATATTTCAAGTAATGATAAATTACTGTTTTGAGTAAAATATGTTATTTTCTTAGTGTTGATAAAATAAAATAAGTTAGAAAGTTAAATAGGAAAATAACTTTTAAGAAAGTTCCTCCATCTATATTATAAAATAGCATAGTTTAACAAACTTTTGAATTTTTAGCTGTTAGATTAAATCAACCACATCCCCACCATTAGATCTCACCTACTTATTACAACTCTAACTACCCACTCTCTTTGGACATCCTTAACTACCCACTCTCCTTGGACATCCATAACTAATAGGAAAGATGTTTTTTCTCAATTACATCTCTAACTAATACTACTAGGAGATAGGTTGTGACTGATTCCAACGTTCATTGCTTATTCCATACTTGAAAGTTGTTCTCTTTTTAATTTTTTTCACCACATTTGTAGATATAATTTTTGATAACACCTCTAAATTCATTTAAAAAAACACCTCTACATTCAAAAAGTATCCAATTTAGGAGATAGGTTGTGACTGATTCCAACGTTCATTGCTCATTCCATACGGGAAATACTCTAGTTTATGAATAGTTAAAGCTTGATTATTATTTGTAGATATTAGAACTTATATTTCCAAAGTAGAATTATAAATTATGTGTGACTAAACACTTGTTTCCTTTGAATAAACATTTTGTGATTTTTATTTATGAATTTAACTCTGTAATAGAATATACAATTTATAATAAATGATTAGCAATAATTAAATTAGTTAGCATTAAATTTTTTAGTCACTTAAAAATAAATGTGTTGTAGATGTATAAATTTAATATGAGATTTCTTACTTAATAATTTTTAAGAGTTAGTATTTAAATAAGTAATGATTTTTATGAAGAAAAATACAATTGTCTACGTCGTCAGATTATTATATAAATTTGACACGCTAGTAATTAATGGGGTAATGGGGGGTAAATTCAAATGAGACTTAGAGAAATTTTTGCATAGTATACTTGCACACTTTGGACTTGTAATTGATTTAGAGGATATAAATTGTAGGTGACGAGTTAATAGATAGGGGGCTACGTATATTCGTAGATGCGTTATCGTGCTGTTTGCTTGGCTACTCAAGGTAAGTACACATGCCTAACCTAGTGTGTTGTCCTCCTTTTGTGTCCAAATATTTTTATGATTTTATGTCTCAAAATGCGACTTGTGATATACGTGCTCGACTTGAGGTTTCAAATACTTTTCTAAATGATTCTATTGGAAATAATCACTTGAAATTAATAATGCGTAATAATGTAAAGTTGAAACAGTTGGGCGGCGGAACCTTATTCGGATTCTTATATACACTGTGGATATGATATTTGGAATGGCACGGCCACCCGACCTATTGTGAAATTTTGCTCGGTTGCAATTAGCCCCGAGCTGCTTCATGTACTCACCTCTCTGGCCGCAAGAAGTCTTAGGGGGGTGTCGGCACTTAAGGTCTTGGGTGCATGGGATATGGTTGGTTACTTATGAGATACTGTGATGGATTATTGCGATGGATTGGTTCGTTCCCGCTACAACTAATTAATAAACGTGGATTTTCATGAGAAAATGAAAAGGAATTACATACTTGAGATTTTCCCATAATTGGGACAATATTTTGAGATTATCCCTAATCGGGACAATATGGTGGTTTGGAAATATTTCATTGGAATCATAAATGGTAATATTTTGAGAATATTGGAAATTTATATCTTCTCATACTTGGTCATTTGCACTACAAAATATGATTCCTTCTTATTATTCGTGTTCTTTAAAGAAAAGCATGCCTCTTTCCTGTTTACACGTTGGGGTGTTTTTTTATTCATCATTTCTTGCTGACTTTGGAAAAACTTCGGTATTGTTTCTTTCCCCCGCAGGTCTAAGAGTTGGGATTATGGAGTAGCGGGATTCGAGAATCATCTAGCACTTGATATCACTTTAATAATGCGCATTCCTAGTATAATATCATCTTGTGTAACCGTATATTTCAGACAAACTAAGAGTCGTAATGTATAATTATCGGATGTGTTGTTCTTGATTTCCGCCGTTTCATTTTGAGTAGCACCCTCCTAGGCTCTCCGGTCCGGAACGGAAAGCTCGGGAACGAGGGGTGTTACAGGTGGTATCAGAGCAGTTCGTTCTAAAAGGGAATTTAAAACCTGTAGGGAAAACTAAAATCAACATAGGGTAAGATAATAAAACTGGAAAAGCCGATCGGATCATAGGTAGTCTAAGTGCTGATACTGGTCCCACCCACGACCTTTCTTGCAAATTGTTACGTGTTTGAAAGCTACTTGGATTATTTTGTTTGAGTTGGTAACGTCATCTCTGATGGGTTGATTGACCAGTGTTACTCCTGTTGTGGAGATTGAGAAATATGGATTATCAGAACCAGATTCTGAATTGCAAGTGATTTGAGAAGATGAGGTATATATCGGTGAAAATAAATATCTATTGCATAATTTGACCCCCATGACGTCGTTGATACTTGAACTATTTGGAGTCTTTATCTTTTTGATTGGTTATTGGATACATAATGCTCATAAAATAAGAGGAAATTGATTATGAGTTATAAAAGTTGGATTGTGAATGATGCATTGCTCTATTTGGAAAATTTATATGTTGTGTATAAGATTCATATGGATTGCTAAAAGTGATATGATACTTATCCCTTTAAATGATGATTTAAATAGACCAGGATGGAATAGATAAATGCACCGTAGGTGACTACTGAAATTATGACAAATAAACCATTACGATAATAAAGTGGGAGAACCCGATAAGGATAGACGGCCCAGGGCAATAACCACTTGGAGTAACTCTTCGTCTGATAGTAATGTTGTAGATACATGACTCTTATAATAACTCTTGGGGGGAAGTATTAGGTTTCGACCATTTGAGACTTTGGGTACCGTTTGAGTTGTTAGGTTTCGACCACTTGGAGTAACTCTTCGTCTGAAATATTTGACTAGTAAACCCTAGTTTCTTTAACTAGATCTGAGAAGACTTTGATGATATATTTGAGGTACCGTTTGAGTTGTTAATTTAGAATTATGGGTCAGAGATAAAATTATTTTGAGAGTCTTTTATGGTGATCAAAGAAAGCTATTCGAACAAGGTCCCACCCACCCTCACCTGAGAATTTATGAAGACGATCCGTTGAGTCTTGACTTGTTTTGAATACAATTTTACAGCCTTGTTGATTGAAGAGATTTTGCTACGTTAACGGTTGACTGTTGTGCACAAGAGATTCCGGCGGGGAGACCTCCGTGTACACCGTAAGTAGAGGATCAGAGATAGCACAGGAAGAGTTCGGTTGTGTATAGGGAGAGAGTAAGGCAGTAGTAATGTCTGAGAGAGAGACAGAGGTTTGGCAGAGCTTCCGCATATGGCTAGTGTGTCCTCCTTTGTATGGAAAGGTTAACGTCCTATATATAACGGAGAATTGACCGTTGCAGTGTGGTTAATGCGCCCATCAATGGTGGCTTAATTAGCTTAGCCACAACGGCACGTTCGTCCTCATATATAGGGACCGTTACAGCACGTTATGCGCGAATACCGGAACCGTTATGGGGTTGACCGGGTTTGACCGGATTGACCGGGTTTATGGATCTCGTGCCATAAATCTCTCAAAAGAAGTTACTAAAGGTCGCGTGCGGGCTTGGCTCGCACGCGACAGGACTTACTCTAGCCTCCAAACCACTAAGTCCCTACAAGTCCCGTGCAGTGGTATGCGAGGGCCCTGTCTCGCAGCCCCCACATGGATCAGCGCGGCTGGTGATCCAGTGTGTGTGGAGCACAATATGGTGTGCTAGATGGTTGCCACGTGGCCGAGATCTGTCAGCTCAGAAAGAACTATCTACATTAGCCCCCTTTCTGTGCGTGAAGACTCATAGCTGGATAGACTTCCATGCGCGGAAACCAACATACGCGTCGCCGCCACGCACCAATTCAAATATGAGTAAATTCAGCCCCCGTGCATGCCATTATGACCTAAAACCCCTAGAGTCGTGCCGACTGGCCTTTAGGGTTTTAGGCGTGACGTCAGCTTGTCCTGTGATTGCGCGATTCGACGGTGACGGTTGCGATTCGACTACTGAAAGGACGCAACCCTTCATTGTTTTTGGATAAATACTTTGTACTCTCCATTTTTTCAAAGCATTACTTCTTTCTCTTAAAGTGAATGATACCCGGAAGTCTTCAAGAGCAGATTCAGATAATCAATCACCAGTTCAGAATTGCAAATCGTCTTCTTCAACTGTCTGCATCCAAGCAAGCTTCACAGAAACAAGGTTGGCCTTGTTCAATTTCGATTCAAAATGCTAGTATATGCTTTGAACTGCGTTGGATCTTGAATGTAGGGTTTTTGAAATCCCTGATAATGCAAATAATTCCAACCTCCAATTTCTGAAATTGGTACCAGAAACTGTTCATCTTTCTTCCCGTAGATCTTGAATCTCCAAATTCAAACTGAAGTGTGCATATTTCTCCCCCCTTTTTCTTGCTTTTCCGCAGGAATGGCAAAGACAAAAGGAACTAGACCCAACAAGGAGGACGAAGAAATACCTGATCTTCCGCAAGCTCTATGGCGAAAAGCCCCCTATCTAGGTGGCAAAGACTTCTACCATGCGAGGGTTAAGGCAAAGAAACTGCCTGCTTCCGTCCCCAATGAGGGATTGCTAACATTAACCCCTCCAGTTAACTCGGCCTTGCTTGATTTGATTGGCTCCGAAGACGTGGTTCGATTGGGAATCGAAAACGGGTACTTCCCGTACGCTGCGATTTCCACCCAAGCTTTTGTTCAGAAATTGGACTACATGGATGAATGGATTGACCATGTGTTGACCAATCACGCTGTGACTCTTAATGAGGCCGGCGTATACTTCGCCGTTCGTGCTATGAAGGGTGCTGCCGTGAAGCTGGACCAGTCCATGCTTCTAAACCTTCTTTCCCGCTACTCGCCTGCGACTCACACTTTTCACTTTGTTGAGTTCGAGGCTGCCCCCACGCTCGAGGACGTGCACATTCTATATGATCTGTCTCCCATGGGTGAGGTGGATCCTTTGAGTCCCTTGAGGACGGATGCGGAAATTGCTTTGTAAACGCAGATGGAGGAGTGATTGTCAGAGGTAAAGAAAATCTCCACCCGGTGGACCACCACGAAAGCCCTTCCTGACTGGCAGTTGGTTGACACATCTGCGAAGAATACTTGGAACAAATGGGTACAGTACTTTTTCCGTGATTATGCGAACAGCAGCATCACCAAAAAGCTTCTGAGTCTAAACCTAGAGGCCAAGAACTATGTGGAGGGTAAGGGTTATCGCTTGACCCTTTGTGCCTTCCTCTGCGCCTGGTTGTCGAGGTACTTAATCGATGACCACCCGCACGATGGGGTCTTCTATCACGTTCTGCCCCTTGCTGTGAAATTGGCCCTCGGCCAGAAAGTCGCACTCGGACCCTTGGTCTTGGGCACGCTGTACTATAGACTGGATCAGCTGGTTGTGGCCATGAGGGAATCGCATGGCCGCCTCGACATACTGACTTTCGTTAACATTTCCTACTTGAAAATGTGGGTCTTTGAGCGATGGCCTTCCTATGCCCCAACTGCTTCTAAGCCCAACAAGTGGTGTCCCCCAGGCGCGGTGGAGGAACGTAACAGCGGCAGAGCTGCGAGGTGGTTCGGAACGAACAATACCAAGTGCGTTTGGAGCCTGATATGCGACAATCGACAAGAGTTCATAGCTAGGCCCTATGCCATGCGTGTTGAAAACTAGCGATGGTTTCCGAAGCTGTATCCTTCTACGGGTGTTGTCTTTTCGGAAGAGCTCCTCTTCGAAGATGGAGAGCATTTCCATGAGCGCTATCGCGAATTCTTTTGCTGGTTCCTGCGAGGTTCCCTTCCTGCTCTCACAGAGCATATTCGTGAGCTCGCGCCGAGGTATGAGAGGATTACTGTGGATGTTGATCCCACTCGCGTTTCTCCCCAATTCGGCTTTGATGCAGTGGCACCATCGATCTGGCCACAGTCTATTATCAGAGGCTGCTATAAGCGCTTGTTGACAAAGGAGTGCAAAACAGTCTTGCTGAGCAATCTTCCCTTCGAGCAGCCTGCAGGTAATCGTGAAGGCGGTTGTTCCAAAAACTGGCTCGCATATTGGAACGCCCAGCAGACGAGATTTCAGACACAGTCGGCCCCCCAGCCAAGCAGAGCTCCTGTGATCAAAAGAAACTCTTTTCCTTTTCGTCCCAATTGCAGTCTGGACGAGTCTGAATATGGTTGCTACTCATTGCTGGATCACGAGAACCATTTGTGTCCTGCCATCATTCTAGATGAAAAGATCGCCGCGGTTAGAAAAGGCGACTCGCGTGTCATCAGATATAGCGAAACTTTTGCTAAGGTAAGCTGCTTTTTTTTCGCATGCGCTAAGCTTCTTTACTTCAACATATTGACATCCTCATTCTACACTGCTTGCTGTAGTGCCATGTGCGTAGGTTTGCATCTGGTGATCGTTCCAAATCGCTGGTTAACACCATTGTTACCACAAGAAGACAAGGACAGTCGTTCCGGCTAGCATCGAGGATGGATCCTGAGGTCGAAACCAGGATTCGCGAGGTCATGAATGCTTTTGCTGACTCGCTGATAGACAATGCTCCGGCCTTGTCTCCCCCTAGAGATGATCCGTCTCCTCCAGCGACTGCCGCGCCAGGAGCGAAGAGACCCAGGCAGAGAGGAATTATAATTTCTTCCCCTAGAAGTGCTCCAACTTCCCCTCCTGCGAGGTCCCTTTCTGCCAAGGACAAAGGCAAAGGTCGCATGCCCAGTAAAACGCGTAAGGAGCTCGCAGTAGAGACCTTCGTTCCATTCGGCCAGGAGGAAGAAGAGGAGAGGCGGGAGCCAAGAGAGGGAGATGAAGAAGAAGAAGAAAGAGTAGATGTGATACATGAGGAAGAATCAGGAGGTATCTTAATCGCGTTTCCCTTCTCATTATCGTAACTCTTTTGCAACTTGATTTTGAACCAATCGTTTCTTTGCAGATGATGATGATGATGAGACCATCAGCGACCTTTTGGCCAAGAGGCAGAAGAGTAGCGCTCATTCTGGCATTTCTGATGAACCCATAAGCGAGGACATTCTCGCCGAGTCCAGGAAGACAGCTGCAGAAGCTGCTGAAAGGAGAAGAAAGCGAGAAGAGGAGGAGCTCGAGCGTGTGAGACAGAGGAGCCTCGAAGAACAGCATGTTGACGACTTAGTGTGTCCAGCTGATGAGGAAGATGTGCTTCCCGAAGAGGTGGCTCCTCGAGTTGAGGAGGAGGATGCGGCTCCAGAAGAGGATGCAGCAGCCTTGGAGCAAGCCCAAGCAGATTTTGAAGAAATCACAGGCGGCAATGAAGGTGAGATTTTTAATCTCGCAGTAACTTATCGAGACGTTATTGTTGGTGCATTAAAGCATGGTGTGTCAAAAGCTGACATTCGTCGTTGGCTAGTAGGCAAGTGCGGTGAACCCTCAGGTAATCACTTGAACGATATGCATGAACTAGGCTTAGCAACTCAAAACATAACCATGACTGGTTTCTTCGCGCCCCAGGTCACGCTCATCTTAAAGTCATGCTTAATGAAGACACATTAATAGGGCAAGGTTCCACATCCTTAGCGTATGACGAGGATACTGCCATCCCACCTTCGCGTGGAGGTGCTTGCTCTTAGCTTAGCAAAGATAATAAAATAACATACGATACAAGTTACCTCATACTATCGCATTTTGTATCGCAGGCAATGCTGATGAACCCATGTTGGAGCAAAGGAGTCAACCTTCTGCGTCCTATGTCCTGGTTCCGAGTTCTCATGCCGAGAAGCCCGTCGCAGCTGTTGAATATGCAGGAGAGCCTTTTGAGGACATCATCGAACTTTCTGATGATGCCGAGGCTGACAGTGTGCTAATGGAGGAAGATGTCCATGCTGGTGCTGAGGAAATAAGAACAAATGATGTTGATGCTATCGAATCTGAAATTATCCCTCGCCAAGCAACTTCGGCTGCCACCAAGCCTCCAGCGATGACTGAGTCGGTGGCACCTCTTCCTGCGTGGAGCTTTTGGGGCTCGCAGGTCGGGGCTGCAATCGCACCCGGTGCGGCTTATACTCTTCCCCCTAACTATGAGGAGTTAGAGCTCGCAGCTGATATAAGGGCTATGGAACGAGGACAGTCTTCAACCACCCCAGCAATGCGCATTCCTTCTCTTCGTGAGATCATTGAAGGAACTGGTAAGTCGTGGTTTGCTGTTCGCATTTCGCATTATTCATTTGCGAGTTTGATAGTATAACTTGGCTTCGACATTGCTTCAGGTTTGAAGCAAGCCGATGTGGACTGGCTAGTTCGGATGCGCCTCACCTACCCCAGTCATTTGCGAGGTCTCTGGAGATAGGGCCCTTTGACAGGAGGTTGTTTCTTTCCGAAGCCATCTGCATTTTGGAGCAGCTGTCCGCGGCCACTCCTGCGACCATTTCTCCTCAGAGTGCCGAATTGCTTTTTGGCATGTGCCAAAATCTTTTCGCCAAAGTTCAAGGCCGGCTGGGCTTCAAGTTTCTTGTCAAAAGAGTTACCCTGATTCGTGCGGCCGTAACTTTGAAACGCGGCCATCAAAACCTCGCAGCTGAGAAGCAGAAGGTAGAGCAGCAAAAGCAAAAGGTTGAAGAGGCTATGAAGCTCTATCGCGAGATGAATGCCAAGTGCGAGCAATTGAAGCAGGAAGTGGAGCAAGTGGAGAATCTGAGCCGTCAGTTTACCCCACATGACTCCTTGATCAAGGGTTTATTTTGATTTTTGATTTTGAAATGTAGCAAATAAATAGTTGAAACATTATTGTAATGTTGCTAGTGTAATGTTGCTAGGGTTTCTGCCCCCTTTTTTTCAAAACAAAAGAATCGAAGTGCCCTTTTTGCCCTTTCCGGGATTTGCTAGTATATCTCTGTGCATATCAATTTATGACGTCAGCAATTGATATTCTGCCTTGATTTTCGCGCTAAATGCTCATTAGATAAGCACGCTTTCCTTGGGAAGTCCATCCGAATCATGACCATCCGTCATTAATTAGGATACGCAACTGAATCGTCGTAGCCTTTAGTAGGGTAATTGATTGTTGCCGCTTTTCAAGGCGTAAGTGATTGGTCCTTACCCTCTTTTCAGATTCAGCTGACTCATCTTGGCAACTGAAGAGTCTCCACAAGGTCTATATAAACCCTGCCTTTTTCCATTTGGGTTCTTCATCCCAGAATGTGGTTTGTCGTGAGTCCTTACGACTGCTGGCTTCAACGCTTGTTTTTCATTGATTCATGGCAACTCCAAGTTGTGAAACCTGAGTTTGCGCTTTGTGCTATAGAAATAGCTTCCAAGATCCGCTTCATAAGGCTTATTGATCTTTATAACCATCATAAAGAAGATGGAGATAATACCTCACGTTTGTTCGAAGAATTTTATTCGTCTATTATGTTTGCAGGTCATGTTTCCGGCCGCCTCCCGGCGAGGTGCAGCGCCGTACTGACCTTGCTACCAACTCGTAATGAACGGTGGGATTCTCCTCCAGCATGCCCGGAGGAGTATATCTTGCCTCCTCGATTTTGAACTCAGGGTGGCGAGCCAATGCGCTTGTCTATTTGGACAAGGAGCCCAGTACCCGAGGAATGACTGCTCCCCTGTTTTGCACGACTGCATACGCCGGAACAGGTGGTTCCTCTGGTACATATATTGATCAGACAGGGGCCTTGTCAGATCCTGGGGTCTTGGACGTAGCGTCACCCAGATCTTGCTGCTAGAGACGTAGCGAATGGCGGGCTGATCTTCTCTCAGGAGCGCCCTACTTGCTACAGATCTTTGGCCGCAGATCTTTGTATCGCATAGCCGGTGTTAGGACCGTTAGGTTCAACCTTTTTCAGTTAGGATTCCCCCGATGTGTAACTTCTCATTTGTAAGTTAATTTTTGAATGCATTGTAAGCCATGTTGGCTGCGTAGTTAGATTTGAGCTTTTTCGCTTGTAAGCTGCTATCTAGACAGATAAATTGTAAGTCGTTTTGACTCATAATGATAAATCACTTTGTACGATTTGCTGTCTTGTTACAACAAATTACAGTTTCGCATGCGTATTGGAAAATTTCTCCTTCTGTAGTGCTATATACACACTTTGTATTTGCTATCTGCCGTATAAATTCGCAGATATATTCTTAGATCGTTCGAGATCGTGCTCGTGCAGCTTTGCTATCTTGGCAGATAGGCTTGTGATTTGCTCCAGATTAAAGTACAGGTGCTATCTCATCAGATAGGCCTTTGTAGATCACTTAAGATCATTTTGCATAATGTTGCTATCACAGCAGATAGAATTAAGGACGATTATTAAATCGTATTTGTATAGTGTTGCTATCGCGGCAGATAGGCTTGAAAGATCATTTAAGATCATGTTCGCATAGGCTGCTATTGTGACAGATAGGCTTAAAAGATCGATTTAGATCATTTTTGCACGAGCTGCTATCGTGGCAGATAGGCTTAGCATATCAATTAAGATCATTTTCGCATGAGCTGCTATCATGGCAGATAGGCTTAGAAGATCAATTAAGATCGCATTCGCATAGGCTGCTATCGTGGCAGATAGGCTTAGAAGATAAATTAAGATCGCAATTGCATAGGCTGCTATCGTCACAGATAGGCTTAGAAGATCAATTAAGATCGCTTTTGCATAGGCTGCTATCGTGACAGATAGGCTTAAAAGATCGATTTAGATCATTTTCGCATAAGTTGCTATCGTGACAGATAGGCTTAGAAGATCAATTAAGATCGCATTTGTATAAGTTTCTATCGTGACAGATAGGCTTAGAAGATCAATTAAGATCGCATTTGCATAGGTTGCTATCGTTACAGATAGGCTTAGAAGATCAATTAAGATCGCATTTGTATAAGTTGCTATCGTGACAGATAGGCTTAGAAGATCAATTAAGATCGCATTTGCTTAGGCTGCTATCGTGACAGATAGGCTTAGAAGATCAATTAAGATCGCATTCGCATAAGTTGCTATCGCGGCGGATAGTTTATTGCTAACAGTAATAATAAACTAAATGAAGCAATATAAACAGCTAGAAGTATGAAGTTCTTCTCATTTGGGAGAAGCCTTTTATTATAGTACTCTCATATGGGAGAGATGAGATTACAATTCTCTCATATGGGAGAGAATATTGTGCGAATCATAGCTATACAGAGCATAAGGCACCGTTGTAATAAAACGCATAAAATGAGAGAAGTCAAGGATAGTACTTCTTAATCCAGCGCATGTTGACTGAGCTTGGGGTTGAGGTAGTTCCGTGCAACCTCCGTATGCTGCAGTAGCCACTGTCAAAGACTTCTGTGACTTCAAAGGGCCCTTCCCAATTGGCTGCGAACTTTGGGTGAGCCGCCTCTCGCATGCAATGGTCAGATGCGCGCAAGACCAAATCTCCAACTGCGAAATCTCTCCGTTGGACTGTTTTATTGTACGCACGAGCAATCCTTTCTTGATACCGCTTGTTGGTCCTTTTAGCTTGCTCTCGCTTTTCCTCTAGCAGGACTAAGTCATGATCGCGTTGATTGTCGTACAATGCGTGGAAGGCCAATCTTGCCGAGTTAACTTTTACCTCTGCAGGTACCACCGCCTCAGCCCCATAGCATAGGAGGAATGGTGAGACCCCCGTGGGTGTCCTTGGAGAAGTCTGGTAAGCCCACAGAGCTATGCTTAAGGAATCAGCCCACTTCTTGTGGTCATCTGCGACCATCTTGCTCAAGATCCTCAACAGCGTTTTGTTGGTCGCTTCGGCTTGCCCGTTCCCTTTCGGGTAGTAGGGGGTGGAGCATATCTGCCTGATGTTGTATTCTGCTAGCTTCGCAGCCACCTGGCGATTAACAAAAGGAGTACCATTATCTGAAAGGATGGTGTTGGGAATTCCGAACCTGCATATGATGTTTTCTTGGATGAAATGGACCACAGCTAGCGCATTTGCCGTCTTCAGTGGTATCGCCTCCACCCATTTGGTGAACAGCTCAGTCGCGGTGAGAATGATTTCCATGCGAAGTTGGTCGGATGGGACCAATGAAATCTAGAGCCCATGTGTGAAACGGCCACGGTGTTCCCAATGCATGTAGATCTACAGCGGGAGCGTGCACTAGGTTACCCTTAAATTGACACTCCTGGCAGCGTCGTACCTTGGTGCGGCAATCGACCTCCATAGTGGGCCAAAAATATCCAATTGAGAGGAGTTGTCTGCATAATTTCGCACCTCCCTGGTGTTCCACCTGATGAGAAAGGTCCATCACTTCTTGTGCTTCCCTGCTGTCTAGACATCGCAGTAAGTTGCCCTCATGGCCCCTTCGCCAAAGCAGGTTTTCTTGTACCACGTATCGGGATGCTTTCCTCCTCAGTTTCTCAGCTTCTTTTCTTGATTCAGGTACAGTACCCTGGGTGAGAAAATCAAAGAGTGGTTTCCTCCAATCCGCATCATCATCGGTCAGAGAAATGAGTAAAGAATCTTTGATCAGTGCACAACTCTTGCACTTCCCTTGTATCAGTGCCGCGGCTGTTGACATGTCTGGCCAGTGAATGCCATATCTCTGAGCTTTCCGATAGATTGACACCTCGCTTTCTCCGCAAGCATGTTGGTGAATCTTCTCTAACAGCAGTTCTCCTTCTTGCTCGGAGACACATCGCATGAGTATTCCGCCGGGGCCCTTGTAGTAAAGTGTGTTTTCATGTATGCAATACCCCTTTGTGAGTGCCCAGCTCTCGCTGCTTGTGCCTTCTGCGATGGCCCGTAAGATTGCCTTTCTCTAGTCCGCATCGTCCATGCGTTCATCGTCGCACGCGTCTTCTGTTAACGCCGACGATGTGCGCACTTCAATCGAGATTCTTGCCGGACATTTGTCTGTACTAACCTTGGATCCCAAGGTGGCCAAAGCGTCTGCATGCCTGTTGTCCGCTCGGGGCTTGTGCTCGTACCTAACGTCGCGGAATTGCTGCACCAGTTTTTGCACCAAAGTCCGGTAGGACAGAAGATTTATCTCCTTCAAACCGTACTCGCCCGAGGCTTGCTTGACAATTAGCTTGGAGTCCCCCATGACCGTCAGATTGCTTACTTCCAAAGCCTTCGCTGCACGAATTCCCGCTATGAGGGCTTCATATACTACCTCGTTGTTGGTGACTCCGAAGTCAAGCTTTGCGGACATCTGTATGACCTCCCCATCTGGCTTGGTCAAGACTATCCCAATGCCTCCGCATTTCCTTGTGGACGAACCGTCAAAATGGAGCGTCCAGTAGGGTACATCAACTGCATAGATTTCAGGTCCCTCGAATTCTTCTTCGATCACGGGCTCGTGACTGTTGTCGGGGAACTGTGCCAACAAATCTGCCACCGCCTGCGACTTGATCGCCCGCGGTCGCACGCATGTGATATCGTACTGGGAAATGGTCATATACCATTTTGCCAATCTTCCCCCGGGAGTGGTGCGAGTCAGCAGATATCGTATGGGATCACTCTTTGTGACCACCACCACCTTGTGCGACGCGAAGTAGTGTTTCAACTTCTCTATCACGAAGAATAGGGCAAGGCAATGACGCTCGATGTCCGTATACCTTGATTCGGCAGGCTGCACGATGCGAGAGATGTAGTAGATGGGCCTTTCTTGGCCCTCGTACTCCTGAGCCAAGAGTGCCCCTATGGACTTCCTCGTTGACGTCAGATATAGCAAAAGCGGTGATCCTAATTGAGGTGCGATCATTATTTTTGAAGACGTCAGCAGATCCTTTAGTTTCCCGAACGCAGCTTCGTGCTCCGGAGTCCAGCTGTATACGGAATCTTTCATGAGAAGGGCACTAAAACAGCAGGTGATTTCGGCAATCGCTGGGATGAATCTCCGCATATATGATAGCTTTCCCAGAAATGTCTTCAAGGCACTTTGGTTATGTGTTAGCGTCATGCCGGTGATGGCTGATACTTTCGCAGGATCAGGCTCGATTCCTTGGCGATGCACCACGCATCCCAAGAACTTCCCTGATGTTACCCCGAATGCGCACTTCATGGGATTCATCTTCAGTTGAAAGTGACTGCATCTATTGAACACTTTCCGTAAATCTGCCAGGTGACCTGCCTCCTGCTTGGATTTAACCACCAGGTCGTCAACATAAAATTCCACTTCCTTGTGCATCATGTCATGGAACAGGGCCATCATGGCCCGCTGGTAAGTTGCACCTGCGTTTTTGAGACCGAACGGCATCACCGTGTAGTTGAATACACCCACTGGAGTGATAAATGCAGTTTTCCGCGCATCTTCAGGGTCCATCTTGATCTGATTGTACCCGCTGAAGCCGTCCATGAAACTGAACATGTGATGACCCGCTGTCGAATCAATAAGCAGATCAATGTTGGGGAGTGGAAAATCGTCCTTGGGACAGAAACGATTGAGATCCCGGAAATCCACGCAGATGCGAAGCTGTCCGTTCTTCTTCACCACTGGTACAATGTTGGCCAGCCATGTGGGATGATGATTTGGCTCTATGAACTTGGCGTCTAGGAGTTTGACAATCTCCTTCTTAATCTTCACGTTAAGCTCCGGCCTGAAGCTTCTTGTGCTCTGCTTTACCGGCTTAGACCCCGGAATGATGTCTAAACGGTGCATAGTGATACTTGTGTCCAGACCGGGCATCTCATCATACTCCCATGCGAACACGTCCTTGTATTCGGTCAGGAGCTGTAGCAGTCCTTTCTCCTCTTTGCTTGTGAGGTCCGCACTTAGAAAGACTGGCCTTCTCTTTTCTTCATTCGGGCTTAGGAACACCTCCTTTAGCTCTTGCTTTTGTGGTCTGGGTTTGTCTTCCATGCATTCGGGTGCTTCTTTGAGCTTCTCATCTGGAGTGCTCCGTATTGGTTTTTCCGTTACCGCAACCTGCTCGATTTGGTTGATTTGCTCAGGGATATCCCCATGCCCGCGTAAGGACATCCCCGCGCACCTTCATATGCGATAGCACTTCTTCCCGTTGGCGTAGAAACTCTCTATCTCCTTGCCTTCAAGGTCATGCTTTGCTATTCTCTTCAGAGTATACACGTTCTTCCGCTGGTAGGCGATCCGCGGCGCCTCTTCCCGCGTGGGCGGCTTTTCCTTGGCATCCTCCCTCGTCACCATCACTCCCGCAGGTGACTGATCCTTGATATCTTCCCATAGGGGTAAAGGAGTAGGGTTAAATGGCCCCGGTGTTTTCTCGTCCGCCATCTCGGTGAACCACACCGCTTCGCTGAGATGCACTTCATCCATGTTAAATGGATTCGTCGAAGCCGGTATCTCGACTATTCTGTCGTTCCAAATAGCTTTCATGACTTGGTGAGCTGTTGAAGGGACCGCGTCAAAGCGATGAATCCAGGCTCGACCTATGATCATGTGATACGTAGTGTTCACATCTATGACATAGAACTTCGCTGAGCACTTGATTTTGCCGATCTGGACGCCCAGACGGATCCATCCTATCGTCATTCTGGAGTCGCTTCCAAATCCCATCAGCGGAGATGGACGCCTGACAATCTTGTACTCGGGGATCCCTGCTAGCTTCAGTGTGTGGAGCGAAACAACGTTAACCGCTGCTCCTCCATCGACTAATGCTCTTTTGAACTCGACGCCATTGATGATGGCCGTCACATACAGAGGCCTCTGGTGGCTCGCATCTGTCTTTTTGTCGCTGGCGGAAAAGGTCATAATCTTTTCTGTAGAGCGAGACGCCCTGATGACTTTCCCATTGGAGACTACGAGATCCTCCTCGTAGTCTTCTGCTATCCTTAAGATTGCTTTCGTCGTTTCTGTCCGGCATTTCTCTGAGAATTTCATCTCGTCGAAGAATCTGCTAAAGCCGTGCGACCCCTTCATCCGGTCGGCACGTTCGTCCTCCGTGTCTACGCTGTAGTCCTCATCCTCGTGGACTTCGGCAATGATGGGTAGACCATCCTATGCGACCTCTTCCAGATCCACAATCAAGATCATGGCGACCTCTTTACCTTTCGAGTCTTGCTCCGCATGGGCAGGAAGTGGATTGTTGCGCACATCCTGCCTGTGATCGCTGACGATCAGCTCGCCATTCTTCATCTTTTGGCTGAACACAATTCTGAGCTTCTTACAGTCTGCTGTGGGATGCATGACCTTGCCGTGGTACTCGCACCACTTCGGGTCCCTCACCATCTCCTTGGAGGGTGCCCTCTCGAGCGGCGGTAGGACACCGTCCTTGCGCCACTGCCTGCAAAAATCACTTGCTTCTTCCACCGAACATGGAAGAGGTGGTGCATCAAAGTTCACAATCTTCGCCTGCTTCTGGGGTGAAACTGTATTGACTTCAGCTTCGCGTCCCCTCTTATAGCTGAATCTCCCGATCTTGAAAGTAGTACCGCTCGAGGATCGCTCCGGAGCGTTTTTCTTTTTCTGCCTTTCCACTATAGGCTCGATGTTCTTCGTGCATTCGATTAGTTTTGAAAACGTAGGCGTTTGCAGGTTGATGAGCATACCTTTGTATTCATCTCGCATGCACTGCAGGCATATCTCTACAAGCCTACTTTCGAGCATCGGAACTTTGCATTCCAAAGACTTCGCCCTGAACTTCTTGATGAAAGTTATACCGTCCTCCTCGCGCTTCTGATACATCCGCGAGAGGTGGATCATTGTCACCTTTTCTTCCATCTGGAAGAATTTGGTGTAGAACTTTTGGACCATGTCGTCTCAAGTCTTCACGGACCCAGCTTCCAACGTCCGGTACCACTTGTACGCCACGTTTCCCAAGGATTTTGGGATCGGCTCCATACGGCCCCATGACGTCGATGAAACGCATGACATGTTCATGAGAGTTTCCATTGACATCTTCGAACTTGTCCCATTTAGGAGCCTTGTACCCCACCGGGTTAGGCATGAGATAGATCTCTCGCGGGATAGGTGGATCATTGTCTAGCTTCGGGATGATGGTATCCGCGAATGACCGGTGAGCCAGAATAGTGTCTATGCATTTCTACAGAGACGTCATACACTCTGGAGTGTTTCCCTCGGTAACAGGAGGAGGGGTTGCCGCAGGCAGAGGCGACACATATGCCGCCGGAGGATTGGGGACGTATTGGGCGTTCGCATTGCCCCAGATTGCCGTTGGAGGAGGCAAGGGATACTGCGAAGCCGGATTGGGTACCAAAGCCGGGGGCTGAGGAGTATGAGCAGTGAGGGGCAGCATTTGAGCTGTTGGCCCTTGAATTGAGGGTAGCTGCGTAGTCGCCGGTGGAGTCTGCAGATTAGGGTTGGGAGTGTGGTTGACACTCCCAGTCCTTGAGCGGTAGGGGCTCCTCCTCCCTGAGAAACGGCGGTGGCTGGTGCAGGGTTTGGTGCAAGAGTCCCCAGGACAGCCATGATCCGTTCTAACTGCGCAGATTGAGCTTTGAGAGCCTTCGCCTGACTCTAGATGGTAGCGTCCAAGGTCTCTTGCTTCGGGGCTTCACCGGTGGTCGTAGGAGTGCGACGAGTCTCCTCTCCTGAGGCGGCTTCAGTGGAAGGCGATCTGTTACTGACATCATCCTCCTAAGACATGGTTGCTTTTGATGGTAAGTTCACGTCGGGTTCACCAAAATGTGCACAAGAGATTCCGGCGGGGATACCTCCATGTACACCGTAAGTAGAGGATCAGAGATAGCACAGGAAGAGCTGGGTTGTGTGTAGGGAGAGAGTAAGGCAGTAGTAATGTCTGAGAGAGAGACAGAGGTTTGGCAGAGCTTCCGCGTATGGCTAGTGTGTCCTCCTTTGTATGGAAAGGTTAACGTCCTATATATAACGGAGAATTGACTGTTGCAGTGTGGTTAATGCGCCCATCAATGGCGGCTTAATTAGCTTAACCACAACGGCACGTTCGTCCTCATATATAGGGACCATTACAGCACGTTATGCGCGAATACCGGAACCGTTATGGGGTTAACCGGGTTTGACCGGATTGACCGGGTTTATGGAGCTCGTGCCATAAATCTCTCAAAAGCAGTTACTAAAGGTCGCGTGCGGGCTTGGCTCGCGCGCGACAGGACTTACTCTAGCCTCCAAACCACTAAGTCCCTACAAGTCCCGTGCAGTGGTATGCGAGGGCCCTGTCTCGCAGCCCCCACATGGATCAGCGCGGCTGGTGATCAAGTGTGTGTGGAGCACAATATGGTGTGCTGGATGGTTGCCACGTGGCCGAGATCTGTCAGCTCAGAAAGCACTATCTACAACTGGTAAAGAAACTTAAGGATTGTTCTTAAGCAAGAAAAGAAGCAGTACGTCTTGGACACTCAAATTCCAGCACCACCACAAGACGAGTCTCTTCTAGCGGAAGTGAGGGCACGTCAGAAACATATTGATGATGTTAATGACGTGACTTGCCTCATGCTTTGTACCATGAATCATGAGCTTCAGAAGCAGCATGAGAATATGGAAGCCTATGATATGATCATACACTTGAAACAATTGTTTCAGGAACAAGCTAGGCATGAGCGCTATTAGGTGTCTAAAGAATTATTCAAGAGCAGTCTTGCAGAGGGGAATCCAGTAGGGCCTCATGTACTCCGAATGATCGGGTACATTGAGAACCTTGAGAGACTGGGGTTCCAATTGTGCCAAGATTTGGCTACTGATCTTGTCTTGCAATCGTTGCCTGACAGTTATAATAAGTTCATCATGAACTATAATATGAACGAGATCAGTAAGACTCTGCCTGACTTATTGAACATGCTAAAAACAGCAGAACAGAGCGTCAATAAAGGCAAGGGCAAAACCATAATGATGGTGCATAAGAAGAAGAGCAAGTCAATTGCATCTACTTCTAAAGGAAAGCACAAGAAAGTTGCGAAATCCAAAGAAGCCCTGAAGCCTAGTGGAGGCGTGGCTAAAGGTGAGTGTCACTACTGCAGCCAGCCGGGTCACTGGAGGAGGAATTGTCCTAAATATCTGGAGGATAAGAAGCTTGGAATAGTGATTCCACCACCACCAAGTATTTATGTTATAGACGTCAATCTTTATATTTCTTCATCTTGGGTATTGGATACCGGACGTGGTTCTAACATTTGTCGTAATGTGCAGGATTTGAAAAGAAGTAGAAGATTGAGTAAAGGGGAAATAGATCTGTGCGTCGGGAATGGAGCAAAAGTTGCTGCATTAGCTGTAGGCATTTATGAGCTATCTTTGCCTTCTGGACTTATTTTAGAATTAGACAATTGCTTTTATGTTCCTGCTATGAGCAGAAACATTATTTCCGTTTCTTGTTTGGACGAGAAGGGTTTTTTCTATTTCAATAAAGGACAAGTGTTGCTCCATTTATTTTGATAGTATGCACTATTGTAGTGCGCATTTGTCTAATGAATTGTATATCCTTGATCTGAATAGTCCAATCTATAACATAAATACTAAAAGGATTAAAACTAATGAAGTAGAGAAGCAACTTGGCAAAAGTATCAAGGCTCTACGATTGGATCGTGGAGGAGAATACTTAATCCAAGAGTTTGATGAGTATCTTAGAGAGTGTGGGGTAGTATCCCATCTCACTCCACCCGGAACGCCACAATGGAATGGTGTGTCCGAGAGGAGGAATCGCACTCTATTAGATGTGGTGCGATCTATGATGTCTCAAATAGATCTTCCGATATCCTTTTGGGGACATGCTCTAATGACGGCAGCTTTTACCATTAACCGCGTTCCATCCAAGTCAGTCATGAAGACACCATATGAGATATGGATTGGGAAGCGTCCCATAGTTTCGTTTATGAGGATTTGGGGCTGCGATGTCTATGTAAAACGTTTACAAACAGACAAGCTCGGGCCCAAAGCAGATAAGTGTAAATTTGTTGGATATCCTAAGGAAGCTATAGGATATTATTTCTACAATCCCATCGAGAACAACGTGTTTGTTCCTCGGACCGGCGTGTTTCTAGAAAGAGAGTTTTTCTCTAAAGAATCAAGTGGGAGGGCTGTAGAACTTGAAGAGATTCAAGAACCACAAATCACTGAACCGTTGATGGAACATGAGCAGGAACCGCAAGTAGTTGTGGAAGAACCTGTTGAGGTAACACAGGAACTCCGTAGATCAGGAAGAGTGCGTCATGAGCCTGAGAGGTATGGACTTCTCATGACTAAGCCCGATGACGTACCACTCATAGATGATGAGCCCACGACCTACGGAGAGGCCATGAAAGGCCCAGACTCTAAGAAGAGTCTAGAAGCCATGAGATCAGAAATGGACTCCATGTACACCAACAAAGTATGGACTTTGGTGGAACCACCCTAAGGAGCTCGGCCCATATGGTGCAAGTGGGTCTTCAAGAAGAAGACCGACATGGATGGCAAGGTAGTTTCCTATAAAGGGCGATTGGTAGCTAAAGGGTATAGTCAAATTCATGGTATTGACTATGACGAGACCTTTTCACCAGTCGCCATGACTAAATCGATTCGAATCCTACTTGCTATTGCAGCATACTACGACTATGAGATTTGGAAAATGGATGTCAAAACAGCGTTCCTTTATGGGAACCTCCTCGAGGATGTGTACATGACACAACCGGAGGGTTTTGAGGATCTAGAGAATGCCAATAAAGTATGTAAGCTGCAAAGGTCCATTTATGGATTAAAGCAAGCCTCTAGGAGTTGGAATTGACGTTTTGATGACGCAGTCAAAGAGTTTGGCTTCATCAAGAACGAAGATGAGCCTTCTGTTTACAAGAAGGTTAGTGGGAGCTCTGTATTATTTCTGGTCTTGTATGTGGGTGACATACTAATCATTGGCAATGAAATTCCGACTTTGCAATCTGTTAAAGATTGGCTAGGAAATTGCTTTGCAATGAAGGACTTAGGAGACGCGGCCTATATACTTGGTATAAAGAGCTATAGGGATAGATCTAGAAGGTTTCTCGGCCTAAGTCAAAGTACATAAATAGACAAGGTGTTGAAGAGGTTCAACATGCAAGATTCCAAGAAGGGATTCTTGCCCATGTCGCATGGAGTTACTCTTTCCAAGAATGACTGTCCCTCCAATGAGATTGAGAAGGACCGCATGAGTAGGATACCCTATGCTTCAGCCATAGGATCCATCATGTACGCCATGCTATGTACTAGACCAGACGTATCATACGCGTTGAGTATGGTGAGCAGATACCAGTCCAATCAGGGTGAGAGTCACTGGATTGCTGTCAAGAACATCGTGAAGTACTTGAGAAGAACTAAGGTTTTGTTCTTGATATTTGGAGGTAAGGAAGAGCTAAGTGTAAAGGGTTACACTGATGCAAGCTTTCAAACCGACAAAGATGACTACAGATCGCAGTCTAGATACGTGTTTTGCCTGAATGGAGGAGCTGTAAGCTGGAAGAGTTCCAAGCAAGGGACAGTTACTGATTCTACAACAGAAGCTGAGTACATTGCTGCTGCGGAAGCAGCAAAAGAGGCAGTTTGGATAAAGAAGTTTATCACTGAGCTCGGTGTGGTTGATAACTCTATATTAGAGTTATATTTCTTCTACGTTTGTGTACCGTTTTGTGTAGTTTCCGGGTTGAATATATTAGAAATACACTATGAACTTGAGGAAATTTGATAAGTTTAGCTTTGAGTGATAAATTATTAATCCGGGCGTTTTTCACATTATTTACATTTATTTTGTCACTTTTGATCGCACGGGGTGTTTTCGTGTTGTGTTGGACAGGAAACAGAGCTCATGGATCAAGAGGAGGAGGAAAACGAACTTCGGAACATATGCGGAAGCTTGGGAGAGAAAGAAATTGGAAGAAAAGAGGACAAAGATGGAAAAAGGGGGTCAAAGTGTCATTTGAGAAAGTTTGAAGTGTAGGATCAAAAGTTGATCCTAGGATCAAAGCAGATCGCACGATCAACTTTAGTGATCGTACGATCTGCTAGGGGAGAACTCACTGACTTATAGGATCAAGTAGCAGATCATATGACCAAGTAGCAGATCGCACGATCAAGTAGCAGATCGTACGATCTGCTAGCAGACCCAGCAACGCACGGGGGAAAAGCCAGAAATTAGGGTTATTAATTAATATTTCTTGATTATTAATTAATATACCCTAAGTGAAGATAAAAAAGAGACCTAAAAACAAAAGAAAAAGACACGTGAAAAAAGAGGAGGCCATCAACGCAAGGAGAAGAGAAGAGGGCACGCACAAGAGGAGGACTCCTCCTCCATTGAAGCTCTAAGTTTGATTTCTTCTTCTTCTCTCTCAATCTTTCTATGGAGAAACTAGTAAGTCTTGTTTGGTTTATTAGTATTAGCTAGACGTTTTGCTAGGCATCTCTTTGAGAGCCTAGGGTTTATGTAAACGATGATATTTTTCCGAATTTGATCTTTGCTTCATGATTTCTTGATTTCTTCTTTTGAATCAATTCTAGTTTCTTGTTTATGTTAGTAATCCTAATTGAGTGACACGATTAGGAGATAAAACTAGGGTTCAAGAACTAGGGTTTCACTCAATAGTTGATTCATTCTTAAAGTTAGATTATTTTTATTCAATTGTTCTTGTTCTACGCTTAATCTTTAGTATGAATGGAGTAGCTACCCGGACGTGCTAACTAATTAGATGAGTGCACGACAGTGACTCAACCTAATTGTGTAGAGAACTTGAACATCAATCCCGTATCACTGAGACTGAGAAGAGACGTGTTAGGATTGGCCAAATGTGGGTAGATTCGGTAGGTGAGATTCGACTGTTTCGTGATACGGTGGACCGACAGGACCCGTTGTCGTGCATGTCGTTAGCCTACTAGAACGGACCGATAGACGCAAGAGACCGATAGGAGATTGTAGTCTACCGTGAAGTAGAATGACTTGAGACCGATAGGAGATAGTCAGCGCTGTTACCCGGCTTAGTTAGAATAGAGTTAACGTGTTTCTCAGATAATTCCGGAAATCGTCTACAACCGTAGGTGATCTAGAGATTGCCTAGTTTCTCCAAACTTATTTATTAAATATAAAAATCCAAAAATATTATCTTAGTGGTTTTTTCAATTCTAGAAATCAATCAAATCTTTCCTCCTGAACCGTACTCTAAATTAAATAACTAATTAGATAATCTCAAGCCTGTCCTCGTGGGATCGATAACTCGGGGTTGAAATACCACCCCTATATTACTTGACCGTGCACTTGCGCATACGCGTTAGTAAATCCGCGTCAAGTTTTTGGCGCCGTTGCCGGGGAAAGCGGTAGATTATTTAGTTAGGAGTTAGTTTAGAGTACTTTATTTTAGTTTTAATTTCTTCTTATTCTATATGCCTGTGCTTCACGGGTGTCTTGTGAGTTTGTTTCTCAGGAACGCAGGAAGCAAGAGACAATTTAAGCATGTGGAGCGCAGACTGTTATTCGGGTCCCCCCTACTGTTTCCACCGCAGGGGTAACCATGAATACGAGGACGCATGCATAACTTGGTGCTACGTATGCGGCATTTGGCACGACCGTAGAGACTCGTGTCGAGTACATGAACCCCAGCTTCATCAGCAACAGGAAGACTCATCAGCGGATATGGCAGAACGGCGTAGTATTATGAATGACATGGAAGTTTGCGCCAAATTTTTGTCCATAGATGCACAATTACCACAAGAGCATTCAGCCACAGGTAGGGAATACGTGAGGGAGATGTTGGAGAGGATAAAGAAACGAATAGAAAAACTGTCAACAGCAGGGGAATCAAGCATTCAAGAGCCACAAGAAGAAACCGTGCCATATGACAGTGAGCCAAACATTGAACCTTCATCATCCCCACCACAAGTGGAAGAAGAGATACTTGAGCCGAACGAAGACTGCAGTGTCCAGGAACCATTGGTGGACACCGCCATATATGAGGACTCAGACTCTGATTCAGACTGGGGTGGACCTGTGTGCCGAACATGGGAAGATCTGCCGTATTGCGAGCCAAGACCGCAGGTTCCCTCACATCCTTGGTATGAATGGGAAGACACCGAAATTTGAAGCCTGTGGTGTGTCGACGATGAAGCTGATGAAGCACTTGTGCTCAGTGCTATTGAGGTAAAAGCCCCAACTCTGATTAATGATGAATTCTCCATATCTTATGTCACGCAAGTCTGCGACGAGCTGGAAAAATTATTGTATGGAGATTCTTATGGGGAAGAATGTGATGAGCAACTTCCAATATCTTGTTCTATGGGCGATTCTATTTATCATCCATATGCCATAGTTAAGGAGTTGGAAGTCAGCAAGTGTGGGGGTGTGGATAATTTTCATGGGTCATGTGAGGAGCATATAGCATCAAGGAAGTACTACTGGGATGATTTTATGGCCAAAGATTCATTTGAGCCCAGTGGTACTTGGTGGAAGTTTCTCAAGAAGATCAATTGAAAAATGAAAGGAGTCAGCTTCCAAAATTGTCCACCTTCTTCAGAGCACAGGGGTGCACGTGAAGTTATCGAGAAGAGATGGTGGAAGAAGAAGAAGTGGAGGGATAAAGCAGTCTCCACTATTCTTTTCGGTTGAGGTAACATGGTCGGGCCGTCGACCTTAAATTACAAGCGCTGCTTGGGAGGCAACCCAACGTAGAGTAGGATGCAATTTGTTTCTGTTTTTGCTTTTAGTTCTCCATATTTGATTTTGAGGGGTGAGAGAGAGTTGCTTTAATACTTTCAATCAGTGTGCATGGACACAGGTACATAAGACGCTACGGGTTCCCCTTCTTGATGCGTGTGATAGAATGTTGAGTAGGCGCATCGGAATCCGGACGCGAGGTGAGACTTTTCCGGAAACTGTCAACGGTCCAAAAGACCCCTTCTTGTTGCAGTTTCGCGGCAACGGTGCCCATGTAGGTCCGGGCACCCCAGGTACCTTTAACTCTCTCTCTTGTTTCTAAGTTTTGAGCCATAATAGTGTAGATCCACCGCCTACGCATTTAAGCGATGAGTCCTCTTATTATATCTCTAAATTCGTTGAGGACAACGAAACACTTAAGTGTGGGGGGGTTTGTGTATATTTTGCTAGCCATGTCAGTTATGCATCGCCAGTTACATGCAGTTGTGTCGTATTGTGGAGTACATGTGGTTAGTGTAGAGTGTTTGATATAGTGTCGTATTGTGTTAGGATTGTTAGTATGCATTTTTCTTAGCACTTTTACTTTATTGAGTCCCCTACCAAATCGTGTGATTAGTCGAGTTGGCCATTGCATATAGAGTCTAGGAAAATATGAAAAAAAAAAATCATAAAATTTTAAATTTTTGAGAAAGGGCAATCGAAGAGAGTGAATGTGGAGAGGGCTTAATGATAGAATTCCTTAGGAATATGAAAATCTGAGGTGAGGTAGACGCGAGAATCTGGAGTAGGAAGACTTATAGGGCTAATGCACATTAGAACTGCGAGTAGCTGCCTCTCAGACTAGTTATCCTACTAGCGCTACACCACCGTCACTTAGGTAGTCGTCAACCCTCCTCGTAGTGGCAACGGAACAGCTGTGCGAGTGATGTTTATGGGGACCTCACGTCCCGTCTCCATCTCCTAGGTCCACTAGTTACCCCTATTGATCCGTTTACCCCTTTTATTCACAGCCTCTAGCCTAGGAAGCCTTTCATTGTGACTTTCATCACTTGTTAGAATGGTCCTTTCCTATGCGTCATGATAGAGGGAGTTGAGTTAGGGAGGTTCGATGAGGGTGAGCTGATTTGATACATCTTATGTGGATTCTCTTACATGTCGTTTTTTGAGGGGATGTGAGGTTGAGTTAGAGACGGTAGCACACTTCGGTGTGGCGGTGATTCGTGTCCTTACACCACGATCACAGGTGGAGTACCGTAGTGCATGGTATTTCTTCCGCACGTCATGGGGTGGGGGTTGGTTGATCTTATAGGAGGTCGTGCTTATGCTTTATTTATATTCTCTATATCTTAGGTGATGAGGAGGATCGGTTGGAAAAGCACGTGTACACATTGACTACTGGGTTCGTGATTTGCTTTGCATCAAGTGTGGGGGTGTCGACATCTATGTTACATCACTAATTTGACACATTCCACCCCCATGTTATCTAATTCTGATATTTGATCTCCTCGGATATTACTATCGTATTGTCGGCTCCATGAGCTTAATGTTATTGTGTGGAAATGAAAAAAAAAGAGAGAAAAAAAAGTAAAATAGAAATAGAAAGTGAAATTGAAAGGGAATAAAGGAGCAAGCTTGAAATTGAAGACCGGGGAGAATAGCTATTTTTCGAGATCACTTCTTCACATTTGTGGCCGCGAGAACGGCGTTGCACCAAGATTGAGGGAATGAGGGCCGGAGTAGTGAGATTCGGTGTGGTTCCTTGGATTTTGGTGAGGGAGTGTGAGAATCGGGTTTGTGAGTTAGATCATGACGTCTAGGACTACGCTTCTAAATATCCTATCCTACCCGTCCTAAACCGTCAGCAATTAAACCCGTGGATAAATAGCTCGGAAGGTAAGTGCTAGGGATACGTTTGATGAGTGTGCGGAAGCAACATATTTTGTGTTCGTGCCCGTTCTGTCTAACGAAACTGGCCGCAAGTTCTACCGATCACCAAAGTTATAGAACTTCCGAGGGAATATGAGAGCCTTATGACTTGCCGGTTTACTTTTTGAGATTGCCCAATCTCTAACTAAAAAGATAAAAAATTGGTGTTGTTTCAATTTTTGCATTGTGAAATAATTGAGTTGCATTGTATAGTCATGTAGGTTGCATGGGTGTGTGTCTTGTTTGTGTCACATGGCTAGTGAAGTTAAATGCAATTCGGTGGATTGAAAATCATAGTGTGAGAAATGTTTTTGATTTTTCTCGGGACGCGCAAAAAGGTATTGTGGGGGGATTTGATAACTCTATATTAGAGTTATATTTCTTCTACGTTTGTGTACCGTTTTGTGTAGTTTCCGGGTTGAATATATTAGAAATACACTATGAACTTGAGGAAATTTGATAAGTTTAGCTTTGAGTGATAAATTATTAATCCGGGCGTTTTTCACATTATTTACATTTATTTTGTCACTTTTGATCGCACGGGGTGTTTTCGTGTTGTGTTGGACAGGAAACGGAGCTCATGGATCAAGAGGAGGAGGAAAACGAACTTCGGAACATATGCGGAAGCTTGGGAGAGAAAGAAATTGGAAGAAAAGAGGACAAAGATGGAAAAAGGGGGTCAAAGTGTCATTTGAGAAAGTTTGAAGTGTAGGATCAAAAGTTGATCCTAGGATCAAAGCAGATCGCACGATCAACTTTAGTGATCGTACGATCTGCTAGGGGAGAACTCACTGACTTATAGGATCAAGTAGCAGATCATACGACCAAGTAGCAGATCGCACGATCAAGTAGCAGATCGTACGATCTGCTAGCAGACCCAGCAACGCACGGGGGAAAAGCCAGAAATTAGGGTTATTAATTAATATTTCTTGATTATTAATTAATATACCCTAAGTGAAGATAAAAAAGAGACCTAAAAACAAAAGAAAAAGACACGTGAAAAAAGAGGAGGCCATCAACGCAAGGAGAAGAGAAGAGGGCACGCACAAGAGGAGGACTCCTCCTCCATTGAAGCTCTAAGTTTGATTTCTTCTTCTTCTCTCTCAATCTTTCTATGGAGAAACTAGTAAGTCTTGTTTGGTTTATTAGTATTAGCTAGACGTTTTGCTAGGCATCTCTTTGAGAGCCTAGGGTTTATGTAAACGATGATATTTTTCCGGATTTGATCTTTGCTTCATGATTTCTTGATTTCTTCTTTTGAATCAATTCTAGTTTCTTGTTTATGTTAGTAATCCTAATTGAGTGACACGATTTGGAGATAAAACTAGGGTTCAAGAACTAGGGTTTCACTCAATAGTTGATTCATTCTTAAAGTTAGCTTATTTTTATTCAATTGTTCTTGTTCTACGCTTAATCTTTAGTATGAATGGAGTAGCTACCCGGACGTGCTAACTAATTAGATGAGTGCACGACAGTGACTCAACCTAATTGTGTAGAGAACTTGAACATCAATCCCGTATCACTGAGACTGAGAAGAGACGTGTTAGGATTGGCCAAATGTGGGTAGATTCGGTAGGTGAGATTCGACTGTTTCGTGCTACGGTGGACCGACAGGACCCGTTGTCGTGCATGTCGTTAGCCTACTAGAACGGACCGATAGACGCAAGAGACCGATAGGAGATTGTAGTCTACCGTGAAGTAGAATGACTTGAGACCGATAGGAGATAGTCAGCGCTGTTACCCGGCTTAGTTAGAATAGAGTTAACGTGTTGCTCAGATAATTCCGGAAATCGTCTACAACCCTAGGTGATCTAGAGATTGCCTAGTTTCTCCAAACTTATTTATTTAATATTAAAATCCAAAAATATTATCTTAGTGGTTATTTCAATTCTAGAAATCAATCAAATCTTTCCTCCTGAACCGTACTCTAAATTAAATAACTAATTAAATAATCTCAAGCTTGTCCTCGAGGGATCGATAACTCGGGGTTGAAATACCACCCCTATATTACTTGACCGTGCACTTGCGCATACGCGTTAAGAATCCGCGTCAGTGGTCCCTAGCATCGTGGATCCCATAGAGTTGTATTGTGACAACTCTGGGGCAATCGCACAATCCAAGGAACCAAGATCACACCAGAAGTCAAAGCACTTACTTAGGAGATTCCATCTTATTCGTGATATGATCGATCGAGGAGATGTGAAGATGTGCAAGATTCCAACGGATGACACTGTTTCAGATCCGCTCACGAAACCTCTTGCGCAGCGAAAGCATGAAGGACACGCCATATCTATAGGCATACGAGATGCGCCAGATTGGCTCTAGTGCAAGTGGGAGACTGTTGGAATAGATGCCTAGAGGCAATCGTAGATTTAGTATGAACATTGTTCTGGCTACAATATTCATTTATTATATATTGTGATATTTAATATAATGAAGTCCTTAGATAAAATGTGTTGTTTATTTCATATATCCCTAGTCCACTATATTGATTAATAGGACGATCAAATATAGACTAGTATGTGGGTAGATTGATATGGAGATATCAAGTCTAACACATGGGTATGCATTAGGAGTAATGGCATACTGGATTGACCCACATCGAAAGGGATACATTATATTATGTCAAGTCACAATCGCTTTTCGTAGTGCTAATAAAATTTCAATCCTTAAAATTGAAGTCACTAGATACTCTAGTTGTGGAATATTGCGCTTTGACCGTTACAGCACGTTATGCGCGAATACCGGAACCGTTATGGGGTTGACCGGGTTTGACCGGATTGACCGGGTTTATGGAGCTCGTGCCACAGATCTCTCCAAAGCAGTTAGTAAAGGTCGCGTGCGGGCTTGGCTCGCACGCGACAGGACTTACTCTAGCCTCCAAACCACTAAGTCCCTACAAGTCCCGTGCAGTGGTATGCGAGGGCCCTGTCTCGCAGCCCCCACATGGATCAGCGCGGCTGGTGATCTAGTGTGTGTGGAGCACAATATGGTGTGCTGGATGGTTGCCACGTGGCCGAGATCTGTCAGCTCAGAAAGCACTATCTACAACTGTAGTCCACTTTTTCATGGTTTATATTTGGAGGGTCATGCTAGACTGCTTTGTCATTTGAGGTTACTGTCGATATTTAACTATTTGATGTGTTACTTGTATTCTAGTTACTCTAATGTTTCTTGATGATGGGGATGTCTATTCGGTTACGTATTACTTTATGAATTATAAGATCTAATTGGGAGAAATGGTGTATAAATTGTGAAAGAATTATTGTTGGGTCATTGATGATCGTGTATAAGATTTAGACGCACCATATGACGGATCTAGGCAGGTTTATTCTGAAGTTACACATTTTGTAATGCATTGGGGTTCTGACTCAGATTTTGAAAGTTATGTTTAGAGCCTAATAAATTTATATTTGGAATCTCCTATTTTAAGAAGATTGCTCGAGAGATATTATTATACGAGAAATTATGGAAGCCTCTTATATATAACTATAGCATACCTGGAGTGTCGTAGCAATACTGTTTCTCAAGGTCGGGGTATATGCTCGGATATTGATTGTTTCTAAGGGATGTATGCTTCGCATATGTCATTCTAAAGTTCTTTTGGGGTTAGGGTAGATGTTGTGTATTCTTCAACTTCGCGTTGTTTGAATTATGGTGTGAGATACGAACTGTATAAAGATGATGTTACCAGTTACCAAGACAGAAGACGTTAAGAAAAGCTCGAAGTTCGCGTAGAAAATTTGAGGCAATACTAGCTTTATATTTGGATATTTGTTAGGATATAGCCACGAGGTCAGTAAGTGTTATGTTATTTGGATAAATCCACAATTATAAGTGGAGTAATAGATTTGGACTAAGAAGAACTATGGATCTAAACGGTTGGTTGGATTTCAATTAGAATAATCGGTAGAAGCGCATGGGTGATGATTGTCAAATGGAATATGAAGACTTTAGTACCCTCTAGGTACAGCAAGTGGTTGTAGAAGTACTACCCTAAGTTTTCTTAGGTACTGAACACATAGAAGAACCTAACGTAAGAAACTTAGCTCTGTATATGACCATAAGACATAGTTAGAGTCCTAGAGAGTAATCGCTTCGGTGCTTGATTAAAAACAGCGTCATTTGAGGTATATTTGGGTAGCATGTGGGGGCTCTTTCATGAAGGATTTTGGAGGAACTTCGAAGAAATTTTGGTAGTTGAATCAAAGTTCAGGGGACCAATCCACTAAGTTTTAGATACCCTTAGCTAAGTTGGTTTGGAGACATTGAGTTCGGTCTTAAGATGTCTATTTGGAGTTATATTATTTAGATCAACCACCCTGAGGAATCTGGTTATTGATGTGGTCGGGGATTCTCTATAATTTGTATGGACTAGCAAGTTTGTGAGCTTTATGGAGTTATGAACAGAATGATTTGTCTCGGTAGCCTAACTTTCCCTTCTTTGTAGTACACACTCTTCCAATAAAGCTTAATTGGGGTCTTGTTGTTAATGTCTTGTTGTGGAATACACTCTTCACTTAATCGAGGTTTTGTTACGAGGATTGAATCTTGATAAGTTGCTTGGTAGTTTGCCTTCAGAATCGGGCCTTCGCTAATCATTTGAAACGGTATTTTGGGATTCTTGGGAAGTGTCGTGGAATTTTGGGTCGGTAGCTAGATTTCAAATAACAATAAGAACTGTATAATGTGAAGTCTTGTTCGCTATTTTCTTAAGTAATGTTTGGAAGGAATAAAGTGCTTTGAATGCCTAAAAAGTTGATAATTTCTTTGGACATTGTTGCATGGATTTTTGTCACTTTATCATCACCGGCGGAGCCTGAACTTGATTAATTTCCTGGACTATTGGTAATATCAAGTAAGCATTACATGTGGCTTTAGTAGTTTATAAAGACTTTGGAGGTTTTTTTGAAATAGTTCTATGACTTGGTGTAATTAGGCTCTGTCTATCGAATTATGGTACAGATTCGGATTTTAGATAGTTAGTACAATCCGCCAGTGGAAGTGTGCAATTCGAAGTCTTATCTCTAAACAGACATTTGGGAGCCATGGGATGATCGTTCACTTATCAACTAATCCTTGATGTTATACGACGTTATCGGGCTACTTACGTTTCATTTGAACCAAGGGTAATAACTGTTATTTAGAAAACTCGGTGAAATGGGTTATCTTGATGGAAGCGACTAGTGAAGACAATATATTTCGTGGTAAAATGGGAAATAGTTAGTGGGTAAGAGGAGAAAAGAGACTTCCTAAATTCATGGAGAACACCTGATTCAATTCAGTCTGGAAGGTTAGGCATGATTTTACGTCGTAGCTTCTTAAACTAGTACGTGACAGTTAGTCGACCTTGGAACAAAATTAATAGCGTCCGTGAACACAACTGGCGACATATACTCCCCAAGTATGACCATCCATTGTGACTATAGTTCCGGGGACGTCACTCTCTAAGGAGGAGAGGATGTAACCTTTTGCTTTAATACCCTTACGTTTTAGTTAAAGTAAACATTCCTTAGCACCTAAAATAAGTTTAAGCATTTCATTTTAACTCAAGTTAGTCTCATGGCATATTTTGTGCATCATCATATAGACATTTCTTTACATCAAGAAGAAACTATTTGCTCATTGAAAAGCATTAGCTTCGAGGACGAAACTCTCTTTAAGAGGGGAAGGATGTAATACCCCGTTTTAAAACGAAGGGTAAATTGGTAATTTATGCAAGACATTTGATTTATTTTGAGAATGATGGATTGAGTAATTTCCGGGTTAAAAATATAGTCGGAAAGTTTGAATATTAATTTAGAAAACGAAGCCTTTATTGCGTATTTAATTTTAACATTTTATTTTATGTTATTAAAGTTAGTGTAGTAGTGCTCCCAACTCACCATAGCATAACTCATATAATAATAATAATAAATAAAATGAAAATTATGTTCTATTCAAGAAACCTGCAACATTTTGGAGAACACAGCCTGCCTTCTCCTCCCCCTCACGCAATTTCACCTTCCTCCTCCTCTTAAACCTCCTCTTCTCCCTCTTCTCAGCCGAACACCACCACCATCACAGCCCCTCACCACCACCTCTTCCTCCTCCATCTCTCCCTCTCTCTCTCTGCTCGCTTCTGCCCAAAATAGAACAACAACAACGCCAGCAACAGCTGGTGGCAGCGGCCAAACCCATTACCACAGCTGCTGCCATTCCCGACGGAAAACCACCGGAAAAAAAAAACCACCACCATCAACGCCACAACCATCACAGTCACCACCCCGTCCACCACATCTCTGTCTCTCTCACTACAACAAATATGTCTTTCTGCGACATAATCTTGTGCTACGCCCGCCATTTTGTCACTATATATGACTTTTTTGCGACGAAAATTAAATTCATCCCTGAAGTTGTAAGAAACAGCGACGAGCACCCTGTTTTGTCCCCTAGTTCGTCGCCAAATGTTTGGCGCCTAATTTATTTTTCCCACCATATCTTTTTTGACAAAGTTGTTGTCACTAAAAAAATCTATGACAACACTTTCTGTCGCAGAAATCTCCTCATTCGGGGATGGATGATTTTAGTCGCCAATGTTTTTATTAGTGGCTTTTGTGACTAAACATTTATGACATTGATATTATATGTTCTGGAACGAAAAATATTGCGTTGGTAGTGAAAGTTTTTGAAGTTTAAGCAACTATTAACATAGTCATGAATAATAAAACTTAGACAACATAAATTTTGGTGGCTAAACAGCTGGCAATGGTAACAATCATTTTCTTGTCTCCATTTATCAAGTTTCTATAAGTGAAACTAGTAGTTAAACGTTTTTCTTTTAGAGTAAATTGGTTAAATTGTTTCAGTGGCATTAATATTGTAACTTATAACAATTTATATGACAAGTCGTCACAAACATACCATTCTCGTTATCCGACACAAGGTATTTTTTCACAAAATTATAAGGCAGAAGTTGAAGTAAACATCAATAGTGATAAACTGGCTATAAGCCCTTACTTTGTCATGTAGTCCTTGAGCAGTGGCATACTAATTCAAGGACATTGACGTTCAATCCTGTAAAAATGTAATGGAGTGTCTTTATTGAATATATATAGATCCTGGATGAAAATAGAACTCGTCCTACTTGACATTGATAAAAAATGACATCCTAATGTCATGCTGAGATTCTCCTAATTATACATAAAACGAAAAAAAACCGTAATTATACTAAAAAAAACGATATTACATGATTCTAATCTTGTTCCCAACTTCCAAATCTTAAAGGTCCCAGTGAAAGGTACATGTACATATGCCATCTTGTTTTCGTCGGTCCAAACCAAAGTGTTCTTTCCGAATGACGTACATGAGCCGCATTTGTATCGTCCTCTGTTTGTCTTCCCAAAAAAAATTTAGAACCCAGCTTCTGGCGTTGAGGCATGTAATCAGTCCCCTGCAAAACAGACCAAATTAAAAATTAACTAAAAAATAAACTCCTTATAAATACTTATTAAAAACAAATGGAATGCATAAATCCATATTTGCGGGTTAGTGATCTCCTCAAACGATAATCCATCCCACATAAGATAAGCAATTCATTCATGAATTTCCAGCTGACGAATCTCAATTCTACCCAATACGATTTAGTTGCATAAACTTCATCACTAACCTTCAGCCACACGCCCAGACCACCTTATAGAGCTCCCTCCAGGCCTGATCCGTTGGAGGGAGGGCCGTCAAGTTGTGAGCAGGTCCTGGGTTGATTCAAGAGGCTGACAACCCGTTCCCGGGACAGTCCCGCCGGCTTAAACCCCAGCCCTGTTTCGGCTAACCAGAATTGACCGGACTCCCTATAGTCGAGCCAATTCAGGGAGAGCAGTGCTAGCCAATTCAGGTTAGTGATATCCTCAAACAATTATTTTTCCCCTAGTTGATTTTTTTAAAATGCACCCATCAATTTTATATTAAGAAACAATTTTGGCCAAGAGGCCAAGAAATTGGTGGTTTTAGGGAGGGAGGAGGGGCTGTGTTCAGGGGCAGGTTATGGTCCTGTTCCGGTCCTGGGGTGAGCCTTGCCACGTTCCAGAGGCAGGTTTACCAACACCTGTTCTACGCCTGTCATTCTAGAATTAATTGGGGGAGTTATTGTGTTTACTGATGCTAGCATTGAAGAACAAGGAACAGGTTTCTGAATGATTGCTAGAGATATGACGGGTAATGTGTTAAGCTTGGAAGGAAGGTGCTGGAATAATGATGATGTTGGAGATGCAGAACTCCAAGCTATGGAGTTAGGTATTAAAGTCAGCTCTAACTTGAATTGGCAGGCTGTTTGGTATGATTCAGATTGGTAAGTGAATGTGAATGAACGTACATGGAAGAAATCTCCTATGCGGAGCAGAAAAACAAGAATGTAGGCAATTCGAAGCTGGGTTACAGACAACAGTGGGAAATCCATCAATTTTGGTAGGAGGAAACATAATAGTTTAGCTCATGTTTTAGCAAACTGGGATAGTGTTAGATGATCTCCCTGAGGAGATTACAGTTTTGCTCTGTAATGGGGATTTCCCCTCTGATGTTTGTTTGGAGGCTCCTTTGCCGCTTTAATAAATTTGGATTAAAAAAAAAACAATCATGGTGAATGTGGATGCGGCCTGGGATATCCAAACTGGAGTGATAGGTGCAGGTGTTCGAGACAGTGAAGGGAGCTTCAGAGGTGCGATCTTTAAATGAGACCACAACTCTCTCTGGACAAACAAAGCTAATGCAAACCCAGAAAAAGGAGGCACTACAGATTGTGCAAACCATACTAATATAATTCTGTAAAAATTACTAAATAAAATGTAGTTAACTACGTAAAAAGTCACATGGTCCAGTGAATAGCACTTCTCACAAATTCCAAATCTGCAATTACTATTTCAACAAAGGAGTTATCCATTTTGGTTTCCTCTTCCAGATCAGTATGAATCAGAGATGTGTAGACAATTCATTAACTAACACTTAGTCAAAGAGTTTGACAGTGAGATCAAATAAAATAACTCAAGAATTGTATTACTTCAACAGAAATCCAGAGTGGAGTACTTTTTTCATCAGACATCACAAGTTTTGTACCAAAACAATGGACTACCAGTTCATCATCCAAATGCGATAATTGAAAGAAAGTAGCGGAGGTTTTACCGATTCAATACGACAGAGAATGGTATCTTGATGTTCCATATAAGAAGCAGCTCCTAATCTGTAAAAGAATATATTTGAACTTATTAGTCAAAGTGTTAGCTATATAAGACGTAACTTATTTAATGGACCAATATAAAGACATATAATGCTACTGTGAATTGTAAAGGGTCATAAGAAAAAGTACACAACGAATAACACGTTTGAACATCAAGATTACATACCATAATCGTCATCACTATCATCATCACTGTGTCGAATCTGGTCTCCGTCATCATCAAAGTATTCCATTATAGTATCGTCCTCTTCATTGTTGTCATCAGCAAATAGAGCATCATCATTTTGAAATGTTGCTTCATTATTTATGTCCATTTCGTCCAGTTCATCTGGGTCAACATCCTCCCTAGATAGTACTTCTACTTCATCATCTTCCACTACAATGGAGCTTAATAATTCAGAAGGATCACTTTGTTGATACACATCATCATTGAAATTTTGACTTTCTCCTTCATTCTCATTAACCAAATCCTGTTCGGGAACATCATATATATGTCTATGGTTAAACTTCTGCACAACTCGCCAGTTGCTCCCTAATTTTGTGTCAGCCAAATAGAACACTTGTTTCGCCTGTGTTGCTAGCACATATGGTTCATTCTCATACCAATAACTGCTGGTATTAATACTTGTGAAGTAAGCATCCTTTTTAACCTTTGTTCTTCTATTTCCAACATCAAACCATTTGCACTTGAAAAGCACAACCCGACACCCCTTTACGTATTGTAACTCAATGATATCAGTTAATATACCGTAGAAATCAACTCTCTCATTGTTATGCACACCTTCAACCATTACACCACTATTTTGAGTTTTACGACGAGAATCCCGATTTGCCGTATGGAATCTAACCCCATTCACAATGCAACCACTAAAATATCTTGCACGTCTGTCAGGGCCACATGATATGCATACAAATCATCAGTAGCTTCAGTAGCTTTTTGACTATATAATTTAAACATCTACAAATGAGAAGATAATAGTCAATATACTATCATATTTGTAAATATATATATGCGTTATATACAACCTGTGAACAGAAGCAAGAAACTTACATGACTTTTGAACCACGCCGAAAACATTTGTCGCTGCACTTCATCTACGTTTGAGTGTCCTTGTTGTAGGAGTTCATTTTTGTGTTCTCTGCATAAATAAGTCATTGTATTCAAATGTTTGCATCAAATATTATGCATGGTAAATTATATTATTTCAAGTTAGAATAACTTACTCGAAATAACTCTGCAACTCTGTGCAATTATTCAGCGCATACCGCTGAGCAACTTCAAGGTCCTTGTATGTCAACTCCAAGAATTTGGCTGCTCCAAAAACACGTATTCCTCTAGTGAAAACGGATGAATGCTCAATTTCAACCTCGTCCGATGGATCATGGTTTCTTTCAGGCCTATTAAATCTTGTTTCAACATCATTCAGATACATTGAACAGAATGTTAATGACTCCTCAGCAATATACGCTTCTGCAATGGATCCTTCCGGTCTAGCTTTATTACGCACGTAACCTTTGAGCCTCTTCAAGTACCTATAAATATATATATATATATATATATATATATATATATATATTATCATTAGACTTACAATGTAATTGTTATGTGCTATTATTTTATAAACACAAAGATGTTATCATATAGTTTTAATTCATGTACCTTTCAATTGGAAACATCCAGCGATACTGTACAGGCCCTCCCAAAATTGCTTCACGTGCAAGGTGTATGGGCAAGTGTTCCATTATATCGAAAAATGCTGGGGGAAATATCTTTTCCAGTTTACATAATATAACTGCAATGTCAGCTTCTAGTTTCTGAAGTACATCTAACCGGAGAGTACGACGGCATAACTATTGGAAGAAGTTTCCCAACTCAACAAGCACAATGTAGACATCCTTATGTGAGAAGCCACGCATTAAAACTGGGAGAATTCTTTGTAAAATGACATGGCAATCATGACTTTTCAATCCGGATATTTTACAATCCTCTACACTAGCAGCCCTCGAAATATTTGAGGCATAACCATCAGGGAACCTAACCGTCTTCAAGAACTCACATATATTTCTTTTTTCTTCTTTAGAGAGTGTATAACATGCAGCCGGAATTTTATATTTTTCCCCACTCTGCTGCAACCATAATTCCTTCCTGATGTTCATGTCTTTAAGGTCTTCTCTAGCTTTGTACGTATCCTTTGTTTTTCCAGGGACGCTAAATAATGTGTTCAATATATTATCACAAAAATTCTTCTCAATGTGCATGACGTCAAGGTTATGCCATAATAACAATGTCTTCCAGTATGGCAACTCAAATAAGATTGGTTTCCTAGTCCAATTCAACTCTTCATCCCCCCGTTTTCTCTTCCTACTCTCATTATCTGGATGCTTTCCATATGTGTGAGCAGGAAGTTTAGAAAATTGTTCTAGGACTTCCTCACCAGAAAAACTCCGCGGGCGTGGTTGGTTTTCTGATTTTCCATTAAACATCTTACCATTTCTTCTCCAACTCTGATTCTGAGGAAGAAATCTACGATGATTTGTATAGCATATCTTACTTCTTAACCTAGTCGAATCAGTATCTTTGTTGCAGTTAGGACAAGCCTTGTAACCTTTAGTACTCCATCCAGACAAATCACCATAGGCTGGAAAATCATTTATGGTCCATATCACTGCTGCGTGCATTTTAAAACTTTTTTGACTATATGCATCATAATTTTCCACCCCATTTGCCCACAGCCCCTTTAACTCCTCAACCAATGGCTGCAAAAACACATCGATATCTTTCCCTGGTGACTTAGGTCCAGGAATAAGTAATGACAAAAATATATATGGTTCTTTCATACACTTCCATGGTGGTAGATTGTATGGCACCAGAACAACTGGCCACATACTATAGTTAGTATTTTGATTTCCAAACGGGTTAAAGCCATCAGTAGCTAGTCCAAGTCTAGTGTTACGAGGTTCTTGAGCAAACCACTCATGTTGCCTATTAAATTCCTTCCAAGCCTGAGAATCTGCAGGGTGTCTTAAAACATTCTCATCATCCAGTCGCTTTTCAGCGTGCCATCTCATATCTTCTGCAGTTTTTCTTGACATATATAATCTTTTCAATCTCGGTGTTAGAGGAAAATAACGAAGAATTTTGTGAGGTATCTTTTTACCTTTTCCATCATTGAGTTTCCATCTAGATGTCTTGCACACAGGACATTCACCATGATCCTTATACTCTCCTCTAAACAAAATGCAATCATATTTACATGCATGAATTTTAATATATCCCAAACCCAGTTCTCTTAGCATTTTCATTGCATCATAATATGATTTTGGTACAGTGTCACCGGCAGGAAGGGTACTCTTTATGAATTCTAATATCGCATTTGTCGCTTTGTTACTCAAACCGTAGTATACTTTCAAGTGGAGTAACTTGACAACAAATGATAGTGTTGTAGATTTTGTGCATCCAGGATATAATTCACGTTTTAAATCCTCTACCAAACTAGCAAAACTAGGAGCATTGTTTGAGTCTCCTTGGACCATTCTATTTGAGGAAGTATAACCACGGTTTACCTCTTCAGTTTCATCACTGCATAAATTTTCCCTCACAATGTCCTCTAGCATATGATCCAACCCTTCATTCCCCGTATTCACATTATTTACCACTGTGTCATTACCATCACCACTGTTTACGCTATCATTCCTTCCCTGATGAATCTCTCCATGATATATCCACTGAGTATAACTCTCCATGAATCCTTTGATAAGTATGTGGTCTTCAACTTGTCTTTGATGTAACGTATTAAGATTCAAGCAACGTACACACGGGCACCGAATAAGACACTCTTCTCCAAGATTTTCTTTTACAAACTTCATAAATTGAGTAACCCCATTCACATATCTTGTCGAGAATTTGGGATCTTTTATCCAACTCTTATCCATGTTCAATGTCTGTAGCAAAACATAGTTCATTAGCATTCTAAGAAGTGACTCAATATCTACTGTTTTTCAAGTCAAAAATATCCAAAATTCTACATAAATTAAGTTATAAATTTTGCCAAAATCAATTACATTCTTCACTGCATTAAGATAGTAAACATCCCCAATTTTGGACCCCTATACCAGTTTCAGAACCCTAGACTGAAATTGAGATAAAAAATCAATATGTAACTTATGTAAAACATGTAATTAAACTGAAATTGAGATAAAAAATCAATGATTCAATCAGATAATAAATGGAAAAGTAACAAATCAAACCCTAAAACTTACTCAAAGGTACCGAAGCACCGATTCCTGGCTGAGACTGTGAACCGCCAAGACCTTCGTTTTCTGGACTAGGCGTGGAATGGGCTGTGGACGAACCCCGAAGAAGCGAGGCCGGCCGTCAGAATTAGTGAGATCTAGGTCTCTGTCAATATTCACCACTTCCGCTCGTTTATCTCAGCCCTTCTCCTTATCTTCGTCCATCTCTTTTTCTCTGTTGTTGACTATATTAAGCAAAGGTATTCACAAACACAAGCTGGAAGGCCCGTAAGTAAGTGGTATTCTCAAAAAACAACAGTAAAAGACACTTTCACCCCCTCTAGTTTCAAGAAAGGACACTTTTACCTTTTTAATTAGATTGTGTTTTATAAAAGGAACGGTAAAAGACACTTTTACCCCCTTGGTAAAACACACTTTCACCCCCTTGGTAAAATACACATTTACCCCTTGGTACGCCTAATGCACTAGAATTTTTTTTGTCTTTTGAAATTGCAGAGACTTCATTGACACCTTTGCACTAACGGCGATTGCTAATGGCATGGCGCTGTCACCTATAACTTCACTGGTTTCAACTCGAAACACCGCACATCCTGCGGCTTTTTGTAGACACAACTTTCTGGACAGACAGATCACAGCCACGTTGCAGCAATCCAGCACACCCAGCTTTGCTCCATACACACTGGATTACCACCCGCCCTGATCCACGTGGGGGCTGCGAGACAGGGCCCTCGCATACCAAAACGGGACTTGTACAGAGTTAGCGGTTCGGAGGATAGGGCACGGGCTTGTCGCGCGCGTGCAACAACGAAGCTCGCGCGCGACCTCTGGTAACTGACTGAGAGGTTATAGGCTTACAGGATTGAGTACACTAAGTTTATACCGATATATACGTCTCAGCTCCTGGAATGCTAAGTAAGCAACCCACTTTCTATGAGCCTACTATCTATCTCTCGAGCAGTTACCAGTTGTGTACTGGAGAATCCCAGGAAGAATAGGGGTTGTGTGTAGGTAGAGAGTAAGGCAATAGTAGCTGTATGAGAGAGAGACATAGTTTTGGCAGAGCTTCCGTGTAAATCAGGTGAGTTGTGGTACGTAAGGAATGGTTAACGAACTATATATATAGTGGAGAATATATATGACCGTTGTAGTGGGTTAATGCACCCATTAATGGCGGCTTAATAACCTTAACCACAACGGCACGTTCGTCCGTATATATAGGGACCGTTACGCAGTTCGTCCGCGTATACCAGAACGGTTATGAGGTTAACCGGGTTTATTGAGCTCGTGCCATATATCTCTCAAGGCAGTTACTAAAGGTCGCTCGCGGGCTTGGTTGTCGCTCGCGCGCGACAGGACATACTCTAGCCTCCAAACCGCTAAGTCCCTACAATTCCCGTGTGGTGGTATGCCAGGGCCCTGTCTCAGAGCCCCAACGTGGATCAGGGCGGGTGGTAATCCAGTGTGTGTGGAGAACTATCTACACCAGTGCTTACTCTCTCCCTACCCACACCCTACATCTCTCTGTGTTCCTATTCTCTACTTGAGGTGCACACCCGGATCTCTCCGAGGAAGTTCAGTGACCACACTCTTTTTATTTTCTTAAATGTAGGTATTATCACTATTCATCTTGGTCCATCATTGTGGTGGAGCTATCCAAGACTCCCTCGATTGACTAGTTAGGGATTGGAGATCCGGTTTAGGGCCTTGCTACTTTACCCCACTTCACCCTAGCTTGCGTTACTGACTAATAGACGTCCACTAGAATAAGACTTTTGCTCAAACTTCTCTGTGGCACTTATCGTACTAAAGAATTGAGTAATCGAACTGAACTTGCTATTCCACGCCTCTCTCTAGAAGTTCATATAATTCATTGAGATTGACTTAACTACATTAATCTACCAAGAAGTTGTTCAGTTATGTTTTATATATTTACATTAGTGTTAAAACCCAATTGATAACACCTTTAGTATGTTTTTTCAATTTGACCAATCTCACGCGGAATATGTCAAATTTTACTTGTATGTACTCTCTAAAAAGTAGTTCCATTAATCACCAAGGGTAAAATTTGACATAAGGCACAATTTTGAGATGTAAAAACTGATAACATTAAAAAATGGTGGTTCACATTTCAATTAATTATAAATATGGAGGCTTAGACTCATTTTATCCTAAGTATAAAGATATCAGTAGAACCCTAATCATCTATTTCTCATCGTTCTCTTCCCACAGGTTGAAGCAGACGCGGCTCTGGATTTCTCCCTCCAAAAACTCCGACCGCGCGGGAAAATCACTCCAAGATCGGATTGAGATATGCCTTATCAACTGATTGTGATTTTGATATTCCCTCTTTCACGAAGTAATGAGGGCGGGAAGTTCAGATCTACATATGCCCTATGTCAGGCTATATATATGATGGTCCAGTTCATGCCTATGGGTCATCGACGGGGAAGCTAAAGATTCAATCTTGGTAAGCCAATCTCTGTTTTTTCTCTGTTTTCGATCCATAGTTCGTAGTGTTTATCATCATGAAGTTCTGGAAAAAGTCGACCAATTGCTCTTCAATTCATCTAAACGTTCTTCTTCCAGGGAATTACTGAGTCTGTTCTCTTTTTGTAGCTTCAATTTTGTTCTCTTTCTATAGCTTCAGTTTGGGTATTTGACTCACCTGTGTACTAAGGTATGCCTATCAATCTTATTTTTAGGTTTTCTTCAGTTAAATTTCTTATGTAGTTGAAACTAGAAGGCCTCTGGGTAACTTATTTTCTAGGTTGTGAAGAAAAATTTGATGGTGGTTGTGTCCACCGAATCATTTAAGAATTCCCAGATTTGTTGGCTTAGTTATGTCTAATCTTTTCATGTATAGAGTGTTCTGTTTTACAATTTTGTTTAAGTGTTGAATTCCTATCCAAGGCTAAAAAGTCATGGGATGTTCATAACATAACAACTCTTGAAGAGAACAACTGTAATCCCTTTATTACCATAGTATTAACCATGATTACCATACCACAATTGCATGACCCTTAGTCCTTTACATAAGTTATAACCTGATGATCTTTTTCCCACTGATCTGAAACATTGACATCACATATCATTTTTTCAAGTTATTTTTTCTTAGTGTATATAATGTACTACATTGTTGGCATAGATGGCACCCGGACGAAGACTTGGCAGGTTGCCAGCATTATCTAATACTCAAGATGATTCGGCAAGTAATCTGGTTGGTTCACAAACTCCGGCTACTTCGTTGGTTAACAACCAAGGTAAATCAATTCATTAGTTTGTTGTTGGTTGTTTTAATAACAAATCATAGTTTTATTCAAAAGCTTGACCTTGATTACATGTACGCAGCAGCAGGAGGAAGGAAACGTGGACGTGGACCCACAATAGGATTAGGTCTTGAGAAGCTTAATAGAGCAGATGGAAAGTTACATATAAGTGTAGATGAAGAAAAAGGAAGGCCTCTTAACGGCATACAAGCGTCAAAGTTGTCATCAGAGATTGGTATAATCTCGAGAGAGTTCTTACAGCCACCTACAACCTGGAAGAAGCTAGCAGCTAATGCAATGACTACCACATTTGACCGTCTAAAGGTAACTGCATTCATCTACTCTTTTTATTTTAACCTCATATATGAATTTCGTATAGTTGTAGTGACATGGTATCTTCTTTAGGAGCAATTTGACATTGATTTTGATGAGATGCATGTGAAGAAGAGCTGTGTTTCTCAACTTAAAATGAGAGTGAAGAGTCACAAGCATAAGCTGCACAAAAAGTTCCTTGCATTCAACTCTGAGGTTGAAGCTCGAGAAAACCCGCCTAGAGGTGTCGATGCTGCACATTGGACAGAACTAGTTGATTTGTGGACTAGTGACAAATGGAAGGTAAACTACTCCAATTATTTTTTATTTTATAGAAATTTCACTGTTGGTTATATCTTCTTTGGCTTTAATGTTGTCTCATTAATTAATATTTTTAGGCAAGATCTGCACAGAACAAAGAGAATCGAAAGAAGGTTGCTACAATTAACAAAATGGGATCAAAGTGTTTAGAGGTCGCTAGAGAGGAATTGGTAAGCGTAACAAGGATTGTATGTGAATGAATTAGTGCTGTATGTCAATGAAGAATTGTGAACTAATTAGAATCTGTTTTGTATCTTGAAGCGTAACAAGGAGACCAATGAGGAAATGGATGCAATTGATTTTTACAAAATAACTTTACTTCAGTGAAACTGAAGGATGGAGATCTGAGAAGACTAAGTCTAATCATGCGAGTAACATCTATAATTCTATTTGATTTTTTCTTTTTCTTTTTCATTTTCTTTACCAAACTCTGGCTACATTAGTTTAGCAGTGCTACTGATCTTCTAATAATTCAATCTTGTATTATATTAAAATTGTTATTTTTTTGTGGACAACCTTCCACCTTAAGACCAAATTTACTAGTGACTAATTGAATAATCGTACAGAAACTTGGTTTCAATGCTACCATTGGATTTTCAGTAAATAGATTTACATTGTTTGAGGTTTAGCTATAAAAACATTATTCTGGGGCCTGCATGGTTAATTTGGCAATGTAAACTCTCGTCTCTTTAGGTCTGAGCTCCCTTATTCTTCACTCTGGCACGCTGTGTTATGAATCTTGTTCGTGCATTGTTAGTTGTATTAGCTCTATTTATTGTTTGCGGTTTAGCTATGTTCACTATTTCGTTGATCTTCAACTTACATCTACTTGTGGCATGTAATGCAATGACCCAGGAGGAAATGTTTACTGATATGGAATTGCATCCTAATCCAATCTCTTGTTTTCAGAACCACCATAGAAGACCAATTTTGTCATTTGTGCTTCTGATTTTATAGGTTGCTTTTGTATGCATGTGAACTTGTTATGTGAAGCTAGGAAAATATTGATCTCTGAATGAGTTTTTAGCAATGTTCTCCATGTCTGGAACTTAGAGTTAGCAACATTGATGTGCCCACTGCTGCAACTAGAGGCCAGGGGCCAAACATACAGTCACAGTACCTTTATGCTCAGTAATATTCTGATTCACTAAATTATTGAAACAAAATAATAACCTTCTTTGATTTAATGACCTACTGAATTTACACATGTATGTGCAGGAGCAAATGTTAGCATTGAAATTGAATCCCATCCAAGAAGGCCAACAACCACCTTCCTCAGCTAAGATTGTTGAAGAGGTGCTCGGAAAGCGATCAACGTACACCTTAAGTCTTGGTTGTAGGAAAAATGACTCGAGCTCAATATCACGAAACGCAGCATTAGAGGATGAATTGGAGCAGTACAAAAGTCAAATGGCTGACATGATGGAGCAAATGAGAGATATGGCGGCTCGTCAAAAGGTGTATGAAAAATTTATTTCAAGAATGGTGCCACCCCAGACTCAACCCCCTTCGGCTGGTAATACTACATTTGATCAGTAGATGTGGTTCAAGAAGTCAGCAATGTTAGTTTGGTGGATCTATTCAATAAAGCCAACAGCATGGTGTGCTGTTAAGCTAATGTAGTTTTCGACTTTCATCTTTATTAGTAATCTAGTAGATGTGGTTCAAATAGTCAGGAATGTTAGTTTAGTGGATCTATTCAATAAAGCCAACCGCTTGGTGTGTGCTGTTAAGCTATTGTAGCTTTCACTATCCTTTTTATTAGTAACAATGGCATATTTTTCAATAAAATTGTTTTATTTGTTCCTTATTGTGTTTTACAAAATAGTAAAAATCGTTTACCAAAATTAAAATCTGTAGCTATATATGCTTCCTCTCATAGTACGATGAACAATCATGACAAATATATTTGGTTTCCTTGTACTATAAGAGACTAAAATTTTTGTTTGGCATACAAATTATTTGGGACGAATTCTACGACGCTAAAACAGGATCATACGAAACATTAACTTCGTTTCAAGAAGTTCCAAAAAACGTTACTATTTGACTCATTTGTAAACAAAAATAGAAATATTTTTTGTTACAAATAACAGTTTTTTTAGACAATATGTTGGTAGTACGTTTAAACATGTTTTAGAGACCATTTTAGTTTGGTGGAAATAATTAATAATCTACAACGGTTTAATATGTCTCCATATCTCTGTGTATTTGCAACGTCAAGTGACTAGAGACGAATAAATAATGTAGCTACTAATATGCATAGGTGACGATTGATTACGTCATTGTCTGTTTATTTTTTTGCGACTAACTGTCATTAGCGTCAACTCAAAATTCGTAACAAATATATATTACAGGGGACGTAGAAAATACGTAGCAAAAAAAAAAACTTTTAGTCACAAAGCATCATTTCGTTTCCATAACCTTTGGGGACGCTCTATAGGCGACGACATGGGTAACTAAAATTTAATGTCCCCTATTTGATTTAGCAACTAAAAAAATATATTTTGTGACGATTTTTTTGGTCATAAAAAGCGCAATTTCTTGTAGTGTCTCTCTCTCCCCCTCTCTGTTCTGGCCGACGGAAAGCAGCAGCAGCGGCAGCGACGGTGAAGCCGCTGCCGTCTCCGACAAGATCAACACCGCTACCCACTGGTCTCTTTCTCCCCTCTGTTTCGACCCCATATCCCCCCTCTACTCTCTGTTTCGACATGAGATGAAGCAGCAGCAGCAGATCGCTGCAAAGTAGACCCAGCGCCACCACGGTCGCCGGCAACGCCATTAACGCCAGCGAAGAAGCTTGGCCCTTCCAATCCCGATGCACCCACCTCTCGAAATTTGGTCCATCCACCTCCTGGAGGTCCGACGACTTCAAATACGCCAACAACCGGAGCAAACAATGACTCAATCGCCGGATTCGACCATCACCGCTGACCACGTCGACGGCGGACTCTACCGGACCCGATTCTCGACCTTTTATCGAAATTTTTGGTACTGGTAAATCCTAAATCCTCCCCTAGTTCGTTTCTGATAATCAAAACACAATTTTGACAGCTAAATTTGGATTTGGATCGTTGGTGTGAAGATAGTGCACGTGTGTTCATGCTTGGGGGGTAGTTTTTGTACTTTCAGAAAAGTTGGGGTTGCAAGTGTAGCATGTTGAAACTGCTTTTGTTGGTGGGAGGTTATTGCATGTCATTTATGAAATATTGGGGGATCTATTTGTTGTTTACATAAACTGCATATAAAATATAAAATCATATTTGCAATTTTGTGTTAGAATTAATTTCTAATATTCCTAGTTATTGTTTTAATTATATAAAAGATGTTTTGCTATTAAAATTATATATGTATTATTTAATATGAAATATTGTTGTCTTCTTGAAAAATAAGCAAAGATAAATTATATAGTTAATTTAATCATATAAATTAGTGTGATTAAATATATTTCAAGTATTGATAAATTAGGGTTTTGAGTAAAATATGTTATTTTCTTAGTGTTGATAAAATAAAATAAGTTAGAAAGTTAAATAGGAAAATAACGTTTAAGAAAATTCCTCCATTTATGAATAATTAAAGCTTGATTTTTATTTGTAGATATTAGAACTTATATTTCCAAAGTATAATTATAAATTATGTGTGACTAAACACTTGTTTCCTTTGAATAAACATTTTGTGATTTTTCTTTATGAATTTAACTCTGTAATAGAATATATAATTAATAATAAATGATTAGAAATAATTAAATTAGTTGGCATTAAATTTTATTGTCACTTACAAATAAATGTGTTGTAGAATAGATTATTATTTTATAAATATGAGAGTGTATAAATTTAATATGCGATTTCTTACTTAATAATTTTAAAGAGTTAGTATTTATATAAGTAATGATTTTTGTGACGAAAAATACAATTGTCTACGTCATCAGATTATTATATAAATTTGACACGCTAGTAATTAATGGGGTAATGGGGGGTAAATTCAAATGAGGCTTAGAGATTTTTTTTTTGTTTGAGGAAAAAGAACTTCTATTAATGCTGAAAAGCAGGACTGTTCATCCTGGTTACATCATTTTGAAGATGTTGAAAAGCCCATGACGGGTAACTATAAAGCCAGACAAATTTGTTTGGAATAGATAGACCAAACTTAGCAAATTCGTGAGCAACACAATTCAACGAGCGATGACTGTAGCAGAAAGTTATTTTCTCAAATCGGGTAGATAGGGCTCGGATGTGTCGGATTGTGTCCCCGTTCTCTGATTTGTCTCGCCATGGAGTTCTGGTATTATTGATTGCATCGATTACCGCCTTTTCATATGCTTCTAAAATCACACGCCTTTGATCACACTCGAGAGCGAGAAGGAGTCTTTCTCGAATGGCAAGTGTTTCGGCTTCAAGGGCGGAGGAAGCTGTGAGCATTGGTGTAGAGACCGCTGCTCTGATGTTGTCGGCGTTGTCACGTATAACTACTCCTCCGGCCGCCTTTTCCACGTCGGAGAGCCAGGCGCCGTCAGTATTGATCTTCACATACCCCTCGTCAGGCGGTCTCCAACACGACGCAAGTAGCACCTGGGCCCCTGGAGCTCTGGAGATGGCCGCGCCTTTACCTCTGTTCTCCTCCGAATAGCGCCGGAAAGAATCAAGGAAAGCATTCTTGTCCATTCGTTCATTGCTGAACACCACTGAGTTACGCAGTGACCAAACTCGCCAAATAATTATACAAACAAGTTCTCTTTTGGATGGGGTCAAAGTGAGTAAAGTAGCAGGGAGCCATTCCTCAATGTTTCCTTCGGCTGTTCGACTAAAATCATCTCCAAAAAAAAATTTCCACGCGGCTTTTGCGATGGTGCAGCTTAAGAAGAGGTGCGAAGCTGATTCAGGAGCCTGATGGCATAGAGCACATACAGTAGAGACATCCTGCTTGAAGCGAGAGACCTTTAATTACGTGGCTAGGAAATTTTTTCCGCTCTCCAAACTGTGTAGATAATCTTCGGTTGTACTTTTGTCTTCCAAAGTGATTTGAGCCACGTTTGAGATGAGTTTGACGTAGAAGCGAAATCAACTCGAGCTTTTTGCCTTCTCAAGAGTTCATAACCCGAGGCCACAGTGTAATTGCCGTCGTCTGTGTAGTGCCATCGCCATGAGTCCGAACAAGGCACAGGGGGAATTGGTATTTTAAGGATTTCATTTAAATCAACTTCTAAACCATCCGTCACAATCTTATCACAATCCCATGTCCAACTAGTGAGGATGAAATCTGAAACTCTAGCTTGCTCCAAGCCTGACGGCCTCAGCACCGTGCGAAAACTTGGGGCTCTTTTAAGCCATGGATCCTGGGTAATTAAGACATTCTCTCCATTGCCGATTTTCCAGCGTGAACCACTCATAATCAGCCCTTGCGCACTCGAGATAGAGCGCCAAGCGTAAGAGAAATTCCTTTGAGCATTAACATGCAATAAATCAGAGTTGGGGGCGTATTTTTGCTTGAAAATTCTACTAACTAGGGAGTCAGTCGTGATAAGTCTCCAGAGCTGTTTAGCGAGAAGAGCTTTGTTAAAATCCTCAAGATCTTTAAATCCAATGCCGCCCTCATCCTTACGTTTCTTTAACTCCTCCCACGCGATCCACTGACCTCCTCTTTGATCAGGATTTTTACCCCAAAAGAACTGACATGAGACTTGTTCCAACTTCGAACATAGGGTGGATGGTAGCTTAAAACAGCTCATGGTATAAACTGTGAGCGACTGAGAGACTGCTTTGATGAGAACTTCACGCCCTGCAAAATATAAGTTTTTCTTCCACCCCTTCAACTTGTTGCTAACTCTCTCACTCAGATTGCCAAAACTACTGATTTTATTTTTGCCAATAGAAGTGGGAAGTCCCAAGTACTTTTCATGGCTTGCTGATTCGTTAATCCCAAGCAGGTTACAAAGTCCAACTCTGTCATTGGCATTAACATTAGAGGAAAAAACTACAGAGGACTTGTCAAGATTTACCTTCTGACCTGATGCGGCTTCGTATCGAAGGAGGAGATGTTGAAAGAACATGATCTCCTCAGTAGTAGCTTTGAGAAAAATAATGCTGTCATCAGCAAAGAAGATATGTGATACAGAGGGGCCACCACGAGAAGCCGTAACCCCGTAGATTGTACCATCTCGTTCAGCCGCCGAAAGAGCTCGAGAAAGTGATTCACAAACAAACTGGAAAAGATACGGCGAGAGCGGACACCCCTGACGAAGCCCCCTCTCTGGGATCACTTTACCCTTCGTTTCCGCATGAATGGTAAAGGCAAAGGAAGCTGTAGAGATGCACCCATGGATAAGCGTGATCCATCGGGTGCTGAAACCCATCCTGGCCATCGTAGCTTCAAGAAAACACCACTCAAATCTATCATATGCCTTCGCCATGTCGAGTTTGACAGCCATAAATCCTTCTTTCCCTTTTTTCCGAGTTCTCATAGAATGGAGCAATTCGAAGGCCACTAGAATGTTGTCAGTGATTAATCTCCCTGGAACAAAGGCACTCTGAAATTTGGAAATACAAACATGGAGAACTTCCTTCAAACGGTTAGCCATAGCTTTCGTGACTTATTTATAAATTATAGAGCAAAGGCTAATAGGTCTAAGATCACTCGGCTTTACCTGTTTAACCTTTGGAATTAGCGCAATGATTGTTTTGTTGAAGCCTTCCAAGCTAGCTTGATTGTTCAGAATATCTAGACACGTGAAAGCAACATCATTACCCACCAAGTCCCAGTTCTCCTGAAAGAATAAAGCCGGGAAGCCATCAAGACCTGGCGCCTTTGTCGGACCCATCTGTTGTAAGGCCTGGTCAATCTCGGCACGAGTAAAAATGGCGTCAAGGGCAACAACTTGGTCAGCCGTGATAGAGGGTTGGACATATTGGAGCATAGCCTCCATCTCCTCTACCGTGGGTCTCTGTGACGTAAAGATGCCGTTAAAATGTGATTCCAGGATTGCCACCATGGAGTCTGTCGAAGTATGCCAATTCCCTGCTGTATCTTCAAGGCCGCTAAGGTGGTTTCTTGCTTTGTGTAAGGAGGCTTTGCGATGGAAAAAGGTGGTGTTTCTGTCTCCATCCTTTAACCATTGAACCCTGGAACGTTGTAGCCACATTGTTTCTTCATTAGCAAGAAGGCCGTTGAGCTCCGCTTTGTGTTTACTGATTTCATCATAAACTTCACCAATGTTGTGGCTCTTTGAATTTCTTCAATTCTTTGCCTGATAAGTGAGATCTTCCTCTTGACGCTCCAAAAACATTACGGTTCCAGTGCTTAAGTCTCTTGCCTCAAAGTGAAACCGCGTCGCCTTCTTCCTTGTGGGGATCCAACACAGTTCAATAGGGATATGATCGGAAACAGCTCGTAAGATGATTAACTAGTGCACCATTAAAAATTTCAAGCCATGATAAATTTGCTACCACTCTATCCAGGCGTTCACGAATACGCCTACCATTCCTCGGATTGCTAGTCCAAGTAAAACATTGACCGCTATAACCAAGATCAAACAGCTCATTACTAGAAAGAGCTAGCCTGAAATCTTCCATTAACTGATTATCAGCTGGACGACCGCCTTGTTTCTCATCAGCAGATAAGAATGCATTAAAATCCCCCATGACACACCAGGGGGTATTATTTGGGCTTCGGAGTCGGCCTAACAGTTCCCAAGAATTCCTCCTTTCATTGCTATCCGGATCCCCATAAAATCCTGTGAGTTGCCATTGGACCTGAAGAGTGGGATCATCAACCAAGGAATTAATAAAGAATTTATAACTATTAATAATAGTCAAATCGATGCTCTCGTGCCAGAGGAGAGCTAAGCCACCACTCCTTCCTTCACACGGTACACAAAAGCCAGAAAAAGAACCAAAACGAGTCATTAGATTATCAAATTCATCTAATGTGAGCCTAGTCTCCATCAAGAAGACCAATTTCAGGGACTTTCCTCTGACGAGGTTTGAAAGCTCAAGAACATTATGGAGGTTCCCAAGCCCCCGTATGTTCCATCTCAAAGCATTCATAATGGTTGGCGGGACTGCATCGCAGTCGCCACCAGTGAATTAGATGAATTTTGTAAAGCAATCCCCTCCTCCATCCCATTCTCTGTTGTGTTCATAGCCTCACTAAGCCCACTGGACACCGTATCGAACCTTCCAATGCTAAGTCTACGGTCAGCTTGCTTATTTTTGGGATTCGGGCTGAGGATTATTTGGCCGGTCTTCCTCTTCGATTTTGCTATTGTCCTCGTCGATTGCAAACTGTCAGCTGATGAGATTGATAAACTTGAGTTGTTTCGACCCAAGTGTGGTGAGCCCGCTTCATTGTCAATGTTTTCCAGTGGGTTTGAAAATATCTTTGCTCCTGTAGCTGTTTCGTTTTGATCATCAGAGGGAGTATCTGTGTCCATTCCCGAGGATGACTGAGGGGTGGAAGATTCCGGGACTTTTTGCCTTTTCGCCGCCTGTTAGCACGTGGGCTCGCCGGTAATGAGGCTGGTTTGTTCGGGTTGTGATCCCCATAAGTATCAGCTCCCTTGTTTTGCTCTGCATGGTTCACATTCTCTTCCGTGCTGCGATTCACTTTTCTCTTCGGTGGCGGTTTAAAGAGAAGTCAGTCACCGAACCCCGGTTCTTCTTCTTCTTTCTCAGTTTGGGTTTTGTAATCACATGCTTCTGAAAAGTGGGTAAAACGACCACACCACTCGCAGATGCACGGAATACGTTCGTAGACGTAATCTAGCCAGATAATCTGGTCAAAGGCCTGTATATTGGCTCCTCTGCGCAATGGTTTTGTCAAATCCAGTTTTACTCGAACTCTTCTGTAATCTCCTTCACTGCAGGTAAGAACCCTTTGATCAATTCTCATAATTTTTCCCATACCCTCCAGTATCATCGTATGATCCTCGTCCTTGTAGATGTAATCAGGCAGATTCTTAATTTGCACCCAGACGTCAAGTTCACTGAAAACTGCGAGATCCGTCCGATTTCCCGGTATCCATGGCTTAAGAGCTAGGATGTTGCCATCGAAAACCCACGGGCCACCTTCCAACACTTTATTCATAGCAGATTCTGAGGGAAAGCGGAAGATGAAACAATTAGGTGATTTTTCGTGGATCTTGACCCCTTCGCCTTCAGCCCAGATCTTCTTGAAGAGTGATTTCATTGCCCACGTATTAACTCGCGATCTTAAAAGAAAACCTCCAACCAGGCTTGGTCCGAGCTCTTGAACGGCCTGCATGCATCTTTCATCGTTGAAAACAATCACCCTGTCCTCTTCTTCAGAGAGTTGGGGGCGACGCTTAACAGTTGGATTCGCCATTGCCCTGAGAGGGATCCCCAGTAGTGATTTGCAACAGGTGGGTCGCCGCACAATCACCGATCACCGGAGCAGCGTCGCTAGGGTTTACAGCAATCGTCTTCTAGGGTTCCGTACTTTACGGAGAGGGTAAAAATCTAGATGTGTTAACATATATAGATTGAGTAACTATTTTGATAAAGAAATTTTTGCATAGTATACTTGCACACTTTGGACTTGTAATTGATTTAGTAAATTGTAGGTGACGAGTTCATAGAAAAGGGGCTACGTATATCCGTAGATGCGTTATCATGCTGTTTGCTTGGCTACACAAGGTAAGTGCACATTCCTAACCTAATGTGCCTTCCTTCTTTCGTGTCCAAATATTTTTATGATTTTATGTCTCAAAATGCGACTTGTGATATACGTGCTCGACTTGAGATTTCAAATACTTGTCTAAATGATTCTTTTGGAAATAATCACTTGAAATTAATAATGTGTAATAACGTAAAGTGGAAACAGTTGGGCGGCGGAACCTTATTCGATTCTTATATACATTGTGGATATGATATTTTGGATGGCACGGCCAGCCGACCTATTGTGATATTTTGCTCGGTTGCAATTAGCCCCGAGTTGCTCCATATACTCACCTCTCTGGCCGCAAGAAGTCTTAGGGGGGTGCCGACACTTAAGGTCTTGGATGCATGGGATATGGTTGGTTACTTATGAGATACTGTGATGGATTATTGCGATGGATTGGTTAGTTCCCCGCTACAAGTAAGTAATAAACGTGGATTTTCATGAGAAAATGAAAAGGAATTACATACTTGAGATTTTCCCATAATTGGGACAGTATTTTGAGATTATCCCTAATCGGGACAGTATGGTGGTTTGGAAATATTTCATTGGAATCATAAATGGTAATATTTTGAGAATATTGGAAATTTATATCTTCTCATACTTGGTCATTTGCACTACTAAATATGATTCCTTGTTATTATTCGTGTTCTTTGAAGAAAAGCATGCCTATTTCCTGTTTACACGTTGGGGTGTTCACTTATTCAGCATTTCTTGCTGACTTTGGAAAAATTGCGATCTTGTTTCTTTCCCCCGCAGGTGTAAGAGTTGGGATTATGGAGTAGCGAGATTCCAGAATCATCTAGCACTTGATATCACTTTAATAATGCGCATTCTTAGTATAATATCATCTTGTGTAACAGTATATTGCAGACAAATTAAGAGTTGCAATGTATAATTATCGGATGTGTTGTTCTTGATTTCCGCCGTTTCATTTTGAGTAGCACCCTCGTAGGCTCTCCGGCTCGGGAACGAGGGGTGTTACATTGCTAAGAATTTTGACCTACTCAATTAGCTAAATATTTGGTTTTGAAGTTTTTATTGGATTTTGGTTAGGTGTCTATTGTTTGGGTAATCACAAATTTGAGAATTATTTTCAAAAGTCTCGTGAGATAAAAGATTGAAGTGTTGGGAGTATGTACTTATAACGACAATAATTTTGGTTTACGATATACTTTGTGGAGTAAGAGAGTACTTATGGAGTTGAACTATGAAGACTAATTATATCAAAATTAATATATGGTAAATGCCGACCTTATGTGTAAGTTGTTGATGGAGACTCGTGGGTAATGGAAAAGGGTCATGGTGATCGGAATATATTCTAGTGAAGATTATGAGGTTGTGAAGACCCTATCAAGAACATTGCGATTGAGGAAGACCCTATTGAGAATGATGAGTTCGAGGATGACCCTAGTGAAGATATTGAGTCGGGGGCAAGTGTGAATGACTACGAGGAGTAGACATATTATGCTTCTTTGATTTCTTAGACTTAAAATGCTTTTTGGATTTCTAGTTTTGGATAAGTCCAGGAAGCCAAACATTACTCTGGGGTTTCTTAGAATATTTTTACATAGCCACTTTTGGGATAGACATGATTATTGGTGATTCGCGTGGATTAATTTTTCTTTCATGATGAGGGATAATACTTATGTTTTGAGGATCTATTTTGGAATTTAATAACTTTATGTTTTATTTACTTGTAGTGTAATTTGGAGATTAAGGGTGTCTAGTTTACAATTAGTGCATAGGAAGCGTTCATACAGATAGAACGCGAGAACGTTGAATTTGTGGCGCAGTTGGTATTTGGGGTAGTAGACGTGTTTAAATGTTGAATTATTTTCCTCATAATTTTTCTCAGGTATTAGACATGAACATGTCATAAAAGTTTCAATCCCAAATAAGTTCTGGACACTTAGATACGAATTTCCAAAGTTCGTTGTTCAGTAGGAGAATAGCATAGTGACCATCTGTAGTATTTTTGTTTTTACCTACCTTTCGGATCTTAGATGAATCTCAAAATTTTATGGTCATTAATAGACACATAGGGCTATATCTAGGTGAAATCCTATCCCATTTTGAGGAAGTTAAAGTCGGTTTATGACCTTGTAAAGTTGAATTTTATGTTATGGTGGTTTATAACAGCAGCTGAGCTATTCTCTGCATAACTTGAGTCCTATAATTTATTTTGAAATGATTCTCTTTGATTATGAAAGTAGACTCAGGGAGGTCGTTTCATACCAAATTTCATAACTTTTCTTACCCGTTTGATCACTTTTCAAATCTTAAAAGAAGCGTGAGAAATAAGATGTGTTTCAGTCTATGTAAAAATTGCATGTGTAATTGATTGCATGATGGTGAATGTATTACCTGCTTAGTTTCTCATTATTTTCCATGTACTTCATTTCAATTGTACTCCATGATACTTTATGAATGATACAAAAGGTTATAGTGTAAGGGTTTTGACTAATAGACCACATTCATACAACACTAGAAGAAATCTCCTTGTTAAATAGTGAAGCTAGAAGCTTCTAACCTAGTCGAACCCGGCGAATGAGGAGCCAAAATAATTTGTGTGGTTAGGCAAATACCATTCAGGCAAAGTTCGTATGAGCGGGAAAAAAGGATAAATGACCTCATATCAAGGAATTGTGAAGTACTAGCGTGTTGTGTTGGTTACGAGTTTTACAAGAACGTTAGAGGAAGGTGTACGTATATTATGACAAGACGAATGTGTATGACAGATGTTCGGGACGTGATTTTAAATTTGTTGTTTTAGATACTTCTTAGCCAGTTTGTCGAAGTTTAGACTTTTGCATGTTTATATGGAATCCTATTGTTCTTGAGTTGGCTACTTTGGAGATTGCGTTATAGTAATTCGTTATGGAGATAGTTTCTGAGTTTTAATGTGTTGGGAAATACTAAAATATTGGCATTATACTTGGAGCTCTATTGATCGCAAATGTACATGAGGAGTTTAATTTTCTTTCATTGATGACAGTTTCTCACAACCATCTCATTAGAGTCCTATTTTTCGGGGTATTACTTTGAGCGTTTTACGATTTATGATTAACTCAGATTTGGGCTTCAGAGTTTCATTTTTGAACAAGTTTTAGGATCTTAATACATGGCTTAAGAGTTTGATCTCCATAATTGTGCTATCCCTTATAAATGTTGAGAAGTTTCCTTGGGAAAATCCTTAGTTGCCGACCGCTAAGTATATAATCGTTCGAAGTCAGCCTTAGAATACCTAATATCATAGTAATCTTTGTGGTCGTTTTCTAATAAGAGTATCATTTAACTATGGTCGATATGGCAATCAACCTAGTGAATCCAACAGCGGAGAATTTTCAGGTAAGCCACCTGACAAGAACATCTTTCTTGGAGGGTATGTCAAATTGGGAATTTATCGGAGAAGTCTTGGATAGGTGTGAGCATAGGGTTTTCACTTTTGTTAAAAGATGGGTATACAGAAACGTCCTGGTTCAGAGTCATTGCGTTGCGGAGTCGTGACTTGATGAGAATTCTTGGATTTCGAGCAAGAGACAGTAGAGTGATTTGGTTGATGTGGGAGGGTGGTACCTTCCTAATCAAAAGTATTTACATCAAGGTCAAGGGGTGATAGTGCCGCACTTCATGAAGTGTACATTGTTGTTAGCTCACAAGCCTTGGGAGGAACCTAAGGAGGACCCAGGAGAAGTGATAAACTAAAGAGTTAGCGTACACGATAGCAGTTTCCCGCCCACCCTCGCTTGGAAAGCGTTTTGGGACTCGTGTCTTTTGGTTTCTTCGAAAATTATAATTTATTTTAGAAACCCACCTTGAAGTTGTAAGGATAATGAGATTTTGAGATTCTAATTGGAATAGTCCATCAAACATTATTAAAGTTTCTCTTCTTCGTTGGAGCATTATTACCTAGTCTTGATGGATCACATTGCTTCACTAATGCTTTTGGTTTTCCTTACCTTGACTCGTCTATATTTTGTAGAGATTAAATTCAACTTGTTCTCTCCATTCTCTTCTATGGATGACCGTAAAAGAATAAGAAAAAAGGGGAAATCATTCATGTGAATCAAATTTTTTGAAGTGAGGGGCTAAGTTTGGTCTGTTATCTTTTGACTTTCTAACCTACCAAATGTGGTGTTTTGAATCACTAGAATATTAAATTTTGCATTAGGTGTCTATGCTTGGAGCTTTGTTACTTAGCTCCTATTTAAGGAACGACATGTTTCGTTGATCGTGGTTTGCCCTTAGAAGTTACGCTAGTCGTTGGGTTATATCATAATTTTTGTGTAAGCATAACTTATTTTTTTATTCTTAATTTGATTGAGAGTTTCTATATTCAACATTGGCCGATTTGCAGACCTTGTTTTTTGTGACAAATAGTTCCTGATGATTTAACGGTTATCATTAGAGTTATTGATTTAGATTTTCGGATGCTCTCTGATACCTTAGTACTAGCAATGAGATAATTTTTAGTGTAGCCTAACGTAATCTCACGTTGAGATAGTTAGCTTATAACGTTGTTTGGCGTTTATTATTGGAGCATTGTCACTAAACTAATACTTGGATAATGGAATGGTTATTAACCTCTAAGGTATTCGTTGAGTTTTATGCTTAATAGTGGATTGCTTGGAGTTACATAAATCATTGGTGTACCTGGGTAGTTGAGTCTTTTCATTGTTGTGATCTTCACGGATTTTGTATTTGGAGCTTTGTTAATAAAGTTATGGTTTTCAGGATTTATCACCAAAGGCTAATTTGGATATTAGTTTGGAAGCCTCGTAATCATAGAACTTATTTTGAATATTAATAAGTTGCTTGGAGTGTGTTCCTCAGTATCGTATTCTTTTGGTTACATATGGTTTAATTATTTTATTTCCTTAATATCGAGGTAAAATTTTATCACTCATGCCATATGAAAGAAAAGGAAAAAAGGAACCATGTCGCTTTGGAGTCCTGTACACTATTTCTTCGATTTTCCGTCTCGTTAGATGAGACGTTTTTGTACCATCCGGATGTCAGTCCCGACCTTAGGAGGTTAGTTTTGAATTTTTAGCTATTGTTAAGGGAACGAGATTTTTCCTTGGTTATGAATCGTCTTTAGAGTTATACGATTCGTTTTGACGCGTTTTTATTTTTGAGGGAATTGTAATTTAGAATCTTTGATTTGGTTTATGCTTAGGTTCACTAAGAGTACTTACTTTCAAACTTGAGAGATTTTATGAACTTACTCTCTGCGAAGAGCCGCTTATGAGACAATAGCAATAGTTATTTGGGTTGATGACTGAAGCAATAAGGGTATTTTCTTTGGCATTAATTGAGTTGTGTGCGTGACCTCACTAGTCACGTTATAATCTAATCTTGATGCAATTAAGACACCTTATCATTGGTTGTGTATTATTGGAGTCTTGTCACCCAAAATCATTGTTCGAGTCATGGGATGATTGTCCACGGAGGAGCTAATCTAAAATTTGTATGCTTTTATTGATCTACTAGAGGTTCTACCTCTTGTTGAGTGGTTGTAAGAGTGTGCTTGTAATCATTTGGAATGGGGATTATTATAAAGACTTTATATATGTCACAAAAGACTGTGTTCAAAGGTTAGACCCAACAACTGAGAGACAAATCGGCATGTGAGTTTCTTTTTGACATTGTTGTTATATACTTGGAATACTCGAACAAATAAATTTGTGTTATAATCTTGACTCTGACTCAAATTACTGTGGTTACTATTTTGGACTAAGAAGCTACTCCTATATGGAGAACACTAATACTTTATGTGAGACCTACTATGTATATAAATGCCTCTGAGCAAAGTTATTCTTTATTACCTGGTTGTGAATTATCAATGACGATCCAAGTTGCTAATTTGAATGGAGTGATATATGTGATATTATTGCATCTTCGTAGTGCTACATGATAAGATAGAAAATGATCAATAGGCGATAGTTGTGTTGAATCCATCATCAACGATCCCTACTCCATAGCCTTACCAACAGAGATCACGTATGACTATGTCTTGAAGAGAGAAGTGAAAAGTTTGGAAAATACCTTGTCCCATGTGTAGCAACTAAGGAAGAGTGTTCTATACCATTTCATGTATTGGATCCCGAACCAGAAGACTTGACCATGTTAAGATTATAGATACCATACCAGGGGTACGTGTGACAAGAGCGTTAAGCTTGTAAAGGTCTTATGAACAAATCACCTCACAAGAGAAGCAACATGTGAAGCAGGAGATGGTCTGAGGAAAATGTTTCCTCACCTTTTTGATGAGATATTTTAAGTTTCGAGGATGTCACTCCTCTAAGGGGGGAAGGATGTAATCCTTCGGTTTTAACGCATCACTTTTGAAGCACGTCATTGTAGATGCACTTCATTTTAGTACTCCGTATAGAATATTGCCCATCATGCATAACCTTAGATTTGCATTTAGTGAATATACCCTAGAGTGGAGACTCATACCTTAACGGTTGTTGAGAATTTGGTTCAAGTTTCGAGGACGAAACTCTCTTTAAGAGAGGAAGGATGAAATATCCCGTTTTGTGGATACGAGTATTTTATGATATTGCTATAACTATTGGGTGTTAATATAATATAATTATAAGTGTTGGGTATTAGTTTTATTATTATTAAAGGCTTGGGAGTTCTATGTCTTTTAGTTAAATTATTTAGTGCCTTTTTATTTAAACTAGGGGGTTGTGTTTGTCTTTTAACTAGAACATTGGGGTAAATTGTCTTCAGGCCAAAACTTTATCATCTTTTCCTTGCATTGCCAAAAATCTCTCTTCCTAATTTTTCTCTCATGACCGAATTTTTGCCATGAATGGCCGAATCTCTCTATTTCTCTATTTCTCTCTTTCTTTGATTTTGTTTCCTTTTTTGAATCAAACTCAATCTTAATTAGATACTAATTAGATACTAATTGATCAAAGATCTAAACTTTAGCAACAAGAAACCTAATTTGTCCCATATTAGTGTCCTAATTCAAAATCTATACCAATTTGAAAACAATCCTAGTTTTCCATAAACTCTTACCCTCAAAGCCTATATAAACCCACCTCCATCTCATAATTTAACTCACACCAAATCAAAGAGCTCTCAAAAACTTTCAAAGCTCTCTCTCTCCTACCCGTCCGCCGCCGTGCCCTAGCCGCCGCCGCTACACACCGCCACCACCGTGCGTCGTCTTCTCTTTTCGATTCTTTTCCGGTAAATCTCAAACCATTATCTTTATTATCATATTCTTCTCATTCTATTAGTCCTTAGGTTGTGTTGGGATTATGCATGTTCATAGTTAAAGAAGAAACCCTAGATGTGGAAGAGATGATTTAATGGTCCCAGTAGGAGGGTAGTAGCTTGATTTAAGGTGAGAATTCATTTGGCATATAACCTAGATTGATTACGGGTTTAACTAGATGATATGGGGGATATTTTATGGGGAATCCGTGATTCCCGTATGGGTATAACGAGTATGGTTGGAAAGTTAAAACAAGCATATATTTTGAATCGGGAATCAAAATTTGGATCCGTTTGAGGCTCGAATTATTTTTCAGAGTGTTTCGCATCTAATGAGACTATTTTTGATTCATGATCTGTAAGGGAAGACAGAGTAATAAATTAGTGGAGTTATGTTAGGTTAAGTGCACATTAGATTATGGGATTTTGGGGCAAGGTTTTGAGCTGTGTTTTGGAGTATGAACTAAGGGGTGAAGTAGAGACTTAAGTAGGCACTGTCTATTTGTTTTAGTATTGTGTTTTAATTAGGGTATTATAAATTTGTAGGCAACGGGTTCTCAGACGAAGGATACGTCGAATATTACGACTAATTTGTTGTGATGGATTTTGTTTAAGGTAAGTAAACATGCAAGGCCTAGAGCCCATATCTTCTTTCGTGTCTAAACTGTGTTTTGTGATTTATTGTCTCAAAATGAAATATCTGTTTTAAATATTTATTTGAGCATCTTGTTGGTTTTACAAAAGTGACGACGTCACAACTATCACATGAAGAATTAATAAGACGTAATGACATAAAGTGGAATAGTTGTACCGGGGATCGTTATTATGGTTTGGTCGTTTTTGAATACGGTATCTCGACCCGTTTATTTGGTTTACTCGGTTGCAAGTCCCCGAGCTTTGCTCCATGTACTTACCTCTCTGGCCGCGAGAAGTCTTAGGGGGGTGTCGACACTTATGGTCTTGGTAGTGCGTGATGGTTGGTTCTTCCCTGTGTCAACAGGATTAAATATGGATTTCCAAGAATGAATATTTAATGTTTAAATCTGAAAGTCCTGTTTGGACGTTGGAAAGGATTTTGGGAATGTTTCCCCACAAGTGAAGTGATAAGTGGAAAAGATTGGTGAATTCTTATATCATACTTATACTCTTACTCGAATTCTTTACTCTTCAAACTTAAGTGTCTTTTATAAACTGCTTCATAATCTGTTTACATGTCTACGTGTTGCTTACTCATTATTTTCCGCTGACTTTGTAAACTGTGGCGTTTTTTTTTGTTTCTGCACCACAGGTCTAGGTGGAAGTATGGCTTTTGGGAAAATCGAGACACATCACAATAGTTAGGAGATTCACGTTTAGTCATGAAACATCTTTTTTAATAGTTTTCTTTTTCCTAGTTTGGATCATGCCCATAATTGTGGCACAACGTTTTAAATAAATTTATATTAAGGATTTCCTGGTTAATCGTTGGATCTTCTGATTATTAAAACCTCATTGTATTCGGGTTTAACCCCGGGTACGGAGTGACACCCTCTCAGCTTTTCGAGTTTGGCCATTTGGGAGTGTTACAGCGATTGTTGGGCTTTTTCGTGTTGCTTTATTAATGTCTCAGAGTTCCCATGTAATTAACATCTCATAGCGCATAATCATAACCCACATTCTCGGACTCAACAAATTGTTGTCTCATTGCCTTTACTTGTGCTGACACGTTTTGATCGTAAAACATTGTTGAAGGACAGTATTATAGGAATAACTACAGGATCAATACTCTAGAAGGGGGGTTGAATGGAGTATGTAAACTTTTGCATTTTTTTTCTAAAAGAGTGGTTTCAAAGATGTTTGTGAAGTGCAACAAGTATTTCAAGTTGAAATCAAAACAGAAAGTAAATAGTAAGCTGAAAGTTTTCAGGGCCTTGAAATGAGTTTCAAGCCCTTGAACTAATACCTGTTTTGAGCAGTGTATAAGCTAAGTAAAGTGCAGCAAAGACTATGCAAGAGACACAGTGATTTATAGAGTTCAGTCCACATGGACCTACGTCTCTACCTCAAGGACTTAATGCCTATAGGATTTTCAACTCAATTTTTATTATTCAAAAGCTAAGCCCTAGATTTCAAGGACAGATACATGCCTTACTATGTTACAGCCTGTGGTTCTCACTAACCTATCTAGTAACTCTCTAGCTAACTGATTAACTAAGAATTCTATATTTTTCACCTTGAACAGTCCACGAAAATAAGAAATAGAATTATTAACCAGATGATATACAAATGATGATCATAAGAGAATAACACTGAGAACTAAGTCTTCAGTGAGAATTCAGTGTTCTTAATATGATTGGATTGAGTGATGTAGATCTGCTTCTAGATTGCTCTGTTGTGTCTTCTAAATTTTTCACTAATTTCATCGTTTCACCAGCCTGTTTGATTTGAAGATCTTCAGAATCTTCTCATCAAACTTTCCTAAAAAATAACTTCAAATCTTGACTTTTCTAACAGCCTCCTCTAACAGCTAGTTGCTCAGTATCTTCAAGGATACTGTCTTGAATTTGTTTAGGAGTAAGTTAGGAAGGTCCAGATCTGATTTGAGCCAACACAAAATCAAATCAATAGCTCAGTTTCCTTTTCTGCAACATCTAAGTTTAGAAACTAATTCCTATAAAATAGGCAACTGTATATCCCTGCAAAACTTAGTCAAACTGATAGATTAATCACAGTTTAGAGTACTAGAATGATTCATTCATCATCATGTAACATATAATCAATCATAGGAGATCAGGAGTTGGAATGAAATCAAAAGCTTCCCTAAGTTCATGATGTATTCTGCAATGCTTGTTTCAAACCTTTGAAAGCAGTTTCAAGGGCTGTTTCAAGCCATTGAAATAGGCTGAACTTACAATCTCCCCCTTGATGAAAGACCAACTTTGTGGGGACTGAATCTCTACAAAAAAATATTCGTTAAAGCATAGCACAATCCATGATAATAAACTGTAACACGAGATATCCAAGGAATCCAACTTATTAGCAACAAAACCGTAGAAATGTCTAGCAAACCCCATTGATCTAAACCAAAGCTAGATAAAAAGTACTAAAAATAAACATATAAACACCTAAATTTCGCCCCCTTTTTGACTTTCATCAAAAAAGAATGAGAAAATGTTGGATCAATTTTTGGAAAACTGAGTAAGAAATTTTGAAAGGATAGAAATTTTCAAGACTTTGAAGAGAGATTCAAGGCCTTGAAAAGAAAGAAAGAATAGGCAAGAATTAAGGGGTTGGGTCTCCATCTCCCTTGGGCTCAGCATCTTCTTCTCCACTATCTTCTTCATCATTCTCATCATCTTATTGTTCTTCTTCTTGATCTGCCTGACCACTAGCACCACCAGTTGCTTCAAACAGATGTGCTTCAGTTACTATCTCTGGAATGACAGCTTTATTTCTTGAGATCCTTGATCAGCATCCCAGATTATGGAGTGACAGCATCAGCTTGTTCCTGTTCTTCATCAACATGTTCCTGAACAACTTGTTTTCTTTTTTCCACCACCCATGTATCCTCATCCTGAGTTGTATGCTCACTGAGCAAATCACTAGTTGACCTTCTGCATCTTTCTTTGATCCTTCTGTAGCCTGAGACACTTATTCTTCCATATGAATTACATTGATTCTCTTGAAGATGCTTTCAACCATATACTTTACTTGCTTGAACTTAGTGCCAAACTCATGCTAACTTTCCTTCAGCTCATCCATATCCTTCTCTAGAACTTCAGTTCTTTGACCACCATGGAGAGGTCTTGAGGTTTAGAGGGTATGTTTGAAGGAGTCGTCAAGGCCTTGGGTTTAGAAAAATTCTTGGATTTCAAATCCTTCTGAGACAGATCAGAATATAACTTCCATATCCCATCACTGGTTTTCACAACACCAATTCTCTCAAATTCCTTCTCATCAAGCATGCCAAAACCTGTGGTAGTTGTTTCTTCTTTGTCAGTCGGAAGGTCAAGGTGAAGAAAGAATTCATAAAGTATATTATTATAACGCAAATGGTGCTTTCTTTCTTTGGTCTGGGAGTAGAGCATGTGTTCCATCACAATTGTTGGAAGATCAATCTCATAACCATGCATGATCAAATACATCAAATATAATACCCTGTCAGTTAACAGCTCTTTTGAATTCTCCCTAGGCACTACACACCACATCAAGATTGTGAACAAAACTTTGGCTTCAACAGTTAGCACAGAGTGTGTTAACTTTTTTTTTCTCAAAAAAAACAGAGTGTGATAACTATTTAGAGGAGATAAAGACATTATGTATAAATAATTCTTCCCTAGCCAATTCCAAAGCTTCAACCTTGTTTGGATAGTTTTTTGTGCTATACCTTTTTGGGCATCCTAAGACATTGGCAGTCTCTGAGTGATCTAACTCCATTGAAATCCCAGCAACTTTGGATTGAATCACTATGTTAATAGTTGTTTTGAGTTGAATTATGTTCACATAGAAAAGCCTAGTAAGCCTAGGGTAGGAAACTTCAGGAGGGTTCAAACCTTTCCAAAGAGAGCTTTTATTCAGCCTCTTAACACACTCCATATTCATGGATTTCAACATGTTATCACTAACCATGCTACAATAGTCTACTGGTCTAGAAGAAAAACCATCTAACCATTGACCTCTAGCAGTTTGAGAAATAAACCACTTCCTGTAAAGTTTCTTACCAGGGTACTGGGGCTTTTCTAGAATATATCTGCAAATCTTTGCTAGTGCTTTTATCTTGTTCAATCTCAACAAATTTTTCTTTTCCCTTGTCAGCAATTGTAGGCTTCTTCTTCTTCAGCTTCTTTGGACTAGCCACTCGTACTTATGGATGTTTCTCTAGAGCAGATTGATTTGTCTTCTTCTTCTTGATAGAAGTTGGTGTCAGAACTTTCTTGCTTTTCTTCTTTGGAGGAGAAGGGGCCTTTTCTTCAGTTGGAGTTCTGGAAAGAGAATCACCACTGATAGTTTCAATCACATCTTCTACAGCATTCCTCTTCTTTTCTGAAACCACCTTTGAGCCTCAAGCCATCTTGATTCTTTGGTATTCTCTTTGTGTGCTCATTAGGGTTTGAGGGTAGAGAATAGTTAGGCAGAAGTGATACGGAGAATAGAGAGAGACAGAAGAAGATAAACATTAGAGAGTTTGATTTAGATAAGGAAACAAAAATATTTCCAAATCTCTTTAAGATCTTTACATTTTGAATTAAATTTGAATATTTGTGTGTATGACGTGGGAAAGGAAATAAAATAATACTGATTTATATGAAAATATTTTTAAAAATTTAATACAATATTGAGCTTATCTACTGAGATAGCTCCCAATATTGGAAGATCCAATTTTTGACTAAATAGCATACATGCTTATTTTCAAGGGTTTGGAAAGAATTTCAATGCCTTGAAAAGCTATACTGCTGAATCAAGTAACATCAAGGCTTTGAAACGATTTTCAAGGCTTTGAAAATCAGTTCAAAACTTTGAAACACATAATACTTCACCTTATACTTACCTGATACTCCCCCTAAACTAACGCTTCTTTATTAAGCATACTCATCTCTAATCTGAGGGCTGTAAATCTTTCTTTTGGCAATGGTTTAGTGAAGATATATGCCAGCTGCATGTTAGTAGAAACAAATTTAAGAATAATATCACCTTTCTCAGCATGATCTCTGATGAAATGATGTCTAATATATATGTGCTTGGTTCTTGAATAATGGACTGGATTCTTTATAATTGAAATAGCACTGGTGTTGTCACATTTGATAGGTATTTCTTTGAAATCAAATCCCAGATCCCTCATTTGCTCTCCACAGCACTTGTGAGCAGCAGCCTCTAGCTGCTATATATTCAGCTTCAGCTGTGATAATGCCACAGAGTTCTGTTTCTTGGAATGCCAGCTGATTAGGAACGAACCAAGGAATTGGAAACACCCTGAAGTGCTTTTTCTGTCAACTTTATATCCTGCACAGTCATCATCTGAATATCCACAAAGAGAGAAGTTAGACTGTTTTGGATACCAAAGCCATAAGTCTTTGGTACCATTGAGATATCTGAATTTTCTTTTAACAGCAGTTAAATGTGACTCTTTGGGATCAGACTGAAATCTTGCACACATACAGACTCTAAACATAATGTGTGGTCTACTAGCAGTGAGATATATAAAATATCCAATCATACCTCTACACTCTTTCTGAATTACACTCTTACCAGCTTCATCCTTATCGAAGGAGAGTGTAAAACTCATAGGAGTATTTGTAACTTTAGACTGAGACATATTCTACTTGTTGATCAAATTCTTAGTGTACTTGTTTTGATGCAGAAAGATTCATTTCTTCTTCTGTTGTACATGCATTCCAAGGAAGAAGTTCAATTCTCCCATTAAGCTCATCTCAAATTCCCTGCTCATAAGACTGGAAAAAACCTTGTAAAGAGAGTCATTAGTAGCTCCAAACAGAACATCATCAACATATATTTGAACTACTAAAATGTATTTCTAATGAGTCTTTATGAAAACGGTTTTATCAACTAATCCTCTCTTGAAACCATTTTCAAGTAGAAACTTTGAAAGTCTTTCATACCAAGCCCTTGGAGCTTGTTTTAAACCATAGAGAGCTTTGTCAAGTTTATTAACATGATTAGGAAACTCATCACTTTTTCAAATCCAGTAGGTTGAGCTTCATAAACTTCTTCTTGCAAGTAACCATTTAGAAATGCTCACTTCACATCCATTTGAAAATGTTTAATGTTCATGTAAGATGCAAATGCAAGTAACGTTCTAATTTCTTCTAACCTTGCAACAGGAGCAAAATTGTCCCCATAATCAATACCTTCTTCTTGGTTGTAGCCTAAAGCTACTAGTCTGGCTTTGTTTCTTATTATCTTGCCATTTTGATCTAACTTGTTTCTGAACACCCACCTTGTGCCAATAACAGACTAATCTTTTCGTGGAGGAACTAGATTTCACACCTTGTTTCTCTCAAATTCAATGATCTCACTTTGAATTGCAATGATCTAGTCTGCTTCTTGTGACGATTCTTTCACATTTTGGGTTCTACAAGAGAAATAAAAGCATTAAAAGCACGCACATTTTTCAATTGGGATCTTGTCTGCGTACCAGTGGATGGATCAGATATAATGTTGTCAACTGGATGAGATGGCATATATTTGAATCTCTTTCTTGGTGTCCATGGCTCAGGTTCTCCAAGTAACTTTTCAATCCTTTGAGATCCTAAGGAAGTGGCTTAATCACTTTGATTCTTCTGTTGCTCATTTTTAGGGCTTTGAGAACCATTTTTAAGGCCTTGCAAATTCTTCCTTCTTTCCTGCAAGCTTTCCTTGAAACCATGTGAAGTCTCTGCTTCATCTTCTGACTCATGCTTGTTCAAATTCAAGTCTGCAAAACTTTCACTCAAAGAACCATCATAGATTTCATCAAAAATAACATGAATACTATCTTCAACAAGCTTAGTTCTTTTATTGTAAGCTCTATAAGCTTTGCTAGTTAGAGAGTAACCAAGAAAGACATCTTCATCACTTCTTGCATCAAACTTACCAAGATTTTCCTTACCATTAATGTGAACAAAACAAGTGCAGCCAAAAGGTTTGAAATATGAAATATTTGGCTTTCTTCCTTTGAAATGTTTATATGGGGTCTTCTTCAAAATTGGCCTAAGCACGCATTCGTTGAGTATGTAGTTGGCTGTGTTCATAGCTTCTGCCCAGAATGACTTTGATAACTTATTCTCTAGAAGCATTTTCCTTGACATATCTTCAAGAATCATGTTCTTTCTTTCAACAACAACATTCTGTTGAGGAGTTCCTGGAGCAGAAAAGTTTTGAGAGATATCATGCTTAGCACCAAATGAATCAAACTCAAGCTGATCAATTTCTCTACCATGATCACTTATAACTGAAGCAAGTGGTAGGTTTTTCAAAGTTTGAAGCTATTTACAAATCTTTGAAAATTCAGTCAGAGCTTCAGATTTATCTCTAAGAAATATAAATCAAGTAAATATAGAATAATCATCAACAATAACTAACATATAATTCTTACCCTTTGGAGTTGGAGTCCTCATAGGACCACAAATATCCATGTGAAGTAGCTCAATGGGTCTAGTAGTACTTACAAATTTCTTTGGTTTGAGTGAGATCCTTGTATACTTACCTTGAGCACATCTTTGCATACGTCATCATATTTGAATTTTTTAGAAGGAAATCCTCTTACCAGGTCTTTAGAGATTAACTTGTTCAAGGTATGCAAGCTAATGTGTCCAAGCTTTCTGTGCCAATTCTTTGAATCCTCTTTCAAGGCCTTGAGACACTTCAAGATTTAACCTGTAACTTTGTTCGTGTGTAAAGTATAGACATTGTTTGACCTTGAGGCAGTGAGAATGCAAATTCCTGATTTCTCTTTTTTCACCACACATTTCTCTTTGTCGAAGATAACCTTGTTACCATTATCACAAAGTTGAGATACACTAAGAATATTAAATTTCAAACCATTAACTAAATAGACATCAGAAATAGAGTTTTCACAATTTGTAACAACTTTACCAATACCTAAAATGTTGCATTTCCCTTTGTCACCAAGTGTGATTGAGACTTCAAATTGCTCTTTCAGTTCTGAGAATAAAGATATATTTCCACTCATATGTCTGGAGCAACCACTGTCCATAAACCATCTTTGATCTTTACTCTTGGTGACATCCTGCAAACACCATTCACTGCCTTACCCAGCTGTTAGACCAAGTGTAGAATTTAACTTCATATTCAGGGTCAACCATGTTAGGTGGTCTAACCCCTATTGGAACCCAAATATGTTTAACTTGTCTTTTAAGTTGAAATGGAAAAGTGTTCCTGATTATTTGAGGGTCTCTTCTTATAAAAGGACAAGTAATTTTAAAATGACCAATTATGTTGCAGTAATGGCACTTAGCAGAATTTTTGTTACTAACATTCACAAATCCGGTGTTGCTTTTTCTAGGAAAGTTTAGATTGTAGCCAATACCAGTTTTCTGAACTGACTGTAAGCTTCCTCAAAGAATCAAGTTTAGATTGTGTTCTGAGCTAGCAAGCTTTGTCATAGCCTTCTTAGCATATTGAAGGTTCTCAGTTAGAGTAGTTTTAGTTCCTCCAATTCATCACAATGATGTCTTAGAGAAACATTGTTGTCACTCAAAAGAGAGTTCTCAGTGACTACATCCTTGACTTGAGTTTTCAAGGCCTTGAAACTGGTTTCCCAAGCTTTGAAATCTCTGTCAGAGTTTATCTGAGAAATTTCAAGGCTTTGATTTTGACAAAAAAAGTTCCAAGTTATCTTTTGCTTGCTCATGAACCTTTTCTTTCAAAGTTCTAATCTCATTTAGATAGTCCTCCTCATTTAAAAGCATTGTTCTAAGATAATTAGTGAGGACATCTGTTGGTTTAGAAATCAAACATTTTACCATTAGCTTAATGTTCTTTTCAAACTTTCATCATGCTTGGCCATAAGGCAGAGGTTGGCTTGTTCTTCTTCAGATTCAGAATCACTAGAGGAATCAGAATCACTCCAGGAAGCTACCATAGATTTCTTTCTTCTGTTATGGTCTTTCTTCTGAAATTGTTTGCTCTTCTTGTGTGGACAGTCTCTGATTAAGTTTCCTGCATCACCACACTCAAAGAAATTCATTACTTTAGCTTTGTTAGCATGAGAGATAGCTTTACCTTTGTAATCTCTGCTAATGGATGATCTTTTTTTGTTCTTGCTGAAGTCTTTGCTTCCAAATTTCTTTTTCATCTTCAGATTGAAGTCAAGGCTTTGGAAATAAGATCAAAGGGATCTTCATCATCATCTTCTTCTGGTAGATCTCCATCAGCTTCATTCATAGAGATTTCATGTGTGAGTAGCTTTCCTTGAAGGTCATCAAGTTGAAGAGATGATAGATCTTGAGCTTCTTCAATGGCAGTAGTCTTTGGTTCCAATTTTGATTTAGGAAGATTTCTCTGAATCTTTCTAACCTTTTCTTCATTGGAAATGTGTTTGTTGACAATATCACTGAGTCCTTTGAACATGTCTCTGATTGATTCACCTCGATTCATATTGAACATCTCATATCGCCTAAGAAATATGTTGATCTTGGTCTGATTGACATGAAAAGTTCCCTCAAGGGTCACCACAAGCTTATCCCATATTTCCTTGGGAGTCTTGCATCTTGAAATACTGTTAAATTCATCTGCACTCAAAGCACAATATAAGAGATTCATAGCTCTATAATTTTTAGAAAATTTGTCTTTTTCAGAAGCATAAAGTGAATCATCGGTTTTGGGAGGCATGGTCACATCTTTTTCAGTGTAGAATATATGAGGACCCTTCTGAAAGATAGTCCACAGTTCAATATCTTGATCAATGATGAACATTGTCATCAGGGCTTTCCAGTGCACGAATTGTCAACATAGAAAAAGGGATGTCTATTTGCAGCTCTTCCTTGTGAGAAACCACCATCTCCCTTAGTACTCATAATCACAAGATTGTTAGATCTATGCAGTGATACAAGCTCTGATACCAATTGAAGGACAGTACTATAGGAATAACTACATGATCAATACTTTAGAAGGGCGAGGGGTTGAATAGAGTATGACAAATTTTGCAAATTTTGCTAAAAGAGTAGTTTCAAAGATGTTTGTGAAGTGCAGCAAGTATTTCAAGGCCTTGATATGATATTCAAGCCCTTGAATCAAAACAGAAAGTAAATAGTAAGCTGAAAGTTTTTAAGGCCTTGAAATGAGTTTCAAGCCCTTAAAATAAAATCTGTTTGAGTAGTGTATAAGCTAAGTGTAGTAAAGAATGTGCAAGAGACACACTGATTTATAGAGTTCAGTCCACTTGGACCTACGTCTCTACCTCAAGGACTTAATGCCTGCAGGATTTTCAACTCAATTCTTACTAATCAAAAGCTAAGCCCTAGATCTCAAGCACAGAGAGATGCCTTATTCAGTTATAGCTTGTGGTTCTCACTAACCTATCTAGTACCTGCTCTAGCTAACTGATTTACTTCACCTTGAACAATCCACGAGAATAAGAACTAGAAGTATTAACCAAATGATATACAAATGATGATCAAAAGAGAAGAATACTGAGAACTAAGTCTTCAGTGAGAATGCAGTGTTCTTCAGATGATAGGATTGAGTGATGTAGATCTGCTTCTTGGTTGCTTGTCAATCATCTATGTTGTTTCAATGTCTCTGTGTATTGTGCTATGTTGTGTCTTCGAAAGTCTTCAGTAATTTTATCTTTTAAGCAGCCTGTTTGAATTAAAGATCTTTTAAATTTTCTCAACAAACTTTCCTGAAAAAAGCTTCAAATCTTGACTCTTCTAATAGCCTCCTCCAACGGCTAGTTGCTCAGTATCTTCAAGGATACGGTCTTGACTTTGTTTAGGATTAAGTTAGGAAGGTCCAGATCATATTCGAGCAACCAAAGAATCAAATCAACAGCTCATTTTCCTTGTCTGCAACATCCCAGTTTAGAAACTGATACCTGGAAAATAGGCAACTATATAGCCCTCCAAAACTTTGTCAAAAAGATAGATTGATCACAATTTAGAGTAGTAGAATGATTTTTCTTTCATCATCAAGTAACATATAATCAATCATGGGGTCTTTTGGAATTAAATCAAAAGCTCCCCCTAAGTTCATGTTGTATTCTGTAGTGCTTGTTTCAAATCCTTGAAAGCAGATTCAAGGCCTTGAAACAGACAAGTTATTTCAAGCCTTTGTAAAAGGCTGAACTTACAGTTGTGTTCAACATGGCCATTTGGTGATTCAAACACTCCATTTGATTAACCATGGCTACGTCAGCAGCAGGTCTTTAAGTCCTACAAATATAAGATCTTTTAGTATCTCTTTTAGGCACATTGTTCAACAATTGCTCTACAGTGCATTCATCAAGACCTAGAAAATTCCCACCACCAAGTACATCAAATTCCCTCGCATATTCCTTCTCTAATGCGGTACCTAAGTAGTGGATATGTTTTTAGCAGGCTTCTCCTTGATTTGGGCAATTGTGCAGAATTTGATTGAATTTTCTACAAGTGTCCCTATGGGAGTTTCCATCGAGCTGAGTTAATCTGGTTATTTCCATCAATTCAACTACTTTGGATGTTGAGTAAAACCTACTCAAAATTGTGTCGTGAGCTCCCTCTAAGTTGTGATGGAATGCGCAGGTAATTAATTCAGCCATTTTTTGACTTCATCCATCAATGAGATAAGAAGCGTAATCATTTCAATAGTATCCACACGGACCCTTCTATCCTAGATTTTTTTACCCAATTGGGTGATTTTTTCCAGGTGGGGATTCGGTCTTGTAATGTTGATCCATTAATTATGTAGTAATGCTGCACAGTCTGAACTAGGGAATTATTAATCTCAAAGTGGCCATCATTGAGGGGAGGAACCCAAGTTACAGGTTGGAAACTCGCCTTAGTCGGCCTTTACACGTTGACCATGGGCGGCCCATCGGTCTTTCATTCTAAGCATGTGCATGTGTTGCAAAAGGTGTAGCTGGTAGTGGCATTGGTGGTAGGACTTGTTGGGCGGCTATAGCAGCCAACTCTTTAATAGCCACCTCATCCGCCACTGCTTCATGGATCCTCTCCCTTTTAGCTATTTAGTTTTCATCCAGCTGAGAATATTTCCTCTATTCTTTACACTCTGCGTGCAAAAATGCTTCTGGATTCCGTTGTGGTCGTATAATGGCTGTTTTAGTAAGCGGGTCTTGCAACAATGGAGTACCTTGAAAACACAACGATCACGAATAAATTGATGAGTAAGGATGATAAACACATAGAGTAAATTCCACGAGGCAATATATATTTTAACCAATTAAAACTTTTCCAGTACCCACGAAATATGCCAAAAACTTAACGTACTCAAATAGCAAGTGTACGACTATCATTTTAAGTAATAATCTAGTAACTCTGGATTTGTTGAACCCACAAGACTCAGTTTCAACTAGTAAACATAAATTGCCAAAAGTCAAAAAATCGGTTGTTTGTTCGTAACGACTAATGTAAAATAATTAATCTTAAAGTAATAATTTAAATACCGAAATAATATAATTACTGGAGTATTTTTTTATAATAAGGAAGCATTAGGACTCCTCGTAGGTGTACAAGAAAAATTTATGGAAATTCAGTATGATATTTGAAACATAATGTAAGTGACTGGCAAAACGAGAAAATTTGTAATTCCGATGTTTCATGTAATCACGTCTTTATGTGAAATTAGCCAACCCCAAGTTAAAAATTAGTTGTCTATCCCTATCAAAGAATTTCATTTTATGCTCTATTCAAAGTTCCTAGCCAACAACGTTAATTATCGAGTGATTGATACAGGTTATTGTTTTAACTTTACTGACAAAAAACTTCGAGTTACCAAATAATCTAAATAATCTATAGTAAACGAATTTCATTCATCCACTAGATAGATATTGGATCATTAAACAAACATAACAAGCAACTTGCATAAATTAAGATACAGAAATGTGAATGAAAGTCTAATTAAGAATTCCAGAAAACGCCCTTGATCCCAAATTAGATCCTAGTAGATAGAATTTTAGCTATTCGTTACATGGTTCAAAACAACGATGTTCTGTGAGTTCATACCAAATAGAGAGATAACGAGAGTATAAAAATCAAAAGAATTATGTCCCTGCTCCCGTGTGATGCTCAAAGCTTTTTGGCTATGTCAAACGCTACACCGTAACTGGGTAGCTATAAAGGCGTGTACTGGATACAATAAGAAGCAAGCTTAGAGATCGTAGTGTACGTAGATAGAATTTGTCCCTCCCACATAACGGGAGCAAATATCCTAGGCCACTCGAGGGATAGTGCTTATAAAATTTCTGGCCAGACTCAAATAAATCAATATGGGATATTGATGTTATTTGCACGAATAAGGCTATTATCAGGATCGAGAAACTATGGATTGGATATATACGAGTATGACTTGTATGTCTCGTGTCCAATCCGGATATTGGGACAAAGGGATGAGACAATTACTTGCACAAGGTTTGTCATGATGACTATTCTATTTGTTGGCTAGAATGGATGTCTTGCTAGAGGCCGCTCCATATTAGTAAGTGGTTACTACCAACTAAATAGAACATATGGGGTCAAACGCCATATAGGGGTGAACTAGACTTGGGAATTAATTAATTGATATGATTAATTAATTAGAATGATCAAATCGCAACAACTTGCTAACTTAGTAGGACTAATATGCAAGTTGGACTAATCCATGTATAGACATGATTAGGATTTGCCAAGGTGGCCTAATTCATGTAGAGACATGATTAGGATTAATTTGCAAAGATATCTAATCCATGTATGGACATGATCAGGACTAGTTTGCAAAAGGGACTAATCCTTATTTGAGTAGGATTAGAAGAGGGGTTCTTTATGTAGTAGGACAAGGAGTTGTTGGACTATATAAAGAACACTCCTAGCTTATTTTTCTCTCTACACATACACACATCTATATGATAGAGTAGGAGAGAATAAATAAAGGAGAGAGAGCAAGTCCCAAGCAAGGGCCGAACCCCCCTTGGGACCGCCCCCCTACCCATCGGCCATGAAAGGGAGTCGCCACCTTGGTGCTCAATTGTTGCGCGATTCCTTCCTCCTCTTCCATTCTTCCTAGCTAGCACAAGGAGTTGGAGGATCTAGATCTCACCTCTAGGCGTGGATCAACCGTAGAGACGTGACATAATTCACGTGACAAGTCATCACAGGAGAAACCCTAAGGTGTGTAACTTGATTTCTTCCCTTACCATCGTTATGTCTCTTGTCCTGTGATCCTTGGAGGGTATTGAATGGATAAATTATATTTTTCCGCTGCGTATCCATGATCAAAACCCTACAGTGGTATCAGAGCCACAGGTCGTAGAGCATAAATGTGGTTTATGTGTTACGTTTTGATAGTTTTACACTTTAAATTTATTGTTTATCGCGTAAAACGAGAAAAATCAAGCATATGATGCAATTTGTCAATAATCAATCATAACAAGACCTAGTTTTTGAATTTGATGCATCAATTAGTGAGTTTGAGAAATTTTAGGTTCTTAGATCTAGGGTTTGGGCATCCTATGAAAAGAAGGAGTTTTTTTCATACAAGGAAATAACCAAACTTGGGCACCAAGCAAGGGAGTTGTTTTGGAAAAAACTCTCAAAGGAGGTTCGGCCCCCTAGGGGACCGCCCCTCCTTGCTTGCCGCCCAAGCAAGGGACGGCCAAGGGACCGGGGCAGCCCTAGCCCACGGCCTAGCCGTGTGGGCTAGGGGCTGGCCGGCCCAAGGCCTTGGCGGTCCTCTTTTGGGGTCCGGGCAATTTGATTGTTGGGCCCAATTGACCGTTTTAGAACCTAGAAAATCCTAAAATCAATTAAAATTGACCAAGCGCGTTAAAATTGGATTTTAACTGTTTATGTGCAAATCGCATGGTGATTGGATAGGGCTTTAGGATGTGGTTTGGTGTGATTGTTTATTTTTGTGGTTTGGTTTACGGCCTGCGAGCTGATCAATTAATTGTAATAATTAATAAGGGTTTATGGCCTGCGAGCCATTTTTCCTCAACTTGTGAGATTTATTTTATTTAGTATAGTTGTTAGCTAGTACTAGATAGAGTAGATTGTTAGCCAAGATTGAAGAAAAGAAGCCCAAAGCCAAAGGGAGAAACAAAAGATGGAGCATTCCACATGACTATGAAGGATGGATCAAAAGATGAAGACGCATGGAGATGTGTTTGCTTTTAGGGTTCATAGATAATTCCATTGGCTTGGAATTATCTTAGTCTAGAAAAGGCCATATCCACATCACGTACTATTTTGTTTTGTGGTTGTTTATTTTATTGTCTTATTATTTTGTGGTTGGTGTATGGATAATGCATGCAATTAGGATAATAAGATAATTAGACAACCCAGATCTATTATTTGGAGTTGTGCCCAAACTCAAATATATAGATTAGTTGATATGGATCAACAAAAACAATTAAAATTGAATTGAAAAATCCCTCAAATTCAAATATTGTGTTCTTGCCTTCTCGTTATTTAAACACTCATTATCGTCATGATTTATCAAGTTCGTTCATGCCAAATCAAGGCTACTTCGTTCATAATGATGGAATGCGATGGCACAAACAAGTAGTGTGCAATTGTTTAAATAAGAGTTTGAACACAACTGGGCTATTAAATGATTAAAACCTAGAGGCAATCAATTGGGATTATCCATAAGGATGGATAAATAAGGAGTTATTTGCCCAATTGAACCAAGAGTTTCATAGAGATTCAATTGGAATTGTTCCTACCTAAAGTAGTCAAATTATGGGTGACTTACCAAAGCAAGCTCATAAGGAGATAAAACATGGATCTTGGCCCACTAGAAAATATAAGAATATTTTCCGCATTAATATCTTGAGGGTTATTAATCCGTAGTAAAATAGTGGTAGCTATGTTTAACAATTTAAATCCTTGTTAAATATATTTAAACGTCACGAACTTTGCATAATCCTATTATGTTGAATGCCCATGGCATTAAACAAACAAAAACGCGACTTTATCTATTTTTTAGACTGGTATAAAATTGAGAATTGTTCTCAAATGAAAGAGAAATTGTTGTGCATCGTAGAACATAAAGATCTCTTCCTACAACCTACCAATACACACTAAAGCCTAATGGAAAGGAGCATCAAAGAATGGTTCTTTGGATGTGACTTGCCTCATGTTAGCTGCCATGAACTCTGAGCTTTGGAAGCAAGATAAGAACATGGAGGCGTATGATGTGATCATACATTGAAAGAAGCTCTTTCAAAAGAGCGAGCTAGACATGAAAGGTTTGAAGTTTTGCTCCACTTTGTGTTACGCAAATAAACTAATTCAATATGATTGAAACATTAGTGAATAGGCATTATCTATGAGATAGATAAAGAATAAACGGTTATTCACCCAAGTGGACCAAGAATTGCATTGCATGCAATTATAGTTTTGTTTTAAAGTTGATTTACTCAATATGATTGAAAATCACTAAACAAAACACTGATAATAGGTATGGGCAAAGCTTTTAATGGATAACAGCATGGGTAAGGGAAAATGGTTTGCACCGACCCCATGGGTATAAAGCAAGCTTGTTGCTAGAAACCAAGTTGCCTTAAAGTCCCATAGGTAGTGTAAAGGAAGAGAGACTACCCAAGTACCTGGAAGTAAGTATTAATGGAATTATGAATTCCGATTTGGGTATTTTTGTTATAGAAATCAATGTGTCTATCTCATCATCATGAGTATATGATACTAAGATGAGGATCTCACATTTATAGAAATGTGGAGGATCTCAAGAGATGAAAACAATTGAATAAGGAAGAAATAATCCTACACGTGGGGCAATGAAGCAAGGAGTTGCTGAATTAGCCGTAGGGAATTATTTCTACCTTTATGAATTTTTTCATGAATTAGACAAAAAAGGTGATTATGTCCCTGCTATGAGTAGGAACATTATCATAGTTTCTTGTTTGGACAAGAAAGCTCCTTATCATAATAAAGGACAAATGTTGTTCTGATATGCATACAATTTTGTCTAAGTGGATTGTATATCCTTGATCATGATAATTTCATCTATAACATTAATACCAAGGAGTTTGAATATAATGATGTGAACTTCACTTATCTTTAGTGTTATCGTTTAGGCCTCATAAATAAGAGATACATATCTAGAACTCCATGTGGATGGATTTCTGGAACTCATTTGATTATCGAATCATATGAGACATGTAAGACTTATTAGGCAAAGATATGATCTTTCGGGAATCATACATATTGATGTATGAAGGTCGTCAAGCACAAATGCTAAAGATGATTTTCATTAATTCATCATGTTTACTGATGGGATCAGAGAAATATGGATTTGTGTATCTTATGAAGAAACAAATCAGAATCCTTTGAATTGTTCAAAGAATTCAGGAATGAAGTAGAGAACCAGCTTGACAAAAGTATTTTGGCTCTACGATTGGATCGTAGAAGAAAAAATTCTTGAGCCAAGAGTTTGACAAGAATCTATGGGAGTGTTGGATATGATCCAAAACTCGCTCCACCTAGCACGCCACATGGGTTTGGCATGTCTAAAAGGAGAGTTCGAACCTTGTAGGATACGGTTCGGTCCATGATAAGTCAAACAGAACTTCCAGTTTACTTTTGGGGGCTATGTTCTAATTACAGAAAATTTCGCCCTTAACCTTGTTCCATCAAAACAGATTATGAAAAACACCATATGAGATATGGACTAGGAAGTGTCCTAGTATGTCATTCATAAAGAATTGGGGTTATGAAGTTTATGTAAAAGAGATTACAAATAAACTTGGACCCAAGTCGGATAAATGTTTTATGGGATATCTTGAAAAGGATATTATTTCTACAACCTAATCGAGAATTAAACTATTTGTTTCTCGAACCACAGTGTTTCTAGGTAGAGATTGTCTCTAAAAGAAACAGTGGGAGGACAGTAGAACTTGAAAAGGTTCTAGAACCACAACAGAACATTGATCCTTTTGATGGAGCATGAGCAGGATCACAAGGTGTTGTGGAGCAACCTACTCAGAAAACACAAGAACCTCGTAGGTCAGGTAGGATATATTGAGGGACTAGAGAAATAATGATTTCTCATAACCCGTAATATATTGCTCATCGAGATGGGCCTACAACCTATGAGATGGTCACGTATGGGCCATACTCTCAGAAATGGATAGGAGCCATGAGATACAAAATGGAATCCATGTATACAAACAAAGTATGGACTTTGCTGGAACCACCTAAAAGGTGCAAGTGGGTTATGAGGAAACCAACATGGATGGTAATATGATTACCTTTAAGGGACAATTGGTTGGGTAATGATTTCTTGTGAGTTCATAGTACAGACAATGACGAAATCTTTCCCAGTTGTGATGCTTAAATCCATTCCCATCTTGCTTGTAGCAATCTGTCTATAGATTCAGTCAAGCTTCTTGGAGTTGGATTCTTCAAAGTGATGAAGCAATCAAAGTAGTTTGGTTCCATCAAAATTGAAGATGAGACTTGTGTTTACAAGAAGGTTAGTGGGAGCGACTGTGAGCTGGAAAGGTTCCAGGCAAGATTCAGTCACTAATTCTAAACATAAAGGTCTCACCACCGCACTTACTCAGAATATTCAATCTCAATCGAATTGTTGATAGAGGAGATGTGAATATTTTCAAAGTACCAGCGCATGTCTCACCACCACGCCCCTATGCAGTGTAAGCGTGGAGGGCCGCGCTAGATCAATAGGCATATGATGCAGGATATTGACTCTAGTTCAAGTGGGAGACTGTTGGAATTGTGCCATAGAGGCAATCAATTTATTGTGACAAATATATGGATTTACGATTCATTATGTTATCGATATGGAGATATGATAACATGAATGAAGTCCTAAGAATATAAATGTTATATTCTTAAACATCCCTAGTCGATTATAATGATTAATAGGACAATCATCTATAGACTAGTATGGGGTTGGATTGATATGGAGATATCATGATCCAACAAATGGGTATGCATTAGGGGTAATGGCATACTGGATTGACCCATCTCCGAGAAGGCTACATACACGTTATGTAAAGTCACAAGCGCTTCTCGTGGTGCAATGGTATTGTCATTGTAGATAGTGCTTTCTGGACAGGAAGATCTTGGCCACGTGGCAACCATCTAGCACACCATACTGTGCTCCACACACACTGGATCACCAGCCGTGCTGATCCACGTGGGGGCTGCGAGACAGGGCCCTCGCATACCACCGCACGGGACTTGTAGGGACTTAGTGGTTTGGAGGCTAGAGTAAGTCCTGTCGCGTGCGAGCCAAGCCCGCGCGCGACCCCTAGTAACTGCTTTTGAGAGATTTATGGCACGAGCTCCATAAACCCGGTCAATCCGGTCAAACCCGGTCAACCCCATAACGGTTCCGGTATACGCGGATAACGTGTTGTAACGGTCCCTATATACGCGGACGGACATGCCGTTGTGGTTAAGCTAATTAAGCCGCCATTAATGGGCGCATTAACCACACTACAACGGTCACATTCTCTGTTATATATAGATCGTTAACCCTTCCATACAAGGGAGAACACACCAGACATACGCGGAAGCTCTGCCAAACCCCTGTCTCTCTCATACAGTGCTATTGCCTTACTCTCTCCCTACACACAACCCCACACTTCCTGTGTCTTTTATATCCCCTGCTATTGGTGTATATTGAGTCCTCTCTGCAGGATTCTCTTGAACACATTTGGTGAACCTGACGTGAACTTACCATTGCAAGCAACCATGTCTCATGAAGATGATGTCAATAACAGATCGCCTTCCACGGAGACCACCTCGGGAGAGGAGGCTCGTCGTACTCCTACAGCCGCCGGTGAAGCTCCGACGTTAGAAGCCTTGGATGCTACCATCCAGAATCAGGCAAAGGCTCTCAAAGCTCAATCTGTGCAGCTAGAACGGATAATGGCTATCCTGGGGACTCTCGCCCCAAATCCCGCAGCAGCCACCACTGTCTCTCAGGGAGGAGGAGCATCCACCACTCAAGGATTGGGAGTGTCGACCACACCACTCAATCCTAACCTTCAAACTCCACCGGCAACGACGCAGCTACCCTCAGTTCAGGGGCCAACAGCTCAAATGTTGCCTCTTGCCACTCACACTTCTCAACCTCCAGTTATGGTACCCAATTCGACCTCACAATACCCCTTACCTCCTCCATCGTCAGTGTGGGGCAACGTGAATTCACAATATGTTCCTAGCCCTTCTGCGGCATATGTGTCGCCTCCACCTGCGACAACCCCTCCTCCTACTGCTGAGGGGAGTGCTCCGGAGTGTATGACGTCGCTGCAGCGGCGCATAGAGACCATTCTGGCTCATCAATCGTTCGCGGACACCATCATCCCGAAGCTGGACAACGATCCACCCATTCCGCGGGAGATCTACCTCATGCCTAACCCTGCTGGGTACAAGGCTCCTAAATGGGACAATTTAGAAGATGTCAATGGGAACGCGCACGAGCATGTCATGCGTTTCATCGATGTGATGGGGCCGTATGAGGCTGATCCTAAGCTGCTGATGCGCGAGTTCCCAAAGTCCCTGGGGAACGTGGCCTACAAGTGGTACAAGACGTTGGAAGTCGGATCCGCAAAAACCTGGGACGACATGGTCCAGAAGTTTTACACTAAATTCTTCCAGATGGAGGAAAAGGTGACAATGATTCATCTCTAGAGGATGTATCAGAAGCGCGAGGAGGATGGATACGTTCATCAAGAAGTTCAGGGCCAAGTCCTTGGAATGCAAAGACGTGATACTTGAGAGCAGACTCGTGGAAATATGCCTGCAATGCATGCGAGACGAGTACAAAGGTATGCTTATCAACCTGCAAACACCTACATCTTCGAAGCTAATCGAATGCACGAAGAATATTGAGCCTATAGTGGAGAGGCAGAAAAAGAGGAACGCTCCTGAGAGATCCCCGAGCGGGACAACTTTCAAAATTGGGAGGTTAAGTTACAAGAGAGGACGTGAGGCTGAAGTGAATACGGTCTCGCCCCAAAAGCAGCCGAAGGTAGTGAACTTCGATGCGCCACCTCTGCCATGTTCGGTAGAGGAAGCGAGTGACCTGTGCAGACAATGGCGTAAGGATGGTATCCTACCGCCGCTCGAAAGAGCACCCTCCAAGGAGATGGTGAGGGACCCAAAGTGGTGCGAATGTCATGGGAAGGTCATGCACCCCACGGCTGACTGTAAGAAGCTCAGAATCATGGAAGCCAAAAGATGAAAAATTGCGAACTGATTGTCAGCGACCAGAGGCAAGATGTGCGAAACAATCCACTGCCTGCCCACGCGGAGCAAGATCCGAATGGCAAAGAGGTCGCCATGATCTCGATTATGGACCTTGAAGAGGTTGAGGAGGATGGTCTACCCATCATTGCCGAGATTCACAACGCCGAGGACTACAGCATAGACACGGAGGACGAACGTGCCGATTGGATGAAGGGGTCGCACGGGTTCAGCAGGTTCTTCGATGAGATGAACTTCTCGGAGAAATGCCGGAAAGAGATGACAAAGGCGATCCTGAGGATAGCGGAAGATTACGAGGAGGATCTCGTGGTCTCCAACGGAAAGGTCGTCAGGGTGTCTCGCTCTATAGAAATGGTCATAACCTTCTCCGCAAGCGACAAGAAGACAGATGCGAGCCACCAGAAGCCTCTGTATGTAACAGCGATCATCAATGGTGTGGAGTTCAAAAGAGCGTTCGTCGACGGAGGAGCAGCAGTTAACGTTGTCTCGCTCAACACTCTGAAACTAGCAGGAATCCCAGAGCACAAGATCATCAAGCGTCCATCCCCGCTGATGGGATTCGGAAGCGATTGCAGAATGACGATATGATGGATTCGTCTGGGTGTCCAGATTGGCAAAATCAAGTGTTCAGCTAAATTCTATGTCATTGATGTGAACACTACGTATCACATGATAATAGGTCAGGCCAGGATTCACCGCTTCGATGCGGTCCCTTCAACAGCTCACCAAGTGATGAAAGATATCTGGAATGATAGAATAGTAGAGATACGAGCTTCGATAAATCCTTTCAACCTGGATGAAGCGCATCTCAGTGAGGCGGTATGGTTCACTGAGATGGCAGATGAGCAAACGCCGGGGCCATTTAACCCCACTCCCTTGCCTCGTTGGGAGGACATCAAAGATCAGTCACCCGCAGGAGTGATGGTGACAAGAGAGGAGTCCAAAGAAAAGCCGTCTACGCGAGAGGAGGCACCACGGATTGCCTACCAGCGAAAGAATGTTTATACTCTGAAAAGGATAGCAAAGCATGACCCCGAAGGCAAAGAGATAGAGAGTTTCTACGCCAACGGGAAGAAATGTTACCGCATATGAAGGTGCGCGGGGGTGTCCCCACGCGAGCATGGGGGCATCCCCGAGCAAATCAATCAAATTGAGCAGGTTATGGAACCAGACAAACCAACGCCAAGTTTTTTAGAGGAAAAGCTAAAAGAAGCACCGAATGCATGGAGGACAAACCCAGACCGCAAAAGCAAGAGCTGAAGGAGGTATTCCTAAGCCCAAACGACGAAAAGAAGAGGCCAGTCTTTCTGAGTGCGGACCTCATAGGCGAGGAGGAGGAAAGATTGCTACAAATCTTGACCGAGTACAAAGATGTGTTCGCATGGGAATACGATGAGATGCCCGGTCTGGACACGAGCATCACCATGCATCGGTTGGATGTAATCCCAGGATCCAAACCGTTAAAGCAGAGCACAAGGAGCTTTAGGCCGGAGCTCAACGTGAAGATCAAGCAGGAAATCGTCAAGCTTCTAACTGCCAAATTCATCGAGCCAAATCACCACCCTACATGGTTGGCTAACATTGTGCCTGTGGTGAAGAAGAATGGGCAGCTTCGCATTTGCGTGGACTTCCGGGACCTTAATCGTTTCTGTTCCAAAGATGATTTTCCGCTTCCCAACATCGACCTGCTTATCGATTCGACCGCGGGTCATCGCATGTTCAGCTTCATGGATGGCTTCAGTGGGTACAAACAGATCAAAATGGACCCTGAAGATGCACGAAAAAACGCGTTCATCACTCCGGTGGGAGTCTTCAATTACACGGTTATGCCTTTTGGTCTCAAGAATGCGGGCGCAACTTATCAGCGAGCCATGATGTCACTATTCCACGATAAGATGCACAAAGAAGTAGAATTCTATGTTGACGACTTGGTTGTCAAGTCCAAGGAAGAGGCGGATCACTTGGGGGATTTGCGGAAAGTATTCAACAGATGCAGAAGCTTTCAATTAAAGATGAACCCCATGAAGTGCGCATTCGGAGTGACATCGGGGAAATTCTTGGGATGTGTAGTACATCGTCAAGGAATAGAGCCTGATCCTGCGAAAGTATCAGCCATCACTAGCATGACGTCGCCGCACAACCAGAGTGCTTTGAAGACTTTCTTGGGGAAGCTATCCTACCTGCGAAGGTTCATCCCGGTGATCGCCGAAATCATCTTCTGTTTCAGCGATCTTCTCAAGAAAGATGCTGTATACAACTGGACTACAGAGCACGAAGCTGCGTTCGGAAAGCTAAAGAACCTGCTGACATCGTCAAAGGTGATGATCGCACCCCAGCTCGGATCGCCGCTCTTGCTATACCTAACGTCGACGAAGAGGTCTATAGGGGCACTCTTGGCTCAGGAGTATGAGGGACAAGAAAGGCCGATCAACTACATTTCTCGCATAGTACAGCCAGCAGAGTCAAGGTACACGGACATCGAGCGTCATTGCCTTGCCTTATTCTTTGTAATAGAAAAGTTAAGGCACTATTTTGCTTCGCACAAAGTGGTGGTGGTTACGAAGAGCGATCCTATACGATATCTTTTGACTCACACTACTCCTGGGGGAAGATTGGCAAAATGGTATATGACCATTTCCCAATATGACATCACATGCGTTCGACCTCGGGCAATCAAATCGCAAGCGGTGGCAGATTTGCTAGCGCAGTTCCCTGATAATAGTTATGAGCCTGTAATTGAGGAGGAACTGGAGGGTCCTGAGATCTATGCGGTTGAGTTGCCTTACTGGACGCTCCATTTCGATGGGTCGTCGACAAGGAAAGGTGGAGGAATCGGAATAGTCCTGACCAAACCCGATGGAGAAGTCATACAGATGTCCGCAAAGCTTGACTTCGCAGTCACCAACAACGAAGCAGAGTATGAAGCTCTCATCGCAGACTTCGTGCAGCAAGGGCACTGGAAGTGAGCAACTTGACGGTTATGGGGGATTCCAAGCTAATCGTCAAACAAGCCTCGGGCGAGTATGGTTTGAAGGAGATAAACCTATTGCCCTACCGAACCTTAGTACAGAAGCTGGTGCAGCAATTCTGCGATGTCAGGTACGAGCACAAACCAAGGGCCTATAACAGGCATGCTGATGCTTTGGCTACCCTGAGATCCAAAGTTAGAACGGATAAATGTCCTGCGAGAATCTCGATTGAAGTGCGAACGTCCTCGGCGTTGAAAGAGGATGCGTGCGATTACGAACGCATGGATGATGCAGACTGGAGAAAGGCGATATTGCATGCCATCGCCGAAGGAACAAGCAACGAAAGTTGGGCGTCTACCAAGGGGTATTGCATACATGACAACACCCTCTACTATAAAGGCCCAGGCGGAATACTCATGCGATGCGTCTCAGAACAGGAGGGACAAGCGCTGTTAGACAAGATTCACCAACACACTTGCGGAGAAAGTGAGGTGTCAATCTATCGAAAAGCTCAAAGGTACGGAATTCATTGGCCGGACATGTCAATGGCCGCGGCATTGATTCAAGGAAATTGTGAGAGTTGTGCGCTGATCAAAGACTCTTTAGCGATTTCTCTGGTCGATGATGACATGGATTGGAGAAAGCCACTCTTTGACTTTCTAACACAGGGGATTGAGCCCGAGTCGAGAAAAGAAGCCGAGAAGCTAAAGAGAAAAGCAGCACGGTACGTGGTGCAAGAAAATATACTCTGGCGAAGAGGCCACGAGGGTAATCTACTGCGGTGCTTAGACAGCAAGGAAGCACAAGAGGTAATGGACCTCTCTCATCAAGCGGAACATCAAGGAGGTGCGAAGTTATGCAGACAGCTCCTCACAATTGGCTACTTTTGGCCCACCATGGAAACGGATTGCCGAGCTAAAGTAAGGATATGCCACGAGTGCCAATTCAAAGGCAACCTAGTGCATGCTCCTGCTGTGGATCTACACGCGCTAGGAACGCCACGGCCGTTTCATACTTGGGCTTTGGATTTTGTTGGCCCTATACGACCGGCCTCACATGGGAATCAGTTTATCCTAACTGCGACCGAGTTATTCACTAAGTGGGTAGAAGCAATAACACTGAAGACGGCAAATGCGCTCGCCGTAGTCCATTTTATCCAAGAGAACATCATATGCAGATTCGGAATTCCTAACACCATTCTCTCGGATAATGGTACCCCCTTCGTCAATCGCCAGGTAGCTGCGAAGCTAGCGGAGTACAACATAAGGCAGATATGTTCTACCCCCTACTATCCGAAAGGGAACGGTCAAGCGGAGGCGAGAAACAAGACGTTGCTGAGAATCTTGAGCAAGATGGTCGCAGATGACCACAAGAAATGGGCTGATTCCTTGAACATAGCCTTGTGGGCATATCGGACTTCTCCAAGGACTCCCACAGAAGTCTCCCCATTTCTCTTATGCTATGGTACTGAAGCTGTAGTACCTGCGGAGGTAAAAGTTAACTCCGCAAGATTGGCTTTCCATGCACTATACGACAATCAGCGCGATCATGACTTGGTCATGTTAGAAGAGAAGCGGGAGCAAGCTAAGCGCACTAACAAGCGATACCAAGAACGGATCGCCCGCGCGTACAACAAAACAGTCCACGTCGAGATTTCGCAGTCGGAGATCTGGTTTTGCGAACATCGTATCATTGCATGCGGGAGGCGGCTCACCCAAAATTCGCAGCCAACTGGGAAGGGCCCTTCGAAGTCACAGAAGTCTTTGATAGTGGCTACTGCAACATACAAAGGCTACATGGGACGGCCTCAACCCCAAGCTCAGTTAACATGCGCTGGATTAAGAAGTATTATCCTTAACTCCTTTTATTACATGCATTAGATTACAATGCCTACTTTATGCTCTGTGTTGCTAAATATTCACGCATTTTCTCTCCCATACGAGGGAATTGTAATCTCATCTCTCCCATATGAGAGCATTCTATAATAAAAGACTTCTCCCAAATGGGAAGAACTTTATGATTTCAGCTGTCTTTATCGCTTTATTTATTTTTCAATAGTGAAAGCCTATCCGCCGTGATAGCAGCCCTATGAAAATATGATCTTAAGTGATCTTTAAGCCTATCTGCCACGATAGCACTAAAGCAAATATGATTTGAAGTGATCTTTAAGCCTATCAGCCGTGATAGCAGCCCTATGCAAATATGATCTTAAGTGATCTTTAAGCCTATCTGCCACGATAGCACTCAAGCAAATATGATCTTAAGTGATCTTTAAGCCTATCCGCCGTGATAGCAGCCCTATGCAAATATGATCTTAAGTGATCTTTAAGCCTATCCGCCGTGATAGCAGCCCTATGCAAATATGATCTTAAGTGATCTTTTAAGCCTATCTTCCATGATAGCAGCCAATGCGAATACGATCTTAAGAGATCTTAGGCCTATCTGCCATGATAGCAGCCTACGCGAATGCGATCTTAAGTGATCTTTAAGCCTATCCGCCGTGATAGCAGCCCTATGCGAATACGATCTTAAGTGATCTTTAAGCCTATCTGCCATGATAGCAGCCCTCTGCGAATACGATCTTAAGTGATCTTTTAAGCCTATCTGCCATGATAGCAGCACCATGCGAATATGACCTGAAATGATCTTTAAGCCTATCTGCCGAGATAGCAGCTGTGCTTAATTTTAAGTGATTCTTGAGCCTATCTACCAAGGTAGCAAAGCTATGCAAATGCGATCTCAAATGATCTAAAAACTCACCTGCGAATCTATCTATCGGATAGCGAATCATATCAACAATGCTAAGTGTGAATATAACACTATAAAAGGCGGAATCTGCAAACATGCATGCGAAATTGTAGTTTGTTGTAACAAGAACAGCAAATCATACAAAGCGATTTATTATTATGAGTCAAAATGACTTACAATTTATCTGTCTAGATAGCAGCTTACAAGCGAAAAAGCTCAGGATGAGCTAGTTACATAGCCAACATGGCTTACAATGCATCTAAATAGCAGCCTACAAGCAGAAGTTACACATAGGGGGAATCCTTACTGTAAAAGGATCAGCCTACTGGTCCTAACAGAAGCTATGCGATACAACGATCTGCGACCAAAGATCTGTAGCAAGTAGGGTGTTCCTATAAAACGAACGACCTACTAACGCTACACGAGCTATGCGACGCTATGTTCAAGATCCCAGGATCTGACAAGGCCTCTGTCTAATCAACACCCCCAAGAGATGTGCCTGAGGAACCACATGTTCCGGCGAAGAACAGGCTTGCAGCAACTCCTAGGGCAAGAGGCTCCTTGTCCACGGAGACAAGCACAATGGCTCGCCACCCCGAGTTCAAGAACGTGGTGGCGAATGATCATCCTCCGGGAAAGCTAGAGGAGAAATCCGCCGTTCATTACGAACCGGTAAGAAGGTCAGTACGGCGCTGCACCTCGCCGGGAGGCGGCCGGAAACATGACCTGCAAACATAATAGACGAAGAAACATCTTCTAGCAAGCATGAGGTATTATCTGCATCTTCTTTATGTAGTTATGAAGAACAATAAGCCTCGTAAAGAAGGTCTTGGAAGCTATTTCTATGGCGCAAAGCACAAACTTAGGTTTCACAACTTGAAGTTGCCATGAATCAACGAAAGACAAGCGTTGAAGCCAGCAGTCGAAAGGACTCACGGCAAGCCACATTATGGGATGAAGAACCCAAGTAGCAGAAGGCAGGGTTTATATAGACCCAGTTGAGACTCTTCAGTTGCTTAGATGAGTTAGCAAAACTTGGAAAAGGGGTAAGAATCAATCACTTACGCCTTGAAAAGAGGTAACAATCAATTACCCTACTGAAGGCTACGATGATTCGGTTGCGTATCCTAATTAATGACGGAAGGTCATGATACGGATGGACTTCCCAAGGAAAGCGTGCTTATCTGATAAACAGTTAGCGCGAAAATCAAGGCAGAATATCGCTAAGCTGACGTCATAATTGATATGCACAGAGATATTCGATCAAATCACGGGAAGGGCAAAACAGGCATTCAAATTTTTTTTTAAAAAAAATGGGGGAGAAACCCTAGCAACATTACAATAATGTCTTAACATTTACAGTAATGTTTTAACAAAATTGTTATTGCTCAAAATGAGCCTTTGACCAGGGAGTCATTAGGAGTAAACAGGCGCGACAAATTTGCCACTTGCTCCACTTCTCGCTTCAACTGCTCATAGTTGGCGTTCATTTCATGGAAGAGCTTCACAGCCTCTTCAGCTTTTTGCTTTTGCTGCTCCACCTTCAGCTCCTCAGCTGCGAGGTTATGGAAGCCGCGCTTCAAATTCACAGCAGCGCGAATCTGGGTGACTCTTTTGACAAGATACCCAAAGCCCAGCTTGCCTTGAACTTTGGTTTGAAGGTTTTGACACATGTTGAAAAGCAACTGCGCGCTCTGAGGAGAGATGGTCGCAGGTGTGGCCGCAGACAGCTGCTCCAAAATCCAGATGGCTTCGGTCAAGAACAGCCTCCTGTCGAAAGGCTCTATCTCCAAGGACCTCGCAAATGACCGAGGATGAGAGAGAAGTATTTGGACCAGCCAGTCCACATCAGCTTGCTTCAGCCCTAAACAATTTAAATCAAGTTCAAATATCAAGCTTATGAATGAAGAATGCAAGATGCGAACAACAATAATGGTAACGTACCAGTTCCTTCAAGGATCTCGCACAAAGAAGGAATGCGCATTGCCGAGGCAGCTGAAGACTGTCCTTGCTCCATTGCTCTCCTATCAACTGCGAGCTTTAGCTCCTCATAATTGGCAGGAAGAGTATAAGCTGCACCAGGTGCGATTGCAACTCCTACCTGCGAACTCCAAAAGTTCCGCGCAGGAGGAATCACTGGAGGCTCAGTCCTTGCGGGAGGCATAACAACAGTAGAAGTTGCGGCTCGATTAGGGAAGCCCTCGGATGCGAAAGCTTCAGCAGCATCTGCATCTGTTTCTTCAGCAGCAGCATTGGTATCTTCCTCCATTAGCACGGTGTCAGCCTCGGCATCATCAGAAACTTCGATGATATCCTCTAAGGGCTCACCTGCATACTCGGCAGCTGCGACGGGCTTCTTGGTATGAGAACTTGGCACCGGGACATAGGATGCAGGAGGTTGACTCCTTTGTTCCAATATGGCTTCACCAGCATTGCCTGCGATACAAGAGACGATGATGTGAGGTAACTTGTGTTGCACAATATTTTATTATCTCTGGTAAATCAAGAGCGAGCACCTCCACGCGAGGGTGGGATTGCAGCATCTTTGTCATATGCTAAAGACGCGGAACCTTGTCCTATTAATGTATCTTCATTAAGCATATCTTTAAGATGAGCGTGACCAAGAGCGCGAAGAAACCAGTCACGATTATGTTTGGGTTACTAAGCCTAGTTCACAAGTGTTGTTCAAATGATTACCTGAAGGTTCACCGCACTTGCTTACTAGCCAGCGGCGAATGTCAGCTTTCGATAAGCCGTGCTTTAACGCACCAAAAATCACATCTCGGTAAGTTACCGCAAGATTAAAAATCTCACCTTCATTGCCGCCTGCGATTTCTTCAAAGTCTGCTTGGACTTGCTCCAGAGCAGCCGCATCCTCTTCTTGAGCCGCTTCATCCTCATCAACTTGAGGAGCCACGTCTTCTGGAACCGCATCTTCCTCATCAGTTGGACGTATCAAATCTTCGACATGTTGCTCTTCTAGGGTCCTTTGCTTTACGCGTTCAATTCCCTCTTCTTCTTGCTTTCTTCTTCTTTCAGCAGCTTCCGCAATTGTTCTCCTGGACTCAGCAAGGATGTCCTCGCTTATGGTTTCGTTGGAAACACCCGAATGAGAACCCCTCTTCTGCCTCTTGTCCAAAAGGCCATGATGGTCTCATCATCATCTGCAAAGGAACAATTTGTTCAATCAAAATTGCGAAAAGTTAAGATAATGAGAAGAGAAGTAGGATTGAGATACCTCCCGACTCTTCCGCTTGTATTTCATCTCTCTCTCTGTCTCTGACATCTTCGACTCCTTCTTCTTCATCTACTTCTCTCGCCTCCCTTCTCTCCTCCTCTTCTTCCTCCTGGCCAAACGGAACAAATGTCTCCACTGCGAGCTCTTTCCGCGCTTTGCTTGGCATGCGGCCTTTACCTTTATCCCTGGAAGTAAGGGACCTCGCAGGAGGGGAAGTTGGAGCGCTCCTAGGGGAAGAGATTATGATTCCTCTTTGCCTTGGTCTCTTTGCCCGTGGAGCAACAGTTGCTGGGGGAGACGGATCATCCCTGGGTGGAGACAAGGTTGGAGTATTTTTCTATCAGCGAGTCAGCAAAAACATCCATGACCTGGCGAATCCGGGTTTCAACTGCGGGAGCCATCCTCATTGCTAGCCGGACCGGTTCCCCCTGCCTTTTGGCAGCAACAATGGTGGTAACCAGCGACTTGGAGCGCTCACCAGATGCGAACCTCCTCACGTAACACTACAGCAGAAAATGGGACATAAGTTTCGACGCATCGGAATAAGGAAACTTAATGTGTGCAAAAGAGATTGTTTACCTTGGCGAAAATCTCGCTGTATTTGATGATGTGCGGATAACCTTTCTTAACAGCAGCCATCTTCTCTTCAAGGATGGTAGAGGGACACAGGTGATTCTCATGGTCCAACAACGAATAGCAGCCGTATTGAGTATCGTCCAGGCTACAGTTGGGACGGAAGGGGAAAGAATTCCTCTTGATCACAGGAGCTCTGCCTGGCCGAGGGATCAACTGCGTCTCAAACCTTGCTTGCCGGGTGTTCCAATAGGCAACCCAATTCTTGGAGTAGCCACCCGCGCGGTCACCTGGGGGCTGCTTGAAGGGAAGATTGCTCCTCAGGATTGTCTTACATTCGCCAGACAGCAGTCGCTTGTAACAACCCCTTATGATGGACTGCGGCCAGATCGATGGTGCCACCGCATCAAAGCCAAACTGGGGAGAAACGCGAGTCGGATCGATATCCACCGTGATCCTTTCATACTTAGGAGTAAGCTCACGAACATACTCCGCAAGAGCAGGAAGAGAGCCTCTCAAACACTAGCAGAAGAATTCGCAATAGCGCTCATGGAAGTGCTTCCCATCCTCGAAAAGAAGGTCTTCTGAGAAAGCAACAGCCTTGGAAGGATACAGTTTTGGGAACCATCGCACATTCTCAACGCGCGTGGCATAAGGCCTAGCTGTAAACTCGCTGCGATCATCGCATATCACGCTCCAGGTAAACTTAGGAAAGTGAGTTCTGAACCATCTCGCAGCCCTGCCACTGTTACGCTCTTCCTCCGCACCCGGAACGCACCACTTACTGGGTTTAGAAGGAACATGAGCATAAGTGGGCCACCGCTCGAAGACCCACATAGTCAAGAAGGCAATATTGACATAGGTCAGCACATCGAGGCGACCGCACGAATCCTTGGTTGCTACAACCAGTTGGTCCAATCTATGGTATAGGGTCCCCAAGACTAGAGGCCCAAGAGCGACCTTTTGACCAAGGGTCAGTTTCACAGCAAGTGGGAGGACATGGTAGAATACTCCATCATGGGGATGGCCATCGATCAAATACCTCGACAACCAAGCGCAGAGAAAAGCACAAAGGGTCAGGTGATAACCCTTGCCATTCACATAGTTTTTAGTCTTTGGCTTCTGGCTCAGAAGCTTCTTGGTGATACTACTACTCGCATAATCGCGGAAGAAGTATGCACCCACTTGCCCCAAGTGTTCTTCGCAGACGTATCAACCAGTTGCTAGTCGGGAAGAAGCTCCGCAGGTGTCCACCGGGTGGAAATTTTCTTCACCTCTGACAAGCATTTCTCCATCTGCGAGCTCTGCATCAGTCCTCAAGGGACTCAGAGGATCCACATCACCCACAGGAGACAGATCATACAGCATGTGTACATCTTCGAGAGTGGGAGCAGCCTCGAACTCAGGGAAGTGGAATGTGTGAGTCGCAGGCGAGTAACGCGAAAGAAGGTTTAGAAGCATGGACTGGTCCAGCTTCACGGCAGCACCCTTCATAGCACGGACTGCAAAGTATATGCCAGCATCGTTCAAATCAATGGCATGATAGGTCAGTACATGGTCAATCCACTCATCCATAAAGTCCAATTTCTGAACAAATGTTTGAGTGGAAATCGCAGTATACGATAAAACCCCATTTTCGACCCCCAGTCGAACCACATCCTTCGAATCGATCAATTCGAGCATGGCCGCATTCACAGGAGGAGTCAGTGTTTGCAATTCTTCAGCAGGAACAGGGGTTGGCAGGTTCTTCACCTTAACCCTAGTATGGTAAAAGTCTTTGCCACCCAGATAGGGGGCTTTCCGCCATAAGGTCTGGGGGAGATCAGGTATTTCTTCGACCTCTTTAACGGGCTTGGTTCCTTTTGTCTTTGCCATTCCTGCGGAAAAGCAAGAAAAAAAGTGGGGAGAAATACACATACTTTAGTTTTTAGTTTGAATTTCAAGATTCAGTTTGAAGCAACGAGGCTTTGTCAGGAGAAAGATGAACAGTTCAATGTCAATTTTGGGGTTTGAAAATTCAGAATCGCTTGCATTGTTGGGAATTTCAGAAACCCTACATTCAAAAACCTTACAATCTGGGAATCAATTCAGTTCTGAGTTTAAGGAACAAGGTCTCCTTTGCAGTCTACAACGAGGTAGCATGTTTCAGATAGTCATGGGTTTGCAGATCCAACACAGTTCAAAGCATACATCGATATGATAAATAAAATTGAACAAGGCCAACCTTGTTTTGGTAAAGCTTGCTTGGATGCGGACAGTTGAAGAAGACGATTGATGAGAAAGAATTGATGGTTGATTATCTGAATCTGCTCTTGAAGGCTTCCGGGTATCATTCAATTTAAGAGAAAGAAGTGATGCTTTGCAACAATGGAGAGCACAGAGTATTTATCCAAAAACAATGAAGGGTTGCGTCCTTTCAGTAGTCGAATCGCAACCGTCACCGTCGAATCGCGCAATCACAGGACAAGCTGACGTCACGCCTAAAACCCTAAAAGACCAGACGACACGACTCTAGGGATTTTAGGTCATAATGACACGCACGGGTGCTGAATTTGCGTGTATTTGAATTGGTGTGTGGCGGCGACGCGTACGTTGGTTCCTGCGCATGGAAGTCTATCCGGCTATGAGTCTTCACGCGCAGAAAGGGGGCTAATGTAGATAGTGCTTTCTGGACAGGAAGATCTTGGCCACGTGGCAACCATCTAGCACACCATACTGTGCTCCAAACACACTGGATCACCAGCCGTGCTGATCCACATGGGGGCTGCGAGACAGGGCCCTCGCATACCACCGCACGGGACTTGTATGGACTTAGTGGTTTGGAGGCTAGAGTAAGTCCTGTCGCGTGCGAGCGAAGCCCGCGCGCGACCCCTAGTAACTGCTTTTGAGAGATGTATGGCATGAGCTCCATAACCCCGGTCAATCCGGTCAAACCCGGTCAACCCCATAACGGTTCTGGTATACGCTGATAACGTGCTGTAACGGTCCCTATATACGCGGACGGACGTGCCGTTGTGGTTAAGTTAATTAAGCCGCAATTAATGGGCGCATTAACCACACTACAACGGTCACATTCTCTGTTATATATAGATCGTTAACCCTTCCATACAAGGGAGAACACACCAGACATACGCGGAAGCTCTGCCAAACCCCTATCTCTCTCTCATACAGTGCTATTGCCTTACTCTCTCCCTACACACAACCCCACACTTCCTGTGTCTTTTCTATCCCCTGCTATTGGTGTATATTGAGTCCTCTCTGCAGGATTCTCTCGTACACAGTCATCCTTAGACGTAAATTCGCTAGATTGTCTAGTTGTGGATTATTGTGATTTTGGTAGCGTTAAACGCTACACCGTAACTGGGTAGCTATAAAGGGCGTGTACGAGATACAATAAGAAGAAAGCTTAGAGATCGTAGTGGACGTAGATAGAATTTGTCCCTCCCACATAACGGGAGAAAATATCCTAGGCCACTCGAGGGATAGTGCTTATAAAACGTCTGGCCAGACTCAAATAAATCAATATGGGATATTGATGTTATTTGCACGAATAAGGCTATTCCTAGGATCGAGAAACTAGGGATTGGATATACGAGTGTGACTTGTATGTCTCGTGTCCAATCCGGATATTGGGACAAAGGGATGAGACAATTACTTACACAAGGTTTGTCATGATGACTATTCTATTTGTTGGCTAGAATGGATGTCTTGCTAGAGGTCGCTCCATATTAGTAAGTGGTTACTACCAACTAAATAGAACCTATGAGGTCACACGCTATATAGGGGTGAACTAGACTTGGGAATTAATTGATTAATCATATTAATTACTTAGAAGGATCAAATCCCAACAACTTGCTAACTTAGTAGGACTAATATGCAAGTTGGACTAATCCATGTATAGACATGATTAGGATTTTCCAAGGTGGCCTAATTCATGTAGAGACATGATTAGGATTAATTTTCAAAGAGATCTAATCCATGTATGGACATGATTAGGACTAGTTTGCAAAAGGGACTAATCCTTATGTGAGTAGGATTAGAAGAGGGGTTCTTTATGTAGTAGTACAAGGAGATGTTGGACTGTATAAAGAACACTCCTAGCTTATTTTTCTCTCTACACATACACACATCTATATGATAGAGTAGGAGAGAGTAAATAAAGTAGAGAGAGCAAGTCCCAAGCAAGGGCCGAACCTGTTGGGTTTTGAAGTAGGTAACGCAGCGGAATAACAAAAATTTAATTCCTACTTCAATGCCCACCACGGATCGTCAGGAGGAGACATCATAACATGATAAGAGACATAGTATTGTGTACCTTTTGATTTGTGAGATCACACGAAGAATGATGTCCTCGTCTCTACGGCTGATCCACGTCTAGAGGTGAGATCCAGATTCTTACTTCAAACAAGTGCTAGCTTGAACCCGGAGGAAGAGGGAAGAAGATCAAAGCAACCAAGGCACAAGAGGAGGATCGGCCTCCTCTTTGAGCCGACGGGAAGGGGCGGACGGGGCTAGGGTTTCGGCCCTAGCTTTTGTCTTGCTCTCTCTTTTGCTCTCTCCCACTCTATTTGTTATGTCAATTAAAAATTAATTTGGGAAGGAAGCTAAAGCCTCTTTATATACTCCAACAACTCCTTTTTGTTTCCATAAAAGAGTTTCCTAATTCTAGAAGAACTAGAACTATTCCCTTCCTTGCAAATTAGTCCTACTAAGTTTGCAAGGTGTTGCACAATGATCCTTCTATTAATTAATCAATATTAATCAATCCCAAATCTAGCTCTACTCTATTTGACGTGTGACCCCATAGGTTTCTATATATTTGGTAGTAACTCTTACTAACATGGAGCGGTGTCTAGCAACACATCCATGCCACCCAACCTATAGAAATAGTCAGTGATCCCGACAAACCTCTTGTGCCCAATATGTCATATTGCACCATCCCTTTGTTTCCATATCTGGATTGGACACGAGACATATATCATCACACTCGTATATCCAATCCATAGTTCCTCGATCCTGTGATTATGCTTATGCTTGCAGATAACATCAATATCTCTATATTGATTTATCTAAGTCTGGCCAGACATTCAATAAGACTCATCCCTCGAGTGGCCGTGGATATTTACCCCCATTATGTGGGAGGGACAAATCCTATCTACATCACTACGATCTCTAAGCATGCTTCCTATCACGCCCGATAGCCATCTTTATGATTACCCAGTTACGGTGTCACGTTTGATAACATCAGAGCGCAATATTCCACAACTAGAGTATCTAGTGACTTCAAGTCTAAGGATTGAAATTATATTAGCACTACGAATAGCGATTGTGACTTGACATAATCTAATGTATCCTTTTCGTTATGGGTCAATCCAGTATGCCATTACTCCTAATGCATACCCATGTGTTAGACTTGATATCTCCATATCAATCTACCCACATACTAGTCTATATTTGATCGTCCTGTTAATCAATATAGTGGACTAGGGATATTTAAGATAAACAACAAATTTTATCTAAGGATTTCATTATATTAAATATCACAATATATAATAAATGAATATTCTAGCCAAAACAATGTTCATACTAAATCTACGATTGCCTCTAGGGCATCTATTCCAACAGTCTCCCACTTGCACTAGAGCCAATATGGTGCATCTCGTATGCCCATAGATGTGGCGTGCCCTTCATGCTTTCGCTGCGCAAGAGGTTTTGTGAGCGGATCTGAAACATTGTCATCCGTTGGAATCGTGAACGTCTTCACATCCTCCTCGATCGATCATATCACGAATAAGATGGAATCTCCTAAGTACATGCTTTGATTTCTGGTGTGATCTTGGTTCCTTGGCCTGTGCGATCGCCCCAGAGTTGTCACAGTACAACTCTATGGGATCCACGATGCTAGGGACCTCACCGAGCTCAGTGATAAACTTCTTTATCCAAACTGCCTCTTTTGCTGCTTCCGCAGCAGCAATGTACTCAGCTTCTGTTGTAGAATCAGCAACTGTCCCTTGCTTGGAACTCTTCCAGCTTACAGCTCCTCCATTCAGGCAAAACACGTATCCAAACTGCGATCTGTAGTCATCTTTGTCAGTTTGGAAGCTTGCATCAGTGTAACCCTTTACACTTAGCTCTTCCTTACCGCCAAATATCAAGAACACATCCTTAGTTCTTCTCAAATACTTTAGGATGTTCTTGACAGCAATCTAGTGACTCTCACCCGGATTGGACTGGTATCTGCTCACCATACTCAACGCATATGATACGTCTGGTCTAGTACACAACATGGCGTACATGATGGATCCTATGGCCGAGGCATAAGGTATCCTACTAATGCGGTCCTTCTCAATCTCATTGGAGGGACAGTTATTCCTAGAAATAATGACTCCATGCGACATGGGCAAGAATCCCTTCTTGGAATCTTGCATGTTGAACCTCTTCAACACCTTTTCTATATATGTACTTTGACTTACGCCAAGCAACCTTCTAGATCTATCACTATAGATCTTTATACCAAGTATATAGGCTGCGTCTCCTAAGTCCTTCATTGCAAAGCACTTTCCTAGCCAATCTTTAACATATTGCAAAGTAGGAATAATATTGCCAATGATTAGCTTGTCATCCACATACAAGACCAGAAATATTACAGAGCTCCTACTAACCTTCTTGTAAAGACAAAGCTCATCTTCGTTCTTGATGAATCCAAACTCTTTGACTGCGTCATCAAAACGTCGATTCCAACTCCTAGAAGCTTGATTTAATCCATAAATGGATCTTTGCAGCTTACAGACTTTATTGGCATTCTCTGGATCTTCAAAACCCTCCGGTTGTGTCATGTACACATCCTAGAGGAGGTTCCCATAAAGGAACGCTGTTTTGACATCCATTTGCCAAATCTCATAGTCGTAGTATGCTGCAATAGCAATTAGGATTCGAATGGATTTAGTCATGGCGGCTGGTGAAAAGGTCTCATCATAGTCAATACCATGAATCTGTCTATACCCTTTGGCTAACAATCGCCCGTTATAGGCAACTACCTTGCCATCCATGTCGGTCTTCTTCTTGAAGACCCATTTGCACCCTATGGGCCGAGCCCCTTCAGGTGGTTCCACCAAAGTCCATACTTTGTTGGTGTTCATGGAATCCATTTCGGATCTCATGGCTTCTAGCCACTTCTAAAGGTTTGGGCCTTTCATGGCTTCTCCGTAGGTTGCAGGCTCATCATCTATGAGTGGTACGTCATCGGGCTCAGCCACGAGAAGTCCATACCTCTCTGGCTCATGACGCACTCTTCCTGATCTACGGAGTTCCTGTGTTACCTGAACGGGTTCTTCCACAACTACTTGTGGTTCCTGTTCATGTTCCATCATCGGTTCAGTGATTTGTGGCTCTTCAATTTCTTCAAGTTCTACAGCCCTCCCACTTGCTTCTTTAGAGACAAACTCTCTTTCTAGAAACACGCCGGTCCGAGCAACAAACACTTTGTTCTCGATGGGATTGTAGAAATAATATCCTTTAGTTTCCTTAGGATATCCCACAAATTTACACTTATCCGCTTTGGGCCCGAGCTTGTCTGTTTGTAAACGTTTTACATAGACATCGCAGCCCCAAATCCTCATAAACGACACTATGGGACGCTTCCCAGTCCATATCTCATATGGTGTCTTCATGACTGACTTGGATGGAATGCGGTTAATGGTAAAAGCTGCCGTCATTAGAGCATGTCCCCAAAAGGATATCGGAAGATCTGTTTGAGACATCATAGATCGCACCATATCTAATAGAGTGCGATTCCTCCTCTCGGACACGCCATTCCATTGTGGCGTTCCGGGTGGAGTGAGATGGTATACTATCCCACACTCTCTAAGATACTCATCAAACTCTTGGCTTAAGTATTCTCCTCCACGATCCGATCGTAGAGCCTTAATACTTTTGCCAAGTTGCTTCTCTACTTCATTCTTGAATTCCTTGAACAATTCAAAGGATTCGGATTTGGCCTTCATAAGGTATACAAATCCATATCTACTGAAATCATCAGTGAATGTGATGAAGTAGGTATAACCACCTCTGGCAGGCGTGGGGAATGGTCCACATACATCGGTATGTATGAGTGCCAATAACTCACTAGTCCTTTCACCTTTCTTATTGAAAAGGGACTTTTTCATTTTTCCTAATAAACAAGATTCACATGTCTCATATGATTCCAAATCAAATGAGTCTAGAAGTCCATCCTTATGGAGTCTAGAATGTGTTTCTCATTTATATGGCCTAAACGACAGTGCCATAGATATGTAGGATTTAAATCATTAGTTTTAATCCTTTTAGTATTTATGTTATAGATTGGACTATTTAGATCAAGGATATACAATCCATTAGATAAATGCGCACTACAATAGTGCATACTATCAAAATAAATGGAGCAACACTTGTCCTTTATTGAAATAGAAAAACCCTTCTCGTTCTAACAATAAACGGAAAGAATGTTTCTGCTCATATCAGGCACATAATAGCAGTTGTCTAATTCTGAAATAAGTCCAGAAGACAAAGGTAGCTCATAAACGCCTACGGCTAATGCAGCAACTCTTGCTCCATTTCCGACGCGCAGGTCTATCTCCCCTTTACTCAATCTTCTACTTCTTTTCAAATCCTGCACATTGCGACAAATGTGAGAACCACATCCGGTATCCAATACCCAAGATGAAGAAATAGAAATATTGACGTCTATAACATAAATACCTGGTGGTGGTGGAATCACTATTCCAAGCTTCTTATCCTCCAGATATTTAGGACAATTCCTCCTCCAGTGACCCGGCTGGCTGCAGCAGTGACACTCACCCTTAGCCACGCCTCCACTAGGCTTTAGGGCTTCCTTAGATTTCACAACTTTCTTGCGCTTTCCTTTTGAAGTAGAGGCAACTGACTTGCCCTTCTTCTTATGTACCATTATTATGGCCTTGCCCTTGCCTTTGTTAACGCTCTGTTCCGCTGTCTTTAGCATGTTCAATAAGTCAGGCAGAGTCTTACTGATCTCGTTCATATTATAGTTCATGATGAACTGATTATAACTGTCAGGCAACGATTGCAAGACAAGATCAGTAGCCAAATCTTGGCCCATTGGGAACCCCAGTCTCTCAAGGTTCTCTATGTACCCGATCATTCGGAGCACATGAGGCCCTACTGGATTCCCCTCTGCAATACTACTCTTGAATAATGCTTTAGACACCTCATAGCGCTCATGCCTAGCCTGTTCCTGAAACAATTGTTTCGAGTGTATGATCATATCATAGGCTTCCATATTCTCATGTTGGTTCTGAAGCTCAGGAGTCATGGTACAAAGAATGAGGCAAGTCACGTCATTAGAATCATCAATATGTTTCTGACGTGCCCTCACTTCCGCTAGAAGAGACTCGTCTTATGGTGGTGCTGGAATTTGAGTATCCAAGACGTACAGCTTCTTTTCTTGCTTAAGGACAATCCTTAAGTTTCTGTACCAGTCAAGGAAATTTGTTCCACACTGTTTATCCTTCTCAAGGACAGATCGTAGGGATGAAGTCGATGCGTTGTTGTTTGCCATTTGGAATTCTACAAAACGAGAAATGTGCAATTTTAGTATTTTGAACAATTTAACTATATTTAATAATGGTTAGATCATCAAATATAGCTCCCACTATTTTTCTCGGATTAATATCCCTCCCCATTAATGCGGAAAATATCATTATATTTTCTAGTAGGTCCAAGATCCCTTTTTCACTTCTTCTTGAGCTTGCTTTGGCAAGTCACCCAAGAATAGGTTATTTAGGTAGGAACCATTCTAATTGCATCATATGCAACTCTTGGTCCAATTAGGTGAATAACTCATTTATTCTTTATCCCATGGATAACCCCTAATTGTCATGCCTCTAGGCTCATCAATCCAATTGATTCTTGCCTAGTTGCGTCCAACCTCTTGCTTCAACATACACACATTACTAGCTTGTGTCGTCCGCAACACACCATGGTAAATTAAAATCGCCTTGATTTGGCAAGCCGAATTTTAATAAACCATGATCATGAAGGGTGTTTTGCCAAAAGAAGGCAAAACGCAATATTTGATTGAGGGATTTTTCTTTCTTAATTTGTTTGGTTGATCTTATCAACATGGTATACTTATTTGGATTGGGCAATCCACAATAAAAGATCAACCTTGTTTATTATTATCTTGTTATTGTTTTCGCTAGTATCGCCATACACACAAAACTAAATAACGAGGCATAAATAATAAACATCCACAAACATAAAAAGAAACGTTGCATGGATAAGGCCCCTAGACTAACGATATTATCAAGCCAATGATAATATCCAATTTCCTTAAAGTGCCGAGCTCATCTCCATGTGCTCCACCATAGCTGCGCGCCTAGGGATGTCTTCTTTGTCTCTTGGCTCCTTTGGTTCTCTGGTCTTCTTCTCCATGCTCTTGGCTATCATCTAAATATTTCTAATTCTAGCCTAACATCTAGAATAAATAAATAACAAAAGCCTCACATGTCGAGGAGAAAAAGACGACTCACAGGCCGTAAAGCCTAATTAATTATTACATTAATTTGATCAGCTCGCAGGCCGTAAACCAAACCACAAAGCAATAAAACATCCACAATTCTAGGCCATATCGATTACCATGCAATAAAGCACATAATACAGTTAAAACCAATTTTTAACGCGCTTGTTTAATTTTAATGAAATTGGGTAATTAGGGTTACAACGATCCAAGGGGTTCAAGCCAACAAGGGGCCCGAACCCCACTAGGACCGCCGCCGCCACAGGGCCCGGCCCAAGGCCGGCCGGCCCATTGGCCCGCGGCCTTTGCTTGGCGCGCAAGGGAGGGGGCAGACAGCTAGGGTTTCGGCCCTAGTCTTCATTCCCTCTTCCTTGTTGCCCAAGCAAGGTTGTTTCCTTATGGATTTAATTCCGTAAATTTGTTTCCATAAGTGAAAACCCCTTTTCAATCATGTGCCCATGAACCCTAACTTTTTCAAGAACCCAATTTTACACATCCTATGTGATTAAACTCACCAATTCTAACATCCAATGTCAAATTGGATCTTGTTCTATTGAATCAAATTCAATTTTGCATCTACTATGCCAATTAATTTCAGTTTTCGCGTAATAAACAATAAAACGGTGTGTAAACTGAAAATGTAACATATACATCATCTTATGCTCTACGACCTGTGGCTCTGATACCACTGTTTGGTTTTGAAGTAGGTAACGCAGCGGAATAACAAAAATTTAATTCCTACTTCAATGCCCACCACGGATCGTCAGGAGGAGACATCATAACATGATAAGAGACATAGCATTGTGTACCTTCTGATTTGTGAGATCACACGAAGAATGATGTCCTCGTTTCTACGGTTGATCCACGTCTAGAGGTGAGATCTAGATTCTTCCTTCAAACAAGTGCTAGCTTGAACCCGAAGGAAGAGGGAAGAAGATCAAAGCAACCAAGGCAGAAGAGGAGGATCGGCCTCCTCTTTGAGCCGACGGGAAGGGGCGGACGGGGCTAGGGTTTCGGCCCTCGCTTTTGTCTTGCTTTATCTTTTGCTCTCTCCCACTCTCTTTGTTATGTCAATTAACAATTAATTTGGGAAGGAAGCTAAAGCCTCTTTATATACTCCAACAACTCCTTGTTGCTTCCATAAAAGAGTTTCCTAATTCTAGATGAACTAGAACTATTCCCTTCCTTGCAAATTAGTCCTACTAAGTTTGCAAGGTGTTGCACAATGATCCTTCTATTAATTAATCAATATTAACTAATCCCAAATCTAGCTCTACTCTATTTGACGTGTGACCCCATAGGTTTCTATATAGTTGGTAGTAACTCTTACTAACATGGAGCGGTGTCTAGCAACACATCCATGCCACCCAACCTATAGAAATAGTCAGTGATCCCGACAAACCTCTTGTGCCCAATATGTCATATTGCACCATCCCTTTGTCTGCATATCCAGATTGGACACGAGACATATATCGTCACACTCGTATATCCAATCCATAGTTCCTCGATCCTGGGAATATGCTTATGATTGCAGATAACATTAATATCTCTATATTGATTTATCTGAGTCTGGCCAGACATTCAATAAGCCTCATCCCTCGAGTGGTCGTGGATATTTACCCCCATTATGTGGGAGGGACAAATCCTATCTACATCACTACGATCTCTAAGCTTGCTTCCTATCACGCCCGATAGCCATATTTATGATTACCCAGTTACGGTGTAACGTTTGATAACATCAGAGCGCAATATTCCACAACTAGAGTATCTAGTGACTTCAAGTCTAAGGATTGCAATTATATTAGCACTACGAAAAGCGATTGTGACTTGACATAATCTAATGTATCCTTTTCGTTGTTGGTCAATCCAGTATGCCATTACTCCTAATGCATACCCAAGTGTTAGACTTGATATCTCCATATCAATATACCCACATACTAGTCTATATTTGATCATCCTATTAATCAATATAGTGGACTAGGGATATTTAAGATAAACAACACATTTTATCTAAGGACTTCATTATATTAAATATGACAATATATAATAAATGAATATTCTAGCCAAAACAATGTTCATACTAAATCTACGATTGCCTCTAGGGCATCTATTCCAACCGAACCCCCTTGGGAGCGCCCCCTACCCGTCGGCCATGAACGGGAGACGCCACCTTGGTGCTCCATTGTTGCACGATTCCTTCCTCCTTTCCATAATTCCTGGCTAGCACAAGGAGTTGGAGGGTCTAGATATCACCTCTAGGCGTGGATCAACCGTAGAGACGTGACACAATTCACGTGACAAGTCATCACAGGAGAAAACCTAAGGTGTGTAAATTGATTTCTTCCCTTACCATCATTATGCCTCTTGTCCTGTGATCATTGGAGGGTATTGAATGGATAAATTATATTTTTCCGCTGCGTATCCATGATCAAAACCCTACAGGGGGATCGGTGGTAAGTTTCAGTAAACTTTCTCAATTTCGTTCTGTTCTGAATGACTTGGATCTTCTTGACTTAGGATTCTCTGGGAATCCTTATATGTGGAGCAATAATCAGGCGGATGATCGTAACATTCGCGAGAGGCTTGACAGGATTGTTGCAAATCCACCGTGGCTGAATAGGTCCAAGATGCACGAGTTCAGCACCTTTGTGATCCTAATTCTGACCACATTCCAGTGTTTCTCGATTGGAATACTAATCAAAGTTTGGGGAGGAAGCGATTTCAGTTTGAAAAAATGTGGACTAGACATGAAGAGTTTGAAGTTCTGGTATGCAACTGTTGGACCAACCGGACAGATTTGTCAACTGCTCATCTACTTAGTGCTACGGCATCTCAGTTTTCAGAGTGGGATAAATCAGTGTTCGGAAGTGTGAAAGGGAAGACGAAACAGATCAGACAAAGGCTGGAGGTTTTGCAGGACAGAAATCAGACAAAGGAAGTTATCGCTAAGAAAGAGTCACTTCGACTAGAGCTCAACGAACTGATCCGAAGGGAAGAATTGATGTGGTCTCAACGATCTAGATCAGACTGGCTTCGTGATGGTGACCAAAACACTCGGTTCTTTCATCAGAAGGCTTCTATTCGCAGAACACGCAACAATTTTCAAGGAATTGAGGATGAAGCGGGCAACTGGGTTACAGATTCAGATCAGATCACTCAGGTACTGGAGCAACACTTCTCCAATTTATTTACTTCTTCTAACCCCAGTCAACTAGACATAGAAGCTACTCTTAGTCCTATGAATATACATATTTCCGACGAGGATAGTCAGATGATGGATCAGGTCTACACGGCTGAAGAAGTTAAAACAGCGCTATTTCAGATGGCACCGGATAAGGCCCCAGGGGTTGATGGGTTTAATGCGGGTTTTTTTCAGAAATACTGGGATATAGTGGGTGATAAGATAACTGAGAAAGTGTTGAGTATTCTGAATGAAGGCGCAGACTTGTCTGATTTTAATACTACCCTAATAGCTCTTATCCCAAAAACTAAGCAACCAAGGAAGCCGAGTGATTATCGCCCGATCAGTTTATGCTCAGTGATTTACAAGATAGTAGCCAAGGCTGCGGTGAATAGGTTAAAGAAGCTTCTTCCGGATCTTATTGCTGAAAATCAGAGTGCTTTTGTACCGGGAAGACTTATCTCAGACAACATTCTCACTGCTTTTAAGGTAATTCATTCGCTAAAGACCAGGAAAAAGGGGAAGAAGGGGTATGCAGCATTGAAGATGGATATGAGTAAGGCCTATGACAGGGTTGAATGGGTTTTTATCCAGAAAGCACTGTCCTTTTTGGGGTTCGGCCCCTGTTTGTCTACAGTTTCATATGCTTTCGTCAGAAATGGAGTTAAGGTGGGTAAGGTGATACCGGAGAGGGTCTTCGACAGGGGTGCCCTATTTCTCCATATCTTTTTCTGATTTGCAGTGAATTCCTCTCGCGTGCAGTCTCCAAGGGAGTCATGGAGGGTAGGTTGGAAGGGGTGACGGCGTCTAGGGGAGGACCAGTGGTCTCCCACCTATTTTTTGCTGACGATTCTCTGTTTTTTACAGGTGCTAATCAGGAAAACTTCAATATGATTATACAAATTGTTGCTGATTATGGTCGTGCCACGGGCCAAGTAGTCAATTTTGAGAAATCTTCTTTAGTTTTCTCTGCAGGAGTCCCAGCAGAGGTTAGAGCTTCCTTACTACATCTTATTGGAGTCCAAGAAGTAGAGAGATATGATAAATACCTGGGGCTTCCTACTACCATGGGAAGAAATAAAGGCCATCACTTTCAAGGTTCTAATCAACAAGCTTAGCAACAAACTCAAAGGGTGAAAGCGAAGTATTTTGCGAACTCTCATTTTTTAACGGCAGAGCTTGGTAACGCGCCCTCATTCGCTTGGACGAGTATACTTTTTGGGAGAGCACCCTTATTGAAAGAAACTCGTTGAAGCATCGGGGATGGTAGCAAAACGTCTATTTATTGTCCTTGGATTCCAACCCATCACAACTTCAAGGTAATTACCCCTAATCTAGACCATGGTCCATTGGTTGGCAATTTTATTAATCCAGACGGTACGTGGAATATTTCATACTTAAAGATGTTTCTTTGGGGCGTTGATGTTCACGCTATCGCCAACACTCCTATCCCGGCCATCCCAAGGCCCGATAGAATTGTTTGGCACTATGATGAGAAGGGAAATTATACGGTCAAAGCGGGTTATTTGTTAGCAATTGGAGGTCAAACAGTGCTACACGCTCACATCAAGAACACTGGTCTGATTTCTTTTCAATATTGTGGAAGATTAAATGCCCAAAGAAGGTATTACATTTTATGTGGAGATTATTTCATGAAGTTTTTCCTACTAAATCAAATCTGACCCGAAGACAGACTCATGGTTGATAATCGCTGTGGTTTGTGCGGCTCTATTGGAGAAACAGAGATTCATCTTTTTTTCCCAGTGCAGGTTCATGAAAAGAATATGGGTAAATATTGGATTTGATACAATGTTGCTGAAAGTGGAGGATTTAAATTTTAGCTTGCAAATTTAATCTTGAAGTCCTCTGATATGGAGAGAAGTGGAATATGTTTGCTCTTTTGGGAGGTTTGGCGTGCTCGAAATACCAACCCGTTTGAAGGGAAGCTAAAAGACCTTCACAGTATTAGCAAGGACATAGATTGGAGAATGAGGGAGCTAGATTGGATAATTGAGGACAAGAAGTTCAATGCCCAACTGCGCAAGCCAATCAAGCAATGGAGGCGACCACATAATGGAGTTGTCAAGGTGAACTTTGCTGGTGCATTTGACCCAAGTTCTGGAATAGCTAGCGGAGGCGTTATAATTGGAATAGTGGAGGCAATTTTGTAGGGGCCAGATCAGTGGCTGGAGTACAAGCTGAATCCCCGAGGCAATCTAAAGCATTTGCTCTTCTCATGGGTCTCACCATGGCCGTTAACTTGGGCTATACGAAAATCATTGCTGAAGGAGACGCATTGGTGTTTCTTCGAGACCTCCAGTTATTCATCAGAGAAGGTGAAGGCTCTGACATCTCAAGGACAAGAGACACAATGGCTCAAATTCGATCCCTTACAAATCAACAACAAGAAATAACTTTCCAGTGGGTGCATCGAGAGGCGAATCAGGTAGCTCATTCAATTGCATCAAGAGCTAAGGGTAATAACTGTTCGGAACAATGGGTAGGAGATTGCCCTAGTTGGCTCAGTAATGCTTGTCTAGCAGATGTAATTGATATTCCACTTTGATTTATGAAATTGTTTTATCCTCAAAAAAAAAGTGGGAAAAAAGGTTTGTTTTCTTTTTTTCTATTTCTTTTATGTTTATTTATTTTAATTAATTGCACACGAGGTTTTAAAGTTCCTATAAATTACAACTTCTACCCCTCCTACTTGACTAGCTTATACTTTATTAAACTACACTTATCTCCCATTTTGTCATACAATTCATAAAATTATATTCTTAAACTTACAAGTAGTTGTCAAATTACCCGTATATTAAAAATGGGGTACTACATAAATTAGCTGAGATATCTTGTTAATTTAAAAAAGAAATTAGTTTAGGAAAACGTTAGGTTTATTTGGGGGGAGTCTTAGTTGTAGTTTTCTAAAATTTTGAGGTTTTTGTAGGGTTTAGGCCACATGTTAGGGTTTAAGAAGTAATAACCCGCCCACCACTTATATAAATATCAAAACACTCCAACAACAATAAGGAATAACAACATTGCCTAAAAACACATTTACACAATTGCCCGTATAATTTTTTGAAATACAAGAGTTCTTGTTGAAAACAAGGTGCATTACAGTTTCAATTGGTCAATTGAATAGATATATGCAATAACATAAAAAATTGTCATACAAAGCGCACTACAAAGCAATAACATTTACTCCAACGGTTGTACATATATGTTAAATATATTTACAATATGTATCAAAAAGTGAAAAGCAAACAAAATGTTAACGGTCTCTATGCTCCCGACCTAGTAACGTCGGGCTTGACCTGGTAGGTCGGAATTGGTTGATTAGATCTCGACCAGGCTAGATTGAGCCTCAACCTCAACTTTTGTTCAATTTTGCGTTCAATTTTAGTTCAGTTTAAGTACAACATCAAAAAGTTAACATCAAGTTGCAATCTTACACAAAGATGAACTAAATACTTAACTACAAAAAAAAAAAGCTGGGTTATCGTCTCCTTCATCGACAACATCTCCAGCTTCTTCGACAACACATCTCCAGTACCACTACCATATAAATTTTATCCACCGAGAGCAATTCTTCCCCCCGCGCGTTCCTCGTCAGCAAGATTGAAACGAATTCAGTTACTTGATGCCACCAAAATATCGACAAAAATAGTGCTTGGGGTTGGGTGAGAAAGGGGAATGGCCGCATAGACATAAAATATGAAAGTGTCGTGGTGGAGGTCGTGCTGGTAACCGTCACTGGAATCTAAAGGGTGGCGTTTTCTGGACCACTTTATTTTGTCCGGAAGAGAGAGCACGTGTAAAGAGGGATGATATTTGATTGGGGTTTGCAAATGTGCTTATGTTATTGGAATTTTTTTTGTCATGATAATAAAAAAAAATTATTTTAATTTATTGGTTCATTTTTTTAATTATTTTCAGTCTTGTTTGATTAATATTTTACTATTTTTTTATTGTGGATAATATTTTTTGTAAGAAAATAATATTATCAAATGTATTAGCAATGTTTCCCTAATTAACACCGCAAATTTTTTCCACATGCCCATCAAATTGGCGGGAAAAGTGACAGGAGCTTTTGCAATCTGTAGTCTCTATTCCCCCAGTAACCTCGATCTCCAAATTCCGCAATCCACCTGCCTCTGTGCTTCGTATGGATTCCGATTCCGACTCCGATTGCTCTCACATCTCAGCCACACCGCCGAGAGAGCTCCATCCACCGCCACCGCCACCTCGTGCCACCAATCCCCGCTATAGAGAACCAAAAGCGAAGCCTAAATCCGCCACTGCCAAGTCACGCCCCTCACTAAAACCCAAAGCCAAACCTAAGCCGAAACCGAAATCTAAACCTTCTTCAGAGTCAGCAAAACCCTTTCCCAAACGGTCTGAACCAGACCCACCGCCGATCCCGATTCCTTCACCAGACCTCTCAAGCTTACCCTTTCAAATACGCCGCCCATCGGAGACAGAAACTCAAGCATTCCCGGTCGAAAACTCGGTTCCTGCCGGAGGTTTTTGCTTGTCGAAGTTCGCGTCATTCTCCAAGATCCGAAGGCCGTGTCCGGATTTCACTGAGGAAGAAGACCCAAACCCGGATCAGACGAAGCTGTCGCCGGACACTGAAGGAGATATTATAGCTAAACCTGTCAAAGTACTGAAGAGACACCCTAATTTGATTGGAGGAACAAGTACCCAAACAGCCGCGCCAGTGAAGAAACCCAAATGTGTCAATGAAGGCAATTTTGTCAGGCTTAACATCAACGGCTATGGAAGCAAGTACAAACCCAAGTCTAAGTTCAAGGGAAACCGGAAAAGCTATGGTGCATATAGTGGTCGGAGGTCGTTCCAACGGAGTAGTCGAAAACGCAAAGACGGCGACGAAAATGGGGATGAGAGTGAAGGTTTTGGTGATGAAGAGGGTTTGGTTTTGGAGAATCATCAGTTGGGTAAGAAGGGCAGTTTTGAAATGGATGAAAAGTTGCTTGAGGAGATAGTGTTAAGTGTTCGAGATGAGCCGTCTGATGATAATTTGTTGAAGCTGTTGAAGCTTACTCATGGATACGATTCCTTCCGAGACGGGCAATTGGAGGCAATTAAGATGATCCTTTCTGGGAAATCAACTATGCTTGTTTTGCCAACAGGAGCTGGCAAATCACTCTGTTACCAATTACCCGCAATGGTCTTGCAGGGAGTTACTCTTGTTGTGAGTCCGTTAGTGGCCTTGATGATTGATCAACTGAAACAGCTTCCTTCTATTATCAAGGGTGGTCTTCTCTCGAGCTCTCAGGTAGTCTCTCTCTATCCCTCTTAAGTGCTTTGTCAATGGTCGTTGATGCCTAACTTTTGTCATTTCCACTGCAGACACCTGATGAGATGTCGGAAACATTGCAGCAGCTTCAAGAAGGAAGTCTAAAAGTATGTGTTTTACAAATTTTGATTCAATTGAACCCTTTCAAATTATTTCAGGAGTGGATTGTTGTCTCCTTTTATGTGGCAAATAATATAAACCTGAAATTATATTTTTTAAATAAAGAAGATAAACTCATGGATATGGTGTTTTAGGTGCTCTTCGTATCGCCAGAGAGGTTTCTGAACGCAGAATTCATATCAGTATTTTCTGATTCTCCAATCATATCACTGGTGGTTGTGGATGAAGCCCATTGTGTTTCTGAATGGTTAGATATTGTTTTGCCTCTTGACTTGTTTTCTTTTGATATTGTAACCCTCCACTATATGATTTCACTTTTCTGGTTTCTCTGCTCTTCCCTCTTGCCAACCTAATTTGTCATTGTCTTTGCACGTCTGATTTAAAGTACATCTACAGGTCTCATAATTTTCGGCCTTCTTATATGAGGCTTAGGGCATCCCTACTTCGTAGATTGCTTAATGTTCAATGTATTTTCGCAATGACTGCCACTGCTACCCCCAAAACTTTGGATGATGTAATGTGCGCTCTGGAGATTCCTCCGACAAATATCATTAAAGAAATGCCGTTGCGTGACAACTTACAGTTGTCAGTTACTTCCAGCACAAATAGGCAAGTGCAGATTCATATTCTTAACTGCTGGTTAGGTTGGTTCTTATTGTGGTAGTTTACGTTCAGAATTGGACATCTAGATAGCATAAACATTTGTTTTATCTTGAAATTTTTGAATAAAATATCTACTCCTGTTACAGATTGAAGGATCTGATGACTTTGATCAAGTCTAAGCCCTTTGTGGATGTTCAAAGCATTATTATATACTGTAAATATCAGGTAATTACACGAGCTTGCTGCTGCCCAGCATACACAGTATTTTCCATTACTTTGTTGTGTACTCGTTGGATGATGGCTCTTCACCCTGTGGGTCTGTATTGAATTGAATTTTCATTTGCTTTTGCAGTCTGAAACCGACTCAATAAGCAAATATTTGCGTGACAGCAATATTTCGGCAATGGTTAGCTTCTAATTCTATTATTAGTCATGGCGAGCCATTTGTTTTCTTGTTAATATAGCTCTTATGGTTCTTAGGCTAACCTGAAATGTTATTATTACTGTAGAGTTATCACAGTGGCATACCAACAAAAGAAAGGAAGCGTATTCAAGAATCATTCTGTTCCAACAAGATACGAGTTGTAAGGACTTGCTATAGTTCTTAACTGCAACATACATATAATGTCATAAGACCTGATGGATTTTTTTATCTTGCCTTTTGTTTTGTGGAACATGGAAGGTTGTTGCAACTGTGGCATTTGGCATGGGACTCGACAAGAGTAATGTTGGCGCTGTAAGAAATGATCTGTACTCTCATCAGTAATTTGATTTTTTCGCATTATTCTGGTATAAACTAGTGCTCATGTTCATCAAAGGGTACTATCAGGGTTCTCTACCAACAGTGGTCATACTATGAGTTTAAATTATAGATTATATATATATATTAATAATTTGTTTTTTTATATTTTGTGTTTGTATCTTGTGTTGGTTTTTACGGTATTTCAAATCTTGCAGATTATCCATTACACTCTACCAGAAAGTTTGGAAGAGTATGTGCAGGTAGGTTTTTTCTTGTCAAACTATAGGTAGTTTCTAGGATTGCTTTATTATCTCAAAGATTGTTCTTAAGTAAGAACTGTGGACTTCATTTTGCAGGAGATTGGGCGTGCTGGACGAGATGGTAGAGTGTCTTACTGCCACCTCCTTTTCGACGATAAAACATACTTTAAGCTCCGCAGTCTAACATACAGGTGCTTTCATATATTGTTTTACGTACATTTTTGGAATTCTAATAAAATAGGAAGACCAAAGATCTTAAAGCTGCTGCATAAAATTTGATTCGCAGTGATGGTGTGGATGAATATGCGGTTAGCAGATTCCTCTCCCATGTTTTTTCTCCTGACATGGATTCAAATGGCAACATTCATTCGTTAGCCAAAGAATCTGCATCGCGTAAATTCGATATGAAAGAGGAGGTTCTTTCTATATCCCTTTCTGTTACTTATACTGCTCACAATTGCATATTTGCACGAAGAAATGTGTACTTCAACTACATCTGAAATAAGGTATATTTGGTTTACGATAAAGGAGTGGAAAGAAAAAAAAAAAAAAACTAAGATACTTTGAAGCTCCATTTTCTCGTTCCTCTGGGTAGAATTTCTACCATTATGTTAGCGTCATTTGTTGGGTTGCAGTGACAAACAGATCTCCAGCTTAATACACTTTGATTTGGCAGGTAATGCTGACAATACTAACGCAGCTAGAGTTGGGTGAAGTGCAATATTTGCGCCTTCTGCCTCAGATAAACACAACCTGCACTTTAAATTTCCATAATGTATGGTACACTTCCTCTGTCACATTCATTGATAGCTAAAAGATGCACCAACGATATATCAAGCAAATTTTTATTTTGACGATCAAAATTTGAAGCATTGGTTTAATTCTTGTTCTTTTTCTTCTCTTGTGTCATATAATTATAGTAATCAGAGTTGAGATGATTACGCATGTGCATCAAATTACTAATTACAAACTTCGTCAATTGTTTATGGTATTATGAAAACAAGTGAAGTTTTACCAACTAAACTTTGGAACTGGACTTTTGCAGACTGCCCCGACTTTGCTTGCTGCCAAAGATAATGCAATAGCAGCAATTCTAAAGAAGTGAGTGCATTATTTAGCTCTGCTTTTGTGGAGTATGCTATTTTCTTAGTAGGATTATGATATGTCAAGCTGTTGTAATAACTTTCAGGTCTGACATTAAGCATGGGCAATATGTTTTTGATGTGCCAACTGTGGCAAATTGTATCCGGATATCTGCTACCGACTTGTTAAATCGGTTGCAAATGCTCAAGGTTTGTAAAATTCATGGAAATCATGCCTCCTTTAAGTTCATGTCATGAATTGTTTTCTTTCAGAAGCCGTATCCAGGTTATGGAGTTGATATAATTTCATACCAACCTCAAATTGTGGCATTGTTTCCTTCTAAAATATGGAAGTCTGCTCAAACAGGTAAAGTATAGAGGAGGCACACAATCAGAGGTGAAGCCAGGATTGCCTATTGCAGTAGGTGGGGGGGGGGGTATTAGTGAAAAATAGGGTGGGTGGATGGCCAAGGTTAGACAATGAAAATAAAAGTTATCAACTATGGGTTTATGGAATGACAATGATCTCGTAGGTTGTAAGTCTGTGTTATGTGGAGACTGTTTAGAATCGAAAGGTGAATTATAAACAGAAAAAGACAATGTATAAGTTGTAATTTGAAACTCTGAGTAAGAGTATGGAGAAGGGGATAATTGATGAACAAGAGGTAAAAGTGAACCATTAAATAGATATTTTGGGTCACCCATACAGGAAAATGAGGGCTAAAGTGGTGTACCACATTGGTTGTGAACTGGCAACCTAAAGCTGTCATAGGCAAGTTTTATATAATGTATAATATCGTTATCTACGCGTGTTATATTATATTTTTAATGAAATATATGTGTGGATCATTACATTATTTATAGTATTATGTGATATATGACACTATATAATGTATCACTTTATATTATTGTAGTATTAATATGTATATATCATTGACTGTTTGCATTTTTCTCCCGTCTTATAAATTTTGATAATATATCAAAATAAATTCTACTTATTTCATTACAATTATGCATTCTTTCATAGATAACTATCATAATATCAACAATTTTACATGTTTGATTCTTCATTTTCAACAATTTGTAAATTGATTTTGTCGCAAAAAAAGCCCGAGGGCGGCTAGCCTCTCGATAAAACTCGGCTCGTATTGTAAACGAGCCAAGCTTGAGCTTACTTCTGGGCTCACTTTGCTTAAAGAGCCGAGCCCAAGCACTATAAGTTAATTACTTCTGGGCTCAGTAAAAGAATCTAATGATTCAACATAAGCCTGCAGGTAGGGTCTATAATATTTATAGGTTTAATTAATTATACGTCCTGAATTATAAAGGGAGTGGCTTTACCATGTGGGGTGAAATGGAGTGCATTAGACTTGCTATGTGATTGTAGAATCCTTATTTAGTTATGTTTTAAGGGGGTTGAATGTATATTCTTATATGCTGAACACTAAGTGAATCTTTAGTAACTGCACTGAGATTGATGAGCAGTCTGACTAAAAAGGTATTGTATATATGTACGCGTGTGTATATACGCATGTGTGAGGGTGTACACACACACACACATATGTTAAGAGTGTGTGTGTACACACACACACACACATAACTTTAACCTTGTTATATGTTAAGAGTACTTACTATAGTAGCACCAGGAGGTGGTAGTTTTCTTTAATCATAGTTAACAGATGTATAAATATTTGATTTGAGTAAGAGAGTTGGAGGTGTACCATATAACCTTACCCATATAACTTAACCCTTGTTTTATCTGATAGACACTGGCACGACAGGAAAGCAGGATTGTTCATGTAGCATTGCTTTGTTCTTGGACATGGTATCTTTCGGGGCCAGCTAGAAATAGGAGATGATGCTACAATGAATACAATGTGATATTATCTTTTCTTTCATTTCATTGCTAAGTCCAAAGTTCCTGTTTACATTTTTTTTTTTTTAATGTACTAGGCAAAGGGTGAGATCACATTTGAGATGAAAGATCAAGCATATTGCTATACCATTATGGATGTTCCCAAGGATATCTGCTCTCTCACTTCACACCTTACAAATTGGCTCTCTGAGGTTGAAAGTTGCAAGGTAACGTTGAAATAGTATCAGTTTCAAAACATGTTTATAATTTGTTCCAAATCTTTTGTCTTGTAAGGAAGCATTTACAGCTGAACGATCAGGTAATTTATATGGCCCAGACTCCTGATCCAAGGGACTCTTTGTTCATAGGCAACAGTTACCTTGGGGCTACTTCCTTTTAAATATTTCTCGAAACATTTGCAACACAGAACAATGTCTGGCGAACCTCACCTCATAGTTCAAGAAAATGTGCGGTTTGATAGGTTTCGCTTTGGTCTTTGACATTATTATTATTATTATTATTATTATTATTATTATTATTATTATTATTATTATTATTATTATTATTATTATTATTATTATTATTATTATTATTATCATTATTACTATTATTATTAGTTGTTTTTTTAATTATATAATAATTTGTTGATTGTGATTTCATTTTGGTATAGGTAAGGAAAATAGATGCGATGTTTGATGCTGCTGCCTTCGCTGTGAAACTGTGTAAGAAGGTAAACGGCTGCAATGACTCCCTACACACAGCATGCTTGCAGAAAAAGATTATGGAATACTTTAGTGGAGGTGATGACAGTGATGTACATACTAAGCTGGACCAAAGCAGGTTGGTAAACCTAAAATTCTCTTATCGAAATCTTATCAACAAAGAGGATTGATGTTCAAATCATGATTTAAGCTTTTACTACTTCATAACTAGAAACAATCTTTAAAGACCCTGTGTACTTGTCCACTTTCTAATGTTAATACCTTGAAGTAATGCACCCTGAAACTATTCGCGAACCCCAACTTGCACTCATGACACCTTGTTCGGACCTAACATACATTGGATGATTAGTTAAGGCTAAGGCAAAGTTCAGGGTTCATTGTAACAACCCGAGCGGATTATTATCCCAGTAACTTCTTTATCCATACCACGGATAAAAATGCTTAAGCCTTGAAGGGTCAAGTAGTAACCCGCAAGGTTACTATATACCAAACATCTAATCCACAAACCCTCCTTTTATACTTGACGTCCTCGTCGAGTGTGCCCAGTCAGCCCCTAGCTGGTGGGTTGGACCACCACGGAGCCCTTACGGGACCAGTGTTTGATCTGATACCATTTCTTACAACCCGAGCGGATTACTATTATCCGTACCACCAGATAAAAATGCTTAAGCCTTGAAGGTGCTAGGAGTAAGCCACAAGATTTACTGATACCAAATATCTAATCCACAATATGTCGATGTGTACGGGATATTACATTCATACTCAATTACTTCGGCACAGATTATACAGGAATGCATCTGGGTTAAATTGATTTTTACTTCCTCTTATCACAATGAACTTTAATGTTGTTCTTGTTATAAATTATAGACATACTATGCTACCAACTTATCCCATAATATTTTCATTGTGCTAATAAAAATTCCATATTTGCAGCCCATTCTTGCGAGCAGACATAAAGGTGAGATTCTATCAGTTAATGTTTTCTGATGGAACTGTAGTTTGTATTCTATAATAGTCTCTGCTGTTGGTTGTTGCAGGTCTTTTTGCAGAGTAATTCACAGGCCAAGTTCACCCCTAGAGCGATTGCAAGAATAATGCATGGCATTTCTAGTCCTGCCTATCCTACAACAACTTGGTCTAAGACCCATTTCTGGTATTACGAAACACCAGCTTGCTTATATTGTTGGTGCTGCACACCATAAATTACATACAGATTTGGATCAGATCTACTACCATCAACGCCTTATGTTTTGGGTTTAAAGCATGAAACTAGCCTGAAACTCCTATTCAAAAGACGTGTCTTTTTTTATGAGGGATTAAAATACCTCAGTGGTTATCTCTGTGTCACTAGGTCTAAGAGACAATACTTGAAACCGCGAGGAAATTAAGCTATGGTTTCAACCTATAATTTTTTTTAAACTCAAGGATACATAGCGATGGCACTGAAAGTCGAAGTAGAAATAGCACATAATAGGTTTAATTTCATCTCTTTGTCAGGCCATTTTAACGCTAAAATAACTAAATCAACTTGTCACATAAATTGATTGATGGGACTGAGAGAAACATGTCACACTTGTCAAGGGATCACATTATTGGGCACATACAAGACACTTACTAAGGTCCTTGTTAGAAGTGTCAGTGATTAAGTTCAACTGTTTATAGATCTCTTTCAAACTTATGACAGGTTGATGACCTGCTTATTTTACTATTCCTGTCTGTTGGTGCTCCTCTTTGTTACATAATCAATATGTTCAAAAGTTCTAAACCAGGTTTTTTGATAGACAATGACATGCTAATTGCCAATGGTTCAGTGCTAGCCTGGAAACAGTACTTTGATTGGAGTTTCCCTGTAAGTTGCTGGATGGGTAGGGTTATGGAGGGTTGGTAGAAGCTGCTAGGTAAAAGAAATGAAGTGGAAATATTGGAAGCAAAAGAGTCTTTTGATGATCAGAGTACAAGTATCTGAAATATTCTGAATAAAAAGACCAAGAGTAAAGGAACTCTGTGCGAGGTAGATAATTCTCCAAAGACAAGTATGAGTCTCACTCAAAAGGATGATCCTTGGCTCTCTATCCCTGGATTTATATAGGTATCTACATCAGGTTAGCTGACAAATAGCACAATTAAATGCTGGAGAAAAAGGAGATAATAATTACTTCCTAAATTTCTTGCTAAAACTGAAAATTATAAGAGCATGTCCACCCGTCGGGGCACGGGTTTCGGGGTTCCTTGGGATCTGGAAATATTAATTGTCACACAATTTTTGTTGTTTTCTTCCACCCATATGAGCTTTGGCCTCCAGGCACAGTATTTTGACTTAATCATTTTATTTTGTTATTGACGAAATGAGTGGTTCATAATAACTCCCGGATTTTTATTTCCGGGTGCCACTTAGGACTCTGGGCTGGTCTTTGGGCACTAGGGTTCCAGGTGAAGTGCCCACAGGCACTTCTTGCCCGGTGGTTAATTGATTGATGGGCATGTGAATACTTGATTTTTGTACAATTTCGGGTGACATTGATGTGGCAAACAGGCTACATTAACATTGGTGAACATTTCTAAGGGAGTGGAAGTCATGCTGTTAAGCATGATAAAACAGACTCCAGATCATGATAAAACAGACTCCACAACTCCCTAAACGCCCTCCACGTGTGACTTTACCAGGTCAGCCACCAATCCCATTAATACAGCAAAAAACTAGCAACCCGATCGTTATTATCAATCTTCTTCCTATTTTTACAAAAGTAAAGTCTTAAGAGGAGGGATTCTATCAAGGGTCCACTAAATGTCTGTCTCTTTCATGGCAGGGTACCATAAAGATTCTGTAACTATATGCTAAGTAGGTTGAAGAACATCTAATGTGAAGAGTCAGGAAAATGTTAATAATATACAAAACTGTTCAGAAGTCCCACATCGGACATTTAAGAAGAAGAAATATAATTAATAAGTGTCCTGGGCTACTCCGCTCATTGCCAATTGGTTTTGAGGTGGAACCCCATGGATTCTTACATGGTATCCGAGCCTCGGCTCACACTAGTGAATGGTCTAACAACCCACGTGCTCACCGCCACCCGTAGACAAAACGATCCACGTGTAGGCCAAAGAATGCCACACGTGAGGGGGCGTGTTCAGAAGTCCCACATCGGACATTTAAGAAGAAGAAATATAATTAATAAGTGTCCTGGGCTACTCCCCTCATTGCCAATTGGTTTTGAGGTGGAACCCCATGGATTCTTACAAAAACCATTTATCTTCATAATCCATACTCGGAAACCTCAATGATTCAGTAGAATATTAAGCTGTACAACCATGCTAGTAAATACGTGTATACTCCCATAATTTTTGTTGAAGATCCTATATACCACTATATATTGCCTTCTATACCATTCAAGACCGCACTTCGTGAAGAACCACAAAGCGAACCTGAGGACCTACAGGTTGACCACTCATCAGAACCAACTCCTGAACCAATTCTAGCTCTAGCTGAACCAACTCCTGAACCAACTCCAGCTGATCCTGAAAAGGATTTTCAGATGTACTCCTGGAGAAAAAAGTCCATTCCTTTGCCGGTGCAAATCCAAGAGTCCAATCCAGAACCATATATGGAAACTCGTTTCTCTCCCACCATGAATGATTTAGCTATCCCAATAGCTGTTCGAAAAGGAACGCGTAGTTGCACTCAACATCCAGTATCTCAATTTGTGTCGTTTGACAAGCGTTCGCCACAACAAAAAAAAGTTCCCGACTCAAATAAGCTCTGATTCCATGAAAAACAATATTGGTTTCTGTCATTCCAAACCTGAGCAGTACATGCCTATTTATACATAGACTATTCTGGGAGTGTTTACATGCTGTTAATCCCTGGGAATCAGGGATATTTACCACTAAGTGGAAACTATCACTAATGTGCTATTCTATATTATCCTCGAGGAATTTCTGAGATTATGAAAAAAGTTCTGTATTACTCTACTAGGATTCGGAGAATACTCTGTATTACTCTACTGGGATTTAGAGATTCCACAAGATTCCCAACAATTACTACTCCAGATTTATTTCCATGTGTAATATCTACATATTGAGTTGTGAATCCTAAAAATGTCTTTACTTTTTGAAAGTGTTTCAAATACTACACGATGAGCTGAATCTTACAAAGGAAAGAGAACTCATATTTCCAGACTTCTGAGCTACAGTGTATCGAGGGGAAATTTAGTTATGCTCCCTCAAAAAAAGAAAAAAGAAAAAATAAGAAAAAAGAAGAAAACTTGGCTATGCATCTAGATATCCTTTGATTCCTTTATTGCACTCCTTCATGTCAATCTCTGAGTAAGTAACTTGGAACATGCTTTTGTGGATGGAAATTTACCAAAATCCTATTAAAATATGTTGCCCTGCATACCAACTCGAGAATCTAGGAGAAACAATCAGTATCGAAGAAAGAAATTTTCAGATAAGGGAGTACAACTGGGGGTATCATACTTAGTCTACTGAGACATAGCAAATTAGCAAAATCTCAAGTGTAAAAGTTGGTTGTTCCACTAAATTGGTCCAATCTCATTCACACTCTAACCAACTAAACCTATAAGGGATCAACTGAATGTCATATGATTGGTGTCTCAAGTCAAGAGTTGGACAGTTGTTGCAGTTAAGCAGTAAATTACTAATTCACGTGTGATCATTGCTATAGCACACTAAATGTGATGAGTCTAATCAAGCATTGTTATATCTCATAACTAGATGGCTCGGTTTCATTCCATGCTGATAAGAAATTTGCATTAAAAGTGAGAAGAATTGGTACTTACACTGGAGTCCATATTGCAGGGGAAGGTATGCACATATAAACTTTCAAGCGGTTATGGAAGCAGCAAAGGCAGAGCTCATGAACTTTGTCGGAAAGAATCTAACATAGCAGCTGGCCTTCTTTGTGTGACAGCCACATTAGGAAACACTTTCGAGAGCAGTACGTAGGTATGAGAATGTTTGATTTTCTCTTTAAGTTTATAAATGCATGTATTTCACAAATTAGGGTTGTTCAAAAGGCAAGTTCCCTGAGTAAGTATACTTTGATGCAGAAATGTTTGGATCACAACAAGTGCTTGTGCGTTCAAGCTCATTACAAGTTTTCCTAGATAAACACCATTTTTCCAACTCACAGAAGGTACGTTGCTTGTTTGGGCCATCGCATTTCCAGTGCAATAAAATATCAAGCTGGAGTTTTTACCATATTCTCCTTGGCTCCATTTCTAGTATGGCCATGTTTCTTGTGAAGTTGTTTCTGCTTCCAATGTCTTTCACTATGCTAAGCTGCTGAAATTTATGCTTGAGTATATATTTTCGTAAGAATTGGAAGATCCAAGAAGATGATCTGTTCATAGATTATACTCGTTATGCACTTACTGTTCTACACACACCAGACCCGCCTTCAACCATGTGTTATCATTTAACTCTGAACGCATTAGCCTCTTCTGAAGTCACACCCTTATTTACCATTCTTTTGTCTTGTTTATGTTGAATAGCGACAAGCATTTATGATCTACATTCCATTGTTCCTAACAATCTTTTTTTGAAATTGTGGACGAGTCATCTATGTTACAAAACCCCATTACCCTTACGGAGATCGTGGGATTTGTCTAATTAAGACCGTTGAACCTTCTCCTCTCTTCACGGCACTCCACAATGCAAAGTCATGGGATCTGTCTCCCTCTCTTCTTTCTCATCTTCGTCTCACATCTTCATTCTGAATCTCTCATGTTTCTTTCTTTATCTACATCGTCTCCCACAATCTCCTACTCCCATTGGAACTATCTCTGCCATATCTTTACAATATTTATTTGCTTAATCTATGTTAAAATATAATTATTTGAATTAGCATTTCCTGTGTAGTATCTTTAGGCAGAGGCCCATTGACTAGTGTAACCTTATAAGCGACGAAGGAGAATTTCGTCTAATCCTGTAACTGAATGAAAAGTGCCCCTGTGCTTCAGTATATGAATTTTCCTTGTTCACCAAGAATATAAGAAACAAAGTTCCATTTACTACAATATATTATTCATGATACCACCATTAACCACACTCCAGATACTTCACAACTGTCTATTGGCTTTCTAAACTGAAATAATGTCAGAATGTTTCTAATCATTAACGAGATAGTGTTAAACAAGCACACATTGCAGTTAAAATGCAAGACAAAACCAAAACAAAGAGGAAGAAACAACAAGGACGGACACGAACTATAATACAAACTCTAGGGAGTGATAGTGTAAATACTAGCTGGCATTTAGAGCTTTTAGGAAACAGTTAGTTTGTTATTAGTCTGTCAGTTCATTAGCGTCACGCGAGCTCTGCTGTATCAGATGGTGAAACCCATCTCCATTGCTAATTAATCAAGAACTCATTTTCTCTCTACAGTTTTCTAAAATTTCATCTTGGTACCAAAGCCTCTCCGGACTCACGTCCAAGCTCTTGATCCTCTTCGCTTCTCTCTGTTTCCACTCTTCTTTCTCCTCGCCGGAATCAATGGCATCTTCATCATCTCTGCCTCTTGAAATGCCGTCCAGTCTTAAGTTCCTTGTCTCCAACCTCAATTCTCTGGTCCAAATCAAGCTTGATTCAACAAATTACTATCTCTGGAAGGTGCAAATGCAGACAGTTCTTTAGACGAATCAATCGCTCGATCATATCAGTCGCACCGTCTCTGCTCCGGTAACTCACAGTACGTCTGAGTCCGGTATTAATTCTGACAATCCTGGTTATCTCTAATGGAAGTTCATAGACCAGCATCTGAAATCCATTCGTCCCTTAATTTTGCATCTAATGCGATCCGGCAACTGCTTCAACAATGGTTCACGTCCCTATCATGCTAACATATTCAACTCTGCATGCGAAAGGAAGCCCCACAATCACTGAATATCTTGATGCCACCAGTGGTTGATGATGATCTTCTCCTGCACATTCTCAAAGGATTGCCGTCTGAGTACGATTACTTCAAATCGAACATCAGTATTGCAGTTTCTTCGACTGAAATGTCCATTCTATTTGGATCATAGGATATCCATTATGGAATTGGTCTGTCGATTTGGGGATTGTTGACAACAATGAGCTGGGGCCGGAGGCTTCATTAGTGGTCGGATTCAATGTGGGCTGCGTGATCTGATGGTTGAATACGGCAGTGGTGGTTACCAGATTGGTGGCATTCTGGTGGTGGTGGTTGAATCTTGGGTATTTCACTATGATTGCAGTACAATATGAAGAAAGAGATGGTCGGAGGACTCAACGAGAGCAGAGGAATGCTGGACCCGACGAGCAGAAGACACCAAACACATAGGAATGAGAACAGAGATGAGAGAGGAGTTGTGACGAGAGGAGAGCTTGAGATGAGGCTGGACGACAGGAGGATACTGCTACAGTGTTGTTGCTGGTCAAGTCGGAGTTTGCCAGTGAAGATTTTGATGTCTGAAACTCTGAATTGGGTGAATCGATGAGCTCTTGTTCTTCAATTGTCTTCTAATTCTCCTTCTATTGATGTTAAATTTCATCTTCTCAACATTTCCTTCCAATAAATATGAATTGTTAAACTAATGGTGGGGTTATTAGATGACGGAGCAGGTTTGTGGTTGTGGTGGTGTGTCGTTGGTTGGGTGTTGGTGGTTGATTAGCTTTATCTGTTAGGCGATTTGGGTGCTGTTGATCTGGGCTGCAACATAGAAGATGGATGTGGTGATGCTTGGAGGCAGTGGAAGGGGAAGAGAGGTGGTTGTGGCTGGTGGGGAGGGGGCCCATGATTCCTACCAGTTTACTTAACAGTGTTACACAATTGGGATAGTATTCTCACTGGTATACTGCAACAGGGTTTAAGTGTTAAATCGATAGTGCAGTGTGTTTTGTGATACTACCTCCATCCCAAAATTATCGCCTGGGTGGACTGTTCAGAAAGTTTAAGCATATGCTTTTGACTTGACAAATTTATTGAAATGTCCCTTGGCTTATATGGCTTGCATGTCCGACCAACTCAACTACACCCCAAAGGGTAATTGAGAACTTTGGTCATAGTGCATGTAGGTTTAGTGTAATTTGTCCATGTTATTATCATTTAATTCACCAACCTTTTTGAATGGATTTACCAAATTGCACGGATCTCTTTGTCAGTAGTTTATTTGAGAAAATGAATTTAACCCTTTTGCCAAGGCAAGCAACATGCAAAAAATCCCTTTTGAGCAGGTTTTCAGCCATAATTATTTTCAGTGTCTGTAAATCTTTGAATTGTTATTCTGGCCATATACACAAACTTTCTTTCCTATTTCTCTAACAATTCCCTAACCCCATATTCCCACTATTATATCCTTATCTATAGGCTTTATTGCCCTGCTCTGGCCAATATAGTGCCTCTATCAGACTTTATGCACTGATACGGAGGTGGATTTGATTGGACTCATGTACATCAGCTATTGTACCAACATCTCAAAAGCAGATACCTATTGGTAAATAATAGACACAGTGACATTGAATTGATGATATCCGAGATGAACCACAAGGTTTAAACTTGTTCTATTTTCCCATAGAAGATTTGGAACCAGTCAACAACGGTTGCAGAAAGGATCAGAGTGAATGAATGATCAAGAAGATGGTGCTTTGAGGAGATCATCATAATATGACAACATAAATCTGGTTGTAGAGGATTAGAAAAGGAATTTGAGGTCATCTAAGTTTTATGTTGCTGTTTTTGCACTTACGTAGATAACAAATATCCAAAGAAAAGCTTTTAGTGTTTTCAAATTTTTATTCAAGGCTAAAGGGTTTGGTTAATGAAGGATTGAGTGGATAAGGAAGAAACCGGAAAAAATAATCATTGTAAATATGTTCACTTCCCTTAATAAATCAGTATTCTGCTGACAGAGAGGAAGAAGTTTCAAAATGTGTTCCATCCTGCCGAATATTTTGGACTTCTTTTTTATCAATAGAAGCAACTGATCTATTTTGGGCATTTGGAAGGGACAATGTCGTTACAATCTCGACTTAATTCTTTCCGAATGTAATTGCTAAAATTGAAGATGAAGCGGAGGTCATTCAACTAAGTTCTTTTAGTGGGATACTTCGCAGCTTTAGAAAACATACCAAGTAAATCAAATCATTGGAGCAGTTGATAATCAAATCTTCATCTTGATCCCTATCAAATAACCTGCGACAGATTACCCATCTTAATCCTATGACAAACTACCCCTCTCAATAACAAACTTCATAACTGATTGCTGAACAGAACCTCTTTGAGATAACTAGCTTTCTTTACCCAGACCAGCCTGATCAACTGGCCAGCTCGAAGTTAAACTTAAAAACTCATCTCTTCTAGCTCTGTACAAAAATTCACTCTGGACCTTCATCTCTGAGTCAGTGAAGCAGAAATGGACACCCGGGTAGGATGAATTAACCCCTTTAGGAACCCCATTTAACAAAAAAGAGAAGCTAGTAACCGGATTATAACTCAGATCCACTTGTGACATTATACCAAACTCCATTGTTCTCAAATTTTAACTAACATCACAGTACGCCCTTTTTTTTTTTCTGATTGTACAGTACGCCCTTATCATTTTTTATTTATTTATTAACATTTTTATTATTTATTTATTTATTTATTTATTTATTTATTTATTTTGAGAAAGACAATAAGCTTTCATTATATCCACCTTACATATCCCTTCCCTCGTGACATAATACTCTTTTGTCTAGAATCCACTTATATTATGCACCAAAACTCCACCCTATGTCTGTTCAGTAGGAAAGCATTCAGAGACTGCGAAATAGACCCAGCAAATCCTTCTTCATCTTATACGATCTATTAAGCTAACTGATGGGCCTAAGATATGTGAAAGCTTCCGCCCTAATTTTATTAAGAATTAAAGGCACAAAGGTTTTGGCGTAGGATTGAGGTGGATAATCTGTCGCACAAAGGTTTTGCTGTAACACTCTCACCTTAGAGAACTCTCTCATCATACCATTAACCTCTTTGCTCACCACATGCCATATTCTTTGGGAAATAGAACCACGAAACCATCAGGGCACCCTTTGACCTAAGAGCGCGTGAAGCTCCAATCACCTCGAAAAATGAGTCTCCTAAGCACACTTCAAAATCCGTGTTAAATCCAAAATACAACCGATTGATCAGTGATCTAAAGGTTCCTCCTCCACTAAATAGATTCAATAAATCTTGAGATTGTTTGTCCTTTGCAGAAGAAGAGATACAAGACCACAATACTTGAGGGTTCAAAAGTTAAATCAGTGGTCAAAGGATTAGGGTTAGTGACTAAAGAAAATAGTTCATTCATCCTCTCAGGAGAAAGGAGCATGCATCATCCTCACCATGGCAAGGGTGGGGTTATTTCACTCACAAAATCACCAAAAACAAGGAACTAGAGCTCGCTAAAAGACTTCAAAATTTAAAAATCACAAACCGTTATGTATGAAGACATCTTTGCCCTGTCCGTGAGTAATCTTCGAAGTTTATGAACATGATGGGGGCTATGGGTTTACTTTCTAAACTTTCCCTCCTTGTTTCCCTGCATTACACGTTTCTGTGATCTGCTAGTGAGTGCTGTCTATTTATACTGAGTTGCGTGTCCTAACCATGTTTGAAGTGCCATGTGTTCTCATAATCATACCATGCATGTTTGAGCAGTACATTTGCAAGATCGAATGACTATTTATTAGCCAGTATGGAAGCATGGAAATTATTTTAATGTTCAAATTGACTTTTCTTGTTGCTGTCGATTACAAGTTTTCCCACAAAATAAACACAATTTCACCTGTAGCTAGTGGTGCCAAGACATTATTTCAGTATGTCTGCTGATCCCAATTTTGAATTCTCAACTTTTCCTCAGGCGTGTGCTCCAGTTTTCGTTGAGAGTTTGTACATCAGCAATGTGGAGCCAATGGACAAGCATTTCTGTATTCTGGTTTGGCGCAATAATTGGTATGTATATAGCGGAGGTGCAAGTCCTGGCCCAGAGTGGTGCAAATTGAACAATTGTGACTGCAATAGGAAATGAAAGATCAATTGATACATTTATTTGGAGCTGCTAATATATAATTTAGTAAATTGTTGTATCATGAAAGGTTAGTATTGTTGTCATTCCCTAGTTGTAATTTAGTTAATTCTTAAGGTACAGCGAGCCTAACTTAGTTTTCAATTTTTGTTGAAGAAAGGCCTCAAGAGTGACTCGTGAGTATATTAGTTTGTTCAAGAAACTCCTCAATGTACTTATTGTTTGATTATTTAATGTTTGATTATTTAACCTTTCAAAAACTGGAACATGTGGATGCCTTACTCACCACTTCAAGATAATGTCGTCTTCATTCGAGAGTTCAGTTTTTTCTTCTCAGTCACAATTTACTTGGTCCAAACTGATCCACAAGTAGTTGGTTACCAGCCCTGAAGGAGAAACTCGACAGGAGGTAAATTCTTGTACGATAGTCTTAGCAAAAGCATTAAGTATTTACCTCTTGTAGCATGATCGTCCGCAGATGAATTCCCCGATCTTTGTTGCGCCTGTATTCACGTTCCTCGCCTCCCAGCAATCAGTGCGAACCTATTGGGTGAGCACGATGTTTCACAGCACGTCCTGCCTTTGGATGAGAGAGAAAACTAGAGTTCTGTATGTGTGTTATATCTCTGATTTTTGTGAAGCGTACCCCCTTGGGGTTCAGCTAATTACATTCTCCCACTCGACCTGTGGGGCTGCACACAACTCTACTAGTTTCCTTGATCTTCAACCAAATCGTCTGCAAAGTATTGTGCAGTCATCTCGTGCGACTGCTGAGAGTCTGCATTTCAATAGCTCCATACACAAAATTCATCATGAGCTAGTAGTAGGTGTGCTCAACTTCCAAAAGGATAATGCACAGTCTAGCTCTCGTATGGCCCAAATGCGATCATGTGCCATCTCATAGACCACGATCATGTCTAGTCCCATAGACAATGCTCAAATGCGTCTACCATACTACTATTTTATGCATATTGTGCATGACCCCGCATGGGTCTCACAAGTGGCGCCAATGAATGAAACATAGCGTGATGCACGAGAATCTTTCCTTTATCTATGTGTCACTTAGATTCAGATTGACTGCTTTTCCAGCGATGTCCGGGAAACCACATCATACATGACCGTAAGGTGGCATGCCAAAGTAGCACCACCAGCCCATCACTTTACGACACAGACAAGAGTGGTAAGGGTATACAGTGTCAATCATACTCATATGATCGACGAGGCTCACACGGTGATGAGTCATGGGACAACTCAACTCTCCACTCATGTCGCTCTTTAGCACGTGTTTATGGAAACACACGTCATAATGTTTGAACTTCCACTGGAGCACATGTCTTATCTCATAAGGACCACTATGCGGATTCTAGCTCAGTCACCATCTTGACGCCTAGCCCGAGCAGTGAGATGTCGCATGCATATGCGCCCTAAAATTAGTTCTCGCATTTGGCTTCTTACAAAGACTTACACGACTTAAGGGTATTAGCCATGCTTCGGGTGGCTTGTGGGCTACCCTCATCTTGGCATCTATCCAAGGCGACAAGCGAATCCTCTTGGTCAGTATCTAGCGTAAATGGGTATCTGTCTCATCTTTGCTCACCATCTATGGTGCCAAAGGCGATCACTAGTGTGAGTCAGCCGATCTAAGTGCATGTGTGACATGTTTAATGCTAGTACAAGAAATACAACATATCATGCATGTATCTAAAACAACACGCTTAATAATCAAGTAAGTCCAATCAAAATCCAAATGTCAATGTCTCTAATATTTATCAATCATGTAGCACACCACCGAATACCGAGTCCCATTTCCCTAACATGATCCACAAAGAGAATTCTCGTAAGTGGCTCGGGGTATGAGATTAGCCAACGTATGGCTAGTAGGGATATACTCCTCAGGTAGATACCACATCCCCGATGGAACAGTACCCGTTTCCCTATGTATTTGGCTTTAGCGTGGTGCTTTTGGATCCTTAGCTCTCTGCTATGGCCGCCATACTAGCACAACACAGGGTAACAGGTTGTCAACTACTCCTAAGTTGACCAAAACCTTCTCAGCAAAACACATTTCTGCGATGCGGCAGAACACGCAACGTACTCGCTTCCCTTCACGACAGAGCGGTGCAATACGTCTATGCAATACCACATATTGGTATTCCACGCGATGAGCCTGCCATAAAGCCATCTATTATGAAACACAACCCGAGTTGGATTTTACGTGCGTCTAGGGTCCCCACGCTTGTCAGCATATATAATCAACATGACGTAATATCCAACTTCGATAGCATACCACATAATCTTATGTTCCTTTGAGATATCTGAGTATTTTCGTGACCGCAATCTAGTGTCCTAAATCAAGATTCCGAGAAATCCCCTAATTAATCCGACTGCATAGCGTATGTTGGGGTCTTAGTACACATCATAGCGTACACGAGACTCCCAGTGCACCGCCATTGGGTACTATGGCCGTCTGATCAATCTCATATGGTGTCTTTAGGGAACATATCTAGGCTCAAAAAATCTTGCAACTAGCCACATGGGAGTGTTCATTCAAGTATTAGAAGACAAGATCTAGATTGACTACGTCTACGAGAAGATACCAAGCATATGTTCATGGTGCAGGAGGTTTAATCACTACACCGATCAACGCCAATTCAAGACACAAACTGAGAAAGAAACTGAGAAGCCTGGGTTTGGAGAGTGGTTGGTGTTCAAACCACCACCCAAGAAACCGAGAGCTTCGGCCAACAACCCAACCAACCAGCAATCTCATATGTATGCTACCGAACGGAATTCACCATCCCCTAAACGCAAAAGGTTCACCAAGTAAGAGCATGGATGAAGAAAGTGCAGGCAGGGGCACATAAATCTCGTCGAATAAAGGGGAGAAATCTGAAACTGATATGATCCTGGCGAATAATACTCGGGAGGGTACTGAGACACTCAACCCACCAAACACAGTCTATACAAACCCTCTGGCAGAAGCTAGCAATGATGATACTACCCCTACTCTCAAGAAAAAAGGTAAAACAAAAGCCAGTGCTTCGTCTTTGGATGGAACTTTCAGCTATCCTCCAAGTCCACCTCCAAGGATGCAGTAACCCAAGTCAAGAGGAAAACTGGCCAAATATTTCTCATCTCAAACCCTAAAGAGAAAGTTCGTGATAGAAGATTAATGCCAGCGCACATTGGTAACAAAGAAAATGGTATTGGGGTAGTTATTGGTATCAGTACGGAACAACATGGGACCTTAGATACCCAGAAGTGGCTGCATATTTACCTGGACGAGCACATTGGTATCAGTGCAGTCCCGCCAAGTACATTGAATGCTTTCAGCTGGAACGTACGGGGGCTTGGGAACTTCCGTAACGTTCTAGAGCTCCAGAACCTCATCCGAGGGAAGTCACCTAATATTTTCTTCTTGATGGAGATGCGGCTTGATTCAGCCGAAATGGATCGCGACATTATAATTTCAGTTCTTATGTTGATTGTGTTGGACGTAGCGGTGGCCTTGCCCTCCTCTAGCAGGATTGCGTGGACGTCCGAGTTATTCAAAGCTCGAGTTTATTTATTCATTGTTTGGTGACTGATCATACTCTTCAGGTTCAGTGGTTTCTTACGGGATTATACGGTGATCCGGAATCCAGCGAAAGAAGACACTCCTGGGAACTTTTGATTAGATTGAGAGATCCGAATGGTGCTCCTTGGTGTGTGATGGGTGATTTCAACGCTTTCGTGTCTGAAAACGAAAAGCAAGGGGGTCACCCAGCTGATCAGCAGCTTATGTCATATTTCAGGTCTGATTTATCTTCTAATGAGTTATTTGACCTTGGGTTACAGTGGCTGCAGATTTACCTGAACGAGTAATCCACGTAATGGTATACGCATCCGAGAATGGCTTGGTAGATTTGTCTCTAACTCAGCATGGCTTGACGTCTTTGGGGGTGCAAAGGTATCCCATCTTTCCGCAGCTGTCTCTGACCACATTCCTATCGAGCTTTACTGGATTCCGATGAGGAAGCGAGCACCCATGTTTCATTTTGAGACCATGTGGATTCAGCATGATGAATGTAAGCCTTTTATTCGTTATCAATGGGAGGATTCGCACGCTGCAGATTTGGGCCACAAGCTGAAAGTTACAGGTTCCAAATTGAAACAGCGGGATCGCACTATTTTCGAAAGTGCAGAGGAAGATTTCGTTTATCAGGGAGCGCATTCAGGCACTCCAATCAAGAGATAATGTTGATGATGTCTCTGCCGAGATTAATAAATGCAAGAAGGAAACTAGATGCCCTATTAGCAAACGAGAAGGTTATGAGGCTTCAGAGATCTAGAATCCAGTGGATGAAGGAAGGGGATCATAACACATGTTTCTTTCACAGCCGAGCTTCGATCCTGAAAGCGAGAAACCACTTGTTTGGTCTAGAGGACGCAACGGGGGTTTGGCACACGGGTAAAGAACATTGCTTCAATCCTTGAGGGGCCCTTTCAGGCCATTTTTACCTCTTTCCGGACCATAGAGGAGACGATGAACGAGATTCTCAGATTTGTTACACCTGCCAGTATCAAGAGAAAAAGGCAACAGCTCGGCAATACCTTCACTACAAAGGAAATCGAGCTAGCTCTTAGTCAGATGGGCCCGACCAAAGCCGCTGGCTTAGACGGCTTTCAGACACGCTTCTTCCAAGAGAATTGGGATCTCGTTGGCCCTGAAGTGACTAATACATGTCTTCACATCCTGAACAACAATGTGTAGGGTTTTGATACATATCACGCAGCGGAATAATAAAATAAAGATTCAGTTCAAAGCCCTCCATGAATCGCAGGACTAGTATCATAACGATGGTAAGGGAAGAAACAACGTGTACCTTGTTTGTCTGAAAAATCAGTTCACGTAGAATGCTATCCACATCCCTATGAGTATCCACGCCTAGGATTTCTCCGGATCCTCCTTACGCCTTTTTGCTAGCTCGCGTCAGGAAGGAGGAAGAAAAGATCACGCAAAAAAGAGACCAAAGAGGCCGCGCCTCTTGTGGCTGACGGCAGGGGCGGGTGGACGGCTAGGGTTCGTCCCTAGTTGTCTTGATCTCTCTTTGATTTGTTCTCCCACTCAATTGTGAATGCATCTTATGAGAAAATAATCTAGGAGTTCCCTTATTGTTGTTTTTGGATACCCAAGAGGCAATCTGTTTAGTATGAACTTTGGTTGCTAGAATAGATCATTTTATGATTTCTAGAGATATTTAATATAATGAAGTTCTTAGATTACAATTGTGTTGTTTATCTTAAATATCCCTAGTCCATTATATTGCAGGACGGTCAACTATAGACTAGTATGTGGGTAAATTGATATGGAGATATCAAGTCTAACACATGGGTATGTATTAGGATTAACGGCATACTGGATAGACCCACCACGCGAAGGATACATTAGATTATGTCAACGTCAAAAGCGCTTCTCGTTGTGCTAATGGTGTTGTAATCCTTGTTGGAATTGTGCCCTAGAGGCAATCAATTTGTCGTGACATTTATATGGACTTACTGTTCATTATGATTATCGATATGGATATATGCTAACATGCATGAAGTCCTTAAATATCCCTAGTCAAGTACTACAGTTAATAAGACGACTGTATTGCATCGAGACTAGTATGTGGGTAGATTGATATGGGGATATCAATTCTAACACATGGGTACACATTAAGAGTAATGGCATACTGGATTGACCCACCAAGAGAAGGATACATGGGAGTTATGTTAATGTCAAAAGCGCTTTTCATAGTGACAATGGTGTTGTGATCCTTAGACTTGAAGTCAATAGATACTCTAGTTGTGAATTATCATGTTTTAATATCGCCAAACGTTACACCGTGACTGGGTAACTATAAAGGCTTAAATCGGACATGATATGAAGCAAGCTGAGAGATGGTAGTGATGTAAATAGGTTTTGTCCCTCCCACATAACGGGAGTAAATATCCAATACCACTCGATGAGCGAGACTTAGGGAAATGCATGGCCATGCTCGAATAAATCAATATAAAATATTCGTGTTATTTGTTTATCTAAGTCTACTCACAGATCGAGAAACTATGGATTAGATATACAAGTGTGACACTCCATGTCTTGTGTCCAATCCGGATAGATGAGACAAAGGGATTATACAACACCGTAACATTGGTCACGGAGGTTAGTTACATTCCTATTACTTGGGACCATTGATGTATTGCTAGATATCGCTCAATGTTTGTAATAATTATTATTACTGCCAACGTAATTAGGAACCTACAGGGTCACACACAATAATCGATCAAGCTGGGATTATTGCTAATTAGTTGGACAAAATAGCAATAATGAGTTAATTGGACTAAAGTGTAAACTGTGCTCATTAGTTGGGCTAAATAGCAAGTGTGGGATAGAATGTAGCTAGTCCCACATTGTTGGATTTATGGGCAAAGATGAATTTATCTAGCTATAAATAGGATTGTAGGCTATGAGAATTTATGATTAGAAAAATCCTACACAACACAATACGCTAGAGAGAAAAGAGGAAGAGTGAAAATGAGTTTTTCACTCCTAGGGTTCAACCACACAAGCAAGCCGCCCCTCTAGGAGCTGTCGGCCTCCGTGGTGCCGCCTCCTATGAAGCTCACGACCATGGTGATGGCTGTCCGCCTCCCCTGCCGCCCACGACCAAGGCGTTGGCCGTCCATCTCTTCTTTTTGCCACGGGTTGGATGTGATCCAGTCATCGTGCATGTCCATGTTTCTTCTTCTTCTCACTATTGCTAGAATCATTGGAGAAGAAGCCCGGTTGAGGTCTATTTGTGTGGATACCATAGAGAAAAATATGCTCTTCTTTCTATGTGATCGTCACCAGTCTGGTATGGCTGAGGTAACCTTTCTTCCTTCATCATGTTATGATGCTTCACCTGCGATTCATGGAGGGTTATGAGCAGAATAATTTTTTTGTATTCCGCTGCGTAACATGCATAAAAACCCTACAATCCTTAGACTTCAAGTCACTGGATACTCGAGTTGTGAAATATCATGCTTTGATATTATCAAACGGTACACCGTAACTGGATAACTATAAAGATAGCTGTCGGGCATGATAAGAAGCAAGATTAGAGATGGCAGTGATGTAGAAAGGTTTTTTCCCTCCTACATAATAGGAGTAAATATCCACGGCCACTCGAGGGTTAGAGCATATGGAATGTCTGGCCAAACTCAGATAAATCAATATGGAGATATTGATGTTATCTGTATGGGTAAGCCTATTTCCAGGATCGAGAAACTATTGATTGGATATACGAGTGTGACGATTATGTCTCGTGTCCAATCCGGATATGGAGACAAAGGGATAACAAAACACGGTAACATTGGGCACAAGGTTTGTCGGGATCACTGACTATTTCTATTAGTTGGGTGGCATAGATGTGTTGCTATGCACCGCTCTATGTTTGTAATAGTTACTACCAAATAAGTAGAAACCTGTGGATTTACACATCATATTGATTAAACTAGATATGAGTATTAATTAATTGGACTAATTAATAAAAGGATCATAACGCAAACACAAGCAAAAGTTAGTAGGATTAGTTTGTAAGTGGACTAATCCATGTAAGGACATGATTAGTATTGTGGAAATTATGTAGTTAATAAAGAGTTATTAACTATATAAATGAACTCTAGCTTGTTATTTTCTCAACTACGTCATTATTAAGAGAACATAACAAAGCAAGAGAGAGAGAGAATGGACAAGGAGGCCGAGCCCCTCAAGTCCGTCCGCCCCCTTGCTACTGTTGGCCCTTTTGGCGCGATGGTTGCCTCGTATTGCGTGATCCTTGTCTCCTTTTTTTCTGTTTCTAGCACTACACGGTGGGAAGACTTCCCGTTAAACATCCAAGGTGTGGATACTCGTAGAGACGAAGACACAATTCCTCGTAGTGATCACACAAACTAAGGTACACATGTTTCTACCATAATCATGTTATGATTGCTTTCCTGTGATCCTTCGAGGGGTTTTAGCAGGATTAAATTTTTATTATTCCGCTGCGTAACCTACATCAAAACCCTACAGTGGTATCAGAGCCACAGGTCGTAGCGCATAACATGATATTATGTGTTACTGTTTACAGTTTTTACACCGTATATATTGTTTTACGCGAAAACTGAAATTAATTAGCATTAAAGATGCAAATTGAATATGATTCAACCAAGCAAGACCTAATTTTACATATGATGTGAAGAATTTTGGATCTAGGAACTAGGGTTTGGGCACAAGTTGGAAAAATGTATTTTTCAAACTTGGAAACAACTAAACTTGGGCAACAAGACAATGAATTGTTTTGGAAACAATTCCATAGAAGGGTTCGACCCCCCTAGGGACCGCCCCTTTGCCTTGCCGCCCAAGCTAGGGCACGACCAAAGGCATGGTCCGGACGAGCGTGCGGCTTGGCCGGGCGTGGGGCTAGGCCGACCGGCCCAAGGTCGTGTATTGGTCCTTTGGGTCGTTCGACCATGGTGATGGTGAACCCTTTGGACCGTTTTGACCCCAGTTACCTAATTTTTAACTAAAATTGAACAAGCGCGTTAAAAATTAGTTTTATCTGTATTATGTTCTTTGTTGTATGGTGGATGGACATGGCATAAGTTGTGGCTGTTTACTTTGTGGTTTGTTTTACGGCCTGCGAGCTGGTAAATTAATGTAATAATTAATTTTACGGCATGCGAGTTGATCATCTTCTCAACATGTGAGGTTTATTTATTTATTTGATTTAGATACTAGATAGAATTAGATAATTATATGATAGCCAAGAGCATGGAGGAACTCACACACCTAGGGCGCTATGGTGGAGGCACTTGGAGACGAGCTTGTCACTTTATGACATATAGATATTATCATTGGCTTGGTAATATCTTAGTCTTAGGGGCCATATCCATGCCACGTTAATTTTTATTTTGCGGATGTTTATTATTTATGTCTTGTTATTTATTTTGTGTATGGTTGATACAAGCAAAACGTAACAAGATTATAATAAACAAGAATGGTCTTTTATTGTGGATTTCCCAATCCAAATAAGTAGATCATGTTGATGGGATCAACCAAAAAAATTAAGTAATGAAATTTAAATCTCTCAAAGGAAACATTACGTTTTGCCTTCTCTTATTTTTGACACCCTTCGTGATCAGGGTTTATTAATTTCGGGCTTGCCAAAGCAATGCGATTTTAATTTACCATGATGTGATGCAGCGACACAAGCAAGTAATGTGTGGTTGTTGAAACAAGAGGTTGAACGTAACGAAGTATTTTTAATTGGATTGTTGGCTTAGAGGCATGGTGACACGCTCTAACCACAAGTGTATGGTTGTCGTGTGTAGTAATAAACCAGAAATCCGGGCTATCGAACCCAATGGACTTTGTTTAAATTAATTATTATTCTAAACCTTATGTGGGTACGTCGCAAGTTGTGTTTTGTTCTAATTCTACTAAAATAAAAACGGAATATTCTCAATTAACCGAGTGAAGTAGGTCACGATTAATAAAGAATGAATTTTAGGGTTTTTGTTATATAAGGAAAAATACCGGGAATTCTCTAGGTTCACTAGGTTGATCTAAACTTATGTTTTGATTCGTAAAACAACCACGTGTCTTTCACTATTAATCAAGCAATATTAAACTTACCAAGTTACCAAGCAAGTTCACTATACGTAAAACCAAAGCAAACCGAGTTACCAAGTTTATTTTAGCTTTAAGCATGCATTAAAACCATAATTCTACTTTAACGATCCTAGTTAACGATGTCGAGTTACCAAACATTGATTAGACTAGGTGGATTATTCAATTTACCGACTAATTCTCACGGAGTTACCACGTGAAAACTAATTAAGTTTATCTCTACGTTAGCTAATCGCAAAGATAATGTGATTACAATCGTAAATAATCCATAATAATGAAAGAATACGTGATATTAAGCTAAAACATGAATCACAATCATCAAAACATGATATTTAGATCAAACCCTAGCTACACCAAACGAGAATTCCCAGGAAATAACGTTTAGTTACTAATATTCATACTCAAATACTGATGAGTGGGACATCATCGTCAGCGTCCATATCTAGGATCGCAAAATCTGCGGGAAAGATGAGTCCTTCGACTCTCACAAGCACATCCTCCAAAACACCCCGTGGTCGTTTTATAGTACGGTCAGCCATCTGTAAACACATACGAGTAGGTTTTGGATCTCCTACACCAAGTTGCTCAAATACTGATGTAGGCATCAAATTTATGCTTGCGCCAAGATCACATAATGCTCTACCATGGAACACATCTCCCAATGTCACAGGAATAATGAAACCACCCGGATCTTTCATCTTTTTGGGTAGCACTTTTTGCACTACGGCGCTACACTCCTCATTCAGGGTCACAGTCTCAAAATCATCCATGCGCCTCCTATTAGAGAGGAGGTCCTTGAGAAATTTAGCATATTTAGGCACTTGCTCAATTTCGAGCAGATTACTTCTACCATGTATGATTAGAGAGTTCCACTCGAGACGATAAAGCTCATGCTTTTCCCTTTCTCTTTATCGGGAAAGGCAAAGACATGGCTTATGGAACTTCCAGCAGGCAGCATAGTTACATGGGCAGATTGTAGCAGAGAGTTTCTCAGGAAGTATCTTCCACCATCCAAGGTTGCTCAACGGATGGCTGATATAACCAAATTTACACAGCAAGAAGATGACTCTCTGGGAGACACGTGGAAAAAGTTCAACCAGCTCCTTCGCAGATGCCCTACTCATGGAGAGCCATGGTATAAACTTCTCCACTACTTTTACAATGCTTTGGATAGAGAGACTGCTAGTGAATTATACATGATGGCTCAAGGAAATTTTATGGGAATGGGACTACAGAGATGTCGTGATTTGCTAGATAATGTAGCAAAACGCGAATCCACGAGGTCCGAGACTCGTAGAAGCACGAAATCAGATGGGGAATTGATTAGTAAGATTGAGTCCATGGTGGAACATAAATTTGAACATCAGATGGCAGTGATGACTTCGGATTTCAGTAATTTGAATCCATCGGCACAGGTGAAGTCAGTGGGAGAGATGGTAGCAGATGCAAATCAGGGATATGGGGATGGTATTGAAGACGTGAACTACATGGGTCAAAGACAGCAGCAATGGCCAAACACCTATCATCCCAACAACCGCAATCACCCCAACTTCAGTTATGCCAATCCGAATAGTGGACTATATGCGCCAGGTCAAAGGCCAAATGTTCCTTATCAAGCTGAGAGACTGGCTCCACAGCAACAGGCTCCACCTCCACCCTCAGAAGAACAGGACACAAACGCGATGTTGAGGAAATTGTTAGCTAGCAATGATAAGATTGAGAGCAAGATTGTCGCGATAGAAGCCTCGATAAAAAGCCATGAAACACAGATTGGGCAAATAGCCAATCAAAATAATCGACTTCCACCTGGTATGCTTCCGTCCAACACTATTACTCCAACTGAGCAGTTGAAGGCTATTACTACTCGCAGTGGCTAAGTAACTTTATACGAAGGTCTTCTTATGTAGATACTGAGAGCTTGTTTGAGAAGACTTTCTGCAGACCCCGAAATTTGTCTAAGTGTTTTGTCTTCGTACGAAGACAAATGTCTTCGTACGAAGACCTCCTTTTTCAGCTTCTTTTCTTTGACTTTTTCTTTCCTTACCTTGACTTTCTTCTTGCTTCCTTTGACTTTCCTTTGAGTTCCTTGCTTCCGAAGTTCGGTTCCATCTCCCGCATGATCCTCCAAGCTCTGTTTTCCTGCGAATCACAACACGAAAACACAACCCGCGATCATATCACAATAAAAGCTCAAATAACTAAAGAAACGCCCGGATTTAACAAGTAAAGCACACGAACTCACATTATCACATATCTTCGTACGAAGACAAATGCTCTTTGTACGAAGGTCTTCTTATGTAGATACTGAGAGCTTGTTTGAGAAGACTTTCTGCAGACCCCGAAATTTGGCTAAGTGTTTTGTCTTTGTACGAAGACAAATGTCTTCGTACGAAGACCTCCTTTTTCAGCTTCTTTTCTTTGACTTTTTCTTTCCTTCCTTTGACTTTCTTCTTGCTTCCTTTGACTTTCCTTTGAGTTCCTTGCTTCCGAAGTTCGTTTCCATCTCCCGCATGATCCTCCAAGCCCTGTTTTCCTGCGAATCACAACACGAAAACACAACCCGCGATCATATCACAATAAAAGCTCAAATAACTAAAGAAACGCCCGGATTTAACAAGTAAAGCACATGAACTCACATTATCACATATTAGCTCAATTTACTCAAAAGACGACAAATTCTCCATGTTAAGCACGCAAAGCGTAGAAATAAAAGGCATAAAATAACTCCGAAAACGGAGTTATCACATGGCAATTGCGATTATCTATGAGATAGATAAATAAGAAGTTATTTGCCCGGTTGCACTAAGAGTTCCATAAGGATGCAATTTGAAGGACGTTTCTACCTAAATAACTAATTCTTGAGTGACTTGCCGAAGCAAGCTCAAGAAGAAGTGAAATATGGATCTTCGACCCACTAGAAAATATATGATATTTTTCGCATTAATGGTGAGGGCAATTAATCCGAGAAAAATAGTGGGAGCTATATTTGATCATCTAGCAATTATTGAATGTAGTTAATTGTTCAAAATACTAAAATTGCGTACTTCTCATTTTCGTAGAATTCCAATGGCAAACAACAATCAAACATCGACACCATCCATGCGTTCTGTCCTTGAGAATGAAAAATTGTCAGGGAACAACTTCCTAGACTGGTACATAAACTTAAGGATTGTCCTTAAGCAAGAAAAGAAGTCGTACATCTTAGATGCATCTGTTCTAGCGCCACCAGCTGAGGATGCAGCCGAGGCTGTTGTAAAGGCACATCAAAAGATTGTGGACCACAATAATGATGTGACCTGTCTCATGTTGTGCACCATGAGCTCTGAGCTTCACAAGCAACATGAGAACATGGAGGCATACGTTATGATCGTACATTTGAGGCAGCTCTTCCAAGAGCAGGCCCGTCATGAGAGGTACGAAGTATCCAAAGCATTGTTCAAATGTAGTTTTGCAGAGGGGAATCCAGTTGGGCCTCATGTACTCCGTATGATCGGATGCATTGAGAATCTCGAAAGCTTAGGCTTCCCGCCCGGCCAAGATTTGGCCACTCCTGCAATCGTTTTCGGATAGTTATAGCCAGTTTATCATGAACTATAACATAAATGAGATCAACAAGACTCTGCCAGACTTGCTCAATATATTGAGGACCGCTGAACAGAGTATTAACAAGGGAAAAGGAAAGGCCATAATGATGGTCAGTAAGAGGAAGAGCAAGTCAGTTGCTTCCACCTCCGAAGGAAAGAGCAAGAAAGTTGCAAAATTCAAGAAAACTGCCTTAAAGCCCGGTGGAGGCGTGACTAAGGGTGAATGTAGCAACCAAGAGGATTCAAATTAGTGGATTAAATTCTACTTATCCTATGGCACTGTCGTTTAGGCCATATAAATGAGAAACACATATCGAGACTCCTTAAGGATGGATTACTAGACCCATTTGATTATGTGGACCGTTTCCCACGTCTGCCAGAAGTTATTGGAACTCATACATACCGACGTATGTGGACCATTTCCCACGCTTTCCAGAGGTGGTTACACATACTTCATTACGTTTACTGATGATTTCATTAGATATGGATTTATGTACCTTATGAAGGCCAAATTTGAATCCTTTGAATTGTTCAAGGAATTCAAGAATGAAGTAGAGAAGCAACTTGGAAAAAGTATCAAGGCTCTACGGTCGAATCGCGGAGGATAATACTTAAGTCAAGAGTTTGACGACTATCTTAGAGAGTTTGGGATTGTGACAACTCACTCCACCCGGAACGCCACAAAGGAATGGCGTGTCCGAGAGGAGGAATCGTACCTTTTTGGACATGGTGCGGTCTATGATGTGTCATACAGATCATCCGATATCATTTTGGGGACATTAATTGTACAACCCAACCGAGAAAAAAGTGTTTGTTGCTCGAACCGGCGTGTTCCTAGAAAGAGAGTTCATCTCTAAAGGATCAAGTGGGAGGGCTGTAGAACTTGAAGAAATTCAAGAACCACAAAGCACTGATTTGACAATGGAGCATGAACAGGAACCACAATCAGTTGTGGAGCAACCTGTTCAAGTAACTCAAGAGCTCCGTAGATCGAGTAGGGTACGTCATAAGCCTGATAGGTATGGACTTCTATTTACTGATCCCGGTGACGTATTACCCATAGATGATGAGCCTACTACTTACGGAGAGGCCATGAAAGGGCCAGACTCAAAGAAGTGGCTTGAGCCCATGAGATCCGAAATTTATTCCAACCAAGTATGGACTTTTGTGGAACCACCCAATGAGGTTCGACCCATAGGGTGCAAGTGGGTTTTCAAGAAGAAGACTGACATGGATGGCAATGTAGTTGCCTATAAGGGCCAACTGGTGGCTAAAGGGTTCAGACAGATTCATGATATTGACTATGATGAAACCTTTTTCCTAGTCGCAATGACCAAATCCATTCGAATCCTACTTGCAATTGCAACTTACTACGACTATGAGATTTTTCAGATGGATGTCAAAATAGCGTTTCTGTATGGAAACCTCCTCGAGGATGTGTATATGACACAACCTGAGGGTTTTCAGGATTCAGAGCATGCAAATAAAGTCTGCAAGATACAACAATCCATTTATGGAATGAAGCAAGCTTCTAGGAGTTTAAATCGACGTTTTGATGACGCGGTCGAAGAGTTTGGCTTCATCAAGAACGAATATGAGCCTTGTGTTTACAAGAAGGTTAGTGGGAGTTCTGTTGTATTTCTGGTCTAGTATGTGGATGACATAGTACTAATTGGTTACGACATTCCTATGTTGCAATATGTGAAAGATTGGCTAGGAAAGTGTTTCGCAATGAAGGACTTAGGGGATGCAGCTTATATGCTGGGTATCAAGATCTATAGGGATAGATCGAGGAAGGTTCTCGGCCTAAGCCAAAGTACATATATAGACAAGGTGTTGAAACAGTTCAACATGCAAGAATCAAAGAAATGATTCTTTCCCATGTGGCATGGAATCACCCTTTCGAATGATGATTGTCATTCCAATGAGATTGATAAGGATCACATGAGTAAGATCCCATATGCGTCGGCCATTTGATCTATCATGTATGCCATGTTGTGTACTAGACTAGATGTGTCATACACATTGAGTATGGCAAGCAGATATCAGTCCAATCTGGGTAAAGTCACTGGATTGCTGTCAAGAACATTCTTAAGTACTTGAGAAGAAATAAGGATGCGTTCTTGATATTTGGAGGTAAGGAAGAGTTAAATGTAACTGGTTACACTGACGCAAGCTTCCAAACAGACAAAGACGACTATAAATCGCAGTCGGGTTATGCGTTTTGCCTAAATGCAGGAGCTATGAGCTGGAAGAGTTCCAAGCAAGAGACAGTTGCTGATTCTACAGCTGAAGCTGAGTACATTGCTACTTCAGGCGCAACTAAGGAGGCTGTTTGGATAAAGATGTTTATCACTGATCTTGGGGTGGTTCCTAGCAATGTGGATCCCATTACGTTGTATTGTGACAACACTGGGGCGATCGCACAAGCCAAGAAACCCCGGTCGCACCAGATGACAAAGCATGTACTTAGGAGATTCCATCTAGTTCGAGAGATAGTCGATCAAGGAGATGTGAAGATATGAAAGATTCCAACATATGATAATCTCATATCCTCTCACAAAGTTGTTGGTTCAGCGGAACCATGAAGGACATACTAGGGCTATAGGCATACGTGATGTACCAGATTGGCTCTAGTGCAAGTGGGAGACTGTTGGTTTTGGATGCCCTAGAGGCAATGTTTAGTATGAACTTTAGTTTCTAGAATAAATCATTGTATTATTTATGGAGATATGTAATATGATGAAGTTAGATTACATCAAAACCCTACACGTATATAGTTAAGAACTCATTATTAACTACATATTAGCCCCAATACTAATCATGTCCATACACGGATTAGTCCACTTTGCAAATTAGTCCTACTAAGTTTTCTTGTGGTTGCGTATTGATCCTTCTATTTAATTAGTCCTACTAATTAATTCCCAAATCCGATTTAATCCATGGCGTGTGACCACATAGGTTTCTCTTACTTGGTAGTATCAATTACTAACATAGAGCGGTATCTAACAATACATTTATGTCATCCAACTAATATAAATAGTCAGTAATCCGATAAACCTTTGTGACCAATGTTACCATATTGTATCATCCCTTTCTTTCCATACCTGGATTGGACACCAGACATAAAAGTCACACTCGTATATCCATTCCATAGTTTCTCGATCATTGGAGTAGTTTTAATCTATGCAGATAACATCAATATCCCATGTTGATTTATCTGAGTCTGGCCAGACATTCTATAAGAACTACCCCTCGAGTGGCCGTGGATATTTGCTCCCGTTATGTGGGACTACATCACTACCATCTCTAAGCTTGCTTCCTATCATTCGCGATAATTATATTTATAGTTACCAGATTAAGGCGCAACGTTTGATAATATCAAAGCATGATATTTCACAACTAGAGTATCTAGCGACTTTAAGATTAAGGACCACGATACCATTGTCACTACGAGAAGCGCTTGTGACTTTTACATAACTTGTATGTAGCCTTCTCGTGGTTGGTCATTCCAGTATGCCATTACCCCTAATGCATACACATGTGCTAGACTTGATATCTCCATATCAATCTACCCACATACTAGTCTATAGTTGACCGTCCTATTTATCAATATAAACGACTAGGGATATTTAAGATAAACAACTATTGTAATCTAAGGACTTCATTATATTAAATATCTCCATAAATAATACAATGATTATTCTAGCCAAAACAATGTTCATACTAAATAAGATTGACTATAGGGAATCTAGTCCAACACAATGGCAGCATTGCATGGTTTAACACTACAATTATCGCCCTTATATCGAAGGTTAAACAAGTTCGTTCTCCAAGTGATTTACTCCTATTAGTCGGTTACGAAGACTATTGCTAACAGAATGAAGCTAGTTCTTAATGACTGTATTTCAGAATATCAGTGTCCGTTTTTCCCAGGGAGACTAATCTCAGACAACACTCTTATTGCTTTTGAGCTATTACACTCAATGAAGACGAGGAAGAAGGGTAGAACTGGTTTTATGGAAACCAAGCTCGACATGACAAAAGCCTATGACAGAGTTGAATGGTGCTTCTTGGAAGCGACAATGGCTAAAATGGTATTCAGCAACCATTCGATTTATCTTATCCATGAATGCATCTCAACGGCAACATTCACTCTTGCAATTCATGGGGAGTGCAAAGGGAGAATTGTTTCGGAATGGGGTTTGCGGCAAGGGTGTCCGCTTAGCACATATTTGTTCCTGTTTGTGTGCGATACACTCTCGCATGCTCTATCCTATTCGGTCCAGGAGGGTTCCATCTCTGGGCTTGCGACGTCACGTGGTGGCCCAATAATCTCTCATATATTCTTTGCCGACGATAGTATGGTTTTCAAAAAATCCACTATGGAAGAGATTACCTTCTTGCATCACCTTCTTCAGAATTATGAAGCTGCGTCGGGACAAAAGGTAAACTTAGCTAAGTCTGCATTTGTGTTTTCCTCTAACGTTCCACTCGCTGATAAAGCAGGTTTGATTAATCTTCTGGGGATCCAGGAAGTTGTTAGCCATGAGAAGTATCTAGGGCTCCCTACGACCATTGGAACGAAGAGAATGCCGAGTTTTGGCAACCTATTTGAAAAGGTGGACAACTAGATGAAGGGCTGGAAACTCAATTATCTCTCTTATGCAGGTAGGGAGGTACTAAACAAAGCGGTCACTCAGTCAGTTCCAGTTATACTATGTGTTGTTTCAGACTTTCGATTGCTCTTTTCCACAAGTTGGAATCTTTATCTATTAAATTTTTCTAGGGTAAGCACGACAACAACCACGGAGGACATTGGAGAGCATGGGACTCCCTTAAGAAGCCCAAAGATGAAGGAGGGATCGGTTTCAGGGACCTTTGAAGATTTCAACACGACCCTTCGTGAAAACAGTTTTGGAGGCTCCTTACATCAACTTCGCTACTGCCAGAGTTTACAAGCACAAGTACTATCCAAATGAGGACCTCTTGAGCAATTCGGCCCAAGCTAACAACTCTTATGCTTGGAGGTCTATTATGAGTGCCAACTCACTTGTTCTGAAAGGTATTATGTGGAAGGTAGGAGATGGTAGCAAGATTCGTATTTTACACGATCCTTGGATCAAACGGCCCCCAAGCTTTCGGCCTATAGCTATCTCGGATGAAACCTCACTCATGACAGTTTCTGATTTTATCATTGCGGATTGAACTTGGGATACAACATTGCTCCAGCAGAAGGGACTTGTAGTCCATGTCCCTAAAATCCTTTCTGTACTGATCGCCCCCCCTACACAATCGTATGAGATTATCTGGCATTACACAGAAGACGGTAATTATAGCGTTGCTTCATGATACGAGTTGCTGAGGTCCCTCAAAGCTATGGGTCATCAACAAACTTCATCTTGCCCGTCAAAAGCTTGGCTGAAAACGCTGTGGAAGATTAAAGTTCAACCGAAGACTGTGTACATGGAGGGAGAGCCTCAAGAGATTTTCTTGCTACTAGGAACAAAGTCTGTAAGTTCAATCCGGACGTCAATATCTCTTGCCCCATTTGCAAATCGTCGCCGGAAACGACCACCCACCTGTTTATGGAGCCTGACTTTGCCGTCCATCTATGGCGTAAAGTTCTCGGCCTAGATTTTCTGTAGACCAGGTCAGGGACCATTGCTTCCTGGATTCCTGACGCCATCACAACCCTTACCCCCCCTGAATGCATTATCTTCTGTACCACGCTTTGGCTCTTATGGGGAAATCAAAACTCAATGGTGTTTGAAAACAAAGGAAAAAGGGTCGACGTCATGGCAGACTCAGTTGCTAGCTCGCTCTCGTGCCCATATGGCGGTGATGGTTCTCAGCCTACTCGTCGGATCTGTCATTTCTCTCGGATAGGAGGTTCTACTCGTGTCCCTAAGGCCGCCTGTTGGAGACCTCCGGATAACGGGTACATAATAGTGAACACGGACGCGTCCTGGATGAATTCTGAGCTTAAGGCAACAAGTGGTTAAGTCATCCGCGACCACGAAGGTTCCTTCCTTGCGTGTTCAGCGTCTCCACTACCCATTGCTTCCTCCACATTAGAACCAGAAACTTTCGCAGTACGGGATGGTCTTCTTTTAGCGATTGAGACGGGCAGTCAGCGAGTTGTGATTGAATCAGATGCAAAATAGTAATTGAGGCGATCAACAACAACTCAAATAGATCAGAAAAAGACGATTTTATTCGGGAGATCAAATCCCTTGCAAGACGCTTCGATATGATCTCTTTTAACTTCGGCCAGCACGCGACAAATGGAGTAGCACATGAGTTTGCACGTTTCGGGCTCTCGATCTTAAATAAACATGTTTGGCTAGGTGTAACCCCAAGTTGGGCTTATCAGTTTCTTTATAACGATGTACTAGGGGACCCCCACCCCTCTATTTCGTCTTAATAAGAAGCAGCTTTTCTCCTCAAAATAAAATAAAATAAACATCATCGGTATAATAGAACAAACCTAGTCATATTTTTTTTTTAAATATCTTAAAAAAGATGTAAAAAAGTCAAAAAATAAACTTGTCTTAATATATAAAAATAAAAATAAAATAAAATGATTAACACGGCGTGAATATAATTTTATTTTTTTTAGCATGGCGTCAATATAGAACGATAAACGCTACCAAATCTTCTCAAAAAAAAAAAAAAAAAAAAAAAAAAACGCTAACAAACAAATTTTTGATATGTGATTTTCTTTGCCAATGAGTACTAGTTCAGTGGTAGAGCGTTTAAAACGTGAGGTAAGAAAAAAATATTCAAAAAAGAAAACACAACAGATCCTTTTTTTTTTTTTTGAGGAAACAAATCAAAGAAACCAAACTAATATGGCTCACAACTGTCACGGTCTAGAAAGCTCTTCATCCACTCCGGTTGCGTCTCCCAAAGCGATAAGTTTTGCGTGTGATGTCCCATTTTTGCCACGTGGTCAGCGGTCTCAGTTATTCTCCGTGGAACCGCTCGCACCATTATTGTCTCTGCCTCGTGAATGCTTCTTCTCATCGTTTCAAGTACATCACCAGAGTTCGAGAAATCGTTCCAGCTCTCTCCCTTAATCATCCTTTCAATGCTTCTGATCACCGTGCTCGAGTCCCCTTCTAGAATCAGTTTCTGATGGCCTCTCTTTATTGCTTGTTCAAACCCCAGTTTCGCCGCTCTCATCTCTGCTTCTTTCGCATTTTCACACTTCTTGGTAGCCATTGCACCGGCGGTGATGAACTCACCGAGGCTATCCCTGATTATGAAACCGACGCTTGCATTCTTGGTTGTTGGAATCCAAGATCCGTCAAAATTGACCTTCACAAATCCTTCCGGCGGGGCTAACCATGGCTGGCGTTCCACCCCTTCAGTACCAGGTATCTCTTTACTCCTCCCTAGTATTTCTTCCACTTCCTCATATCTTGCCATAATTTCTGTTGGCAAATTCGTTAGATCCGGGGTTTCCCCTTGAAAGAGGGACCTATTCCGTTGTAACCAGATGACCCAGAGTGAGATACAAAAGAGAGTTTGATGGTCCTTGTTGTTGTCACAAAATTGGCCTTGGATCCAATCCTCAAATTTTGCCGTCTGAAACTTCTCTGTAAAATCCTTTCCAAACAATTTTTCCCAAATACTTTGTATGTGCTTGCAATCTTTGAACAAGTGTTTGCTAGAATCTTCGGCTTTGTTACAAAAACTACATCTGTGTCTCACATCAATTCCTCTTCTCTGCAGGTTCTTTGTGGTGGCAACACTGTCGTGGCTTAACCTCCACACGAAGTGCTTGATTTTTGAAGGCATCTTCAGCTTCCAAATCTTTGCTATTGGGACTTCACTTATTTCTAACGAACCCACCGGTGAGGTAATCCCTTTCCCTTTTTCCATTTTGTACCCCGATTTGACCTTGTACACACCGTCTTCCTCAAAGTGCCACACTAGTCTATCTTTCCTTTTCGTATCCGGGAGCTGTATAGCCATTACTTCTTCTCTGTCCCCTGGGTTTAGGATTTGGTTGATTTTTCCTTCATTCCACTCCTGTCTATCCTGCTGCATTAGTTCACTTACTAGCATATTCTCTGTTGCAGGAGTCTTCGCAATCAGAGAGAAGTTGGCCGTCTCGGAATCCATCTGTCGTGAACTCTAACTGATTTCCCGTCACCTACCTTCCATCTCAGGCCTAATTCCAGAGTCTTCCTCCCTTCAATGATACTGCGCCAGGCAAAGGAGGGACAGTGTCCCAGCTTTGCTTCCAAAAAGGTCTCCTTTGCGAAATATTTTGCCTTGAGAACACGCGTTAGCATGGAATCAGGTTTCTGGAGGATACGCCATCCCTGCTTCGCCAGCATTGCTCTACTGAAAGCTTTAAAATCTCGAAAAGCTAAGCCACCTTCCCTCTTGTGTTTTTGAATTTTCTCCCAGTTTACCCATGCTATTCCTCTATCTTGCCCCGATCTACTCCACCAAAACTGTCTTATAATCTTTTCCATTTTTTCGCAGATACCATCCGGTAACAAGAAACAGGACATGGCATATGTGGGGATAGCCTCAGCAATAGCTCGGATTAAGACTTCTTTCCCTCCCTGTGTAAGTGTCCTTTCCTTCCATCCTTTTAATAAACTACTCAGCTTTTCCAATAAATTGTTGAAAGAAACTGACTTGTTCCTCCCAATTGTTGTAGGGAGGCCCAAGTATTTGTCATACTTTTCCACCTCTGTCATACCGCAGTAGTCCAAGACCTTCCTCTTCGCATCTGCTGTAACGTTCGAAGAGAAGACGATTGCAGATTTCTCCAGATTAATTTTTTGCCCCGAAGCAATACTGTAAACTTGTATTAACTGTAGAAGTGTAGCTAGGTCATCTGTATTTGCCTGTAAAAAGAACAAACTGTCATCTGCGAAAAAAAGGTGGGACACTGGGGGCCCACCACGAGATGCTGTAACTGCTGTCATATCACCCCTCTCGACCGCAGCAGTTACCGATCTCGAAAGTACCTCACTACAGATGAGGAAGAGGTAAGGGGATAAAGGACACCCTTGCCTCAGCCCTCGTTCTGGTAACACTTTGCCCACAATTGCACCATTTCTAACAAAGGAGAATTGCACAGTGGTGATGCAATTCATCACCTGATCAATAAAAATAGGACCGAAACCCAGACTATGCAGCGTTTCCCTCAAAAATTGCCACTCCACCCTATCATACGCTTTACTCATGTCCGCCTTTAGGGCTAGGAACCCCGTTTTCCCCTTTTTCCTAGTCTTTAGTGAATGAATGACTTCGAACGCAGTTAAAATATTATCGGAAATCAAGCGTCCTGGGACAAAGGCGCTTTGATTTTCGCTAATAATGTTAGGCAGAATCCTCTTCAACCGATTTGCAATAGCCTTCGCGACAATTTTATAAATAATAGTACAAAGACTAATAGGGCGGAAATCACCTGGTTTTCGCGGCTGTTTAATTTTTGGGATCAATGCAATAAGGGTTTTGTTGTGTTCTTCTAAGCTCCACCCCTCATTTAGAACACCCATGCAAGTCTTTGTGATCCCCGGACCTACCAGTTCCCAAAAACGCTGGAAGAAGCCTGCGTTGAAGCCGTCGCACCCCGGGGCTTTATCCGGGGGCATTAGAAAAAGTGCAGTCTTAATTTCGTCCGCCGTGTAGGCTGACTCCATCAATCTCCGTTCGTCTTGGCTAACACATTCCTCCACATCCCCCAGGGCTGTCACCATATCTGCATATGTTGGCCTGTCCGACGTAAAAATATTCATGAAGTGTTCTTCCAGTGCTTTAGCGATATCTGCTTCATTCGTTACCTAGTTCCCTTCCTTGTCTTCGATCCCCTAGACAGTGTTTTTTGATCTCCTTATTGTAGCTTTTTGGTGGAAGAAGCGCGTATTCCGATCTCCGTGTTTTAACCAATCAACTCTCGCCCTTTGTTTCCACATAATTTCCTCCGCTTGCAACAGACTATTGTATTCCTTTTCCACCAACCTTTTCCGCTGCAATATGATTTCTGACATCTTTTGTTTCTCCAAGTGTTCTAGTTCCCTTATACAATTTCTCGTCTGCTTCTTTACCGATCCAAAGATGTTCTTCTCCCACACTTTGCAATCTTCGCCTAGCGCCAGCAAACGGTGGTGGAGGTTTTCGCCTCCCATGCGATTCCAAATATCTCGGACAAAGTCCTCAAAACCCTCATGACGCAACCACATTCGTTCAAACTGGAATCTTCGTCCGGTCCTTGGTTGTTGTTGCTGACCCCATTGTATAACCACGGGTTGGTGGTCTGAGTTGGGCCAGACCATATTAGTCACCCGAGCCCCACGATGGTCGTCCATCCACCCCGAGGTTGCCACGGCTCTATCAAGCCGCTCTCGGATATTTTCTTCCGATCGGTTGTTATTCCACGTAAAGGCCCCTCCACTGTAGCCTAAGTCGTGCAGTTCCAAGTCACTGAGTGTCTCTTTGAAACCCGCCACCTGACTATAGTACACAGCCCTTCCTCCTTCCTTTTCTTCCTCCGACACAATTGCATTGAAATCTCCGACGACGAGCCAGCTGCACTCCATCCCCGGTTTTATTCTGCGAAGTAATTCCCACGAGAACTTTCGCTCTTTCTTTGTTGGACTGCCATAGAAACCAGTAAAATTCCAACTTTTCCCGTTTTCTTCCACCACTACGGCATCGATGTGGTGAATCGTGACGAACCTCACCGTGACCTTGAGGGAGTCTTTCCACATCAACCCAAGACCCCCTTTGGTTCCCACCGGATCCACATAATGTCCTTTTGCATACCCCACCTGTTTCCTGATTCTTTCCATGGTACTTCCATCAACTTTAGTCTCCATCAAGAAAACTAAATCGGGGCCTTGTTGCTTCACTAAGTCGCGAAGCGCTAGGACCGTGCAGGGGTTCCCAAGCCCCCGTACGTTCCAACTTAGTAGATTCATTGTGCTTGGCGGAGCTGCTTAGCAGCATCCGCCATTCGCGCATGTAGAGTTTTCGAGGCACTCACCGCCTTATTCCCTTCTTTGGTCGTTCGTTCCTCATCGGCCTCTCTCCTTATCGCTCCTAAATATTTTCGCTCGAGCTCAAGCTGTTTATTTCTTTTGGAGTTCTCGGTAACCTGAGTAGACGACGGGCTGCACTCAGGGGCAGTCTTCCTTTTCGGAGACGCTGGCCTGACCACCCCTCCGCTTCCATCTCCGAGCACTTGTTTATCCTTTGGCTGTCCCGGTGGTTTGTCTCCTCTGACCTTTACACTTTCGCCTGCATCTCCCCTTCCTCCTCCTGTATGGGCTGCACCCCTGTTAGAGACCTGTCTCGGTATTTCCTCCCGTGGCTGGGTTACATTCTTGGTCTTATTTGGGGGAGAGGCTTCCTTCTCTTTATTACCCATAGCAGTACTATCTTCCTTGTCCTGCTCCGCCTCATAGCTATCCTTTTCATTGTTTGGCTCATTCCCCTTATTCCCTTGCTCTGGTACACTGTCTCCTGTTTCTTGCACATCCTCGTTCATTGTATCGTCCAGGTCTTTGTTCAGATCAAAACCTCCGGTGTCCGCACCCGTATCTTTACCCCCGTCCCTTGCTGCGGCTGTCTTCGGCTTCATCCTCGAGTTCCCCTTTATACTTTGTCTGCCCTTCTTCGGTGGCTGGATTAACATCCAATCCCCGTACCCTTCTTCTTCTTCCGGATCTATACCATCCTCTAAGTGGTTGCAATTGTTGCTATGATGGTCCAGGTAGCCACACCATTTGCACACCGCCGGGATCCGCTCATACTTGAAGTCCAACCAAGTTCGCTGTTTCTTGATATTCACGTAAACACCCCTGGGTAGTGATTCGAAGATTGGCATCCGAACCCTAACCCTTACAAAGTTCTCCACTCCATCACTGTCAATCCACGGATCGGAATCAAGTATGTCGCCTAGGTTTCCCACGGCTTTACGACCTGAAGCCTCCGTCATGAGGTGCACAGGCAATCGGTGAACCTGCACCCATACATCCATTGTTTCGAACCACGGGTTGTCAGTCTCATCTCCTAGAGCCCATGGTTTGATCATAAGGATAGCACCCTCAAACACCCATGGTCCTCCCGAGGCTATTCGATCCATAAGGCTCTTGTTTGGGAATTTTAACAAGAAAGTATTACGACTAACATAGAGGAAGTCGATTTGATCACCTTTATTCCAGATCCTTCTGAAGAAGGCTTTTGCAGCTCTGGGGTTGATCTCATCTCCGGTCAGTAGTCTGGCAATCATGCACCATTCAAACCCCTTCTCTGCTTCGCTACAAAACTCCTCCTCAAACTCGATCTCATTCGCCTCCTTGGTTGTTAATCGCATGGTGTCGAAGACTCTCGTCCCCGTCGTTCTTGTTGCCGTCGGCGCCGTCGCATTGTTTTCCATGGTCTAGGGTTTTCTTTCGTCTCCGAGAATTTCGGAGAGACTTTCTATGTGATCGGTCCTTCTCTTTACAGATCCTTTTAAAAAAAACACAACATATCAAACAAGAAAAACGAGAGACGCTAACAAACAACAGTAACGGAGTTGAATTTGTCCTTTACCAAAAAAAAACAACAATAAAACGGTAGCTCCCAAGTCCCAATTACAGGCATATTCTAGACATGTTCCGAAGAAAGGAGAGGCATATTCATTTCCGAAACGCACTCAAAACTCTGGCACAGATGGAGAGAGAGAGAGAGGATGGTGGCAAAGACCGTTAGTTAGAGAGAAAACATCTAACGCGAGCCCTCCTCTTTCTCTCTCTACCCTAATCGGCCCCTTTGTCTCGTTCCGAGATCGTTAATCTCGCTCTAGAAATTTGACTCACATTTATGCAGAGAGACGATTGGGACTCGCGATTTCGTTGATTCGAGGTTGTGGAGAGAGAGAGAGAGATGATGAGAGCTTTGATGGATAATTTGGGGGTTACCTCTGAAGCGTTGATGCAAAACACAGATACGACAATACCTACCTTGTCTTCGTCTTCTCCGTCGTTTTTTAGCAATTATCCGCTCATCTCCGCCCTCGTTGCCTTCGCCGTCGCTCAGTTCATCAAATTCTTCACCGCCTGGTACATACAAAAACCCTTTCTCTGCAGTTCTTCTATGATTCCGCATGAATATGGTATGTCATAGCTGAAGATGCTGTGATCTGGTTTTGTTATTCTGTAATTTATACAATTTTTCGAATCAATTTTATTATTGTTATCAATTTGGTGATAATGGCGTTGATTTGAGTTTGTTATTGTCCTTTTGTAATAATGTAAACAACTAAACATGGTCTCGTCAGCATCTTAATTTGTTTGTTAGGCTCCATAAGTTTGATCTCTTCGACATGCAAGTACCGAAATCGTAGCAATCCCTCAATGAATCCAAAATTATGATCCGGGGGTTATTTTTTGTTAGTTTCATAAGTCAGTTCTGGAGGGAATTTTTTTCCCTTTTTTGTTTTTCCAGTTTGATGCATGTTCGGAGACTTTGACTACTTGACCCGGTCTGTTCACTACAATGCTTTTCCATTTTTAGCCAGTCTGTTGGAGAGCCAAAAAGATCCTCTCAGGAAATGTTACACTATTCACACCCAAAAATATCCATGCATTCAATAGATTTATTTTTGTTGGTTTGGCTTTAGCAGAATATGTGTTCGTGATACTATATTACTCTTAACACGGAATGGCTGTCAGGAGAAGTTCAGAAAGTTTATTTCTTTGGTTGCTGCAAACATTTGAACTGAATACACATCTTATAATCAGATATCTGAATATTTTTGGGAAAATGGGAACAATAGTGTGAGCACAAAGCTTCAGAAAGAGAGGTGACACGGTGACACCAAGTGGCACGTCCGCTTAATAGATGTGACCTATATGCATCCCAATCCAACTTAAATTTGATCTATATTACAATAATCAATCATATTTTTCTACAGCATGATGACGTTTTATCTGTTGTTGTGCTCCATAATCTCCTCCAAAGAGTGCGATGCTTCCTGCAGTTTTCTCTTTTCATTTTGTTGCTGATACAAATAATAGTAGTTTGCTGATGTATAATGAAGGGGATCATATTGCTGATGTAGTAGTACAAACATCAAGACTTTCAACAATGATACAAACCTGCATTACTAACTTGCTCCCCAACATATCACCTAATGGAATAAACAAGTGCCCTTTACATAATAATGGACTTGGAACATTATTATCATCATGGCTATAACGATGTTGAAAATTTAAAGACATGACTAATGGACATAGTTGACCGAATATTTAAGAAATCTGCACCTCTATGATTCTTTCCGAAGAATTTTTCTGATGCAGAACATGGAAGAACACAAAGGGTAGACTGTGGAAATTACATGCTTGTTATTTATGATTTTCTTTAGTCTTGTCTAGGGTTTATTTGGATCTTGATTAAGCTCTTTTTCGTGACTCTTAATCTGCAGAATCTTTCTGGAAAGATTTAGTCTTGTTTTCTTATTTATAATGTCAGGGTAGTAAATATTGGGAATTCCAGTTTTATTAGGATTAGGTTCTGTGAGAGTAGTGAATGAAGATGAATATTTGAAGAGCTATTAAGGTTGCTAAACTAGTGTTTGTTGCATCTCGCAGCTATGGACATCGTGGCTGAAAGTCCTGTATTCAGTCTTTCTTCTTGTTTCTTCTTCTTAATTCTGTTCTTACTGTCCATGGAGTTTCTGTTGACAGCCCCAGAACAACCTCTATTTTTCTCCCAAAACCCTAGCTCATCAGTTCTTCTTAAGCCTATCTCTGTGCAAAGAAGCTCTTAATCTAAACAATACAACCTTATTCTAGACCTTTAATCTGCTTTAAATCACCAAGCAACCACTGTCAGAGCAGACTTCTACAATCTGTCGTACATCAGATTCATTTACTGATGCAAGATTTTTTCTTAGAATAATTATTTGGGTGTTTGTAAGGGTGTACATGAATCATCAATGATCTCATTTGTTGGAATGCAATCACATTAAACATGCATTAGATGCAAAGATATAGCTCCAGTCTAAAGTCACTTTTGAAACTGTCAGGCAGCCTTTCCAATTTTTCTTCAGTATCTGTTCACACATCTTGTGTTAGGCTACAGTGGTTAGCTGCATGCTTGGAAACTTGATGTCCTGCATCATTAAGCCGGGATATTGTGTTTTGATTTTCCGAACTTTAATTTGGCTAAGTAGATCAGGCCAGTGAACTGGACCATTTAATGAGACCTGATAACTCATCGAGCCATCCCTCACCACAGACTCTTAACTTATTAATTAAGTTGACACTTGACACCCTTCCATCTAAACCTACTTAAATAACTTCATAACAATATAGTGATATTCAAAATCTGTTACATAAATAGAGTTATTGAATTGCAGATAATGCACATTGAAGGAGATTGGATTTGAGTGAAGGATATTGTGAGATGGTTCATGTACATCCTCAGAAGATTCTCTTGAGAAGCATGCACAAACTACAGGAGATTATTGCATCCTTCAGAAGGTTCAATCAAGTGCTCGAGTTGTTTGAGAGAAATGAGTAGTGATGTAAGATGAATGGATTCAAGAATTAACGGGATGGGATTCACGAATTTTGGTGTTTTGAGTGGTGTAATATAGATAACAGGGGATTGCCCGTGCCGGAGGGCACTACCCAAAAAACACGTTTCGTAATCGATTTTGCTGGAGGAGAAGATGAAAATGGCGTCCCCGGTAATTTTATATGATATCCATCAAGTCATGTTCTTACACATTTTGATAAGTTACGTAAATTAATCCGAGAGAGTGTAAATTTTCATGTAGTGGGTAGTTAAGTGGGTAGTTAAGTAAGTAGTAGGTGAGATCTAAGGGCTGGGGTTGATTTATTTAATCCAAAGGCTGAAAATCCCTAAGTTAGTTAAACCATGTTGTTTTATAGAATAGATGTATTGGGTTTTAATTCAAAAGATCTAACGGTCCGCAACACAGTGTGAATAACAATGAGATTACCACCCATGATGAGAGTAAAGTAGAATATGTTATCTGTTAATAATATTCCGTGTCTGTGATGAGTATCAAAAAAACAAAACTTCAGGGAAGGGAAGCGACATAGGAATTTGAATTTTTTGTTTCATGTAGTAGTCTATTGTAATAGCGATAGTACACTTAGTTTAGGCACTAAAGTGTAATTAGTGTTGTATTAGTTTTGTTTATATTGCTAATCAAAGGAGAAATCCGGAGAGGACAATTTGACTATCGAACATGGTGTCAGAGCTCTTCTCTTACCTTTGATTTTTTTTCGATCGCACCCCTAACTGAGACGTCGCCTCTCTCATCGTCGTCGTTCAAGTTGCTGAGGGTCATAGTCAACGTCCACCTCTGCTTCCGCTTCCCGATCGTTCACCGAGCAGAACGATTGTCCGCCTGTGCCCTAATCGACGACCCCAACGCCGCCACCAGAATCGCCGGACTCCTTCCCGTTCTGGTCGCCTCATCGTCGAGATCGCGCCCTTCTCTGGTGTCAAACTCCTTCTCCGTCGCCCTCTCTCGTACTATCCCGCATCACCGCCGTTCAATTCGTCTCCGATCAGTTCTTGTCTTCTGGGTTTTGCTCCTGATCGAAATCTCTATCTGGGTTTCGCCTCCTCATCGTCTCCGGTCTCCAGTGAGGCGATATTCTTTTGGTTCTCAATTGTTACGCACGCTCTGCAATTGCGACTAGTAGTTGACCTCAACGCCAAACTGTTGTGCCTTCAACTTTCTACTAAAATCAGTGGGTATTGAGTTGTGGGATACCACATTACTTCACTGGTGGTTTTTTTTTTTTTTTTTTTTTTTTTTTTTTTTTTTTTTTGTTATATGTGGGCACATTTGCTACTGTTGCAACTTTATTACTTCATTTTGTGAATCAAACTAGCTATTGGTGCTTGTCAGTAACTTCACTGCCATTTTCCCGATCCTCTACTTCTGTACAATGGCTAATTCATCATCTACCAAGGACCCACTTCACCCGGTGTTTCTCCTTACCAATATCGAGAAAAAGGTCAGATTTATTCTTGACAACGAGAAGGTATAGTATGATCACTGGGTCACTTTCTTTGGACTTCAGACATAGTCGTACGGTGTCACTGATCACCTTACTCAGGATGCTAGAGCTGATCAGAAAAAGGAGTCTCTCTGGAAGTCGATTGATGCGGTAATCCTCTCCTGGATCTACCAGACTATCTCTGACGATCTTCTTTTAGCTATTCTCACGCCGGATCAGTCTGCTCGTGAGGCATGGGTCAAGCTCGAATCCATGTTTAGGGACAACCAGTCAGCTCGCCTTGCTAAACTCGAAACTGAGTTTGGCTCCCTTCGTCAGGATCACTGCTCGTCTTTTGACGACTACTGCAGTCGCCTGAAGACGCTTGTTGATCGTATGGGTAATCTGGGATCTCCTGTCAGTGCTGCGCGACTGATTATTCAGCTCACGAACGGTCTCACTCCTGCTCTTGGTAACGTCACTATGCTCATCCAGCAGACGTCTCCTCGACCCACTTATCTCGCCGCTATGTCTAGCTTCGTCTGGAAGCACGTCGTCTAGCACGACAGGATTTGGCTCCTTGTGGTGCTCATCAGGCCCTCATGGCTGCTCCCACTGTTCAGTTTGTGCAGACCCCGGCAGGGTCAGAATGGTAATCGTGGATAGAACGACAACCGTGGTCAGAATGGTCAGAATCGTCGTCATCATGGGTCCAAGAACGGGTCCAAGAACGGTAATCGTGGGCAGAACGGTAACCATGTCGCCCTGAGCAGGCTCCTGCGCCTCCCCAGCAGCCCTCCCCTCATGGCAGCTGGGTTTGGTGTCCCTCTCCACCACCCTGCCCATATCCTGCTGGCTCGGGGTGGGCGCCGCCTCCATATCGTCCTCCTCATGCGGGCGTCTTGGGTGCTGGACCAGGACATCGACCACATGTTTTTGCTGCTACATCTGGTTCGTCTCCTCAGCCTACTGATCTCAGCACCGACTTCTCCAGCTTGTCTCTGACTACTCCAGACCTGACATGGTACATGGACTAAGGTGCATCTGCGCATCTCACGTCTCTGACAGGTAACTTGTCATCTATCTCTGCTCATTCACCTGTTTCTCATATGATGATTGGTGACGGGTCCAGTATTCCAATGTGTGGTTTCGGTAACCAAACCATCCAGACCACTACCCGCCCCCTACACCTAAAACATGTACTTTTTACTCCCACCATAGTCAAAAACCTTGTGTCTGTTCGTCAATTTACCACTGATAATCGTGTTTCTATTGAGTTTGACCCGTCTGGTTTTTCTTTGAAGGACCTTCACACGGGGAGTATTTTGCTCAGGAGTAATAGCTCGGGGGATCTCTAACCACTTCCATCTCGTCAGTTTGCCGCGTCTGCTCAGTCTTTTGCTGTCCTTCTTACACCAGTTTGGCACAACCGTCTAGGTCATCCAAGCGTTCAAGTCTTAGATTCTTTTAGTTCTCGTCAGTTTATTTCATAAAATAAAACCGAGCAGGCCAGTTTGTGCCATGCGTGCCAAGTTGGCAAACAAGTTCGACTTCCTTTTTCATCTTCCACTTCTTGTACAGTGGCACCTTTTGACATTATTCATAGTGATATTTGGATTTTGGACATCTCCTGTTGCTAGCAAATCTAACTTCAAGTATTATCTTCTACTGCTTGATGATTTCTCTCATTATCTATGGGTTTTTCCGCTCAAACTAAAATCGAATGCCTTCACTCACTTCAAACACTTCCACGCGTACGTGCGTACTCAGCTCTCTAGGGTAATCAAGTTTCAGTGCGATCTTTGGGGGGGGGGGGGAGATTCGACAACTCTTTTTTTCATGCGTTTGCGAAGTCCAATGGTCTTGTTTTCAGGTTTGGCCGCAAACATCCTCTCAAAATGGCAAGGCCGAACGTATGATACGTCGTATCAATGACATATCTCGTACTCTTCTCTCTCAGGCCTCCATGCCTCCTCGCTTCTGGGTGGAGTCTCTTGTCACTGCCGTCTACCTCCACAACATCCTTCCCACCAAAGCCCTACACGGTGACATACCCACCTCTATACTATATCATCGTCTACCGACATATGATCATCTTCGTACCTTTGGGTGTCTGTTTTATCCCAACCTGACTGAAGTGTCATTACACAAGCTTGCTCCTCGGACCACTCGGTGTGTGTTTCTTGGCTACCCTCCTGATCATTGGGGCTATCGATGCCTAGATCTTTCCACGGGTCGTATTCACATATCTCGTCATGTCACGTTTGATGAACATGTCTTCCCCTTTGCCCACTCGAGTTATGTCTCTCTTCCCGGGCACACTGTTTCTGACCCTGATGATGTCCTTCCCCCCATTGATCTGTCCGGTCATGCCCATAACCCGCCACCTCCCTCACGGCTGACCTCTCCATTTCCTCTTCACTACACTCGTCGTCAGGTCGCACCTCCTACTGTTGCCCCAACCCCACCTCAGGCTTCCCCGGTCTCTCCCCTGCCGTGGTCTCTCCACCGCTCTCTCCTGAACCACCAGCCCCACCCCTCTCGCCTCAGATGCGAACCCGAGCCCAGCATGGTATACATAAACCAATTTCTCGTCTCACTTTGCATGCCCAACTCCCTCCTACTGTGTCTCCATTGCCCAAATCCCATGTGTCTGCCCTATCGAACCCACACTGGAAAGCTGCTATGGATGATGAGTTCCAGGCTATGATCACGAATGGAGTTGGTACCTCGCCCGTCAGGGGCTAACATTCTTCGGGCTATCTGGTTATTTCGTCACAAGTTTCGGGCTGATGGTACTCTTCAACGGTACAAAGCTTGCCTCGTGGCAACAACAAGTCTCAGTTAGTGGGCGTTGATAGTGATGAGACCTTTAGTGCCGTGGTCAAACCGACCACCATACGCACTGGTCTCACCCTTGCTGTATCGCGTTCTTGGCCATCCGTCGGTTGAATGTCAAGAATGCATTCTTACGCGGTGACCTGGATGAGGTCGTATATATGCATCAGCCACCGGGTTATCGGGATCTTCGCCATCCGGATCATGTATGCCGCCTCCGTAAGTCCCTCTATGGGCTGAAGCAGGCCCCTCGCACGTGGTTTTAGCGCTTTGCTAAATTTTTCACAGGATCAGTTGGGTTCTCTAGTTGTCGGTGTGATGAGTCTCTGTTCGTCTACAGTCAGGGAACCGATATTGTCTACCTCCTCCTATATGTTGACGATATCATCATTACCGGGTCCTCGCCTTCAGTTGTACAGCGGCTTATTTCTCAGCTCTCCACTGAATTTGCTATGACTGATCTTGGACCTCTGCATCATTTTCTGGGCATTGCAGTTACTCGGACTAACTCTGGTATGGTTCTCTCTCAGCGTCAATATGCATCTGAGATCCTCCAGCGTGCATCGATGGCGGGCTGTAAGCCCGTTAGCACTCCGGTTGAGACTGGCTCCAAACTCACCGCAGGTTCAGCCCCTCCGGTTGATGATCCCACTCTCTACCGCAGTTTAGCCGATGCGCTTCAGTACCTCGCTTTTACACGACCTGACCTCTCCTATGCTGTTCAGCAGACCTCCCTCTTCATGCATGATCCTCGAGAGCTTCATTTTTGTGCGTAGAAACGCGTGCTTCGCTATGTGAGTGGTACTCTTGATCTCGGGTTTCACATCTCCGCTACTACCTCCACCGGTCTCACGGCATATACAGATGCTGATTGGGCTGGATGCCCGGACACGCGTCGCTCGACTTCTCCTTTCTGCACTTTCTTCGGAAATAACCTTCTCAGCTGGTCGTCCACGACAAGCTACTGTCTCCCGTTCTAGCGCCGAGGCCGAGTACCGTGGCGTGGCCAACGCTGTTGCTGAGCTCTGTTGGCTTCGCAATCTTCTTCTTGAGCTTAAGGTTCGTCCTCCGAAGGTCTCACTCTGCTATTGTGACAGTGTTAGTGCAGTATACTTATCGGGTAATCCGGTTCAGCATCAACGCATGAAACATATTGAGATCGATCTTCACTTTGTCCGGGAAAAAGTTCGTCTCGGCCAACTTCGGGTTCTTCATATACCCGTTGATTTTCAGTATGCGGATATCTTCACCAAAAGTCTGCCTCGTCAGTTATTTGAAAGGTTCCGCTCCAGTCTGAACGTTCATCATTCTCCCGCTCCGACTGCGGGGGTGTAATAGCGATAGTACACTTAGTTTAGGAACTAAAGTGTAATTAGTGTTGTATTAGTTTTGTTTATATTGCTAATCAATAGAGAAGTCCGGAGAGGACAATTTGACTTTCGACCATATTGTTATTAGGAGTTTTCATCTATAAATAGGCGGGGTGTTACAGAATGAATTTGAATGTGTTTTTGGATTATGCTGCTCATCTAGTTTTCTTGACTTACAGCCCGACCGCAACCTATTGTCGATAAATCTAGGTTCTCCCCAATCAACCGTTGATACACCCGAATCTCACACAACTTGATTCATTTTAATCATCCACAATCAAGAAATGAATATCTATTACCATGACAATAATGGGAACACTCAGACCCTAGATCACCTAGAACGGCCATGAGGGCTGTCGCTCCCACTCCGAACGGCGCTCCGTCTCTTTTGGGGCCAAAATGCCCTAAAAATTCACTCCACAAAAATCGGACTGCGTTTATAACAATAATTAAACAGACAGAATTTCAGACAGAATTTCTTGTGATATATTTGTGATGTATTTGTAAGAAATTATATTAAATTAAACATTAAATATAGATGCCCTCGCTCTCAGACTCAATTATTCTAAATTATAACCGCATTTTTGCTCCCGCTTCCGCTTCAAGTAACTCAGACCTGCTATGTAAAAATGATATATTTTGTTCATTAGATTGAGAAGTTTTCAGGAGTGGAAAAGATACTGATGAACCTATGCTCATATAACCTTTATGTAACTCCAGGAACCTAACAGATGATGCTGCCACGACTAACTGCGATTAAGTATCTATTTAGTTAGAGGAAGTTGGAGAGAAACTGGCTGTATAGAGGTTTTAACCCCAAACTCTGAAAAATCATGAACAGCCTATCTCGAAGTTGGGTCAAAGAGCGGACATCGTTTTAACTAAAAATGAAGCTTCATTAACAAGAAAGGTTACCTCAGCTGGAGAGTTACGTCGGGGAAGACAGACCCTCCAAGCAGGATTGGGTAATGGCTATGTGTTCTGGTATTGGATAGAGCTGTCAGACAATTAGGAACATGTTTTATGTACATTGTTTTCAAGGCATTATATAGAGTTCAAAAACAAAGGCATTATATAGAGTTTCAAAAGATTTTACTATAGCCATTGATATATATATATATATATATATATATATATATATATATATATATATATATATATTTTTTTTTTTGGGAAACACTATAGCCATTGATCTGACACAACTGAACTATAGTGGTGCAAGACTCTTTAGAAACCTACTTGGCATAAAAATAATGACATCGAAATAAGTAGAAGTCCGACAAATGTACATACAAGTTTGCCTGTTTCTGATGGGCGATGCACTTGAATTAATATATTTATTTTAGATCATGGAATATTTTTTCATCCTAATGTCTCTTACCTTTATGTATTTGAAGGTACAAGGAACAACGTTGGGATCTGAAGCATCTTGTTGGATCTGGAGGAATGCCGTCTTCCCATTCCGCAACTGTCACTGCTCTTACTGTGGCCGTTGGTTACCAAGATGGGTTTGGAGGATCACTCTTTGCAACTGCATTTACCTTAGCATGTATTGTATGCTCCTTTCCTTTAAGTCATCCTATTAAATTACAGTTCTATTTACACTAATGGTGTGTTTGGATGAGAATGATAACTTGGAATTTTATCAAAAGTTGGAATTTGAAATGACATGTTTGGATAATTTGTGCTTGGGATTTTAAATATACCACTATACCATGTCATTCATTAAAACTAGGAATTTCAAATCATCAAAATGTAAATTTAAATTCCACATAAGTATTCCATGTTTGATGCTTTTGTATTAAAACTTACTATTAGATCTAAAATAATTTAAATTTTCATTTTATTTTTTGTTTTACTATTATATGGACTAGTACAGTTCCTCTAACCACCGCCTATCCACTTCAACCACCACCACTCCGACTGCCGCAACCGCCACCACGTCAACCGTTGCCACCACCACCACCCCGCTGCGACCACCAGTTCAACTGCCACCGCCACTCTGACCGCCGCGGCCACCACCACTTCGAACAAACACCCTCACCGCCGTTCTTACACCATCGCATCCTGTCGTTATCCCATGACTCTGGCCATCAGCGCTGGCCTACCTCGATTTCCACCATGCAATTTTCTTGCTCTCTAAACGCCGCCACTCACTACACTTGACTCGTGTTACCCCACGACTTTGGCGGCGGCGAGGTATTGCAGTTCAAGATCTGAAATGTGTAGCGGTTCAAGATCGCCTTTGGAGGCGGTGATGACGGCCAGGAAGTGGACGTAGCAGAAGTCACAAGAGATCTCAGGACTGGGACGGCTAGGTTTTATTAAGTGGAGGATGATAGAACAAAAAATTATGTCTAAGCCCATTAAGTATACGACTTTAGTCTGAAATGAGTTACTATACTTAAATTAGCCATCAAGTTGTTCCCAATTACTAATCCCCGTCATCTTAAATCCTTCAATTTAAAATCCCATAATTTCAGAATTCCAGTATATTTTGGAATGCTTCATCAAAACCCACTCTAAAAGATCATAATCTTTACGTAATCTCTAAAGTTACACTAGAGAATATCATATCTTAAAGCCCATGGGCGTCTTGATAAGTTTGCCGTGATTGATTCTGGTCTCACATGATAATAAGGAGTTCTAAACTGGGTGGATGTCACCACTTTCAGGTGGTTGGTCTACGACCAGCATCTAATCATAATAAGTCTGTTCTACATCCATCTGCTCAGATTTTTTCTCTTTCTTTTTTCTTGGACCAAAGATTTATGAAATGATGTGATGAGTGTGTTAGCCTTGCAACTTGCGATGTCCTGTTACATGATCAATCGAGAAAGTATCTTATTTTTCTTCTTGTAGGATCCTTCCTTGCTGCTAGACATAATTTTGATGAATATTAAACATGCTTTCTACTTCGATCTATTTACAAATTGAATTTTTCTTTTAGTTATGTGTTCACCCAGCCTAGGCATGACTTGTATTATTGGCGCACGACGAGTAATATTGGCTAGTACTTCTTGATGATGCTTTATGCTGCTGCCACACTTGTGTTCTTAAAACCTTTCTTGGCAGGTGATGTATGATGCATTTGGCGTAAGATTACATGCTGGACGCCAAGCGGAGGTTAACATCTATCTCTTACATCTTCCGTTAGCACTTCGACCCCCCAAAAAATTAAATAAATAATAAAGGGTAAAAGACACTTTCACCCCCTCTTGTTGACGTTGTTTGCCTTGACGTGAGGTCAGCTAATGAAAGGTATTTTTGGGACAAGTTTGGTCCTCCAGATTTAAGAATGATCATAAAAATCCCCATAGGATGTGTTAAATACGAATGATCCATCATATTTATTAAGCTTTAGGACCAAAAACAAATAATTGAACTGATAAAGCTATCACAGCCCATGTACAAAGGGGAGGATTACAACCAATCTTCCTCGACATCAACTAGCAACAATGCATCTTTTGCACAATAACTTGCAGCATATTTGAGGCTCCCGTTAATAAAAGAAAAAAAAATACAATATTGGAAAACCTGGCAATACACAACCTTGCAAGATAGCATCAATGCCAACTAAGTGAGAGCCAGCCTTTGAATTAAGAGCATCTACCTCTAGTTTTGCATCAGCGAAATCTTAATCTGCTTGTAGCCTCTGGATGCTTCAATAACAATCCTTTCCTCACTGCCAGAGCTTCTGAAATGAGGGGTTTTGAAATATAATCCAGTGGACATTTAATTTTGCCAACAATATTATTAGTGATGCCTCTGAAACCAACTCCAATGTCACTTTTGTTGTGAGGAATGTCAGTAGCTGCATCTGTGTGAATTTCAATCTCAAAATCTCCATCATTAGCGGATGCTTCACTCACTCTTTCTAGAGTTTGACACAACATGATTTGGTTCCCAATAGATTCCATTAAACACCCTATCATGTGTAGATTTTCATAACTCCCAGCAAATCTGGGCAGTTAGCCCCAGAATAATAGGCTTCTCTTTTGAGTCCTTTATGGAACCACAATAGAATACCACTAAGAAAGGGAGGCTAACAAGGGAATCGAGAAAAAAAAGAGGGGAGAAGTCTTCCAGACCTGTTTAGAAAATGAACAATCCCTCAACAATCCATACCAGTAACTCGTTCGTATTCAGCAAATGAAATCTCAAACAAAAAATAAATCTTCAGAAACATTCAAAAAAATTGATGAACTACTCCGTATAATAGTACTACTGCATCGTGTACTTTTTCAACATCAACCACATTCGAAGCCCGATTCACTCAAACCGACCCCTATTTCCATCCACATCGAACTTATAAACACAGAAAACTCCCATCATCAAATTCACGGAGAGGTTGTTCAAGAAGAATGAAAGGAGCAATCCGTCGATTTCGCAACGAAGCCCTCTACCTCAGAACTGAAATTACAGAGAAAATTTGAGAAAATGCTGACCGCATGTCTCTACCCTTGTCCGCCGCCGCCCTTAATAGATCAAATACCTTCACCCCCCTCTCTTGAACGACCTCTGAGATTTGTACGCTGCTGCTATGGCTGCGAGAGCAGCAGAAGTCGATCGTGATTTGTTGGCGGAAATGACAGACACACAGGTGGTGTTGGTGGCTACGGTTTGATTAGTGGAGAAGAATCTGTGCCACTTGTTTGGGTTATCCAAATCAAGAAGGCAGAGGGAAGGAGAGAGATAGAACTCGGCGGTGGAGGTGATGGTGGTCGACTTTGGGGAAGAAGATGGCGAAGGTGGAGATCAGTGGCAGCACTGATGGTATTGGGTGTTGGTGGTAATGGAGGCAAACATAACGGTGATGGCTAGTGTTTGAAAAGAAGAAGAGGATGATTTGGGGGAAGAATATTTGGGAAGGGGAATAAATGTGGGGTATAATAGTCTTTTGCTGGCGTCCGTTAGTCTCCGTCGGTTAGAGGTGTAAGTGTCCTTTCTGAAACAAGAGGGGGTGAAAATGTCCACTCGGAGGACAGGGGGTGGAAGTGTCTTTTACCCAAAAATATAAGCATCTAAAAATCATAGAGTACATGGCTACCAACATTTCTACTGTCATTATTATTTATTCCTATCTCATATTGATATTGTTTTGTGCAGGTTCTTAATCAAATTGTATACGAACTCCCTGCTGAACATCCTCTGGCTGAGAATAGACCTTTACGTGAACTTATTGGTCACACTCCTCCTCAGGTGTGTTAAAAATCACTAATACCATGCTACTTTAGTGGGAGTCTTCTTTCTTTTTTGGTAGTAGGAAGAACCAAACATATGCAAATTCATGAAGCTATATGATCACCAGGCTAGCCATTGTTACCATCATGTTTGTTCGGACCCTTTTTGTTTTGACATTATAGATTAAGATGCTCTCTGATAATTCCTGTACAAGACAGCATGTAGTCCTGTATAATATGTTTCAGAAGTGATTCCACTAAATTCAGGGTGGAGTAAGTTCTTTGGATTGATTTCTAATGTATGCTTGTGAGTATTTTGTTAGTGGTGGTTTCAGCACTTCAGCATTCTGGGGTTCATCTTCCTGCACAAGTCTGTTGCAAATTGTCACTTTTATTTTCTCAAGACTTCCACTCTGACCAGTTGCATGTAATGGAATCATAGTTACAGAATAGTCAAACTATTTGCAAGACAAATAGTTCTTGCATGTCTCTTCCGTGAATTATCTTTTTCGTTTTCGAAACACATCCACGAAGCATACATTTGAAAAAATTCTTCTGTTTGTGGTATGATTCTCTTTTGCTTTCCTATTCTACCCAACTAGGTTCCTACTAAGTTACCTATATAGTTATTATCCGTTGCCCAAATATGTTTACCTTAGACTTCACTTCCCATTCTGGCTTAAAGAAAAATAAATCTATCATCTTAAATTGGTTTGATAATGTCGGCGTTCTGGCTTAATTCTGATACAATTTTGTGTGTTCTTTTCTTTTATAAGTTGAACTTTGATACAATTGTTTTGTTAGCTTCTCTGAATAAATCCTTAAGGTCTCTTGCATTACAACTAGAAAATTGGCACGGGCATTGAGTAAGCATTTCTTTTGAAACGTTGTTTTATCTAATTAGTTTAAACAAAAAAATGTTTGTCATGTTTTTAATTTGAGAGAATATTAAGTCGAAGTTGTGGAGAATCATGGGGAGGTTATGAGTAGAGGTAGTCACAATTGTACGTTTACTAGTTATTTTCTAAGCTAAGTAGTTAAGTGTACTTTTAGCAAACCAAAATGTGGACGCCACGACTGTATATAATACTACTACTAGCAAATACGGCACACACGATGTACACGCAAAGAAGTTTAGTAAATATGTTCGGCAATATTGCTCCCGTGGTACCCAAATTTAGACATTTGTTACATTTGGTACCCAACATTCTAGTTTCAACACTGGTGGTACTCATGTTTGTAATTTTTGTTGCAAAGGTGGGCAAATACGGCACATGCTATGCACATGCAAACAAGTTAAAATAAAATATGTTCGGTAATATGGTACCCAAGTTTAGGCATTTGTTACATTGGTACCCAACATTCTAATTTTGACACGGGTGGTACCCATTTTTGTATTTTGCTGCAAAGGTGGCACCCAATGACCATTATGCCCTTAATTTCCCTCTCAGTCTTGCCCATAATTATCTTCTATTATGTTTGTCCCTACAAGGCTATATTGTTATACATTAATTTACATTACACCTATTCTTATACCCAAACCAACACCACCATCCTGACCACACCACCATCATCAACAACCATCACCACCACCACACCCCCACCAATGTCACCGCCATTAACATCACCAACCCTCTAACTCTCGCTACCCGGACCATCTCCACCATAATCGAGCCTCAAATCAACTCAGTCTAAGCCGATCAATATGATGCAAACCACCATTGAACCCCACAGCCACCTTTGCAATCCTCCATTATTTTTGGCAAACAAAGTCCCCAGTACCACCATCGATTTTCCAATCGACGCCCATCACTGTACATTATCCGCTGCCGAAACCTAATATGGCTTCGTCGTATACCAAATCGACAAAATACTAGTAGAACCTAGCCCTTCCAGTAGCAATTGAGCCAAAATCAATTTGACCCAATTGCAATGTTGTCAGTTGAAATGGTGTTGGCTAGTAGCAGCTTTTCCAGAATTGGGGAAGAAGACTGGTGTTGGTGGAGTTCAGTTTGGAGAGAGATAAGAGGCATGATTAGGTTTTGACTGTTGTTGGGGGCGATTGGTTTAGCATTGGTCGGAGATGGTGGTTGTTAAGGGTAGGAAGCTCGCGAGAATTAGTGCCGGGTTTGTTCGATGGTGAGTGAGATGGGTCTGTAGTTTGAGGGAGTTGCACTCCGAACTCAGAAATCACGACCTACGCAAAGGGGTTGTAATGTATGATGGCTATGAATTGGGAAGTGGTTGTGGTCGGAGAAGAAAGGTGGTGGTGTGGTGCTGCTGATAATTGTTATTGGTGGTAAGGATGGTGGTGTTGGTTTTGTGCGTGAGAAGGGGGCGTAATGTATATAATGTCAAAATATTGTAGTGGCAGAACATAATAACAGATCATTATGGGCAAGGGTGAAATAATTTAAGGGCATAATGGTAACTGGGTACCTACCGCCGTTGCAACAAAATACAAACATGGGTACCACTGATGTCGAAATTAGAATGTTGGGTACCAAACTGTAACAACGGTCTAAACTTTCGGTACCACCGGTGAAATTTTCCAATATAGTATTTGTTTAGATTTTGGTGTTATGGAAAAAGCATGTAATGTAAAGAATTAGGAGATGACCTTCGGTTTTGAAGGTTTGATTTTTTTTTTTCTTCTTTTAAATCTACGAATTATCTTATCGAGCATTTAGTGGGAGGTTATCAAAAGATAATTCACCTAGAAAAAGCCATAACGCGGATTCAATTAATTACTCTTGGACACCACTCATAAATTGGTAGGGCTAGTTTTGGCGACACCAAACTTTATGGATGGCTTATACATTAGAATATATGTTAAATAGATTAGTGGCTGCTCTGTAGATTACTTTGACTTCCTTTGTATTTGCAGGTTATAGCTGGTGGTTTTCTCGGACTTGTCACATCAACAATTGGTCATCTTATGGTTAGATCCTGGTAGTCATATCTATTATGAGTTTATGCAGCTCCCACGACTAGGCGCTTTCCCTGGAAAGCTGACATGAAGAAGCGGTCATGTGCAGAACTTGCAAATCTGCTTATTAGGCCAGTGGTTGTGTATACATAATTTGTTTACTTTTTAGGACACATTCGTACCTTTCCCAGAGTGTTGGTAGTGATATATCCGATCTCATGTAGCAACAGGTTATAGTTTTACTTGTTTAGAACTATCAGTTGAAGCAGTAACACGGTGTTAATGTCGAATTTAGTATGTGAATATTGTAAAAATGCCATCTTTCTGACACATGGAAATCCAATCCAGTAATGCTGTCAGATTGTTGTGTTTGCATTTGCATAATGCACGTGTTTTTAATTTATTGCCCGAGCACAGAAGAATTAACCATAATTCGGGATAGTGGCAAAGGAAGCTTGCACAAGCACAGCTCCACCACCTACTGCTAAGCAATTTTGTTTCCAACCCACAAGTCTATCTATTCACTTTGATTTGAACAGCAAAAGAACTTCAGCAGATGAAAGAAAATGTGATGCTATGTTTGTGGCACATAACCCTTGTTCCAGACAAGTTGACTTGTGTTCTTTCTTTTGTTTGCGTTCGATCCCCCTTGACTCTTGATCCTGCCGAATGTGCTTACTTGGGGACTTCTTTCTTACTCCAGCTGTTTCAAGAGTCTCCGCTAATTGAAATGTGACCTCCTGTTACCCGCATTCATTGGGTGTTTGATGCAAATACTAGGTGGGGTGTCGTTGACAAGCAGTTATATGAATGCCAAGTTTAGCATGCCAGATGAAGGAAAAACCTCCCACTGTATACCAAAAGTTGTCGAGTCTCCGTGAATCCATAATCAAACTTTCACGTCATCACAAGCTTTGATAGACGGCTATTTTTTTTTTTCAGACTTACCCGTTTGTCGATAGATTGCTATTTCAAACTTCATGTCACGTCGGAGGTGTTTTCATGAGAAGCATGTTTCTAAATGTGCATCTTCGGCGAACAATGGTGAGTTTCCGCCTTCCGGTGACCTTGAAGCCGAAAGGAATGAACTGCAGATGTCGGCTAATCTACAGTTTCATGGAGACAACAAATTGTATCCGACGCCCCAAGAAGAAAATACCAGAAGAAATCCCAAATCTTGCCGTCAATCTTATCCCTCAATCTAACAACCGTATGTCTCCATCGGAGACTTAAGTTGCCGTAAAAGGCACTAGTCCCTCGAACAAGGGGTTAAAAAACTCCGACGACACAGACCATATTAATCACAGTGCATGGCAATCGAAAACATACACCCATAAAAACACCGTTCATCTGAAAGGGAAAACCGTGGCCTTTTCCTAACCCACTTTGTGCTATTATTCGGTTATTCCTCACCCACCCCCACCACGAGAGATCATGCCGTGAAATTTGAACCTCCCAAGGACTTGTGCATCCTGACCCACTTTCTTCTTTATATTTTTGCATTCCCTGTTTGATTGTTGTTCCAACCAGTACCTGCACAAGGACTTCTCGAACGAAGTTTGGCATGCTTCTAGCTTAGCTCATGGCAAATGTACCTCATTTCAATCTTACTGTAGTTCTAATTCTTGGTTGCCAGCTTATAGCAAACAAAAATAAAACTTTTCAATGTTTATACTGGATTTGTAATAGTCCTCTTTGTTATTGATTATAAAATGCCATTTTCTCAACAAAAATAAAGAAAGAAATGAAGAGAAATAACCAATACATCATGTTCCCAGAATCAAGATTATTATTAGGGACTAATATCCGAACATCTTAAATAGCAAGAGAATGGAGAGCAGAGACACGGGGACACCACATCAAAATTTATCCTCAAAGCACTCGTGCACAGCTTGAATTATCTGGATTGACTCGGGCTTTGAGCTCTAGCTAGCTCTAGAAACATGTTGCGTAATCCCAACCGCTAAACATACATGCTAATAGAGCATTCATACAATAATACTATTCAACTCATCAAGTCTAAACGAAATCGTCACAATAGAAAATATACAATCTATATGGTGCTTCTTAACAAACTATATCACAAGAACAATCAATAATGAAATAGCTACACTGGAAGGCTGCCACTGACCCATGTTTATACAACCCAGTTACCTCTGGACAATGAAACTGCTGACAGACAAACAAATAATTTCAATAGAATGAGACATTGATTTCTTTCCATCAAGTCCCTGCGATGTTCCAATCCTAAGAAACCTCTTATTCGGTGTGAAGGATATAAATTCCAAGCTTATGTGTCGGTGGAATTTAACATCAACACTGTAGAGAGTACTCTTCTCATCTTCAAAACAGGGTCCCCTTTAGTTATGGACTTCTCCCTCCAAGCAATATGCTCGTCAGGCCTAACTAAGATAGCCCCTCGGTCAGTCATCTGGCAAATGTCCCACCATGATGATGATCTGGAATCTTGCTTAACTTCCAAGACATCTATGTAATTCTCCCATGGTTTCAATGATTCCTTGCTTCCTACAACCTCATTTCCATGGACGGTTCCATGTGGCCACATCACACACACTCTAGCAGAGACTTTCAGTTGTTCTGCCACCTTGAATGCAGCACGGGCAAGATGGTAAGATTCCTCCAGTGGGGCTATAATCAGTAGAAACCCAACTTTGTCTCCAGTTACAAGATCTAGAGTAGAAAAAGTGTCCTACAAAAATATATGTTACTGGTTAAACATACGAAAACAATTCGTGAACGGTTCATAGCATTAAATTTGAGGACTGCACTTGGCTGCATAAAGGCTCGGGGCATGATCTTCATAATCAAAGACATTAATTAATGCGTACCTTACTTGACAAGTTTGATAACAATCTCATTTTCATATGGGGTAACTTTGATCCCGGATCTGCACAAGGAACATAATCTCGCCTCCGACCGGTTGGAGCTTCTGGTCCTTTCTGTGTACTACCTTCATCAGGGACAAGGGCTCCTTCTAGGTATCTAAAAGGAATGGCATGACATTAAGATTCTTCAAAAAAGTTGTAAGATTAAATTAAATGATCATTCAAATAAGAAAAGACAATGATAAGTCCATCATTTTCGCTTATAGTCCAAAACGATGCCTCCAGGCAAGTTATGCATAGGAGTCATTTTAGTCTCTGCGAGAAAGCTATTACCATTTACAAGTTGTACACACGGGCAGTATACGTACACAAAGCATTCTATTCTAGTTTCCTCAACTAGAACTCTCTTGTCGATAAAAAACCCTTTAAGTCGATGTTCGCACTGCTATTGGAAACTCAAACATGGAAAAGTTTGATGACTGAGACTTGAGGAACCGAAATGATTCCTAACTTTCAAGTAACAATCTAAGATGTTGATTTGTTGTTCTTCGGATGGAAGGTTGATATCTCACAGGGTATATTGACACTGATTTTGTGGTTAGTAAAAATCTCCACCAATTGTTATCAGAATCTGATATGTTGTCCTATAGACCTATAGTAAAGATATATCAAATGTTCCAGATATCTGGTAGATGATACAGGAGTTCATTATACAAAAAGTCAAGTATTATGTCTTTACTTGTAAAAATGTACCCTGACAAACGTTCAGCAAGCAAGTACAAAGTTGCCCATTTGAAGAAACCATTGCAGTCATGACTCCTATGGTGTCAGTCAGTACAAAAAACATGTATTATGTTTTTCGTGCTAAAAATGTATCCTGGCATCTATTTCACAAATATAATATTCAGACAGTAAGAAACTGAGTATCAATTGTTGTTGTGCAATCGAAAACAAAAAGATACATAACAGCTATACCTGAAACCAAGGTCTTCAGCTGGAAACTGGAGCTGCAAGCTCTTTCCCTCTTCAAATATACGCTTCAGTTTAGCAAGCCGTGAAGATCCAAGTGGATTGTTCTCACTCAAAACTATATCTGAGAGCTGCGCACGACCAACTTTGAAAATACCATCTAGAATTCCCCTCTGCACTCCAGATGGTAATATGGAACCAACCGCGCTATTAATAACTTGATGTACTGTCAATCGAAAAAGAGTCCCAATAATGAAACATTCTTAGTGAAGTTATCAAAATATTTATCAGTTTATGCAAAGACCAAAAATACCAATACAATCAAATACACAACTCCAGGAGAAGTGTAAAAAATGTTTTGAAGTAACAGCCAGTCTTTACTTGCCTGAGTTGGCAATAGTTGGATCAAGACCAAGTGCAGCTGGAACAGCCATCGCTGCTCTAAAATTTTCGACACTAAGTGCCGTGTTAAACAAGGCAACCTGAAAGTACAAAGGATGTTTGCATATAATCAGATTCAGAGGGAAAAAGAATATAAGGGGGAGACAAAGTATAGAAGGCTAGAAACCGGTACCGGCTTTCGTTCCATTTCATAAGTTTGAATAAGTGAATGCGGAGAAATTCCTTTGACTACTGAAGCCAATTTCCAGGCAAGATTATGTGCATCCTGAATACCAGTATTCATTCCTGCATAGGTCAACATGGTATCTGAGTAAGACCTTCACAGATCTGTATGCACAAGTTTCATACATATTATCGCCCTAAGATAGGAAACAAAGATCTATTACTGCAATAATTCATTGTTGAGGGAAACAAATTACCAACGTTTCACACACACAACATACCAAAACCACCGGCTGGAGGAAAGCGGTGAGCAGCATCACCAGCAAGTATTATCCGGTTATTACAAGATACAAACTTCTCAGCTACTTCTGCGTGCATCACCCATGGTTTTATGTCAATCACTTCCACGTCTTCAAGCTCCCGGCCAACCAACTGGAAGATTAATTTTTCACACATCTACAACAAAATGATCCCTTTGAGGTAAAGATTTCAAATACAAATATACATGTAATTCATATCTAAAGTACCCAATGACGAGAGGCTTACAGACTTCAATCACTACATTCAGTTATACCCCTAGGTTGCTCATATGTTTGTTTTGTGCAGAAAGTAATGCTGGTTTATGACTCTTTTCTGAAACTACCCTAGCCTATGTCACTGCTTTGTTTTCCGTTAAGATGATGAAATAGAAAAGTGCAAAGGACAACTGACTACGACAAGCTAGCAGCTTCAAGAATGACAAATACCTCATGGGAAAAATCCTCCAGCTTTTGTTGAGGAGGATAAAATGGGATCTGAAAAGACATGGGTGAATAAAGCTGTAAACATGTGGTACATGCTATCGTAGAGATCGCTTATAAAAATTGCCAACATGTGATTAATGTCACCAACCTGTAATACGAATTCTCCTTCCTTGAGATCATGCGCAACGAGAACACCGATAGCTTCGGTATTAAAGATAAAAAACAGCATGCCAGGTCTCTCATTGAGTAAGTAATGGCCAAGATTTCGGCTTAAGAAATGGACACTAACAAGCTTTTGTAGGTCCTTTTCGCCCGTCATATTAACTCCTACAAGCTTTCTCATAGTACTTCCAGCACCATCTGCGCCAACAAGGATGCCACACTGCAAAGTTCTCTCTGTGTGCTTACCCTTATTCAGAACAGACGCAGTAACATTAATGCAACGATCAGTCGCATCAACAGAGACACATTCATGTCCCATCAATATCTGTTTATCGCATACTGGCTCATGATCAAAGCTTCCAACCCCTTCACAAGTATGGAGATTAAAATTGAGGTTCACGAGCTTCTTCAGCAGTAGCTTGTTTAGTTTGTACTGTGAGAAATGTGCAACAGAGACTGGGCTAGCAACATATTCAAAATCTGCTGAGAAGCAACCATAAGAAAGGAATTTAGCAAAATTTCAAATTCAAATCCAGCATGCATAGATGTTTCTGTCCTCTCAAAAGATAACCAGATAACGAAGAGAAATCTCTAAGTATTTCAAAAATCATTTTGACAACATACAAAAGTTAGTCTGCAAAAAGAAGTAAATGATGTATGATATATAATATATCTAGTTTGGAAAGTATATTACAGTAGAGTCTAGAAAAGAACCTCCATGTAGGGCTAATTGAATAAGATAGAGATGAACCAAACCTTGAGGTTGCATGTGGTCTACTGTCCCGAGGATAGAACCTGTAAGTGATGAGCAATAGACAAACTTTCTCCACAAATCAACTGGTGGTTGGTACTTCTGGATCTCCTTTGCTAGTCCATCTAACTTGCAGAATACCTAGACAAGAACTGCACATCAAACAAATACACAAATGATTGAGAAGATTGTGAAGAGCCTTCAGCACCTATCTCAGAAGAAAACCAACCTCCATTGAGCGGTTGTTGATAAAATGTGCCTGGGGATGCGTTGAAAATGTCATATTCTTATCCATAATAGCACATTTGATCCCTATGAAGAAGTTATATGGTGTCAGTCATCAGTTATATGTTGCCCTTTCCCCAATGGAGTGGAAAAATAGAAAAGAGCAGAAATAAGAGCAAGTAGATGAAAAATTATACAGAAGCATAAACATGTACATTGAGGACACTCAGTGGCGGATCCAGGAATTGAAGGAGTGGGCACAATTTAACACTACAAAAACAGTGTTACAAAGTAAAAGTGCATTATATATGTGTCATATATGTATTCAGGTTATTAAAATAATTAATTACATATGTTATTATTTTTAGCATTATTGAAAACAATAAGCATCGCGATACAAGTATTTTAAAAGATATATCGGAAACAAACTTGCTAAAATAGAATATTAATGGGCACTTTTGGATTTTACTTAGGGGCACACATGAATACAAATCTAATAATTAGGGGTAAATTTGTAGATATGCAAAACTTTGGGGGGACAAGTGTGCCTTTGAATTCGGCCAATGAGGACACTAGTTCAGAAACAGGTCAACCTTCAACAACACCTTCTAAATATAAGTCAAGTTGCTGGATTGAATCATGGAATAGTTAATTTGGACAAGCTAAACAATCAGGCAAGCAGCAATCTTATTCTTATATTCTGGAAGGGTTCCATTACCTTTTTACAAAAACAAAAAGGAAATTATGTATCGAAAGGATGAGAGATGCAACAAAATAAACGTAAATCCAAGATCAATAAAAGAACTGATCACAAGTTCGAAGTATTACAAAAAGAAAAAGGAAGTTATGTATCGAAAGGATGTGAGATGCAACAAAATAAAAGTAAATCTAAGTTTAATAAAAGAATTGATAATGAGTTAAAAGTTTTATAAAAAGAGAAAGGAAGTTAAGTACCGAAAGGATGAAAGATGCAACAAAATAAAAGTAAATCCAAGTTTAACAAAAGAACCGATCGCAAGTTAAAAGTAGTCCATTGTGGACTGATTGTTTTGAGCAAATATCTAGCAAGAAGTGCATGGTGCGTTGAATAAGAAACGATTATGTGTATGTTGCCTCACTCGTCTAAATTAAGACTTTCATCTCTAGAAGATCATATAGCATTTTGTTCACCATCTGATAGTCAACAAGATTAGGATCTGTGTTCAGAGACTCTGAACATCAGAAAGATGAGCACCATAATCACCCAGATACCACAGAAGTCTCATGTGACTCTTCTTTTTATTGGTCATCTTTCATCTAATCTAATAGTCTAGAAGTTTTCATAATGAAGATCTCTCATGGCAGCATCAAACCAACTAACCCAAAGAGACAGTACTACCAAACTGAGAATCCACAGTCAGAGTAATAGAATAAGTCGTCCATAACTAAGAGGAGCTCAATTCTAAACCTAGCACCCCATAAGCAGTGTAAGGTAACTTTTCATGCTTTCGACATGTTCTGGACTGTACTTGTAACTGAAAACAAGAATATTCACAGGAAGAAACGTACTTGAAAACCAAGAACAAAACCCTATCAAATACCTCAGTTTCTGTAACAAGGCAACAAAATAAAGTTGAGGGTTCTTGACAGAAACTGTGGGTTAGAGTAATACCTAATTTGGTAAGAAGCATGGCGAGCACGAGTCCAACAGGTCCAGCACCCACAATAAGGACGGGTAAGATTGCATCCTGGCCATCTGAGCTTCGGAAATGGTCTGCACACAGAGCTCTGGTTTGTGAACACCTGAAATACTTGACAAAGGTTCTGTTTCTGTAGATTCCATTGAGGCTCCTCATTAACCCTGAAATCACCATTGCCACAATCACGCCGAGTTCAGTATTCAGATGCTGGAGGTTTCTTTTCAGAAGATAATAAACACCAAAAACCTAAATACCAGTTTCTAAACAACACAGGAAACAGACACGTAGGCTAAACATTTTCGCAAATCGTGGTGTTCGCTTAACCACAACACACAGGAAAATAATTGCAGGGGATCAGTTTTTCCACCAAAGCAGCGTAAAATGTTTTACAAATTAGAAATCCGTAAATCATTTTACGAATGTGGGTTCGAATGTGTATGGAAGAAAAAGACGTAATCTTTGTGGGAAGTAAGAAAGTACTCTGTGGATCACCCTTCTAGATCAAGATCTCTCACCCTCTCCCTCCCCTCTCTCTCTCACAGTTCCATATCGAGAAAGAAATACCAGAGAGAAACTGGCGACGGCAGTGGTTAGGCGGCGTCCATCCGAACGAACGGCGGTGGTGGCTTCTTCAAGCTCCGTTCCGATCTTCTTCTCCAGCACTTCTCTGCAACTTCCAGCGACTTTTAGTATATGCGCAGTCGTCAGCAATCCGAACAGAAACTTCGACGTTGAAGGTCTCGACCGGTTCTGAGAGTGATTGTCTCTACTAGCTCTCTGTTCGTCCTCCGACGGAATCGATGACAAGGAGGAGGACGGTTTCCGGTTAGATCCAGAAATTCCCTGGATGGTGACGGTGGCGGTGGTTCTACTGGTGCTGTGTTCGGATTTTTGCGAGGAAGGAGATTGAGGCTATGTGGTTTCTTTGTAGGTGAAAGGGTTGAGGGAGAGGGGAGACTGTGATGGGTTTACACCAGTGGAATTTGACAGAGATTTAAAGTTCTTGGACGGTACAAGGCTGGTTGTTGGCTTCGAAGTTCTGGTGGTGAAGGTCTCAATATTAGATATCTGGGGGGTGTTTTTTTGTATTTTTCATGTTTTATCCATTTTGTCATTATGTTACAGTTGGAGGACCTGTATTGCAAATAGGCTATAGTATATATAGCCTTACCTTTTCTGTCTTTTGCAACTCTAATAATCAAATTTCATTTTCCCTCTTTTGCTTCTTCATCTTCAATATGGTATCAGAGCAATCGATCGATGATTCTCGGACCTAGATCTTCATTTCTCCTCCTTAGATCAGTGTTCATCGTCAGCTTTCGATTTCAGAAGCATCGAACAATCTCATCATTTCTCTCTGGATTTCATCCGATGTCAACCACTTCAAAAAACACCCCCAAGATATCTAATACTCAAGGTGGTTCTGGTTTTAGCCGTGGAGTTTGGAGGTTCTGGTGGTTTAATCGATGATAATTGGTGGTGGCTGTTATGATTTTTACAAGTGCAATTGGTGAGAAAGCCGGTGGGTTTGTGAATGCTGCAGGTTATTTGGGATTTTCAGGTGGAGGTTAGGAGGTTCTATGGTGCTGGGTGTATTGGTGTTCAGGAGGTTCAGGTGGGAGTATGCAGATTGGGTGTGGGTTGATGTTGGTTATGGTGTTGGCTGATGGATGGTGAAAGCGTTATGAGGTGAGTAATGGTGATGGCTATGATGAATTGCTTGGCTTGGTTAGGATTTGGGGGTTGCAGCAGCTTGTTTCTTCTCTTCCCAAATCACTCATCTCTTTGCTGTGGTGGTGGTGGTGTTGGTGGTGGTGGTGGTGGAGATTTGGTGGTAGTGGAGGTGGTGCTCAAGAACATCAAGAACATGATGATTCAAATACAAACAAACAAAAGGGTGTTATTTGTCCACAATTTGTAAGGGTAAAATGGGTACAAAATGTCAGTTGGCACCCCTCCACTATCGGATTGTCCACCCTCCATCCGTTAACAGGGGTGCAAAATGTATTTTCCGTGAATCAGGGGGCAAAATGTATTTTGTGCAAAAAAAAGGGTGGAAAATGTCTTTTACTCTATTTATATATATCTGAATGAAAATATACTATTTGAGAATGTCCTCTCAAACTTTGCGTGAGGAAATGCCACGTGGAATTTCAATTAATTAATCAATATATAATAAATAAAATGTGAGAATCCATATATGGAAATTGTGATTAAATGTTAATATAATTGATTCATTTGTCAATTCCGTTTGTCTTAAATAAAAATAAAACATATGGTAACTTCTAATTACCTCATGTTTTTTAGGAGAAATTACATCATGTTGTTAGCGTTTTTCAAACATTTTTGTAAGTAACGACCAACATGGAAATCGATGTAAAACATTTCATATAAAAATAGAAAATCCTTCCCCAAATACATGAGCAAAAATGAGAAATTCATCTTAAAAAGCAAATGTGAAACAATGCGGTTTAAATTATCACTCAAAATAGAAATGTAAAATAATAAAAATAATTTGATTGCATCAATCAAACCAATAGACTAACAAAAAAATGTCAAATATGATTGGTTCAAATATTTATATATAAATCAACTTTGGTTTACTGGAGAAAGTCCCACTTTTTCCAAACCCAATTTTTTTCAAATTCCATGTTCCAGAAAAAACTTTGCGAGATAAAACTCAAACCTGTCCAGAGCCCCCCCACCCTTCTCACTCCGCCTCCTCCAAGAAACTCAGGCAGCAACCAGCGACAACCTAAGGCGGTCTCTAGCAGCATTGACTCACACATACCCATGTCATATCAATGACCTCTTCCATATACGAGTCACGATTAGGCGGACCAACCATGGCATCGATCCTACTCTGTGCGAAAAGTCGGTTCTCGATCGATTGAGTATCTGTTACCATTTGTCTTTGTGTATCTTTTAATATGTATGACAAAGAATATGAAATTAAATTTTTAGGTTTCCTCTTTCTCTTAATTGTTTATCTTGGTATGATGGTCTTTGATTAAGCAACTCATTGGGAATTCTTTTCAGCCTTTATCTTCGATGGCTAGCAAAATGTTTGTTTCATTTCGCTATTTTGGTACTTTCTTTTGATTCTATCTTATGTCTAATGCACTCTGTATTGTGCCTCAAGTTTGTTGTTTGACTTTTGGTAGAACTTATTGAAAAGAAGACTCGAGATAAATGTGCAAAAAACCTGAATCTTTACATTGCTATGTTCCGGCAAGTGCAGGTTCTGGCAAGCTTATGAAATATTGATAGTGCAGCACAGCTTGGTAGGGCCATGCGTTAGGAAAACTGGACTACATTTTCAAAGAAATGTGTGGAGTTGACCCATCTCTGGGTTTATAAGGTTTTTTTATGTTCAATCATTTTCATTAACTTATTTAATGAGAAATACTCTCTAACTTTTGGAATTCACATAAACATATAAATACATTAACTTATACATTTTTGGATGAGAAAAAGAAAATGATAGATTAATTAAAATAAAAATCAAGTTAGTAACTAAGAAATGCTAACATTGGACCTATGTAAAAGTAACAAATTTGGTGACCCTTATATTAGTTAAGTTTGTTTAAGAATCTAAAATACATTTTTAGTCAAAATATATCTTGATCTTTTTTTTTTCAAAATTGGAAAATATACAATACATATAGTACATTGATGACCTTGCCTCTATAGAAGTCATGTTTCCGTGCATCGCACGGGTTCAAGGCTAGTTTTTATACTATATGATAGAATATTGGTTCGAACTTGTTTATATATATAGCTTAAATATCACGGAAATCATATATTAAGTATAAGAATGAGAAGAGAAAGAGGAGTAGCTTAGGTGGGTTCGAGTTTGTTTGACAAGTGTGTGGGAATACTCTTGAAGTTGTCGCATGTGAGAACTTAAAACTTCACTTGAACTTTTCGTTCAAAAGGGTAATCTTTTCATATATTGAGCCATCAATTAATCAAATATATTGTATCTACTTTAGCTTAGTTATATTTTAACCCATCTAAAGTTTAAATATCTCATAAAACAACCCGTGTGAAAGTCTAATTAACACTAAGGGGCAATGGTCGTCTCCAATTAAGTGTCCCCAAAGTGTCCTCCAAGTGTCCAGTCTAATTAAATTATCTAAAATACTCGGACACGCCAGCCGGAGTGTCTGGCACGTATTTTGAAGAATCGTACGAGTGTCCGAGTATCCCAAGTGTCCGACAGGGATACGGCCCCTGTTTGGAGTGTCCATGCTTCCTAGCTGTAGAGTGTCTCTGAGTCCACCATCTTCTAGAATTTCCATGGCGAACCAGAACCAGTCACAATCATTGTGCACTTCCTGCAACCCCCAAAACTAGTGGCCGAGCAAGGATTTGATCGAAGGGGGGCACAACTTCATTAAGAAAAGCTGTTAACAAAGAATTGTATATGACCCAAAGTTGATTCTATGCACTTAAAATATCTTATACAATACGTAACGTTGTTGAACAAGAGATTGCACATAATTTATTGATCCAAAGCAAACAAATCTTAATTTGATCAATCATTACTCAGAGCTGGCTGGTGTTTAGTTTTTGGGTAGGCAGTAAGAGGGGTTTGGATTGGAGAGGTGCTTGGTTATCGTATCTGGATAGTGAATAATGATTAAATCTGAACACCAATTTCCATGTGTTTCTTTGAGAGAGATGATTGTACAACGTCTTAGCCAGTTGAATAACTTGATTTCCTGAAGGTTTCTTCTTAGGAAAGATGTCACTAGTTCTTGATTCTTCCATTTTTTAGCTGTAAGCAAATGAGTTTTATCCAACAAGAAGCAACAGATGAATTAGTTTTCAAAGCTAAGGTTTTGAACACTCATTCACCAAAAAGAATTAAGATGATGACAATGGTGTTTTAAGACCTGGAATTTAGTTATTTGTTTGCAGTAACAGAGGGAAATGATCTGAACTAAGCCGCGGTAAGTTAGTGATGGAACTGTGAGGAAAGTTTTCAAACCGAAATCCGTTTCCTACTATCGCTCCATTAGAAGAGCAAAACTTAGCAAATCAACACTAAAATCAAAGAACATGTAGTTAATAAACAAATAAATGTATAAGGATCAAAGCCACAATTGTATGCTTACCCGATAACTACAATTCAAAATCCCTAAATAACTAGTAAAACTAGTAACACATGAACCAGCAAGATAAAGCGACGACTTCATCAAAACAATGACTGATCGAAAGATTGTAGACAATAAGAAGAGGAGAAGATGACTTAGAGAAAGTAACCAATGGGAGTTGGTCCAAGTGGTAAGCAACTTGCTTCCGCTTAAGCAGGTCTCGGGTTCGAGTCCTTGTGTATGCAGAAAATTCTCACTGGGAGACTCACCTTCCATACCCAGGCATGCGACCCGAGTCGGACCGGATTACGGGGCGAAGCCCCGTAACCGGTTGGGAAACCAAAAAAAAAGATGACTTAGAGAAAGTTGAGGCATACCTGAAACTGGAAGCTTCGTCCCGGGAGCCGGAGGCAGAGCCGCACAACTTCACTCCGGGAGAAACGGCGACCGGCTACCACGACTGCACTCCGGGAGGCACATCAACGACTTCGATGTCTAGTCTTTCTGGAGCGTGCTACGATTTGTGTCCGTCGAATCGAAGGTCGACTATCGTGGCTTCGTAAGTTCCAGTAGAGAGAGGGTAGAGTGAGAAAGGAAGACAAAAATGATAATGATATTATCATATTATTAGGGGCACAAATGCAAATTAATGAAGGTAAACATTCAAACATCAAAAATGCTACTTCAAATTAATTTTTAGAAATTGTTGTGGGGGGGGGGGGGGAGGGGGCACAAATGATGTTATTATGCCTGAACTAAGTCACTTGGAGCGGGAGCGGAGAGCGAAAGCGACAAATTCTAAAAAAATTGTGTTTTGAGAGCGTCATGAGAGCGTTATATAAACTATATATTTAATATAAGTTTAGATATTACCATATTATATACTTTTTTTTGTATAATTTAGGTTTTTTGGCAGTAAGTATATAAAACTAAAACCTCAAACAGTGGAAAATAGAATGAATATTTAGCCTGAGTGAGCGTTAACCACGAGAACTTAAAATACAGTGATGCAAGAGGTTACCTTGGTAAGGGTCGACTATGTCATTTTAGTTGAACTTCTAGTTTGACTTGGGGCTAGTTTGGTAATGTTGTGGCGGTTTAGAAAGCTGTTGTGTAGAAAGCACTGTGAGAAAGCTGCTGTGAGAATTTACACAAAAAGTGTTTGGTAAACTCCATATAAAATATGCCGTGGAAAAGCACTTTTGACATTCTGTGTTTGGTAATTAGTGCTTTAGACTTTTTGTTAATGTCAAAACGACAATTTCAGACATGATATAATCAAGGGTAAAAGACACTGACCACCCCTGAGTTCAGGACTAATTCCACCCCGCACCCTTGTGTTTTGAAAAAAGACACTCCACACTTTTTTTGGATGGAGACTAACTGATGACTAACCATGCGGGGAAAAATGTTATTTTACCACTGAAACTTTATAAAATTACCCCCTATAAATTACCCTAACCCCTCTCTCTCCTCCATTTCTAACCCTAACCCCTCTCTCTAACCCCTCTCTCTGTGAAACACAACCGCCAACCAGATCTCTCTCCACTTCTGGCTTTTTCTCTGCCTCCTTCTTCAATTGCTGCAAGTTCGATTCCTTCAACTTAGATAATCAAAACAGCAACATCAAATAGATCGGAGAAAGGAACATCAAGTTCGATTCATTCGAATCCGCCTCACAAAATGAAATCGCACCCATCTCCCTACTCTCTCGACGACGGACGGGATCGAAGAAAGGAACTCAGGTGCTTCACTTCGATTTCTGGAAAGTGAGTGCCCCATCACCGTTGCATCCCTCCGGTGTTGTCGCTAATGGTTTCCGAAGAAAGAGGAACCAACGGAGCGAACAGGAATCCGGCGGAGGCGGGCTCGATCGGCTCAGACCCGGGTCTTCTTCGGGAGCTCTTGAGTCGCTGGTTGTGGATCGGTTTAGTAGCGGTTAGATCGCCGGAGGGAGGCGACGGTGATGGGGGTGGTTGGAGGTGCTCGTTCGACGGAAACAATAGAGGCCGGAGGTGGTGGTGGTGGTCGGTTTTGTTTTGTGAAAACATGGATGATAGTGGTGTTGTCTGCTTCGGCATAACACGAAGATGAGAGGGTGTGTGTGTGAGACTTTTTGGGGATAAAAGGAACGATTTTCAGTTTGATTTGGGTTCTATTGCTGAGATTTTCCGATCGAGTTGAAGGGGGTTTTGGGTGTTTGCTTCTGCACCTTTTTTTTTGGGTTGTTTAGGTGGAGATTGTGAAAATTTGTGCAGGTTGCATGTTGGGGAAAAAGAGAGGTAATTTCCGAGGGTGAATGGTGAAGCTGGTGGTGGCGATTTTGGTGCAAAGTAGGAGGTGAGTTGCAGGTTGTATAGAGCATTGATAGGTTTATCTACTCTTTGTGTGAATTTGTTTGAAGGTAAGTATAATACCTTCAAAAAAAAATTGGCGACTTGTAACTAAGTCATATTGAAAATTTTGTAGGTATGTTCTTTGTTTGTGTTCTTGATGTTCTTGGTGTTTTGATGATAAACAATGGACAAACTAATTTGTTTTGAGAATTTTGTAGGTGTGTTCATTGTTTTCTTGATGATAAACAATGAACAATATAGTCCAAAAAATTACCTGGGCAATATAGTCCGAAATTTGTTTATCTCCCTCTTTTCCAGCGGAACTTGACAGAAGGGTGTTAAGTGTCCACGGAATATTCCGTTAAATGGGTGCAGAGTGTCTTTTTTCAAAACACAGGGGTGCGGGGTGAAATTAGTCCTAAACTCAGGGGTGGCTATTGTCTTTTACCCTATATCAATAGTACTATTACAATAAAATATTATTAATATTTATTAATGGATAATGATGTCAAACGATAAGTTAATCAAAAATCAAGTCGTAGAAAGCAACTGCTTCCCCACAACAGCTTTTGAAAAGCAGTGGAGGGGTTGCTTTCAAGAAAGCAAAAAAAAAAAAAAAAAAAAATTACCAAACACAAACATACTGCTTTTGGATTCGAAAAGCAGCATTCTAGAAAGCAAAAGCATTACCAAACGGGCTCTTAGTTTCAAATAGGCATGATAACTTAGTAGTGAGACCCATTGCTACAAAGTACAGAGCGTTGGGAAAGCACGCTCTTAGTTTCAAATAGGCATGATAACTTAGTAGTGAGACCCATTACTTTATACTTGTTGAGTTAAAAAGTATGTGATAAAAGAATGTTGATAAAAACAAGTTGTATGGGTTAATTAAAAAAAATTTGCTGAAAAACAAGTTAGCGATGTGACAGTTTTATTGTTTAGTGAATATTACCAATTTATCCTTATTGCATGCATACTAAAAATTTATTTCAGTATGCTGTTGTTTGTGGTCATAATACGGACATGCCCCTGACATACGACACCGAGGTACCAGATAGCACATCGACGGGTTATCACAAACCCAAGCGTAGTGTTGGGCGTCCAAAGTATTTAGATGATTATGTAACAAAGTAGTATGTTAGTTTAATTTAACTATATCAAGTCTTTGAGCGTGTTATAAGTTTTGTCCATGTTTTCTTTACGGTTCTTTTGCAGGTAGTATGGTCGAACCATACAGGGTCTATATTTCATATTTAAGCCAATTATCATTTCTCATGAAAAAACAAGAAACCAGTATTATAATTTTCTCGCATCTTTTCTCTCTTCTTCACCCCTCTTCCTCTCATCTCCTCCCATCAACTCTCTGCTCCGTCCCTCGCGGAATCACTGTTACCGGCTTGGTAACAAACTGGTGCTTTCATCGTCATTGGCGGAGCTCAGGCAACATGCGCTCCCTCAATAGCAGCCTCCCACAGCCCCACAAACCAACGACAAGAAACCCTAACAGCCCTTGAGGCAAACTCGCTGTTTCCCTAACAGGCCTTGAGGCAAAATCGCTGTTTTCAGCAACCATTTCAACAACGCCTCTGCGCCCTTCTCTCCGACGCATACTCCAAGACACTACCATGGTTGATCTCACAACCAAGGAGACCGCCGAATCCCTATTCACCAACGTGGACATCTTGCACTGCCTCCTCACGATCTAGAAGGATCTTGCCAAACACAGAGCCGATATCGATCGACTAGAAGCGCGTCCAAGGGCCGCACCTCCACCTCTTCCGCTCCCGAGTCTCCTCGACCAGCCGCCTCAGCCACCGGGAATAACAGTCCACCTCACCGTTCACTCCATGACAGACGTCTTCCGGATGGAAGTCGTAGCCGTCCCAGATAGCCACTGTCATGGGGACCAAACACCGTGAATGCGCGTCGATGCTCCTAGATTTTCCGGGGACGATCCCGTGGGATGGATTTTCAAAATCTAAAAGTACTTTGATTACTTTCAGACAGGCGAAGACGACCGATTTCAGATAGTTTCGATTTTTATTGATCATCCTGCCTCTGAATGGTTCCACTACTATCAAAGTAATAACGACTTGTCGACAGGGATGGACTTTTTGTGCGCGGTTAAACAACATTTTGACCCAGATCACTACAAGGACTAATTCGGGTTGCTCGCCAAACTAGAGCAACGGACCACGGTACTGGCTTATCAAACAAAATTTGAATCATTACTAAAACACAATTCAGGGACCGATGAACCTACACTTATCTCTCTCTTTCATTCGGGACTGAAACAAGAACTTGGACTGCGTCACCCGACTACATTGGCCGAAGCTTTCACCCTGGCTCGCGAATTAGTTGCATCACAACAGGAACTCCTTCAGACGTACACGCGCACACCAAAACTCCAATGGATCGCTCCAACCAATTGCGCAACCACTCTCACTACTAATACCGCGAACGCCCAACCTCATATGCTCGAAAAGACTATAAGATTACCTATTGTCAACCTAACTAGGGAAAAACCAAATTCCAGTCCAGGAAAGGGTTATGTTGGAATTGTGATGAGACGTACGTTCACGGACATCAGTTCAAGCCAAAGTTTCTATTTCTGGGAGCGGATGACGACGATAGAGAGAGCCCACCTCTGCTATGCGATGACGAGGGGATGTCATTATCAGAGCTATCTTGTGTCTGCATACCCTCACATGTGATGTTATCCATCGCTCATTAAAACTAGCTGACACTATTGCAGAGACATTTGTACAGGTCGTATTTGATAATGGTAGCACACACAACTTCATTTACCCATCGATAGTTGAACAAATCAGTCAAGTTTTGCATCCTGTCTCACCGTTCAAGGTTTATGATGGCAATGGCGAGTCACTTCCCTGCTCTTATTTTTGCTCGAAGACCCTTCTGTCTTTGCAGGGTAATCTCTTTGAGATTGATTTAAACACCATCAAAATATACAATGCTCTGTCCGAGGTCGTGAACCCCATCGGGCACGAATAGGACCGTCGATTCATAGATAGTGCAATAACACAAAATAATAAGCATTTGATTATTCAAAACATGAGAATTTGAGAAAACTCTCAAAATACATTATTTATTGTGAAAAAGGAAACTACATGATGAGCCTTCCTATTCAGTGAAGCATGTGAGCGATCCCCCACCTTTATTAGTGACATGCGGGTTTTCAAATAGCATACGCCAACCGCATAAAACGTTATTAGTAAAGGAGTAGGTAGGCACACACTAAAATTAGTAAAGATGAGTTTTTTCTAAGTACAACACGAACACAATTATTAATGCGAGTATAAAATAAGCAACACATTACTGAAATAATTCTTGAATTAAACCGAGTATAAAAAGAGTACCACTTTCACTTATTAGTTTGACTAGGGGTATTCACGGCCCGGTTCGGTCGGTTTTGGAGGACATGAGACACCTAAACCAAAATTTTGGGTTTTAATATTTTTGAAACCGAAATACCTTCGGTTTGAAACTTAGAAATTAAAAAACCGCACCGAAAATTCCGGTTTGGTCCGGTTGAACCATTCAGTTTGGAACCCATTATATTATGTATTATTTCCTAACTTTGACGAAAAGTAAATTAACTATAACAAATAGACCGGTTTACTTATGTCTTTGTTACTTACCGAACACACCTAAAAAAACACGATAAACTCAACATTTAAAAAAAAAGTGGTTCCTACTTCTCTTTTATCTCAACATGAAGATATAAGAATTTATTATTTAGTAAATTATGACTATTGTGTGGTTGTACGGATTGAAGTGTTAAACTCAAACTGTGAGGAGTGAGCCAGAATATGGATGTAGAATGCAAAATACTAAAATTTGTATTTAAACGTTGTCTCGGTGCGGTGTGGTTTTTTTGGTTTTGTCGGTTCGTTCTCGGTTCGGTTGGTGCCGAGTTCGGTTCTCAAAATAGTAAAAATGTTCTTTAAGAAAAAAAATTATTGAACCATCGGTTTAGGTACGGTTCGATTTGGTGCGGTCTGGTTTTGCCGATGCGGTCAGTTTATGAACACCCCTAAGTTAGACTGAGGCATGAAAACCCAGCGGGTAATGTATGTCCACAGAGAGGCCAGAATGTAATATATAAAAAGGTTTTTCTTGGGAAATCGCCCGTCTCAATTCACCAAGAGCGTTATAAGTTAGCCCATCGCATACCCCGCTCAAACCATACTATAGAGCCTTAAGTGTTGACACCCTTATACCGCAGTGACCTACGTCTTCATATGTATTACTCTATAGTTTCCACAATAAATAACCCGCGGGCTGTACCATAGCAGTATATGTCAGCCACTACGGGGGGGGGGGGGGGGTATGTAATTTCGTATGGATCATCACCCGAGGGATCGCCTATAAGCTTCCAAGGTCGTAGCATTCACGCACATCCTATGTACATCGCCCCATATCTATTATTGTTCATTAATCATATTTCTAACGTTTTTACAATATATTTTTAATAACAAGTTTACCCGAAGGAATTTTATAAACCTTGTAAGATATCGCATGTTATAAAATGCGTAGTGATACACACTTTATAGCGCACTTTTGATAGTTGAAAGCATTGTACATATGTACTTACCGGAAATTAGAGTAGAGTAGCGCAATGAGCTCAATCTGGCAACTCCCCGCCTATGAACTCAGAACCCACACATTTAATATTTCCTAATCAACATTCATACGAGGCATTCAAGTCATATAGTGCTCCTACATGCTATGCCATGCCAATCCTAATATTTTGCTAAGCCATTAGAACCCCCAAGATTATAAGGATTAAATTTCAAAAGTCGACTAACGTCTTAATACATAGATATAACATTAACATAGCTTAATAAAAGTTGAATAAAAATTTAACGAAAAATTATTTAATATAAGAAGGCAATATTTACTTATACAATTCTAGTTTTACATACAATACAGAAGAATTAAAATTACGTCATTATAAATAAAAGATATTTATTTTTAATATTATAGGAGCATCTATTTTTATTACATAAACGACTTCCAACTCAACCGTATACTAGCAAGATAATTTAGAAAATATTAACTAATAGATTACTATTTAAAATTATGAAAATAACAAATTGTCACTTTAGAGGTATCAAAATTATTAAATTAATGTGATACTTCTTATAAGAAATACTTTACTACGATTTCAAATGACAAAAATATCTATATTCGTTTATATTAACAAAATAATAATAATAATAATAATATGTTGTTATGATATTATTTTTCAGAAAATATACTTATAACTATCAATTCTCATTTATAAATCAAGTTTAAGAAAGTTACACATACTACCCCTTTACATACGTTAACCAAAAATGCATAACTAGTAAACAAATTTAATAAAAAACAAATTTCTCCCCCATTAACAACCGTTATATGAAAAGACATGCACTTCCCCCCCTATGATATGGCAACAACAATAGCACCCCCATATATATAAAAATCACCCCAACAGGTTCATTAGGGTCCATAATACCCCAATAGTTTATGCAGCATGACCAAGATACGATCTTCTCCAAAATCAACAACCCAACCCGTTCCTACAAGCATACCCAACAACTCTAACATGGATTTGTAACATTAGCAAGCGTAAAGTTATAATATTAAATGATAAAAACCGAAAATAAGAGTGGGTGTTGAATTTATCAATTTGGCGAAAAACGAAGAGGATGAAGGTGGTAGTGATGGCGGTGGTTGCTGCTCCTTTGAGGGAAGTGGTGGTAGCAGGTGTTTGAGGACTGACCGGAGAGAGAGGGAGAAAAAACGAGGTGGAAAGAAGGGGGGTGCCGAGGTGGTTCCGCGACGGTGTCTGCTCGGCTTCGGCTGATTTCGGCGCTACCCATGGTGGCACAGCCTTGCCTTCGAAATAGAGAGAGACGTCAGCGAGGGAGTGTGAGAATGAGAGGAATGTGAGAGGGATTAAGAGAAGTGAAGTGGAGGTGGATTTATATAGTTTTTGGGTGAGAGTGAAAAAGGAAGGTGGTGGATTTGTTTTCCAAAAAATTTGGAGTGATTTGAGTCCTTGAGTGATTATGAATCAATCCCAATCAATTGGGATTGATTTGGTCAAGAATTGTGAGAGATTGAGGTTGAGGATGGAAGCTTCGGCCATTGATGGAAGCAAATCGTGTGTTTTCTCTTTTTTTCTAGAGAGAGAGAAAAAGTGATAGGGTGTGGGTGGACGTACCATTTTAATGGTGACAAGGACCAATAGTGGTTGGGTGTGGTAGAAACATCACATTAAGTGATGATTACGCTATTTAGGGATTGTGTGCTTTGGGTATACCACTATGTAGGAAGAAAATAGATGATGAATATTGAAGAGAAATGATTAAATAGTAACATAAAATTCTAATAAATATATAATTTTTAAAATAAAATAAAATAGTGGAAAATATAATTATTCTACCCATAACACCCTTACCATACAATTACAAAAATGCCCTTGCACTTTGTGAGTTTACATAAAAGGAAATAACCACAATTAAAAAGGTAAAACATGGTAAAATATAACTACTCGAAAAAAAGAGTGACAGCGAATATATATACATACATTTCCATAATACCCTTCCACTTTAAAGTTCCAAAAGTACACTCCCGAAATCATTTAATTATCAAAGTACCCCTCTAAAATAAGAAGTACATCACTTCCTCCTTAAAAACAAGCTTCGTCCCAGAAGCTCGAACTAATCATCATAAACAAGAGCACACACATAATGCACACGTAGACATGGTGTAGTAGTATCTAATGAACACATGGACATGGTGTAGTGAGAATTTGACGCACACATGGACATGGTGTAATGATAATGTGACAATTAATAGTGAAACAGAAATGGGTTGTTGCATCATATCCCCCTTAAAGAGAGTGGCGTCCCCAACACTTAAATTACATGGTCAAATAAATGTGGATGGCATTTTCCCATGTCTGCTTCGGCTTCCCATGTTTCTTCTCTCGTCTCGTGATTTGACCAAAGAACCTTGACCAGCGTGGTTGACTTGGTACAGGTGTTCCTGGTCTTTGTGTTAAGGATTTTGATTGGTTGTTGTTCGAAGGTAAGAGAAGGATCAAGTTCGGCAATCTCGGGTTTAAGGATATGACTTGGGTCGGGAACATAACCTTTGAGTTGGGACACATGAAAGACGTCATGGAATCGACCCAGGCTGTTAGGAAGATTCAGGTGAGTGGCAGCCTCCTATACGATGCAGTATCTCGTACGGTCCAATGAACTTGGGACTTAACTTTCATTTTTGGTTGAATCGCATTACTCCTTTGGTTGGCGAGACCTTCAAAAATACCTTGTCTCCTACATTGAACTCCACTAGTGGTCTCCTTAAATCGTTATATAAATTCTGTCGGTCTTGAGACGCCTTCATCCTCTACTGGATCATCCAAATCTAGTTTGTCGAGTCCCCGATCATTTGTGGCCCAAGAATGATCGTCTCATTGATATCGCTCCAACACATTGGTGTCCTACATTTCCTCTCCCATACAGTGCTTCATAGGGCGCCATCTCTATGCAGGCATGGTAACTGTTGTTTTAAGAGAACTCAATAAGTGGTAGCGTGTCCACCCATGAGCATCCAAAGTACAGAATCTCGTACCATGTCTTCTAGCATTTGAATCGTCCTTTAAATCTACCCATATGTAGCTGGTGAAACACCGTGCTGAACCTTAGCTCAGTGCCCATGGCTTCTTTTAGTTCCTTCCAGAAGTGTGATAAGAAGTTTAGATATCTATAAGAAACAATCGAGTTAGGTACTCCATGTAGTCTTACCACATTCTTGATGTATGCGTCTGCCCTCTTTTCCATGTCGCATATGTCCTTCATGGGAATGAATCTTGCCGTCTTGGTTAGTCGGTCGATTACAACCCAAATCTGGTTCAGTCCATTGGTCAAAACTAGTAATGTTGTCAAAAATTCCATAAAGATGGAGTCCCATTTCCATACCGGTATGTCTGGCGGTTGCAGTGTTCCACCCGGTCTCTTCTGCTCGAATTTGACTTTTTGATAGGTTAGGCATCTTGATACAGAATGAGCTACCTCCTTATTCATTCCTTTCCATTAGAAGTTCTTCTTCAGGTCCTTGTACAGTTTGTCTCCAACAAGGTGTACTGAGTTTGGTGTATTGTGAGCTTCCTCCATAATCTTCTCCTAGATTTCTGCACACTTCAGTAGTATACATCATCACCCCTTGAACCTTATGCAGTCGTTTTCCTCCACCTTGAAATCTAGGGCCTCACCTTTGTTAATATTTTCCTTAATTTGCTGTAAGAAAGCTATTTCCTTTTTTTTTCCTTTATCTACTCGAAGATGTCGGGTACGATCGTCAAGTTGCATAGCATGTTACTCGCAGTTCCCCTCGTGCAAACTTCGACTTCTAACTTTTAAAAGTCCTCATAGAGCTTTCATGGTAGAACCCACAAAGCATTCACCGTGGGATTCGTCATTCGGCTCAATGCATCCGTCACTACATTGGCCTTCCCTTCATTGTATTGGATTTGGAGATCATAATCCTTTACCAATTCTAGCCACCTTCGTTGTTCATGTCCTTTTGCATGAGTATGTATTTTAAGATTTTATGATCCATGAAGATCTTGCAAGTCGTTCCATATACGTAGTGTCACCATATCTTTAACGCGAGCACTATGGCAGCCAATTCAAGATCATGAGTGGGGTAGTTCTCCTCATAGGTCTTTCAACTGTCTGGATGCATAAGTGATCACTTTCCCATCTTGCGTCAATGCACAACCCTATCCATGCTTTAACGCGTCACTGTAGACTTCAAATTCACCCCATTCGGTAGGTAAGCTTAACAAAGGCGCTGACGTCAATCTATCTTTAAGTGTCTAGAAACCCTCATCACATTTTTTGTCCCATAGGTACTTGCTTGTCTTCTTCATTAGGTTTTTCATGGGTTTTGCGATCTTCGAAAAGTCCTTCACAAATCCCGGTAGTATCCTGCTAATCCCAAGAAGCTCCTTATCTCCATCATGCTCTTCGGCGTTGGCTAGTCTTCCACATTTGCTATTTTTCCTTGGTACACGGATATTCCCTCCTTCGATATTATGTTCCCTTGGAAAGCTACTCTATCCAGCCAAAACTCACCCTTTGACAGCTTTCCATAAAGTTTCTCTTCCCTCAGGGTTTCCAATACTTCCCTCAAGTATTGCGCGTGCTCCTCCTTTCCTTTGGAGTAAGTCAGGATGTCATCGATGTAGACCACAACGAACTTGTCCAGGTACTTTTGCAAAACACGATTCATCGGCTCCGTGGACACTGATGGTGCATTCGTTAAGCCGAAGGGCACCACCATGAAGTCATAGTGACCATAACGAGTTCGAAAAGTTGTCTTAGGAGTGTCTTGATCTATTATCCTAAGTTGTTGGTAACCTGAACTCAAGTCGATCTTGGAAAAGGTATCAGCTCCTTGCAACTGGTAGAACATATTGTCGATCATGGGAAGCGGGTATTTTTTTGACGATTACGCCTTTAGCTCACGGTAGTCTATGCATAACCTTAGGGTCCCATCCTTCTTCATTACGGAAAAGACCGGTTCTCCCCAAGGCGAAACACTAGGCCTGATGAAACCCTTCTCAAAATACTCCTTGAGTTGCTCTAGTAATTCCTTTAGCTCCACTGGCGCTATCCTATACGGTTCCTTCGATATCAATCTGTTCCCTGGTACTAGATCAATCGTGAAGTCCACGACTCTCCTTGGTGGCATTCTTGGAAGATCTTCTGGAAAGACGCTTGGAAGTCGTTCACTATCAGGATATCCTCCGATTTCTCCACTTATTTTCCAGTGTCGTGGGTCGTACAGAGGGATGCCCTATGCCCTTTCTCTACATTGGATAGGATGGTTGAGGCTGACACGACTTGGAATTTGGGTGCAGTGGTATTGCAACACCCCCCAAATCACACGGCCGGCCGGGACACATGTTTTGGAAGAGATGTCTCAGCCCGAGGTGATGAACCCCATTGGGAACGGATAAGGATCGTCGGTTCATAGCTAGTACAACCATCGATAACTCAAAACACAATTTATTACAACTTCAATACAACAGTGACATTAGAAAAACAGAGAATACATTTTTCGGTGACATGATAATACGAGGTGATCTTCCAAGCCACAAGTCTTCCTATACAGCTGTGTCGTAAACTTCCCCAACCTCGATAGCCAACCTGCAGTTTTTAAATTGCAAAAGTCGACGCAGTTTTATAGAAAATATTCAGCAAATGGCTAAGTAAGCTAACACCCATAGCACGTAAATAGATTATGAGACATATGACAGGAATAATAAGTTCGCTAATAAATAATAAATAACATAATTATTCGAGAATAACATTCTCGTTGATTTGATGTGTCAAACTTCGTAACGATCTCGGATTTCGTATGTCCAACCCAATGATGTGGTCCATCTTGGGGAAATCACTGTTAACATGATGTGTTTCAAATTTCGTATTCCAACCTAAAGATGTGGACCATCTTGGGACATCACTTTTAAAAGTATTTCACAATATCACTTTAAATCTCAAGATGATAGCATTCTCTTCGATAGGAATCGAGTCCAGAAATTCATTTTAGTAACTAGTTGATACGGGGCGTGACCATATCCAATCCACAACCGCTTTCTCATAATGTGGAAGCACTACCATAACCATAACTCAATCACATGAGGTTCACATCATAGCGCCTCAAAACCAATCTAAATATAATCTCATAACAATAACCAATCACAATATGTCAGAAATGTATCGAATCAGGGATATGGCACAAACCCACACACAACAGCTTTCACTTTACGTCATTACGACGTTTTCTTTCAATATATCACAAGATGAAAATCGGGAGCTCCAAGTAAAGCCGGTGTGACACATTCATAATGATCGTTGTATGATTGTGAGAGACATTCAGATTTGACCAATAAGTGAGCGGTGTGCTACTAATGATAATCGTGGCCCGTGAACTAGGTAAACAAGGCCTAATTTGGTAGTCGTGATTGGAACGTTACATTTTCATTTCACAATAAGATTTTAGATGTTCTTCTTTCAGATTCGTTATTTTGGATTTGAATTACCAATTTCATGCAATACTTCCAAAGTATAGTTTTTAAAAAGCAAGTAAGCAACTCAAAAAAAACATGTATAGTAGTAGTTCACAAATAACACACGCGATACCCGAACGAATGAAAGGCACACAAGGCTAGGCAAATTAACTTACCGAAATCCAAGCACGTCTAGAAGTAGTTCTCGCCTACGAAACCGTCACCTACAAGTTAGAGCTTCTAACTCAATACAATCTCCACAAAAGTTATTTTCTCTAATAAAAACAACCTATATATTCTATCTTCGTTTATTTTTCTCAAAAATGTATTTTTCTATAATATTCACCCCCAACCATTTTATGAAAAATATAGTTATAAATTTAAAAATAATAATCTAGACAAATTAAAAAAAAAAACTAATTTCATTAATGAATCTGAAAATAAAAACTACACTAAGTACCCCAAAAGTTTCTGAAAAGTCAACTGCCTCCTCCTAAGTTTTTGAAAAGACACAATAACCCCAAAAATACTTTCTGAAAATTGCAATTTAAGCCCCCCCAACAAAGAAAATTTAATCTAACAGATCATAACATGGATTCAAGGTCCTAAAACTCGATTTTGATTACTGAAAACAACTTAGGGGAAGATTTAGAGCATACCCATATCAAATTTTGCGAGAAACAATCAAGAAATCGAACGGGTCGAAACACGCATCGGGTCGCCGGAGGTGGAGCTTCGCCAGGGCTTCTTCGACTGTTGTTGGTCTCGGTTGAGGCCTCCTCTAGCTTGATCGGACCTCCAGGAGTTGAACTGTACAGGTTTGGAAGGATGGGACATGTCGCGTGGGGAGGTTTTTGTAATTCTAGATATTAATAGCTAGTTAATAGTTGGGGGTGATTGTGTAGTTAGCAAAACCTACAAAGACTAATAGGTATATAGTATTTAGTGAATAAAATAAACAAATAAAAAAACAAGTTTTTGTTCACCTATTTTAACAACTGACAAAAAATTCTCATTCCCCAATTCTCTCCCAATCCCCAACGTTTTTCTCACTCACTCTCTCTCTCTATGTATATATATATATATATCTTCTCCTTCTCTTCTTCAGCAAACCCAACCCGAGACCACCATCAACTCCACCTCCATCTCTTTTCTCCCTCATCTCCCCCATCTCTCACCCACCATCTCTCTCTGTTCTGCCGACGTAGCAAGAAGAAGCAGAAGCAGCGGCATCAAGTCCGCTGCCTTCCCGATGAGGAGAACCCGTCGGAAAACCACCACCACCACCGTGAAAATCTCCACCCTCTCTCTCTCGCCTCATCTCTCCCTCTATCTCTCTCTCTCTCTCTCTCTCTCTGGCCTCCGTGCAGCAGCAGCTGTTGCCACCTCTGGAACCGACGGCGTGAAGGACCGGCGAAAGCCCGACGGGGAAACCGCCACCACCACCCATCTCTCTCTTTCATCCTCACTTTCTTGCATCTCCTCTCTCCCTCTCCCTGTTTCGACCTCAGGAGAAGCATTGAAGACGAAACAGCAGAAGCAGAGGAAAACCACCGGCGAACCACCATGGATTCCTGCGAAAAGTTCACCGGAGCTCAACCGACGACACCATATTTGAAAATAATTGTTTAAAATTTACGAAAAATACGTCAATATTACTTAGAAAATGACGGGCTGTTACATCCTTCCCCCCTAAAGAGAGCTTCATCCTCGAAGCTAGAGCTAATAGGTCTCAGAAATGTTCTAAAGTCTACGCGATTCACTTAACGTTTCGATAAAATAAAATAAGCAGGTAACAAGCATCACAACTAATCACATCAGTAAAAAAGAATCACAATCCAGCACACCTAGCATATAAAGACTTAAGCTATCCCGCAAACCCGACTTGTTCAATTTTATTACCACTTTTAGTTTTCCTATATTCATTTTAATTTCGAAAAATCTTATTTTGTGGAAATCGAAAGGTCGTACTAACTTAGAATCGTCGGCTCTGATACCAACTGCAACACCCCCCCCCCCCCCCAAATCACACGGCCGGCCCAACGCATGTTTTGGAAGAGATGTATCTGCCCAGGGTGATGAACCCCATTGGCAACGGGTAAGGATCGTCGGTTCATAGCTAGTACAACCATCGATAACTCAAAAAACAATTTATTACAACTTCAATACAATAGTGACATTTGAAAAACAGAGAATACATTTTTCGGTGACATGATAATACTAGGTGATCTACCAAGCCACAAGCCTTCCTATACAGCTGTGTCGTGAACGTCCCCAACTTTGATAGCCCACCTGCAGTTTTTAAATAGCAAAAGCTGACGCAGTTTTACAAAAAATGATCAGCAAACGGCTGAGTAAGCTAAAACCCACAGCATGTAAACAGATTATGAGACATATGACAGGAATAATAAGTTCGCTAATAAATAATAAATATCATATTTTTTCGGGAATGACATTCTCATTGATTTGATGTGTCAAATTTCGTAACGATCTCGGATTTCGTATGTCCAACCCAATGTTGTGGTCCATCTTGGGGAAATCACTGTTAACATGATGTATTACAAATTTTGTATTCCAACCTAAAGATGTGGACCATCTTGGGACATCACTTTTAAAAGTATTTCACAATATCACTTTAAATGTCAAGATGATAGCATTCTCTTCGATAGGAATCGAGTCCAGAAATTTATTTTAGCAGCTGGTTGATACGGGGCGTGATCATATCCAATCCACAACGACTTTCTCATAATGTGAAAAATCACTACCATAACCATAACTCAATCACAGGAGGTTCGCATTATAGCGCCTCATAACCATATCATAACCAATCTCAATATAATTTAATAACAGTAACCAATCACAATATGTCATAAATGTATCGTATCAGGGATATGGCACAAACCCACACAGAACAGCTTTCACGTTACGTCATTACGGCTTTTTATTTCAAGATATCACAAGATGCAAATCGGGAGCTCCAAGTAAAGCCGGTGTGGCACATTCATAATGATCGACGTATGATTGTGAGAGATCTTCATATTTGACCAATAAGTGAGCGGTGTTCTACTAATGTTAATCGTGGCCCATGAATTAGGTAAACACGGCCTAATTTGGAAGTCGTGATTGGAACGGTACGTTTTCATTTCACAATAAGATTTTAGATGTTCTTCTTTCGGATTCGTTATTTTGGATTTGGATTACCAATTTTATGCAATACTTCCAAAGTAGAGTTTTTCAAAAGCAAGTAAACAACTCAAATAAAACATGTATAGTAGTAGTTCACAAATAACACACGCGATACCCGAAAGAATGAAAGACACACAAGACTAGACATATTAACTTATTGAAATCCAAGCACATCCTAGAAGTAGTTCTCGCCTACGAAACCGTCACCTACAAGTTGGAGCTTCTAAGTCAGTACAATCTCCATAAAATTTATTTTCTCTAATAAAAACAAGCTATATATTCTATCTCCGTTTATTTTTCTCAAAAATGTCTTTTCTATAATATTCACCCCAACCATTTTATGAAAAATATAGTTATAAATTTATAAATAATAATCTAGAAAAATTAAAGAAAAAATAATTTTATTAATGAATCTGAAATTAAAAACTACACTTAATACCCCAAAAGTTTCTAAAATGTCAACTGCCTCCTGCTAAGTTTCTAAAAAGACACAATAACCCCCCAAAATACTTTCAGAAAATTGCAATTTAACCCCCAACCAAGAACATTCAAACTAACGGATCAAAACATGAATTCAAGGTCCTAAAACTCGATTTTGATTACTGAAAACAACTTAGGGGAAGATTTAGAGCTTACCCATAACAAATTTCGCGAGAAACGGTCAAGAAATCGAACAGGTCGAAACACGCAGCGGGTCGCCAGAGGTGGAGCTCTGCAGGGGCTTCTCTGGCTGTTCCTGGCCTCGCTTGAGGCCTCCTCTAGATTGATTGGACCTCCAGGAGTTGAACGATATAGGTTTGGAAGGATGGGTGTCGTCGGTTGAGCTCCGGCGAACTTTTCGCCGGAATCTATGGTGGTTCTCTGGTGGTTTACCTCTGCTGCTGCTGTTTCGTCTTCAAATGATTCTTATGAGGTCGAAACAGGGAGGGGGAGAGAGGAGAGGTCGATAAAGTTAGGATGAAAGAGTGAGATGGGTGGTGGTGGTGGCGGTTTCCTCGTCGGGCTTTCGCCGGTCCTTCCCACCGCCGGTTCCGGCGTTGGCAACCGCTGCTGCTGAACGGAGGCCAGTGAGAGAAAGAGAGAGAGAGATAGAGGGAGAGATGAGGAGAGAGAGAGGGTGGAGATATTCACGGTGGTGGTTTTCCGGTGGGTTTTCCTCGTGGGGAAGGCAGTGGCCTTGATGCCGCTGCTGCTGCTTCTTGCTACGTCAGCAGAACATAGAGAGAGAGAGATGGTGGGTGAGAGATGGGGGAGATGAGGGAGAAAAAATATGGAGGTGGAGGTGATGGCGGTCTCGGTTTGGGTTTGCCGAAGAAGAGAAGGAGAAGATATTGGAGAAGTGACGGGGGAAGAGAGAGAGAGAGAGAGAGAGAGAGAGAGAGAGAGAGAGAGAGAGAGAGAGAGAGAGAGAGAGAGAGAGAGAGAGAGAGAGAGAGAGAGAGAGAGAGAGAGAGAGAGAGAGAGAGAGAGAGAAATGTTCGGGATTGGGAGGGAATTGGGGAATGAGAATTTTTCGTCAGATGTTAAATAGGTGAACAAAAACTTCATTTTTTATTTGTTTATTTTATTTACTAAATACTATTTACCTATTAGTCTTTGTAGGTTTGCTAACTACACATACACCCCAACTATTAACTAGCTATTCATATCTAGAATTACAAAAACCTCTTGTTAACGACATAAAATTGCATGTTTTAGTATGTTAATGAACTCTTCATAACTTGCTAATATGTGTAATCTATCTATTTTATCTCTTTTTCTAGACTTATGCTTATCTTCGTAGTTTTGGTTGTTTCTATCTTGTTTTGTAGGCAAAGACATGTTTTAATCAAGAAGCTAGCTAGGGGAGAGCTTGAATGATGAATTGAGACGCTTTGGAGGGACCAAGATACACGAAGAAATGGCTTGGAGGACTTAATTGGAAGAATATTTAAAGATATAGGCCAAAAAGTGAAGTTTAAGAAGACAAGGGACCAATTCGTAAGCCAAAGTTACATCAGAGGGCCTATTTGAAGTCATTCTAACGGAGTTGGGGCTCAATTGCAAGATTTTAAACATTTTAAGGGCTACAATGCAGAGTTCTTAATGGAATTGGGGTAGAGTTGCTATTTTCCAAATGTTTTAAAGAAGGGCGGGGGTATTTTAAAATATTGCATCAAACTAGAGGGGGCCGAATTGCTCATTCGGCAAAACAGCTCACTGAAGCGTCCCTCTCTTCTTCCTCGCGACGCTACACGGACGAAACCCAGAGGAAGCCATTTTTCATCGTCCGAAGCTTCTTCGAAGGCCACCCCGGCCTCGTTTCTTCACCAAATCAAGCGAGACCAGTCTCAAAATCATCCCCAGCCCATCTCCTATCCATTGCACCCATCAATTCGACCCAAAACGAAGAGAGCGAAAAAACCCCAAATCAGTTAGGGTTCGTGAAGGTTCTGCAAATCAACGTAGGAGAAGGTATTGGACGAATTGGAGGGTGAAGATTGAAACCTTGGGGGCTACGAAACCTAGCTGTGAAGTCTATATAGAGAGGGCTTGAAGATTGAAGGAGGGGACTCTCTCACGATTTTTTCTGAAGCAGTACTCTGCTTCTCTCTCTTCTCTCTCAGTTCATCATCTTTCTGGGTTCGTTCTGGTGAATCCGAGCTCGTCCTGAGCTATTGCGGAGCCAGTAACAACCAAGGGAGAGAGAGAGCTCGAATTGGGGGCTGTTTAGTTGACTTTTTGCCTCTGTTTTGCACCTTTTCTTCACTGTCTTGTTGCAGCAGCAGTACCCTTGTGTTTCTGCTACTGTTAGCTTCAATTTATGAGTTGTTTAGCTGCTGTTAGATTGATTAAAGTATAGTTTGAATCGAATTATAGTAGTTTGTTCATCATTTGGTAGCAAGCTTGTGTTCTTTGGTAGAATTGAAGAGTATTTGAGCTTGAATATAATGAATATCTTCATGAATGCTCTTGTTAACTCTTGTGTCTTGCTCTTGAATATGAACAACTAAGCTACTTGTTGGGTTGATTGATGAAGATAGATGACTTGTGTGTGAGAAATTCAATTGTTCTTATAGTTTTATAAGTTTGGATGTCGAATTCGTAGTATCTTGTGTTGAATTTCAAATCCGAATTGTGGCTTGATCTTTCATAGGGAAACGATCTTGTTTACATATGAAAGATGCTTGACATAACTCGATTTTGCATTTCACTCTTGAATACAAGAGCTAGACAAATCCTCTTACTACATAATCCATGTTTTCCTTTGACATAAACTTTGGGTGTTGAAGCTCACACACAAGTCTTCCATTGAAATCGATTGATCCAACTTACTCTCTTATTGACAAACTCATTTGAATCGTACTAGTAATAGTGTTAGTAGTTGTTTGTTTTCTTTCTTAGTCATTTACTCTAGCAATATCAACAACTCTTGCTCCATCACTTGTGTGGTGGATTCCAAAGCTTGGCTAGCTCTAAAGCCTTTGAGAAACTCGCTTTTTCAATTTAGTTAGTTGATTAGTTAACTAGTTGGCTCTAGAGTGTTTATTCTCTTTCCCAATCCTTGTGGAGATCGACCCCGTTCTTACTCGGATACTACTTGTAGCGATATCCTATACTTGGGATTATCGATCGAACAAGTTTTTTGGCGCCGTTGCCGGGGATTGGTGCTAAGAGACTCACTCTTTAGTTACTTTATTGTTTTGCTTGTTTTTATTTTTTAGATACGCTTGAAGAAAATTCCGGGTTCATTTTTGAACTTTGGAACACAAAAAAAGCGAAAAGCAAAAAAATCACAAAAACATACTCCTAGCTTGTGTTAGGCAACCCTCTTGAACTTTATTTGAGCTTGGGTTGCATGGTGTGTGGCAACGTGATAGTACTCATAGATTGCATCGCACTTTACTTGAAGAAGAGGGTAGAAATCCCTTTAGTGAAAATACTTCTACTAGTGGTAGTAGTAGTTTAGCCCAATTTAACGATTCTAGCTCTCTTAATAGCTTTGAAATCATGGATGGAGAGGATGGGCATAGTAGCAACAATGAGATGATGCCATTTCGTTCACTTAGAGATTTGATGCATCCATCTAGACAAAGTTCACCATCTTTCTTTGTGTTTCCATTAAATGAAAGAAACTTTGATGTTAAACCGGGCACAATTCAACTTCTTCCCAAGTTTCATGGCCTAGAGTCCGAGAGTGCTTACTCTCATCTTAAGGATTTCAATGATATTGCCTCAACGGTTAATTGCAATGGTGTCTCTAGTAACACTATAAAGCTTATGTTGTTTCCTTTCTCTTTAAAGGACAAAGCCAAAGCGTGGCTTCACTCCTTGAGACTTAGGACCATAGGCACATGGGAAGAATTAGAGAAAGAGTTTCTTAAGAAAATTTTCCCTACTTACAAAACAAATGCCATGAAAAGGCAAATTGTTACTTTTTGTGCTAAGGAGGGAGAGCCACTTCCGCTTCCAGGGATTTGAGACATGGAAGTTAATTAGCTCCTTGTATGATGGTTTGCCATGCGACCATAAGCACACAAATGAATCCATGAGTGGGTGAGATTTTTTCACAAAGGGTGAAGATGAGGGTTGGGATTGTCTAGATGAAATTTGTGAGAAAGTCCAATCTTGGGACATTAATGAGCCTTCTAAGGATGCTAACTCTAAGCCTAAAGGTACCATGTATCAACTTAAGGCTAAGAGTAAGGCATTATGCTCATTTTGTAGTGATAACTCTCATGATTCGAGCAAATGTCCCGACTTTCAAAGAGCCCAAGAGCTCATGGGTGAGCAAGTGAATATGTTAAATTCTAACAATTATAGGAAGCCCTATAATAACTCACCCTACTCGGAGACATACAACTCCAATTGGAGGAATCACCCAAATTTCTCATGGAGACAAGGAAAAGACACCCAAGTAAACCCCTTAAGCTCTACTTATGTTCCTCCTAACAAAAGGAGTCTAGAAGAGACCTTTGAGCAATTTATGGCTTCCCAAAACCAAACCAACCATGATTTGAGGAAGTCCAACCAAGAGTTGCAAAAATCCAATCAAGAGTTGCAAAAATCTAACCAAGAGTTGAAAAATGCATTTGCTAGGTTGGAGTCTACCATAAATGCTCAAGAGAAGGGAAAATTCCCATCTCAACCTCAACAAAACCCAAAGGGCCAAAGCTTTAACCATATGGAACATGCTAAGGCCGTCACCGTTTTGAGAAGTGGGAAGATTGTTAACAATGGACTTCCAAGTGGGGAGTTCAATGAAAATGAGGGAGAAGATGAGTGTGAGAAGAGTGATGACAAAGAGAGAGTTGTCGACTCACAAGAATCAAAGAGGAGTCTTGACAAGGGGAAACAAATTGTGGAAGAAAGTGAGGAAATAAAGGTTCCTCCACGATTTCCCCAAAGACTTTTAGCCTCTACCAAGAAAGCTAGAAACCAAAATATCCTTGAGAAATTCCAAAATGTCAAGATAAACATCCCTCTCTTGGATGCTATCAAGCAAATTCCGGATTATGCCAAGTTTCTCAAGGATCTTTGCACTTTCAAGAGAACTCTTCAAGTGAGAAAGAAGACTTTTCTCACCGAGCAAGTGAGCTCAATTCTCCAAAATAATCTCCCTCCCAAGTATAAAGATCCGGGTTCACCTACTATTACTTGCCCCATTGGAGATCATAAAATTCATAATTCTTTATTAGATTTAGGTGCAAGTGTAAGCCTTCTTCCATACTCGGTGTATGAGAAGTTGGGGCTGGGTAAGTTGAAACCCACAAGAGTGACTCTACAATTGGTGGATAGGTCCACTAGAGTCCCTAGAGGTATCATTGAGGATGTATTTGTTCAAGTGAACCAATTAATGTTATTATCCGGTGGATTTTATAGTTTTAGACGCCTCTCCTTTGGCTAGTGGCACATCATCCATTCCTATTATTTTAGGAAGACCATTTCTTTCTACTTCTAATGCAATAATAAATTGTATAAGTGGTATGATGAATATTACATTTGGGAACATGACGTTAGAGCTTAATATTTTTAATGCATGTATTCACCCAAGCTCACAAGATGATGATGATGTGTGTGAAGTGAGTTGGGTAGAATCATGTGTTGAAGATATTTATACTCTAGCCACATGTTCCAATGATTCATGTGAGCTCACTTTAGAAGAATTGGAAATTTTGAATGATGATAACACTCCCCTTTCATCTCTTCTTATGGAAGAAGAATTTGACTTTGATGAAGGGGAGAGACTCTTTGGCCAACTTGACCAAGTCATTGAGTCGACTCATGAGCATTCTAGTGTTGATAGTGAGTTGCATGGAAGTGAGGTGATACCTCCCAATGTGAGGGTTCCACCAATTTGTGAGTTGAAATCCCTTCCTTTAGATTTGAAATATGCATTTCTTGGGGTTAATAATACTTATCCTATTATCATCTCATCGTCCCTTGATGTTGAGAAAGAAAAGAGGTTGCTTGAAGTTTTGAAGGACTACAAGGGTGCCATAAGATGGTCCATTGAGGATATTAGAGGCATTAGTCCTTCCATTTGCACCCATATAATTCATTTAGAGGAAAATGCCAAAACTTCAAGGAAGCCTCAAAGGAGGTTAAACCCTCACAAGCAAGAAGTTGTGAGAGCCGAGGTGCTCAAGTTGTTAGATGCGGGTATGATTTACCCCATCTCGGATAGTAAATGGGTAAGTCTTACCCAAGTGGTCCCTAAAAAATCGGGGAACACCGTTGTGAAAAATGAGAAGGGTGAGCTTGTGATCACTAGAGTTCCTACTAAGTGGCGGATGTGCTTGATTATATAAAATTAAATGCCGTCATTAGGAAGGATCACTTTCCCCTTCTATTCATAGACCAAATGTTAGAAAGGTTAGCGGGGCATTATTTTTATTGTTTTTTTTAGATGGCTACTCGGGTTATAATCAAATTTCCATAGATCCAATGGACCAAGAGAAAACCACTTTCACTTTTCCATTTGGAACATTTGCCTATAGGAGGATGCCTTTTGGTTTGTGTAATGCCCCGGCTACCTTTCAACGTTGCATGTTAAGCATATTTTCGGACATGGTAGAAAAATGCATGGAAGTTTTTATGGATGATTTTTTGGTGCATGGAAACTCATTTGATACTTGTCTTCGAAATCTTGAGATGGTTTTGAGAAGATGTGAAGAAAAGAATTTAGTTTTGAATTGGGAAAAATGCCACTTTATGGTTAGGCAAGGAATTGTTTTGGGTCATGTTATTTCCTCTCATGGTATTGGTGTAGACAAGGCTAAAGTAGATGTGATTTCTAATCTTCCACCTCCTAAATGTGTTAAGGATGTTAGATCTTTCCTAGGTCATGCGGGATTTTATAGGAAATTTATCAAGGACTTTAGCTCACTTGCTAAGCCCTTGAGCAATCTCCTTCAAAAGGAAAATTCATTTGAGTGGTCTAGTGCATGCCAAGAGGCCTTTTAAAAGTTGAAGAATTTATTGGTAACGGCCCCTATCACGCAACCACCCAAATGGACTCTTCCTTTTAAAATTATGTGTGATGCTAGTGACCATGCAGTTGGTGCCGTTTTGGGTCAAAGAGGTGAAAATAAGAAACCACTTGTTATCTATTATGCAAGTAAAACTTTGAATGATGCTCAATTAAATTATTCCACTACGGAAAAGGAGCTTTTGACCATGGTATTTGCTATTGAAAAATTTAGGCCATACTTGCTTGGTTCAAAAGTGCTTGTCTACACCGACCATGCCGCCTTGAAATACCTTTTCACAAAGAAAGATTCCAAATCTCGTTTAATCCGTTGGGTACTTTTGCTTCAAGAGTTTGATATTGAAATCAAGGATAAACGAGGTGTGGAAAATGTTGTGGCGGATCACTTGTCTAGGATTGACACTCCTAAGACAAAAATCTCCTTGCCTATTCTTGAAACTTTTCAGGATGAACATCTTTTTGCCCTTTTAAATGTTCCTTGGTTTTCCGATATGGCTAATTACCTTGCTTGTGGAATTTTTTCGGAAAATTTAAAAGGGCAAGAGAAGTTGAGATTTGTGAGAGAATGCCGGAATTTCTTTTGGGATGACCCTTACTTGTTTAAATATTGCCCGGATCAAATTGTTAGAAGGTGCATCCCAAACGAAGAGTTTCGTAGTGTTCTTTCATTTTGCCATGAGTATGCTTGTGGAGGCCATTTTTCGGCTAGAAAAACCGCTGCCAAGATTTTGCAAAGTGATTTATATTGGCCTACTCTTTTTAGTGATGCATTTGATTTTTGCAAAGCATGTGATAGGTGCCAAAGGATGGGAGGAAATATTGGGAAAAGAAATATGATGTCCTTAAACCCCATTTAGATATTGAAATATTTGATTCTGGGGTATTAACTTCATGGGTCCATTCCCATCATTCTTTGGCAACCTATAAATACTCTTGGCGGGGGATTATGTGTCAAAGTGGGTTGAAGGCATACCTTCAAAAACCAATGATCATAGAGTTGTGATCAAGTTTCTTCTACACCATATTTTATCTCGTTTTGGCATGCCTCGAGCTATCATTAGTGATGAAGGGACAAATTTTTGCAATAGACCTTTTGAGAGCCTCATGAAAAAGTATGGATTGCGCATAAAGTTGGCACACCATACCACCCCAAAACTAGTGGGAAAGTGGAAGTTTCTTATAGGAAAATTAAAAGAATTTTGAACAAAACGGTAAACCCAAATCACAAAGATTGGTCTTTGAGGTTGGTTGATGCTCTTTGGGCTTACCGTACCGCTTACAAGACTCCCATTGGTGTGTCTCCATATAGACTAGTGTATTTAAAGGCATGCCATCTTCCGGTGGAGTTAGAGCACAAGGCTTATTGGGCCATCAAATTCTTGAATTTTGATCTTGCAAAAGCGGGGGAAGAAAGGAAGTTAAACTTGAATGAGTTAGAAGAGCTTAGAAATGAGGCTTATGAGAACACTAGGATCTCTAAGGCAAGGACAAAGGCTTATCATGATAAACATATTGTTCCTAAGTCTTTTGAGCCTAATCAAAAAGTTCTTCTCTTTAACTCAAGGATGAAACTCTTTGGAGGAAAGTTGAAATCAAAATGGAATGGTCCATATATTGTGAAGCATGTATATCCTTATGGGACCATTGAAAATTCAAACCCCAAAAATGGGGAAAGTTTTAAGGTGAATGGCCAAAGACTGAAACCATATGTTGAAAATGTTGAGGCCAAGGTTGAGTCCATTTCTCTTATGGACCCAACCTATACTAACTAGTGTTCACCAAAAGTATCACCTTTGTAAATAGTAGTTGTAGTTCTTTTGCTCTTGATTATTTTGTAGGTTGCTCTTGGAGGAGAACTTATGCTTGGTGGCCAAGAAAGCGAAAAATGAGGTCCATATGTCCCTTGTCTCTTATATGAATTTGTATGCTCTTCCATTGTTCTCACACATTGAGGACAATGTGATATTTTAGTTGGGGGGTGGAGTAGATTTTATTTCTTGCTTAAATGGTTACAAGCATGCTTTTTCTTCATTAGCAATTTACATGAAAAATACAAAAAAAAAAAATGAAAAAATGAAAATCCAAAAAAATTGAAAAATTGAAAAAAAATGTGTCAATCATTAATGAGAAGCATCACTCTTTTCCCATGTCAAATCATATATTTTTTTTCTTCTTTCTTCGGTAGTTTTATTTATTTTAACTTTTTATATTGATTCTAGATTTTATTTTGTTATTTGATAGCTTTATTTAGTCTTAGGAAGTTATAGTTGAGTCACTTATTTCAAAAAAAAAAAAAAAATGAGAAAAAGTGAAAAGGGGGAATTTTGAAAAGCTAGATGTTTTCAAATAATGAAATCTCTTAGTCCATGTTCTTTTTTATTTTTATTTTAGAAGGAATTCTTTGCTTATACTCAATACATCTACACCAATATCCCACATTCCGCGATATCATGCGTTCTCACAAAGCGACACACTAAATTTACGTTTCATGTTTAAGTCCTTCAAGCTAAGTTGATCACATAAACTTAGACGTCTTCTACTTTTGATAAAGGGTGCATTTTATAAAACTAATTGAACTTCACAAAAAGATTTTATCCTAATCGTTTTTGCGGTGGAAACATGTAGCCCATTGGATTGGTGGTTACCAATGACACCCCATGCGATGTCTAAGAAATAGAGGGGTGTCCGGGTATATTGTTACGTCACCACCTAGATAGCTCCCTTGGTTTAGCTTAAAAATCACACTCGCTTGTATATTCCTCTATTTTGTTGTGGGTCTTGGAGAGCCTTGGATTTGAGGTTTAAAAAAAAATGAAATTATGATAAATCGCTCCATCTACCAAAAGTCCACAAAAGGATCATACAAGCCCACAACCACATCTCCCCTTCTTAAAACTCGTTTTTGTTCAAAGCTTTGGAAGTCCATCCTACATGGGTGCTTTTGAATAAGTATGAGAATGTCTAGTTTCATGTGATCCTTATTTTTGAAGGCATACTTTCTCGCAAATTGGACTTAATTTAACAAGTTTTGTGGTTCGCATGAGTCACCTTCTACCAAACACCGCCCACATTTGTATGAGTATATGCTTAGACGTCCGTAGGCTTCTTTCTCTATCTTTTTGGACTTTGAGAATTTATTTGAGGAAACAGTTATGCATTCTTCTTTTTTCCCCACAAAAATATAAATAAATTAAAATTAGCTAGTAATCTTTAGGATTTTATTTTCTTTGGGTTCTCACTTAGGATAGATAATGTGTGTGTTCTTTTTTGTAAATATTTGAGTCTAGTTTAGAATTGAGTCAAGCCTTGTCTAGTTGAGTGTGTGTCTCTCATGATTGGTTTTTCACTAAATTTCTACTTATATTGCTCTCTTTTCCCGAGGACAAGCAGAAGGCTAGTTGGGGGGGGGGGGTGTGTTAACGACATAAAATTGCATGTTTTTGTATGTTAATGAACTCTTCATAACTTTCTAATATGTGTAATCTATCTATTTTATCTCTTTTTCTAGACTTATGTTTGTCTTCGTAGTTTTGGTTGTTTTTATCTTGTTTTCTAGGCAAAGACATGTTTTAAACAAGAAGCTAGCTAGGGGAGAGCTTGAATGATGAATTGAGACGCTTTGGAGGGACCAAGAGACATGAAGAAAGGGCTTGGAGGACTTAATTGGAAGAATATTTGAAGATAGAGGCCAAAAAGTGAAGTTTAAGAAGACAAGGAACCAGTTCGTAAAGCCAAAGTTACATCGGAGGGCTTATTTGGAGTCATTCTAACGGAGTTGGGGCTCAATTGCAACATTTTAAACGTTTTAAGGGCTACCATGCAGAGTTCTTAATGGAGATGGGGTAGAGTTGCTATTTTCCAAAAGTTTTAAAGAAGGGCGGGGGTATCTTAAAATATTACATCAAACTAGAAGGGCCGAATTGCTCATTCGGCAAAACAGCTCACTGAAGCGTCCCTCCCTTCTTCCTCGTGACGCTACACGGACGAAACCCATAGGAAGCCATTGTTCATCGTCCGAAGCTTCTTCGAAGGCCACCCCGGCCTCGTTTCTTCACCAAATCAAGCGAGACCGGTCTCAAAATTATCCCCAGCCCATCTCCTATCCATTGCACCCATCAATTCGGCCCAAAACGAAGAGAAAAAAAAGCCCCAAATCAGTTAGGGTTCGTGAAGGTTCTGCAAATCAACAACGGAGAAGGTCTTGGAAGAATTGGAGGGTGAATATTGAAGACTTGGGGGCTACGTAACCTAGCTTTGAAGTCTATATAAAGAGGGCTTGAAGATTGAAGGACGGGGCTCTCTCGTGATTTTTTCTGAAGCAGTACTCTGCCACTCTCTCTTCTCTCTCAGTTCATCGTCTTTCTGGGTTCGTTCTGGTGAATCCGTGCTCGTCCGGAGCTATTGCGGAGCCAGTAACAACCAAGGGAGAGAGAGAGCTCGAATTGGGGGCTGTTTAGTTGAGTTTTTGCCTCTGTTTTGCACCTGTTCTTCACTGTGTTGTTGCAGCAGCAGTACCCTTGTGTTTCTGCTGCTGTTAGCTTCAATTTCTGAGTTGTTTAGCTGCTATTAGATTGATTAAAGTTTAGCTTGAATCGATTTCTAGTAGTTTGTTCATAATTTGGTAGCAAGCTTGTGTTCTTTGGTTGAATTAAAGAGTATTTGAGCTTGAATATAATGAATATCTTCATGAATGCTCTTGTTAATTCTTGTGTCTTGCTCTTGAATATGAACAACTAAGCTACTTGTTGGGTTGATTGATGAAGATAGACGACTTGTGTGTGAGAAATTCAATTGTTCTTCCAGTTTTATAAGTTTGGATGTCGAATTCGTAGTATTCTTGTGTTGAGTTTCAAATCCGGATTGTGGCTTGATCTTTCATATGGAAGCGCTCTCGTTTACATATGAAAGATGCTTGAGATAACTCGATTTTGCATTTCACTCTTGAATACAAGAGCTAGACAAATCCTCTTACTACATAATCCATGTTTTCCTTTGACATAAACTTTGGGTGTTGAAGCTCACACACAAGGCTTCTATGGAAATCGATTGACCCAACTTACTCTCTTATTGACAAACTCATTTGAATCGTACTAGTAATAGTGTTAGTAGTTGTTTGTTTTCTTTCTTAGTCATTTACACTAGCAATATCAACAACTCTTGCTCCATCACTTGTGCGGTGGATTCCAATGCTTGGCTAGCTCTAAAGCCTTTGAGAAACTCGCTTTTTCAATTTAGTTAGTTGCTTAGTTTACTAGTTGGCTCTAGAGTGTTTATTCTCTTTCCCAATCCTTGTGGAAATCGACCCCGTTCTTACTCGGGTACTACTTGTAGCGAGATCCTATACTTGGGATTATCGATCGAACACCTCCCCACGCGACATATAATTTGAAAATAATTGTTTAAACTTTAGGAAAAATAGGTCAATATTACTTAGAAAAAGACGGGTTGTTACATCCTTCCCCCCTTAAAGAGAGCTTCGTCCTCGAAGCTAGAGGTAATAGGTCTCAGAAATGTTCTAAAGTCTACGCGATTCACTTAACATCTCGACAAAACAAAATAAGAAGGTAGCAAGCATTACCAATAATCACATCAGTCAACAGGAATCCCAATCTAGAAAACCTAGCATATAAAGACTTAAGCTATCCCGAAAACCCGGCTTGTTCAATTTTATTATCAGTTTTAGTTTTCGTATATTCATTTTAATTTCATAAAATCTTATTTAGTGGAAATCGAAAGGTCGTACTAACTTAGAACCGTCGGCTTTGATACCAACATCATTACCCCTCCAAATCACACGGCCGGCCGGGCCGCATGTTTTAGAAGTGATGTCTCCGCCCGGGGTGATGAACCCCATTGGGAACATATAAGGATAGTCGGTTCATAGCTAGTACAACCATCGATAACTCTAAACACAATTTATTAAAACTTCAAATTAACAATGACATTTGAAAAACCGAGACTCCATTTTTCAGTGACATGATAATACTAGGTGATCCTACAACCCACAAGCCTTCCTATACAGCTGTGTCGTGAACGTCCCCAACCTCGATAGCCAACCTGCGGTTTTTAAATTGCAAAAGCCGACGCAGTTTTACAAAAAAGGATCAGCAAACGACTGAGTGAGCTAATACCCATAGCAAGTAAACAGGTTATGAGAAATATGACAGGAATAATAAGTTCGATAATAAATAATAAATAACATATGTATTCGGGAATAACATTCTCGTTGATTTGATGTGTCAATTCGTAACGATCTCGGATTCGTATATCCAACCCAATGATGTGGTCCATCTTGGGGAAATCACTGTCAACAAGATTTATTTAAAATTTCGTATTTCAACCCACATATGTGGACCATCTTGGGACATCGCTTTTAAAAGTATTTCACAATATCAATTTAAATCTCAAGATGATAGCGTTCTCTTCGATAGGAATTGAGTCCGGAAATTTATTTTAGTAACTAGTTGATACGGGGCGTGACCATATCCAATCCACAACCGCTTTCTCATAATGTGCATAAGCACTACCATAACCATAACTCAATCACAGGAGGTTCGCATCACAGCACCTCATAACCATATCATAACCAATCTCAATATAATCTCGTAACAGTAACCAATCAGAATATGTCAGAAATATATCGTATCGGGGATATGGTACAAAACCACGCACAACAACTTTCACTTTATGTCATTACGACATTTTCTTTCAAGATATCACATGATGCAAATCGGGAGCTCCACGTAAAGTCGGTGTGGCACATTCATAATGATCGATGTATGATTGTGAGAGATATTTAGATTTGACCAATAAGTGAGCGGTGTGCTACTAATGATAATCGTGGCCCGTGAACTAGGTAAACACGACCTAATTTGGTAGTCGTGATTGGAACAGTATGTTTTCATTTCACAATAAGATTTTAGATGTTCTTCTTTCGGATTCGTTATCTTGGATTTGGATTACCAATTTCATGCAATACTTCCAAAGTAGAGTTTTTCAAAAGCAAGTAAACAACTCAAATAAAACATGTACAGTAGTAGTTCACAAATAACACACGCGATACACGAAAGAATGAAAGGCACACAAGGCTAGGCATATTAACTTACCGAAATCCAAACACGTCCTAGAAGTAGTTCTCGCCTACGAAACCGTCACCTAAAAGTTGGAGCTTCTAACTCGATACAATCTCCACCAAATTTATTTGCTCTAATAAAAAAAACCGATATATTCTATCTCCGTTTATTTTTCTAAAAAATTTCTTTTTCTATTATATTCACCCCCAACCATTTTATGAAAAATATAGTTATAAATTTTAAATAATAATCTAAAAATTAAAGAAAAACTAATTTTATTAATGAATTTGAAATTAAAAACTACACTTAGTACCCCAAAATTTTCTGAAATGTCAACTGCCTCCCCCTAAGTTTTTATGAAAAGACACAATAACCCATCAAAATACTTTCTGAAAATTGCAGATTACCCCCAAAAAAGAACATTCAAACTAACTGATAAAAACATGGATTCAAGGTCCTAAAACTCGATTTCGATTACTGAAAACAACTTGGGGAAAGATTTATAGCATACCCATATCAAATTTTGCGAGAAACGGTCAAGAAATCGAACATGTCGAAACAAGCATCAGGTCGCCGGAGGTGGAGCTTCGCCGGGGCTTCTTCGGCTGTTATTGGCCTCAGTTGATGCCTGCTCTAGCTTGATCGGACCTCCAGGAGTTGAACGGTACTGGTTTGGAAGAATGGGTGTCGTTGGTTGAGCTCGGGCAAGCTTTTCGCCGGAATCCATGGTGGTTCGCCGATGGTTTGCCTCTGCTGCTGCTTTTTTGTCTTCAAATGATCGAAACAGGGAGGGGGAGAGAGGAGAGATCGAGAAAGTGAGGATGAAAGAGAGAGATGGGTGGTGGAGGTGGCAGTTTCCCCGTTGGGCTTTCGCCGATCCTTCACGCCGGCGGTGGCAACTGCTGCTGCTGAACGGAGGCCAGAGAGAGAGATAGAGGGAGATATGGAAGAGAGAGAGAGGGTGGAGTTGTTCATGGTGGTGGTGGTGGTTTTCCGGCGGGTTCTCCTCGTCGGGAAGGCAGCGTCCTTGATGCCGCTGCTGCTTCTTGCTGCGTCGACAGAACAGAGAGAGAGAGAGAGAGAGAGAGAGAGAGAGAGAGAGAGAGAGAGAGAGAGAGAGAGAGAGAGAGAGAGAGAGAGAGAGAGAGAGAGAGAGAGAGAGAGAGAGATGGTGGGTGAGATATGGGGGAGATGTGGGAGAAAAGAGATGGAGTTGGAGGTGATGGTGTCGTGTTGGTTTTGCCGAAGAAGATAAGGAGAGGGAGAAGATATAGGAGAGAGAGAGAGAGAAACGTTGGGGATTGGGAGAGAATTGGGGAATGATAATTTTTTGTCAGATGTTAAAATAGGTGAACAAATACTTCATTTTTTATTTCTTTATTTTATTTACTAAATACTACCTAAGTTTCTTCTCTATCACACCGTTTCAACTTTTGTCACTATTCACTGGGTCACTTTGACCCGGTGATTTGTGTAGCAAAAAGATGCAGTTTTTTGATAATTTTTTCATGGAGTTTTAGAGTAATGGTTGCTCTATAACACGGTGAAAAAGTTATCAAAAAATCTCATCGTTTTGCTATCCAAATCACCCAGTCAAAGTGACCCAGATACGAGTTAAAAAGTCAAACCGGTGTGATAGAGAAGAAACGGAGGTAGTACTAGTTACCTATTAGTTTTTGTAGGTTTTGCTAACTACACAATCACCCCAACTATTAACTAGCTATTAATATCTAGAATTACAAATACCTCCCCACGCGACATGTATTTTGAAAATGTTTGTTTAAACTTTACGAAAAATACGTCAATATTACTTAGAAAAAAACGGGGTGTTACTGGTATCCTTATAGTATAGGGGTTCCCCTTTATTTCAACGAAACCTAACCTTTTGGGTTGAAAATTATATGGTGGCTTTGTATTTGCTAAGACAGTCCATACCCAGGATGACATTTAGGTTACCTAGATTGAAAGGAATTAGGTTTGAAGGTAGTTCAGAACTTAGGTAGTTTGACTCCAGGGTACATGGTTTTAGAGGTCACAACTTCTCCTTTAGGGGTAGAGATAGAAACAAATATTGTTTTTGGAGTGGACAATTCTAGATTTTCAACAAAAGTGGATGATATGAAAGAAACATTGGCCATGGAATCAAATAAAACATAAGAAGGGGTTGATTGAATAAGGAATGTACCAGTCACCACGTTGTCCTGCTCCGCTTGGACCTCGTTCATAACATTTATAGTGCCATATGCATTCCTAGCTGCAGGTGCTGTTGAGGCTACCACTATTGTTGCTGAAGTAGCATTGTTGTTTCCCTGGGGTCGATTGTTGTAACCATTTCCTCCCTGCCAATTGATACCCAGCCAGCATTGTTGTTGTTTCAACCGTTGTTTTCTCCTCCTCCATGTGGGTAGTTTCGCTGATTGCCTCCATACTAGTTTCCCCCTTTGTTTCCTAATTGGTTAGCCGTTGTTTTCCCCTGAGTGATTTGCGCCGTTACCTCCATTACTGCCTCTATTGTAGTTATGACGGTTGTTGAAGTTTCTACCACTATTAGAATTCTAGGGCCTTACTAGGCATTCGTACTTCTAGTGGCTTTTCCTTCCACAGTTGAGACAGGTTACCTTCTCTCATCGACAGCCCACCCATGGATACTTGTTTCTGCATCTCTTTCAATGGTAGGATCGTACAATGCTTTGTCGTCCATTATTCCCAAGCTGATAGGTGGGGGTGCGATTATGGCGAAACCTTTTGTCCCCATTGTTGTTCCCACGTTTACGGGTTTGGAAACCTAGTGCTGTTGGCACTTCGAGCTTCCTTTTCCTCCCTTCCTCATTGACATCGATCATTTGTTGCATGTCATGCGCTGCGCCATAAGCTTCATTAAGGGTTTCAATCGTGTTGGTTCCACAATCTTCCGGAGATTGTAGTGGAGTCCTCCTAGAAATCTTTTGATCTTATCTGCTTTGGTGGGTCTACTAGCTCCTTCCCGAACCTCATTAATTCCATGAACTTCTTATGGTAAGTCGAGAGGCTGTCATTCCCTTGCTTTAGGTTCATAAACTCGTTGAAAGTCCTGTCCTGGACATGATCAGGATGGAAACGTTCACGCAATGCAACTTTTAATAGTTCCCAGCCAAATCCCTGCTGGGCATACAATTCTTTCCCCTTGGCTGACCACCAATCGTCAGCCTCCTCTTTGAAGTAGAAGATCGCTATCTCGATCGTTGATTCTCCGGGCAACGTACCAATCTTAGAACCTTTTCAAAATCTCTCATCCAGTTTTCCAGGGTGGTTGAATTCTCTGTCCCATAGAAGAAGTCGGGTAGGAGTTATGACACTTCACTCATTACACTTCCTCCCCCATTATGAGGATTATGGATGATCTTGGTGAGGGCCAAGGTCGCTTGCTGGAGGTTTTGGAACTCAATTTGGTCCACCTGTGGAACGCGTCAAGCTTGAGTTGGTTGTCCTGCTTGGTTCATTGTCGCTGGTTGTTTCCTGCGACTCTTGGTATAATAGTTGTGGGGGTTGGTGATGCGCAATTTAGAGTGTTACTCGCAAGTATACGAATCAAGTAGTATAGAGTGTATTACGACTCAGATTATCGATCCCACAGGGACTTTGCAGGTTATTCTAGCAATCATTTTTAACAAATAGAGTGTAAAAGGAGGAGTATTTTGAGAGTTGTGAGTACGAACTAAGTACTGAAAGTAAATACTGAAACGTAATATTTTTATGAGAATTTTCTGAATAATCTTAAGGTTGTAAAACTAGAGATACTAGGTCCCTGGATCCCCTAGGGTTCTTCATATTTTCGTTCTTTGTTTGACATGAAAACACACAGCAGTCTCGTTATCCGTGCCACGTACCAATTGTGCAGTATCTTTTCTTTTCCTGCACGTTATCACAATCCTGCAGACTGTCGGATTCCTGTTAAGCTGCCTAAGTCTGCAGTCTCGTTCTAAGTCTGCTCGGGTTTCTAACCTGTCCTGATGGCCCGGGTCAGATTCTCTAACAGTTGGTCTAAACGATTTTAGGCTAGTCCTAACTCCCCTTCGCTAGTCGGCCCATCGGGGTAAGGTGCTAAATTATGTCTTCTCTTCCTAACCTTAACCAGACGTTTTCACCTACCGGCTCGGGTCTGTAGCAATTCTGGTTAGCTACTCCGATCATGCATAAACAGTAAAATTCAAAGACAGAATAACTGATAAAGCTGCTGAATTAAGATAGTACGATCATGAATTCATAGTCAAAACGTAGAACTAATCTCTGAAAACGAAACCCTAGGTTCACCGAGAACCTAGGTAAAAGTTTAGCTACTGAAATTCATAACGAAAATAACACAGTTTTTGAATAAAGAGAGAAGAAGAGAAAACGGGTGTCTTGAATCTGGATTCTCGTTTCCGTGCTCCCCGGGGATGCTCCGACTTCTACTTGGATGTGTTGTGCTATGTGTTTTTTTGTGTTGTCTGTCTCAAAACGAGTCTGGACGAGTCTTTAAATAGTGCTGTTTTTCCCGAAACGCTTGCGCCAGAATTTACGAATACTGCCATCGGTCCACCGACTCGGGAAAAAAGTCAACCTGGCTGCGTATATACACAACAGGCTGCGTATATACGCAAGCAGGGCCCACCAATCACACTTCTCCACCTCCTGCCTGCGTATATACGCAGGCAGGGGGTTGCCCTGGCCCGGCTTGGTCCTCTGATGGGCCAGGCTGGGTCTTCTGGGTCCCACAATTCTTCTTGAAATCTCCACTTTGCCCTCCTCGGTGTCTTCCTGCTATTTTCTGCCTCGGCCTGCGTTTTGACTCGAAACTTGTCCAAATTACCAAAATACCCCTGGGTCAAAACCGCTCCAAATTCTGTCCAATCCTGACTCTGGCCATAGGAAAAATGCTGACTAAATTTGGGAGACAAAATCTGAACTTGACTCCGGAACCCCGGGCCCGGTGCCAAAATGACCAAAATACCCTTAGGCCAAAACTGTCCCGAAAATCGTCAGGAAACATGAAATAGTTTCTCGTGATTCCGGACACCGGAAACCGAGACTCTTTACTTGGGCGTGGCCTGTCTGGGACCCACACTGGACGGGAGTCGGTTTTTCGGCCGGACTCCGTTTCAGGATTATAACCTGTTTTCGGAAAGCCCTTGACGTCTCCGTTCTTTTGCCCCTGGTTTCACTTCCAAATTCCAAGTCATGCTCAAGATATTGTCAAACGAGCGCATCCTGGTGATTCTCGGTTTTGGCGTTTTAAACTTCCTCGGTCGGTTTTCACTGCTCGTTTTTCCTCAAGTCTTTCTGTTTTCCATTCCACTCTTCCTTTTACCAGTCTCGGTCAAATCCTGCTCCGAGCATTTTCTGCACGTTTCCCGAGGCGAAATCGGTTCTTTCTCGGTACGCATCCCAATGCACTTCCCGAACCTGTTCCTGTAACGACAACATAAACAAACCTGTGATCATATCCAATAAAAGTACGAAATATGCAGAAATTTACAAAGAGCAAATAAACGTCTCGTTCCTAAAACCGAGGCTTTCCGAGGGTGAATTCTGGCTAAAATGCGGTTTTCCGGCACAAAGGCACGTCAAATCAGGCTAAGAGATAACCCCTATTTGGGCGTTATCAGTTGGCATAACGCATTGCATCTTATAAATGTGACCTTACTTAATACAATCATAACATATCGCATGCATAAACATGACGCATAGGCTAAAGTAATCATGAACGTATTACCAAAATATCACATAATTTCTCAAAATAAAAAATCACATAATCCAGATAGTTCAACGAAGTAAAACAAAATCTATAGAAAAATATATCCAAAATGAAACCCTAATCGTTCTCACTCTCAATAAAACAAAAGATAAAATGCAATATCCTAAGGGGTGAATGGTGGGGTGAGTGGAGCGTAGTCACTTGTGAGGTCAGATTCAGCGTCAGATAGGTCCATATTAGCGTCTTCATCTTGGAGACATTAGGTACCACGTTGCCCTATACATTTCTAATGAGAAAGTCATCATGTTCGTTTTTGAGGTACCTGCATATAAGTTCATCTGGTAAGCCGTTGATTATAAAATGGCATGTGCCTAATGGGTGTGCGTAGATTGAGTTGCCATGTGGGCGTTGGCTCCAAGCGAGACAAAGGTTCCAGACATAGGTGCAATACTCTGCTATTGTCTCATGTCCAATTAGGTATGTCACAAAACGCGTCTCATCAGCATATGTGAGATCGGCAAGGGAAGGGACGGGCGGTTTAGCTACTAGTGCTGCCGGAGTATGGACAGGTGCCTGCTCTTCCACTGGATCTTCAACTTTTATTGGTGGTGCTTCCTCCTCGTGATCTTCATTTGTTTCGTCTTCCTCTTCTTGTGGTTCATCATCCTCTTTGGGTTCTTCGTCTTCTATTGGTTATTTTTCGGGCTCTTCCTCTTCTTCAGGTTCTTCCTCCTCCATGTGAGTCTCCTCTTGGGCCAGAAGCCTCACTGCTCCTTCCAAGTCCTCACGTAGGATTTTAGTTCTAAATATGTAGTGTCCATGAACCTTCCAGTCTACGTCGTTGGGAACCAAATCCCCATCTTGGTCCTCCTATACCAATTCTTCGTAATCTTCCTTCACCCTTAGCCATGGTTGAGTATCAGGGAGTCCGTAAAGAAGACTGAAAGTGTGTAATGTAGGTGTAAACAGGTACAATAATACTCTAGAAGGGGGGGGGGGGGGGTTGAATAGAGTATGCTAACTTTTGCCAAAACTCAAGTTTTTGAAACTTTAAGAAGAACAAACTGTTGATATCTCAAAGCTTTGAATAGAACTTGTAAAGCTGTAAGATATAACAACAGAGAATAGAGGCTTCAAAGCTTTGAGACTTGGAAAGCTCCAAAGCTTTGAAACTTCCAATTTAAACTGTAAGTAAGTGCAGCAAAAGTAAATAGTAAGGACACATATATTTTACAGAGTTCAGTCACAACTGGACCTAGTCTCTGTCTGAGGGATCTAATACCTCCAGGATTCAAACACAACTTCTTATTAATCACCCAGATTTAGCCCTAGATCTCAAGCCTAAGTGAGCTACCTTACACTTATACAGATTGTGGTTCCCAACCTATCTAGTTACAGGCTACAACCTGTTGAAATAATAAGAACCTCTTGTTTTTCACTTGAACAACCAAACTACTAAGTTTAGTGAGGTTGTAGAAATAAAGACGAGATGATACAATTATGTACAGATAGAAGAACTCAGAAAGAATAAGCTGTTTAAAGCCTGGAAGAGTTTTTCTGGATTTGAATGATCTTCAGCCTGCTTAAATTGATTCCCTGAATGATTTGAAGAGCTGTATGTTATTAATCCTCCAGATGATTTTTCTCTTCAAAATTTACGTCCACTGTGTCTCTTAATAGTCTCTGCAATTCAAACTTAGGTAGCTGTTTTAGTCTGCAACTAACTTGAGAGATTGAAGGAACAGAATTCCTAGAATATCTCCTATTTGATAAGCTCCTGTTAACAGCTCAATTTGAATAATTTGCTGATCTGTTTATGGACGTTGGAGAGTCCAACAAACCTGCAACAACTTAGCAAACATGATCAAATAAATAACAGTACAATCTAGAAAAGAGATCTACTTGAAACATCAGCTAACCAATAAAGAGAAAAACATGCTAGACTTGTCTGCTGATAGTTCTGGATTAACAAATATATTCAATCTCATGAATACATCAAATAACCAATATAGAGTCCACAATAATAGACAATAATCAGCATGTAACAACATCCAAGCAACACTGAATCCATCTGCACACAGAAAGATGGTTAGAAGAACCTAGAAGTAAAGAGTGACTTGAAAATTTCAAAGCTTTGAAGATTTTCCTGCTAACTCCTCCAGAATATATATTGGATTTTCAATCCAATTTAATCCTGCAGTGATCATCTTAAAACATAGATTACTGAATATAATTATGTAACTAAACTATTCATCATCAAAACATAACCAAAACCTGCACAAGATAGTTAGAAAAATACAGCATACAGGAACTGCTACAGTAACTCAAAGCTTTGAAGCTTTGGTACTTAGCAATTTCTTATGCTTGTGTTTCTGGCTTTCATCATCAAGGAGCTAAGCTCTCTGTGTGTATTTTCATATCATAAAATCCACGAGCTTCAGACTTATTACAGACAATGTCCTATCATTAGAGGATTCTGTAAGCGTGCGTCCCCACACTGAGAGAAGCTCCAGTCATTACACCGAGTTTTGCTCGGATATAATACTCGATAATGGTCTTTTAGCCTTCCAAGTAAGTCATGAGCGGTGGAGGGTCTTCCGGATGGAACACGGGCTGGAAGTACGAAGGGTGAGAGAGAGAGTGTTATTCTCAGAAAGGTTCGCAACCATCGCGCTAACTAAGAGTTATAAACATACTATCGTAGCACTAGATCACAACACCACATCAATAAGACAAGACAAAGACTAAGCTATCCCATGACCCCCAAATTGGTCATTTTATTACCTTTTGGTTATCCGATGTTAATTTTAACATTTGAAAATTCTTTTTTTTGTTGGATATTATAGCACTATCTTAGAACCGTTAACTCTGCTACCAACTGAAACACCCCACAATATGAGATGCCTCCACCTGAGGTATTGAACCCCATTGGGAATGGATAGGACCGTCGATTTTTAAATAGTGCAACTCACACTAACTCAAGATAATAAATATCTGATTATTCAAAACATGAGAGTTTGAGAAAAATCTCAAAATACATTATTTATTGTGAAAAAGGAAACTAGATGATGAGCCTTCCTATCCACTGAAGCATGTGAGTGATCCCCCATCTTTATTAGCGACCTACAATTTTTGAAATAGCACACGCCGACCGCATAAAACATTATCAGTAAAAGATTGAGTAAGTAAACACCAAAATGAGTAAATATGAGTTTTGTCAAAGTTCCACACGATACAAGAATTAATGCGCGTATAAAAAGGTCACGATGTAATATATAAAAAGGTACGTCTTGGGACATCTCCCATCCCAATTCACGAAGTGCGTTAGATAGCTCACCGCATACCCCGCTCGAACCATACTATATGACCTTAAGTGTCGACACCCCCATACCACACTGACCTACGTCAGCATAGGTAGTACTCCTACGTACTATAGTGCTCCTACGTACTATGCCATGCTAATCCTAATACTTCTCTAAGCCATTTGGAATTTTGATACGGATTATGTTGGAATAGATGCCCTAGAGGCAATCTAGTTTAGTATGAACTTATTTTGGCTAGAATATTCATTGTATTATTTATTGGATATTTAATATAATGAGGTCCTTAGATTTACAATTGTGTTGTTCATCTTAAATATCCCTAGTCCATTATAATGATTAAGTGGGACAATATCTATAGACTAGTATGGGGTTGGATTGATATTGAGATATCATGATCCAAAACATGGGTATGCATTAGGGGTAATGACATACTGGATTGACCCATCTCCGAGAAGGCTACATAGATGTTATACTTGAAGTCACTAGATTATCTAGTTGTGGATTATTGTGATTTTGGTAGCGTCAAACGCTACACCGTAACTGGGTAGCTATAAAGGCGTGTACCAGATACAATAAGAAGAAAGCTTAGAGATCGTAGTAGACGTAGATAGAATTTTTCCCTCCCACATAATTGGAGAAGATATCGTAGGCCACTCGAGGGATAGTGCTTATGGAATGTCTGGCCAGACTCAAATAAATCAATATGGGATATTGCTGTTATTTGCACGAATAAGGCTATTCCCAGGATCGAGAAACTATGGATTGGATATACGAGTGTGACTTGTATGTCTCATTTCCAATCCGGATATTGAGACAAAGGGAGGAGACGATTACTTGCACAAGGTTTATCGGATGACCGTTCTATTAGTTGGCTAGAATGGATGTCTTGCTAGAGACCACTCCATATTGACAAATTTTTGCTGAAAGGGGGAGTATGCAGGTAGACGTATAGCACAAATACTCTAGAAGTGGGGGGGGGGGGTTGAATAGAGTATGCCAACTTTTTGCAAAACTTGTAAAGGAGAAGAGTTTTCAATGAAGAGCAGTGAAGTTCAAGGCATTGAACACAATTTCAAGCCTTTTGAATGAAATACTATTTGAAATAAAACAGACAAGTCCTTTTCAAGGCCTTGAAAAGAGTTTCAAACAGACTAGTTTGAATGCTGCAAAAACTAAGTATGCAAATGAAACTGTAAATGCAAGAGACACCGGATTAATAAAGTTCAGTCCACTTGGACCTACGTCTCTACCTCTGGGGTCTTCTCCCTGTAGGATTTTCAACACAATTCTTACTAATAAAAAGCTAAGCCCTAGATCTCAAGCACAGAGATATGCCTTACTCTGTCACAACTTGTGGTTCTCTCTAACCTATCTAGTACCTACTCTAGCTAACTGATTAAACTAAGATTCTCTATTGTTCACCTTGAAAAAATCCTTGAGAATGAAAGATATAAGTAGTACAAGAATGATCTACAAATAAAGTACAAGTCAGAAGAACACTGAAGTGTCAAACTGCAGTGAAGAATGCAGTGATCTTTTGTGAGATGGATTGTGAGAATGATGTGCTTCTTGATGCTTGTCAATCCTCGAATGTGATACACCCAGTATCGTACCAGTAGCTTGAGAGAGGCTACGAATCTCTACCAGTAGTTCTTGACACTACGAAAATACTACGAAAAGACAATGAAATTAAACAAAACTCAAAATAATTCATTCATCTCATACCCTAAACTGAAGGATTACAATGCTTTAAATAGTAAAATAGCTAACCCTAACCTTGACCTAATGGGCTCGGCCCACTCTACTAGTTAATTAAATAACGACTAATTAAATAAATAAACAATTAACGAGTAATTCTAAATAATGAATAAAGATAATAATATGGGTGAGCCGTCTGATACGGTTGACCCGTATCAACTCCCCCGCGCTCGAAAAACACCTTGTCCTCAAGGTGGATGAAGTGAAACGATGTGCGTCGTCTTGTATCTCTTGCACATGTATGCCCGGATCAAATGGACGAATGATGATATTTGGAACAGCATTTTGGAAGCCACATTTTGAAAAACAGAGGCCAGAAATGAATTCGGGAGGTCGAAAAATCATAGGGGAGACTCCGGGGCTTGAAAAAAATATCATGGCGGCTCAAAAATAGGCTAAGAAGGGAAAAGTGGCTCACTTGGAGCCAAGGGGGAGCCGACGGCTCAAGAGGAGCCGAAAGGAAGCCGCATTGAAGCCGAGTCGTGGTCGAGATGTCGGCTAACTTGAGCCGTGACCGAGCCGGACTCTGTTTAGCGGGTGACTCGAGCCACACCCGAGTCAGATGCAATTCGTCGGCTAATCCGAGCCGAAGGGGGCTTAAACTCTGGTCGCGATGGCTGAAGTTCGTCTAGGGTTTCTGCGTCTGCTGGCGGCGGCGGCTGCTGGAGGACTTCGCCGTGGTCGTCATTTGTTTGGGGTCGTCTGAGGCCGTCGCCGGTTGGAAACCGGCCGTCCAGTTGATACTCATGCCGATTCGCTGGCGATTGGACCTTCGGAAGCCCGTCTGGTGGCCGGCCGCGAACTTTGATGGTCCAGTGGTCGCCGTCTTCCGGTTGGGTGGATCGTCCTCTGGAGCAGCGGCGGAGTGTCGGGCTGTTTGGGGGGCCGATCTTTGGGTGGGTTGTTCGCCGGAATCCATGGCGCCATCTGAGTTGGTGGGTTCGATGGGAGGGCGTCGGAGGCTATCTCGCCGTCGCCGGGGAAATCAGGGGGTTTGGGTGGGTGCTGCGGCTGTTGAGAGGCTGTGATTGAATTGGTGATTGGCGGATCTGGGGGCTGTGGGGACGGTTCTGGTGGAGGCGGCCATGGTTGCGTCTGATTGATCGTCTGCGGCTGTTGCGGCTGTTGCGGCTGCTCCGGTGTGGGTTGCTGCAGCAGGGAGCTTGGTGGCGCAGAGAGGCCGTCCTGGTTTGCCGGAGCTGGGGAAGATGGCGGTTGTTCGTGCCGGGTTTGTTCCTGTGGCAGCGGCGGCGGTTGCGTGATTGGCGGTTGAAATTCCGGAAGCATGTCCTGGATGCGATACAACTCCGCAGCGGTCACCACTCCGTCATAGTAAGATACCCACGTGCTTGTAGGTGTGCGAGCTCTGCCATGGTGAGATAATTTATTGTTAGCATTCACTTGCTTGCAGAGTTCTTCAAGATCTTCGGATCTTCGGTAAAGATCAAATCTTCGATGTTTGTCATGATTCACCAGCGGATGGTGAAAACAATGAAAGCACCAATGATACACCCAGTATCGTACCAGTAGCTTGAGAGAGGCTACGAATCTCTACCAGTAGTTCGTGACACTACGAAAATACTACGAAAAGACAATGAAATTAAACAAAACTCAAAATAATTCATTCATCTCATACCCTAAACTGAAGGATTACAATGCTTTAAATAGTAAAAATAGCTAACCCTAACCTTGACCTAATGGGCTCGGCCCACTCTACTAGTTAATTAAATAACGACTAATTAAATAAATAAACAATTAACGAGTAATTCTAAATAATGAATAAAGATAATAATATGGGTGAGCCGTCTGATACGGTTGACCCGTATCAGAATGTGTCTCTATTTTTTCCCGTTGAGTGTTGTATCTTTTTGATTCAAAATGAGCTCTATTTATACAGCTCAAATACTCTACAAATCTTCCCAGATTTTCAGCAACAACTTCCTGTTTTGTAGGCAACAACTTTGACTCTTTTAACAGCCTTCTCCAATGGATAGTTGATCATAATATTCTGAGATATTGATCTGATCTTGTCTCTAAAAAAGTTGAGAAGCTGTCAAGAGTGTCTGATTCATCACAGAATCACATTTTCTCCAAGTTTCCTTTCCTACAAAATCTAGATTAGGAAACCAATCCTGCAAACCAGGAAATAATATTTCCCTGTAAAACTGAGTCAACCCAGATGGATTAAATTGTGTTAGATGTAACAAAATCGTTTATCTTTCATCATCAAATAACAGTAGATCAAGCATAGGGGTTAGAGAAGTAAAATCATATCAGACGAGTTTAGAGAAACTCCCCCTAAGTATTTGCATACAGGGCAGACAGTTTCAAGGCTTTGAATCCTGTTTCAAGGCCTTGAAATAGCCCTGCTATATCAAGCCTGTGAAAACGGATTCAAAGCTTTGAAAACTAGTTCAAGCCTTAAACCTATGAAACCTGTGAACTTACAATCTCCCACTTGATGAAAGACAAAACCCCCAATCTGTTTGAATCTTAGTGTATGCAAAAAATACTGATTAGCACACAGTTCAAATAGTAGTAACACATGGTTCAAAAAAGATCCAAATTATTCAATAGCATGCTTAAACAGAAAAAACAAATAAGTTCAAATAATCCTACTTGACCAAAAATGTAGGTCACTAAAACATAAAAACAACCTAAGATTGGTCCCCCTTTTTGACTTTGATCAAAAAGAATGAGAAGATGTTGAATCAGAGTCCTTTGGAAAATTTAGAAAATAAACTAGAATAAGAGAAGTGGGAAACAAAAAATAGGCAAGAGTTTATGGGGATTGGTCTTCTTGATCTCCTTCTTCTTCCTCATTGTCTTCATCACTGTCTTGTTCTTGTGCACTCTGTGCTTCTGCAACCTTTTCAGCAGTTTCTAATTCAGCCCTATCTTTAGTAGAAGCAGTTTCTGAACTGATTGTCTTTGGAGATTTTCTCTTCATCTTCTTCTTCTTCTTCTTCTTCTTCTTCTTCTTCTTCTTCTTCTTCTTCTTCTTCTTCTT